>CM067066.1:12671549-13871549 GCA_033980235.1 Diadema setosum
ATATATATATATATATATATATATATATATATGTTTGTATCTCACAAAAAGTTAACAGTTAAACAGATGGAGATTAATCCTTGACAGTAACTGAAATATTTTGCAAAGCTGATGGAGTCAAGACTACAAAGGTGATTGTGGCGAATGACCACAGAACTCTTACTGTTAGAGTTCTGTGCGAATGACATGGCGTAGACGCGTGATATATTGTGAGGAACAATAAAGCGTAACATGATAGTTCATGTATCGCAGGCTGTGTTTCAGTTTCATCATGTAATAAATAATCGTCTAATGGTTTTGGAAGATGGTGACGTGAAGGCGCCCACCCCCGCCCACAAGTTTTGGGTTCACAGTACTATCCAGTATAGACGTATCATTTGAATAAAAAGTCATCGCTTTCAGCAGAGCGTTTATCTGGGGTTTCTCGTTGTTAGTAGTGTTGTGTGAAGTGCAACCCACGTGTTATAGTAATATTCAGCCCATGAATAGACACAAGATTGTGACAGACCTATAGATGCTGCTATATTTAGATATTCATGAACAAGGATCTCCGCCTTGATAAGAAATTGTTATTAGTTATGGTCGATGAGGATGAAATAATGTTTCTGTACCAAATGCACACCTTCCTGACGTTGGACCCACTTTTCCTATAAAAGATCGATAGGGGGACCGTGGTGCATCCTCACCAATTTAATGTCCAGCTTTTAGCGATGAAACGGCAGTCAACATCATAGTCGTATATGGCACAAAACTTTTGTGTGAGATAATATCAATGGAGAAAAAAAAAATAACCGTATATCAGCTATATATATTCCTATAGGTGATTACACTGTGACATTGATGTTCTCACTCCATGATGTGACATGACATTTACATTCTTTTTTTTTATTCAAATGAAAAATGCTTTAACCCTCGTTGCAATTTGAACCAGACGACACAGCATGGTGGGTCTATTGGATTTTTGCTCTCACACAGGCTACTAATAGGCCCCTATATCATTCACTTGTGATTACGCTGTGAACATTGTCAGTCTTTCAAACTTATTTGACTTTTAAAAAGTGATGCATACAGGTGATGTGAATGTTTAGACAGCAGTGGTTGTGAATGTGATTATATAATTATAAATAAGAAGTGTAATGTGTTTACAGTGTGAATTATGCAGTTATATGACCATATAGCACGGCGTTTGATTGACTCATATATAATATGAAATAATATTGGTCTTTTAAGACTATACTGCAACGTCAAACTTGCATAATTCAACTACGATAAGCTACTAACGTTTGTATCATCTTGCCAAAATATTGTCATCTCCTACACATTACGCATGCATATAACGTTATGTCTAGACGGATTTCGAAGGCATAAAGACATACAGAGTACATACGCAGTACATGACAAGTACTCAAGAGCTTTTCCCCAGTAACTGTGGGGAGGAGAAAAATCTCTTTGCAAGTATGGGTGGATAGCTATCTTCCAGTCAGGCAAGTTCTACATTATCTAGTAATAACTCTAGTTTTTTTTTTATAATTTCAACATCTTGCAGTCTCTTCGAAAGAAGTTTTAAAACTTCACTTCTGTTTGTTCTACTTTTTTATAAACATTATTTTCAATGAATTCCCTGGAATCTGCAACGACTGGTTTCAAAGGCTACACCTCCGAAACTACGCGAGATATGCGCGCCATTCATGCTGTTAGACTCCGGATAACGGTACGCTCCGTGTATTGTCTTTGTGTGTGTCTGTGTGTGCATGTGCATGTGTGTCGTGTTTTCATTTTTTTGTTGTTGAGCGTGCTGAATGCCCGAACCCGTGTACTCCTGCGTTGCCGTAGCCGCGCCAACCTACTACTACTCATTCAGCACAATGGAATAATGTTGACATTTATTATTTCGCGCGCAATCCACGTGGCTGGAGAATAGAAGTACAGTTTTCTCTGCTCGGCGGTCCGTTATCAGTGCAGTGTCATTTTCTTTACTCTCTACGATATCGACGTTGTTATCTCTTGACCAACTTGACACTGTCGTGCTGTGTAAGAAGATTCCGAAGATATTTTATTACTACAGACTTCATTCATTTAGCTGATAGCTTTGTCATCACATCGCCAGTAGATTTTCTGAAGGAGAGGAGATATCAAACGAAATATGGTTTTGAACCAAGGAGAAAATGGCCATGCAGCCGAAACTCTAGAGACTGGCGTGCTCAACCCAAGTCGCGGTGGAAAGGAGGCCGAGGCGACGGGGGACCAAGGTGAAGGGAGGGTCGACACCCATGACGACAGCCGAGTTCAACTCAAACCCCAGATCGGTCTCTTTAGTAGCAGCACTGTCATTATCGGCTGCATTGTCGGCTCTGGAATCTTCCTCTCCCCGACCAGCGTTTTGAAAAATTCTGGCTCCGTGGGTATGTCCCTTGTCGTGTGGATCGTTTCTGGTGTGTTTTCTCTAGCCGGAGCTCTGTGCTTTGCCGAACTCGGGACCACCATCCCGAAGAGTGGGGGAGAGTATGCATACATTATGGCCAGCTTCGGTGGTTTACCGGCATTCCTGCTGCTCTGGGTAACACTCATCATCATAAATCCTACTGGTCAGGCGATAGTAGCCCTCACATTTGCCGATTACGTCATTCAGCCCTTCTTCACGGAAGTCGACTGCCCAGCACCCGATAGCTTTGTCCGGATAGCGGCCATTCTGTGTCTTGGTAAGGCTTCACTCATTGTTGGTGTCATTGCTAAGGTCAAGGAATCCTGCCAGGAATCCTGGCAAAAGTGCAACAGTTGAGAGTACAAATTGAGAAATTATATTGTTTCTAACGATTTTTTTAAATTTTATTTATTTTTTTAAAATGATGTTGTACAATGTAATCTTCTTGGGGGGGGGGGGTGGGATTATTTGATCATGCAGAAACACATCCTTAGTATTTAATAAAATGTGACATTTAGTTTAGGGTCTGTACACTGTATGTGTGTCAGAAATGTAATGCGTTGCCAAGACAAGTGTTTTCCATGGGTGAAATTACTGAGAGTGAGACCATTCTTGGGAGGTACACTGTAGAATATATTCCCTTTTGGCCAAAATAGACAAGTACAGTGTAAATGACTTTCTCAAAATCTGTTTGACTGATGAAAAATCTGGGGGAAAATGGGACTTCTGCATGTAGTGGAAGCTCTTTAATCTTGTATGAAAGTGCAGTAACTCTGATTACATTTGAATGTTGACAAATTGAAATGTCGTACCCCAATCAGCATAGAACATAATGCGGAATATTTAATGCTAAATTGGATGAGGGCATGTACAAATGTGTATGTTGTCAGTCTTATGTAAAATTTCTGATGAAATGTTATAAAGATGACCCCAGGATCAGACGATCAAGTGTTTTAAAATTGAAGAACAGTAATGTGGTTTCCTGTTCCCACAAGAGCAACATGTGTTAGAGATAGCACTGCTCTCCCAGATAGTATTCCATTAATATTATAAGTCTTGTAGTATTGTCACACCATGTACCAACTTGTACACTTGGAAGGAGAGTGGTGTAGTGGGAAACCCTCAATATGAGCACTGAGCAAAATTTGAATTGAACTCTGTGAAGATTCCAAGACATTAACCACAGTGCTCACATGTACTTAGTACAAAGTACATACATGTACACTCTAGGACATATTTGAGAGGTGATGATTATTCACCAAATTAATCATAAATATTACATTTCATCAACTTCCATTTAGACCTCAGACTGCAGTTGGGAAGTGTTTTGAACAGGTAAATAAACTGGGGATAGAAAACAGATGAACAGATGAAGTCAAAAAATCCATCAAGTTCACATACAGTCTGGAAACTAGGCTAATAGACTTTGGATATGTGCATCAGGGTTAGGTGTCATCGCTTTGTTGCTTGGGAAGTCATGCAGTGATGGAGACTATATTAATTTTTGGAGAGGTGTTGAACACAAATAATTCAAGCCCTCCTCTTGTTGTTTTGCTAACTCTGCCAAACTTTGTGCATGAAAATTGCATCCGTTCTCCTCGCTCCTGTGACCCACAGAGAGTTCTGTATACAGTGAATCACATAAGTCCATAGGAGAACCTGCATACAGCTGTCGGAGTTTCAAGTATTGTCCCTTCAGGCCAAGAGCTAAGAGAGGGCATGTCAGAGCAAGGAGGTTCAAGAGAATGGAGTCACAATTGTCGGATTTCCTTCGAAGTCGCGTTCAATGCCGCCACTCGAAAGTATTTGAAGCATGTGGCAAACTGGATCTGCCGCACAAATAGGAAGACAATTGACTCATGTCTCATTACATAATCATCAGCCACTTTCTAACGAAAATATGTCTTTGTGATGGTAATTACTTTTCGCCATCCCTACTTATAAAAGATAGGTGGTATATAATGGTAAAGACACGGGGATGCGCGAATAGAAATTGCAGGGTTCGAAATTAGCGACGGTCCGCTGGCCATTGGCCACCCAAAATCATGTCGGACTAGCTAAAAATCATAAAATTCTGAAGTTACTAGTCCGTCTGGCTAGCCAAAATATTGCTTCAGTATCAAAATTGATTCTAAGTAGTCCGCCTGGCCAGTTAAAAAAAAAGTTAAGTGCGACCCCTGATATTGTGCAAAAAATGGTGAAATGAAAATGAAAATTACTCGACTTGCCGTGCCCGGCCACTAGAAAAGTGACAAAGTATTTTAATAATTACAGCCAGTTGGAACTCTATCTCTTGAACCTCCTTGGTCAGAGTAATGATACCATGATGCCCTGTTGAAGACGAAGTTATCTTGAATCAAAGATGTGAAGCAAAACCTTTTTTGTCTGTGAAAATACTAAAGAAGTCAGAAAGTAAGATAGCACTGAGGAATGTCTTCCTTGAGTGTTGTACATTTACAGTCTGTGAATTTGATGTTGCTTGCCCTAGGTGAGCAAGTGGAATGTGTTTGTTGATAAGCAGACCCCATAAGGAGACCCCTTGAAACATGAACAATTGATTGCTTTTGATCGCCAGGAGTAAAGGGAATTGTTTTCAAGAGATTATATAGAAATATTTTCATATATGTAAATACATGTTTGTTTGTTAAGGGAGAGAGGTGGTAGACAGGTCATTGTAGTCCTAGATAAGTTTTTACATTGGCCTATCAATCTGCAGTTGTGATGGGTGTGCAATAGGTAGCCAAGGCTGGGATGTTTGTGTTTCTGATTTTGCCATTTGTGCAGTGAAATGGTCTTGTTTAGATGCATCAGGAGATGTATTAGCCAAAATACTTTGTCACTCAGAGTTCCATAAGGGAATACACTGCTATAACAATAAACATTATCTTTAGGTCCAGGATTTTAATGAAGTAGAAGTGTTACTCTTGAGTTAGGAAACGTTTACACATGAAACATTCCTTATCCTACCATATTAAATCATCTTTTTGTGTGTAGTGTATGGCTTTTTGAATCCACATGGTTTGAATGCCTCGGTTGCGTGTGAATTGTATTTCCTCCTTCATGGGGTATACAGTGTATTTTTCACATGCGTGGCTATCTTTTCCCGTCCGTCGTATACTAGTACTAGTATGGTATCAAGGAGCTATTATTGGTCGTATGTTGTATTGCAGGATTCGTGCAGTGCTTGAGTAGCCACACGGATTAATGATTTGGAAGGGAATAACAAAACAAAATGGAAGATCACAGATCTAAAGAAAGATTATATAATTGAGGGACACCGAGTATCTGTCATGTAGCACGTGTTGCCACACTGTGCAGTGTCTAGAGGTTTGTTCTTGTGTAGTTATCGGCATATTGGAAAGACCGAGCTCATGTATAAAAGCGGTTTCCACCATCATTTCACGTCACTCTCATTTCTGTGAAGGGAGTGGTCATGTTGATCAACAGCGCTTGTGTACGCATAGGCTTTTCCCGCTGGAAGTGCATCACTAGAGTACTAAGTAGTTCATTGTGTACATTGACTGTATATTAGCATTGGTTTCCGTTTCCAATACACTGTCTACGCACCTGTCTCCTTGCGCTATTAATTGTCACCATGGCGAATCTAGTCATGACGACATCGTCGGAGAACAGACCAGACACAGAGATCATGACCCATTACGGTGCGGGTGGCGAGCTAGCTAGGATAACGGCCATACCCTTGGCAGTGACTCGCATAGCTTGTCCTATAATTACATGTAGGCCTACAGGAGACGTTCAACACGTGAAACGTCTCCCAGCAATATGGGGGGGGGGGGGGGGGGTAAATAGATATGTATTGGTGAAGTTGAATCCGTATGATATAGAAATCTAATAAGTAATCATTTGATCCGTGAAGCTATTGAAAAAAAAAAAAATCGCATCCGGGAACAATTACAGCTGCTGCAAAGTACACACGGGCGTGGTATGCGCGCTTGTGGGAAGGTTGGTAAATCCCATGGTGTGTGGATGTTCGATGCCTCGAATTACACGTGTACTGTCTTGACGAAAAACAGACATAAGTCTATTACGCCCTTATTCATCGGTTTGTTTGTGTGTATGTGTGTTTTTTTTTTTTTTAAGATAGGCATTTTTACTTCGTTAGTTATTCTAAGAATCAGGATCAAGGAGTTATGATGCTCACGAACACAGGAAGGGTCATAATCATGCTGTATGACGTAATGCTGAATCAGTGAATGTACTTCACGCCGGTTGCTAGAAGGCATGGAGGAAATTGAGATTGACTGATTCATTTTCCACTATGCATTGTATGTAAATGGATGTAACTTACGTTGAAGTATTCAGTATTTCAAAGATAAATCTGATCAATGTGAGAAAAACAAAGGAAACAATTCTGGAGAAAAAGAAAAGAAAAAAAAAGACACACTGAATCTTCATTTATCGCATTGTGACTCCTCCTCCAGCCAGGCTATTCGTCGTAGAATCACACAACCTTTAATATTACAGCGATATATAGCTATAATAAGATTAATTCATTCAATGCTCTTGGTCAGTGAAGGCTTGTGGTTTCGAGATTTTCATGCCTGCATCGCAACAAAGCATTTGCGATAACCGGTGTAATACTACGGCACGTGGTATGCGACCAGACGCTGTATTTCTCTCCGCGTGCTGGCTGTTAATTGCATACACTTGGCATTAAACCAATTGTATGCAATACTGCTGGTATATCCGCCTTTGGGCAGAGGGAATACATGTACTGTACTAGTATTGCATCAGACACAGCCGTACAACTTTGCATTCCCACGCACCCTGCATGTAGCCTTATGTGTCCAGGCGGTAACTGCGTATAATTTCTTAGTAAACAACCGGTGATTATAGTACCCTGCTCTTCGGCATGTTCGGTGCCAATTCGTCATGAAAGCACGACAGAGAAAAATGGGGGACAACGTTGCGTGTATCTCTCATGTCATGTCATGTTGTGATCAGGAGGGTTTTTTTTTTGTTGTTGTTTCGGTAAGAAAAGCGGGAAATTCACGTTTCTGTTACAGAGTGTATGTGCAGTCGACCATCTGAATAAATTCATTGTATTTTCGATTGATTGACACATTCAGACAGATGTCGTAAACTGCTGCGGTGTACAAAGCCCATTGCTCTCTCTCTCTCTCCCTCTCTCTCTCTCTGTAAATTGTTCGGAGGCGTTATACCTTGTGTATGATTTTACAAGCTGTGTACTGGAAGGAGGTCGAAACATGTTTAAATTATTCGATCTTTCTTTCTCAGCATAACTTACAAGTTTCTCTGATATTAATGTGACTAACAAAAGATAAAAGGAGGGAACATGCAAGTTATCCGAGTCGAGGGGAAGGTGCATTCCAATGTCTTTTGTTAAACATTTCAGTACTTTAGCAATGATTGACAGATGAGGTCGTCCGAGGAATATCGGTTTGCAAGGATTTTTTTTTTTTTTTTTTTTTGTGGGCGTTCCCAAGTGATCTGAAGGAAAATCGTTAAAAATATATGGAATGTTTCTCGATATTCGTTTCACCGCAAAATTGATGTTGAGGGTATCATAAATCAACACAAATCAACGATGATATGGATTTCAGGGGCCCTTTAAGGTATAGTCTGCAGGTGGTAGATGAAATTAAGACGCGTCAGTAGAATTTTTTTTTTTAATACCATAAATGATTAAAAGGTGGAACGCAGAAGCAAAAGCTTTCCTGTATGTACAATGTATACCTGCGATGTATGCCCGTGGCATTTTTTATTAGTTCATCTTTCCAACATTAAATTCTTGTGCGGTTGATCGAAGGCTGAAGAGACTACTGTTTAACTGCTGTTCTGTCACGTGATTATAACCTCTTTTATTCAGCTTTTTGTCGTTTGCGGGTGTGCATGAATTTCTTTTTCAAATCCAATTTTCTTTGATTGAACGTTCTTTCTGATTGATTATGCGAGACCGTTATTTCTCGTTGAACGATTTTGTTCCCTAAGGGGGCCGCACGTTTTTTGTTTTTTTTTACCCGCCGTTCACTTCTTCATTATATTAAAAAAAGAAAAGAAAAAGAGAGCCAAACATTTTGAATTTTAGGGTTATTTTCGAAATCACTATAGGCCCACAAAGATTTGCGTTCATTTCAGATAGAAAAACACAACAACAACGCGATGTCATAATATTACACATACGATATATATATATATATATATATATATATATATATATATATATATATATATATATTGGGGGCGTAGAATGAAGAGCTTTGTAATTGAGGTCAATGTTTTAAAGTAGTATTTCTTATTACGTAACTGACTTTTTTAATTTGTGGATGTTCTCAGGCCTATAATCAATATGTACGCTGTCGTGATCACTTGACCGACACGATGCGTCCACAGACACATGCACCAGCATATTATCACGCGCTCGTCCTGGTCTCAGACTACATGTATTATAGCATAGGGTGATAAGCACAATCAGGGTATGCAATCAGGGAGGTGCCTCCCTGATGCAATCATGATTTTCTCACTTTAAAAAATTATAACTTCTAAAAGAATGCACCAACTGACTTCAAAATTCACATGCAGCATACTGAGACATCAATAATCACATGTGGTAATGCAATAGCTAATTTCTTCTCATTTACTGATAATTATTAAATATTAATTGCCGAAAAAGTCCCCCCAAACCCATGTAATGCATCAAAAAAAGCGTTTTACAACTTACGTAAAATCAAGATTTGAGGTCCGAATTCTAAGTCTACCCCTATGTGTTTGGTATCAAATTAATGGATTTTTTTCCTGGCATCGCTTGCATGCAATAAAAAACAGTGGTCCTTTCTGCTGGAGAAAGTTATGAGGTCTGTCGGAAGTCCCGTCATGGTATGGGTGTGTAATGCTGGCTTATTTTTGTGGCATTGTGACCTTTTAACCAATGCTGTACAGCTATACATGGAGAAACAGCTTATTTTTCTGCTTTTCCTTAAAGTACGGTACTGAAGATGTTTGCCAATAAATGTTCAGCCAGTTTTGAGTTTTGAGCCATTTTCAGTGAGGTAATCCTAATTTGACTACCTAAAAGAATCTTTTCCCCTCATTGAATATCCTTGTTTTTTTAGCCATGAATTGTACATAATCGTAGTAATCTATTGTGTGAAAATCTTATCAAATTTGAGCAATAACAACCTGTTTTTTTATATTTTTACAAATTGCTGAGGAAAATTAAGACTGATCCACGCCCATCTTCTACTGCATGAAGGTCATATGATAAGTGTTCAATGTTTTTATTTCAATGCTTTTTCAATTTCTAAAGATATAAGCAAAAACATAGATTTTGGCTTGATATGTTATTCTTTGAGTGTCACAGCTTGGATATCAACTCGAGTCATCATAAATCTCGTATTCATTAATCTATCTGTGTTTACAAATAAGAGAATTGATCCAAACGCTATATATGCGCACATTCAAGGTCAAGTTGTACTGATAATTTTTTGATGTAAAATATCATATCTTCCAAAATACCAGCCCAAATTTCATAAAACTTTGTAATGATGGCCAGTATAATGTCTGTTACCTATTCCTGAAAGTTTCACCTCTTCACTCTTTGGCAAAAGTGAAATATTACAAAATGTATAAAAGTGGTTTTATATGAATTCAAAGTGATGACTACGACATTGATCATCCATTTTGAGTAGTGAAAATATGACATTAATTCATATTTTGTGATATATGTCATGGCTATATGCTAGTGGTGAATGAAAGGGGTATTTATCAGGAATATCTAAAAGCAATTTCAGATGAAAAAAACATTCTCCTCTTTTTGAATGAATTTTTCCAATATATTAGTCATTTCAATGTAATTTGACACCCCTAATAAAAATGCTAATTTATGCGCAGTTTGATGCAAAATTTTGACTCTTTCTTTACATGAAATGAAAATTTGAACACTCAGCTACAACAAACAGCAAAAAACACATCTCACCAAGTTTTCTCATTTTTCCCCTGTTACGCATTTGCATACCCTGATTGTGCTATTAACCATAGCCATCATGCGTCATGTATTTCATGCCGTTCAATTCACTCTATTATCGTGACGTAAAAGTTCTACCGCCCTTGAAAGGTGTATATGTACTGGTAGTGACATAGAAAAGTAGGTCTATATTTTACAGCCATCATCCTTTTGCTCTGCGAGACAGCGTAAGGCTTGTTATCTACCATTTGCATCAATGTTTCGCTCTTCACGGATCCACTTGCTTGTAGTGTCATTGGTAGTGTTGAGATGATAACAGTAATAATGTGTCTCTGGGACGTCATTAATCTCTTCCCTCAGGGTAGTATGGATGGTGATGTCAATGTCCGCCGCCATGCCGTAGGCGACAATTCTTTGTCGGCGTGTTATTTTCTTCCCTCACACAATTTTTTTTTTTGATAGGTCAATTAAAGGACAAGTTCACTTTCATAGACATGTGGGTTGAGTGAATGCAGATAGTAGAACACATCAGTGAGAGTTTGAGCAAAATCGGACAATCCGTTAAAAAGTTATGAATTTTTGAAGTTTCTGCTCAGTCACGGCTGGATGAAAAGACTACTATAGCTTGTGATGTCACGTGAGTACAACGATATAAAGAAAGAATAAAGAAAATTCAACATATTTCCATGTTTCTAGCATAACAAAAGAACACTCGACTTCTCTCTTTCAGAAGGCAGGGGGAATACCCTCAACATATGTCAGTAGCAAGTCGAAGAACTGTGCACTTTATTCAAAAAGTAAAGTTTTGTGAAATCCTCTTTTTATTTTCCTTATATTGTTGTACGTATGTGACATCATACACTGTAGTAGTCTTCTCTTCCAGCAGTGACTGCGCAGATACTTCAAATATTCGTAACTTTTGAACGGATTGTCCAATTTCCCTCAAACTTTCACTGATGTGTTCTACTAATATTGCTGCATTCTCTCAATCCTTATGTATATGAAGGTGGACTTGTCCTTTAACCTCTCCCTTTTTCGGTGTTAGCAGCTCACAAGCGAGATGTTGATCCGAGATTCTTTCTGCCTATTCGAGGAGGCGCTAACAAGGGTGCCGAAAAGTGTAGAAATGCATGACATGAATAAGATTTTTGCCCAGGATTCCACAACAAAAGATTTGATCCATAGATTTGATGGTCTGGGCTGTGTTGGTGAGTGTTTGATATTGAATTGTCGGTGTTAGCACATTGAGTGATTTGGGAAGTGATACCGTCCGTAGCTTAAAACAGCAAAGCGAATGTACAATGTGTATCCACGTCTCGTTTAACTGTCAGGATCTTCACAATTTAGTGTACATCATTAGGATGCTTACGATACCTTGTATCTACACACATCCTGCCGAAGATTGAAAAACCAATGGTCGAATAATCAATGATATTGTGTCGTTCAATTGCGCAAGGAGAGAAATTTTTATTGAGGAAAGGGGCGGAATGGACGACTCCATAGCAACATAAGAGTGTTGCCTTTCAAGGACACGTATTGCCAGTTTGCTTGATAGGGTACTGAGTAATCTTAACTGTACTGTGACTATTTTCTGCTTTCGTTTTTTTCTGTTCTCCAGCACTCCTAACTTTCGTGAACTCGTGGAGCGTGCCGTGGGCGACGCGGGTCCAGGATGTATTCACGGTGGCCAAGATTATCGCTCTCCTGGTCATCATCGGCACCGGCCTGGTCAGGATCGCAATGGGTAGGCGTTAGGTCGCAGTGGATCGGGACCAACGATGCTGGGGAAAATGATATCACCATCTGTTTAGTTAGAGATCACTGTCTTTGAGATTTATGTTCTTCTTCCACTTCCTGTCTTCTTCTTCTTCATCTCCTTCAGTGATGCTGCTGGTATCTTTGTTTCATGTTTGACATGCATCATGCATCACCCAAGAAGCTTAGATTAAGTTTAGATAATGAAATAGGGAATTAATTGGCAGGGATCATTTTGTCATGAATATATATGTCACCTATTTGTTGTGATAGAAAATGATATTTTGATGAAAGTTAAAGTGTTAAAGTTAAAGTGAGGATTAAAGTTAAAGTTAAAGTGAGGATGTTAAAGTGAGGATTGCAGAGGGAGAGTCGCAGAGGGGAGGGGTCGGTAAGTGGTGTAGTGGTAGGAGATAGCATTGAGACGGGATAACAACAGACGAGAGATGCAGCGGAGAAGGGATCGCGGCGGATGAGGGATCACATCGGAGGAAGCGATGCCATGGCAACCGACGAGAATTCTCAACGTCGTAGCACTCTCACTCAGTGTTTTATAACCATTTTTTGTTAGAAAGTTGCTATAATAAACCGTATGATTATTGCAGTTATTATACTTAACAGTAAAATGAAAAACAAACAGACAAACAAACCACACACACACCTGAATGGTTATGGCTGCACCTGACGTAGACATGCACTGTAATGATTGCATCTTGTAATTGTTGTGAATTAGAGCTTAATCAGAGTGGTGTCCAGTTGACGATGCGGTCGAATTTATATAGGGTAACGTCTTCAGTGTTGGCACTGTTCTTCCAGAGGATCCTGCCATGATTATGATCAAAAGTAAATGTATTACAAAGATAATGTTCTTTTTGTTGAACTGTATAATTCTGAATGATCTGCATTGCAGATTTTACGTTCTATCACCATTATCATTATTTGCGATGTGATATGTTTGTGATAAAGTGAATATCGCCTTGATACAATACGTAATTGAGAACCAGTTGATGGTTAACTTAAAGTGAATTAGGTAGGGCATTATCCTGCGCTGCACTTCTCTAAACTGGTAGAATTTATCACCTGTTAATTGGGTACACTGCGTGATTGAGTAAAATCTGTCGTTAACTGAACTTGAGTGCAATTTATGGTAAGCGGAGATTTATATGATTAAGGCAGTCACCCATCTGTTTCTCTATGACAGGACTTTATTCGCATGTTTTACTTTCTTTTAATTCCCATTTCTTTTCTTTTCTTTTCTTTTTTCCATGTACATGCGCGCTTTCCCTTGTGAATCCATCTTATTTTTAGTATCGACTCCAAACCGGAAAGAGTGTCCTATCTGTACGCAGTGTGTGTCCATTAAAGTTGGCAAGACTGTGCTATACGTCCTTCCGTGTGTCTGTATACTCATGCTCAATGACTTTTTGTCCCGTTCAAGAAGTCACGACTAGTTTATTGCAGTGACATTATAGAGCAATAAAGAGATTAACTCATAAATTTAGATCAGCCCACCAGCAGGGTTCACACAACGGTCACCTAAAATGCTGAAAATCACAGATTTTTAGCTCACCTGAGCCAAAGACTCAATGAAGCTATTGCGACCATTCATTGTCCGTCGTGCGTTGCGTGGTGTGTATAAACTTTTTAACATTTTCAACTCCTTGAAAATCCCGTGAAATGGTTTTATACCAAACTTGGCAGGTGACATCCCTGTAGTGAAGGGATCACAATTTGCTCAAAGGGCCACCACGATTTTTTTTTTTTTTTTTTTTTGGGGGGGGGGGAAGCAATTATCATTACTAGGGTCATCGAATAGGACAATTTCGCTGTTAGTAACGTTACATTTAAGCAAATTTACTTATTTGCTTTTACAACTGAAAATCTCTTCATTTCAAGTCAAAATCTTGTTACACCATATTCATCTTTCTGAGGATTATGATATAGAAACGAATGAGTACAATTAAATAGTAGAGTTGCCATGGTAACTTTAATGGTCGGTTAAGAACTTTACAAAAAATGACATGAGAAAAAATAAATATTGCATAAAATTGCAAAAAATAATGTAAGTAACTACAGACACAAAGTTTCACCCTAATTTCAATTTAAGCTTCATAACAAAATGATGTTCCAGCAAATATTTTTAACATTTCGACGGGTAATTTTTTAGCTCGACTTCCAAAAACATGATTTAGTAACGTTACGGTCATCCAGAGTAACTCCGCAGGTCATTTCGCCCTTTTGTAATTGATAAAAATCACATGACCTCTGGAATGTAGAATGTTTTCATCTTTTTCACTTTAGCAATATCAAAGGCACCCGTTGTAATTTGCATTTAAATTTGATTGTCTCCAGTCCCGCATGTACATTTCAAATGATGGTTTGAAATCTCGCAGAGGTCAACGAAAATGAAAAATAAACTCTCCCGAATATGAAAGACGTTTATGATTTTTGAACATCCATGGCATTAGGTGATACTTAATTAAAGATGAACATCAAAAGACATATTTCTTTCAGTGATGTCATGTCCTCCTAATTACGGATTGCCCATTCTCTGTTTGTACAAATGGGCACCATAACTGCCCTTGGGCAGTCCCGCCTCCCAGATTTCTAAAATACCTGGTATCTAACTTGAGTCGAATTGCTCAAAAAAGCTATGTCAACAAAATTTCAAATTGCAAATACAATTTGTATGACCTATCAGACAATTTGCATTTGTATGGTAGTTGTGCCGACCCAGCAATATTTATAGGAGAAACAAGTGGTAGTAGTAGTAGTAGTAGTAGTAGCAGCAGCAGTAGTAGTAGTAGTAGTAATAGTCATGATAATATTAAAATGATAATAGAAATTATCAGACGCCATTTTCTGATACTTATAAACCACCGCATACACAGGAGTGATGATCCATGGTAATCACCTCATCTCATAGCAGATGGTTATGACCAAAATCGCTCTTACATAATCATGATGATCATATAATTTTCTAATGCGTCCTAATGACCAGTCTGTTTGAATTTGCCCCGGTTTTCAGGTCAATTCAAACGTGGAACGGAATTGCGCTGCAAAGATTTATCGCAATTTCATTCGCCATTGGTAATGTGTGTGTAGCTGTATTTGCTTGTGGCTTGTTCGTATCTTGCAATGGTGTACCGGTACTCTTCTGATACTCTACACTGTACATGTATTCTTCAGTCTCTGCTTTACTGTATATTTTTTCCATGCTCATCTTCACACAGGTCATACCGAAAATTTCCAAGAACCTTTTAAGGGCAGTGCCAACGGACAGAGTATAGCCCTGGCGTTTTACGGAGGCCTGTTCGCCTATGCAGCTTGGTAAGCCGAAGGGATGCACGCTTGGTAGCTTTGCTATACTGTAGCTCTTTTTGTTTGATTGTTTCTTTGTTTATCCGTGGTCATATTTGGAAGTCTGCACAGATTTGTCGTTCATAGAACTGGCTGCTGTGAAAAGCGAGCAAAATATGAATGCGCATCGCCTTCGTGTTTTCTCTACCGAATCCGCACGTGATCTCTTATTAGCATTATTATTCACTGTAAGTAATCAAGAATATGGAACGATATTGACTGACAGAGAGAGCATTACCCTAGGTCCATTTCATTTTTTTGTTCGTAGCGGTCAGCTAGTTGATAAAGAAACGAGCGTGATAAGGTCTTATCGAAGAATTTTCCAGGGTATTTCGTGGAGGTCTTTCTCTCCGGCGATTTTATGCAGGCTGAACCGCAGGTTCGACCTCGTGTTGCGTTGTTATTTACCTCATAATGTACGCTAACGTCGTACCAGCGATATAACTAGTTAAATGTTCAATTCCAAGACCAATAATATTTTTTGAACCCGCAATGAAACAGAAAAGTGGATCGTCATAGTGATTTTGCTGAGCGGAATCCTGGTTAAAAACTAATCACATTCAATATCCTCATTTTGTTGATCTTCATACTTTGTCATATCTAAGCAGTGATTCCTGTGGATCATGTCATGACCAACTGGTCTAAGTTCCGATTTCCCACTGTCTGTTATATGATGATGATGATGATGATAATGAAATAGCATTTATATAGCGCCATTTATCTGTAGAAACATTCGAAGTCGCCCGGCTCCCATAATGTGTCACACATCACTCACAAAGTTGCTGGAAAAGATAAGTCTTCAGTTCAGATTTGAAGGTATTGAGGTTGTTATATAATATGGACGTGATTTTTTTTTTCTTCAATGACTTCACAGGAATTACCTGAACTACCTGACTGAAGAAATCAAGGAGCCAACGAAGTAAGACTTTATTGTTCTCTCTTTTTTTTTTTTTTTTTTTTTTGTTATTTCTTCACGCAAGTTTACTCGGGGGTGGGAGAGGAGGGGACACACCTTCAACATTCAAATGACATTGGTCACATGACATTGGTCACATGACATCGGTCACGCAAATTAGATGTGATGATGTCGCCATTTTACAAATTTTCATTTGGTTCACACGTTTCTTACCTTATTTACAATGACATCCTCTGCAGTTATATTTCTTCAGGTAACGAGAGGGGAGTTTTTTCGATGCGGAGTTGGGAAGAAATGATTAATGTGCGGATGTTGATTTGATAGTGTGTCATACTGAAGGAATATTCTTCTCGTATTTAAGTTTATTTTACCTCGTTTAGAACGAAGTCGTCTTCATGGAGATAAACGAGGTTCCCGTGTTAATGAAAGGCATTGAAGTATCGTGTTCGGTTTTTTTTTTGTTTCACCAGTTTTGGTATCTATATCCCAATTTAGTATTCTTGAAAATTGTCAGTCAGGATGCAAGAGAATCATCTTGAAGAGGAAAAATTGAACGAACTCAGAAAATGGTGGACAAACTTCAGAAAAATTTGTGATTATTAACATTCAGCCGCTCTTTATTACCTCCTATGAGAAGGGTTTTCTGAAGTCGGCACCCACATAGCACACCTGCCATTTGCCGGCATTGAAAAAAAAATACCATGTGTTCTCATCGAAGTATTAAAATAGAGATGTTCACAGTGACTGTGGAAATTAATGCTCTTATTTTCTTCCCTTTTGCTGTCTTGCTTAGAAATCTGCCCCGAGGTATCATGATTTCGTTGCCCATGGTAACGATTATCTACGTCCTGGCAAACGTGGCCTATTTCGCGGTACTCTCGCCCGATGAGCTGGCGGCTTCCAACGCCGTCGCTGTGGTGAGTTTCTCCCTCGCCGTTCTCGCTCTTTTTAGCCCGTCGTCTTTTGACCCTCTTTGTATATTGTATGATTACCTTAACTGTCAAGAAAAGCGACTTCTTGTATCCCGAGCGCTTATTCAATGAAACGACATGAAAATCTCACCCATTAACACAAAGATCTTGCAAGGCTTTGATGTATCTCATTGATTATTAAAGAAGACGATGCAGGATTTCTTGTTTTATCATCTTTTCAGTCTTGTAAGAAATATGTATGCTTAGTATGCAGTGACGCACTTTGAAGAGCTATGTAGTAAGAAAGGTATGCGTGGTGTAGTTTGCTAATCGTTTCGTTTCTTCTGCGTTGTTCATTTTGGTAGTCGTTTGGCCGGAAAGTGTTCGGCCCAATGGCGTGGATAATGCCAGTGTCCGTTGCCATGTCAACGTTTGGTGGTGTAAACGGTGGTTTCCTGTCTCTCTCCAGGTGAGTATCGTCCTCCTTTTTTTAAACATTCTGCCATCTCTGATACCTCGTTTTACACGACCGTAATGAAAAAATGCTCATTATTGTCGGCTTTTATGCATTATCATGATAAAGAATATCTTCTTTCAACTTAGTTGGGCACATGAAAGTTTCTTAGACAGTACCAGAAGGTATTACTTGTTTCTAAACTTGCCAATTTCTCTCCTGACTGTATTATTACCATAAAACTCTACAAGTTCGAGGTGTGTAAGTGAATAGAAAACGTGACCATCACTAAGATTGTTTAAACAACCTGACCAGAGCTTGTTCTATGATTAAGGACCTCTTCTAGAGAGATAAGCCAGCCAGATGGTGTATAATGAATCGGTTCAAAGCTTGTTCTGCGATTAAGAAACCCTTGAAAAGAGATAAGCCAGCCAGGTGATGTATTATAACTCATTAAACTATCTACCACTCTTTGATGCCAATCTCACGCTCTTTGCTCCTCCCCCCCCCCACTCTCTCTCTCTCTCTCTCTCTCTCTCTCTCTCTCTCTCTCTCTCTCTCCTGTCTCATTCTCGAACCGCAGGTTGTTCTTTGTGGGAGCTCGAGAGGGCCAGCTACCTGAATGGCTGGCAATGATTCAAGTCAGCCGCAAGACGCCCATGCCTTCACTAGTCTTCACGGTAATAATTTTATGCACAATTCATTTTTTTTTGGCCAACGGAATAACGTATCTATATTAATAATCTGTGAAGGTAGACTCCAATCATTCATTGCAAGAAGATCAGAATAGATTGATGATGGTTATATTGCTTTTATTAGCTCACCTGAGCCAAAGGCTCAAGTGAGCTATTGCGATCGCCCTTCGTCCGGCGTCCGTCGTGCGTCGTCCGTCGTGCGTCGTGCGTCGTGCGTCGTCCGTCGTGCGTAAACTTTTACATTTTTATCTTCTTCTTGAAAACCCCAAGACCGATTTTCATCAAACTTGGCAGGTAGCATCCCTAGGGGGTCAGGAACTCAATTTGTTAAAATGGGCACCATGCCCCACCCAGGGGGCCCCCAGGGGGGCCCAAACCCCCCAAAATTAAGGAATCTGTAAAAATCTTCTTCTCTAGAACCAGAAGTGATAGAGCTAAGTTAATACTATGAGTTAGTACATTGATGACTGTAGTTTCAAGTTTGTTCATGGCAGAATCAGGGGTGCCCCCCTTGGGACCCAGGGGAGGGGGGTGGGGAGGGGTCCTAATGGGGCCTAAATTATACATTTTCATCTTCTTCTTGAGAACCCCATGACCAATTTTCACCAAACTTGGCAGGTAGCATCCCTAGGGGGTTAGGATCTCAATTTGTTAAAATGGGCACCATGCCCCACCCAGGGGCCCCAGGGGGGGCCAAACCCCCCAAAATGAAGGAATCTTTAAAAATCTTCTCTAGAATCAGAAGTTATAGAGCTAAGATAATACTATGAGTGAGTACATTAATGACTGTAGTTTCAAGTTTGTTCATAGCAAATCCAGGGGTGCCCCTCTTGGGGGCAGGGGGGGGGGGGGGGTTGGGAAGGTCCAAATGGGGGCCTGAATTGTACATTTTCATCTTCTTCCTGAAAACCTCATGATGGATTTTCGTCAAACTTGGCAGGTAGCATCCCTAGGGGGTCAGGATCTCAATTTATCAAAATGGGCACCATGCCCCACCCAGAGGGCCCCAGGGGGCCCCCAATCCCCCCAAATTAAGGAATCTTTAAAAATTTCGGCCCTTATTGTACATTTTCATCTTCTACTTGAGAAGCCTGGTCAAATTTTAGTAGAGCTGTGAATAATTTAGATTAGTGACTGCGTGAAAGGTGAACTTGCGATACTCAGGTGAGCGCTAGACCCGCGGGTCTCTTGTTCTTATTCTCATGATTATTATTATTGGTTTTCTTAATTATATCTATTACTGTTACTGTATTACTGTGATTGTAAAAGTTACAGTTTTGATGAGTTGTGCGTGTAGTAGTAGTAGTAGTAGTAGTAGGGGGAGGAGTAGGGGGTGTTATTTACCCAGATATCATATTCAGTATGTTAGTACCATTCATTCATAGGAGATCCTGCATGCCCATGATATCGCCCCAGCATTGCTCTCTATCAATTTATAACTCTGGGTCAGGAGGGGCATATAGTGGCCAAAACATTTCGTTGCAGGGATGCACGCATGGAGCACGATTTAAACCTTGTATCTCGTATCAGTATGTCCAGAGCCTTTGCCAGTATACCACAGCGGCCACAATAAATGAGTCGTGACAGACGAAAAAGGGTGACTTTCTGTCGTAGCACAAGATGGATCTTAGATTAGGAGCAACATCATTCATCCTGATTTGTACCCATCGGATATTTCTGTAACTCTATTAAGGATATAAATGCATTTTGTGCAACCACTATAAAGCGAATAACAAACCTGTAGAACTGTTCGGATTTTCTCATGTGGAATTGTATTTTACTCGTCTCAGGAATGCAAGGTTATTGTGGGGTGGTGCGTGAGCGTGTTCACGTATTTTCATGATGTTTGTGGCCCATTTTTTTTTTAATTTTAGATTGCGTAAGTGTGCACGCATATTTTGGTTCTTGTGATGAAGCATGGCAGACTTGAGATTTCTCTAAAACAGACTTTGATTATTGTCAATTTTGCTCTTTTCTGGGTGCCCACACCCACACAACGGTATAATCTCACAATCAAATTCAGTGGTGTGTGGTAGGACAAACGTTTGGCGATGCTTGGAACGGCATATAGGGGGACAATCAGCTTAACTTACTCGTCTCCACGCTTAGGGTTCTTAACCTTCTTGTATGTGTGTGTGTGTGTGCGCGCGCGTTTGTGTGTATGTTTGTATGTGTGTGCAAACCACACGCATACTTTTACGGATTAGTCTCGCATTTGTCAGTTCGAGAGTGAGTCGCCCCAGCGTGAGGCGGGCAGGTAGTCACCTGTCCCCACGTGACAGTAGGTGTCTGCTTTTCATCCAGCGGAACAGGCATCATGCTATATGCCGGTAGCCGACCTTAGTTCTTCATGGACGCACGATTCTGTCTGGCTGAGTGATGGAAGCTCTCGTTCGGAAAAAAGGAGGAATTAACACGTGGTGTTTTGGACACCTGATATGTCCACTCGAATTTCAGATAGTGACTAGGCAAGTTTTCACATCGCAACGTTCAGTCTGCGAAGGGATTAAATGGACTGGAAAAGTAACCTTCAGTGTTAAGCCGTCTGGAAAATAGTTCAATTACCTTTGAAGAATTAAAATGACATTCGTGAAACACTAATCGTCTCTCATTGTCATAAAAGTTACATTCATTATTGTCTGCATGCAGGAGTGCAGACAGCCTCGTAAAAGAGGGCTGGTACGTGTTTTTTTATTACAGGAGAACGAGATGTTATCGATCAAACACAAAATGTGCAAGATTGTTAAATATTAAACGGTAGACCGACACACTCATGTATGCACTGTGTAGAATAACGTCTCTTAAATTTAGGAAAGATTTCTGTAAGAAGTCTTTGAGAACGACAAAGAAACTGAGTATTGTGTTGCTTGCATGTTTTGGCACACTATAGCCCTCCACATAATATGCGATTCTGCCCAATGAGGTGTGCGCGTCTTCAAGTAACGTGGTAACGCACCTTGATTGTCAGATTGATGTCAGATTGATGTCAGATTGATTGTCAGATTGTCAGATTGATGATTGATGTAACTTTAGAAACCGATTCTGCGGTTCCATGCCGACGGAACCCTAGTCTTTGCTGAACCATTCACAGTTCAGCGGAACCAGTTTATGCTTCGTGATAACACCAGCTACATTATTGGGTGGAAGTGACAAACGATCGCCCCGGAAGTCGTTGCACGCGCGTGTTAGCAGCTTGATCAGAGAACTGGGACGATAGGAAACGATTGTTTTGTCACAGCTGGTCCTTATCACAAAATTCCAACGTGCGAGAAATCGATTGTTCGGTGGCTTTCTGCACGTAGAATATTGGGAACAGCCGCCAAGCTATGGTTACCTTGTTCAACATGACCTTCAAACACGGAGTGGATAGATCAATCTTAAACAACATGTTCACTCCTTGTGTAAATTGTCTTTATCAAAAGTGGAAGCGAAATGAGACGGTAGTATAAAATTCATCAAAGTCGGACTTAAGTTTAGATAATTATGTAATCTGAAAGTTCGAAATGCTGTGAAAACCATTTGGTTTAATTCTGTTTATTTTGGAAATATTTTGAGGACTTCTTGGGCGATGACCCCATGACCTTATCTAACCGGTCCATGTCATTTTGACCGATTTTACTGTTTCATCGTGAAAATCTGGTACCGATCTGTTTTGGGTATTTTTATACCCCCGCCACACATAGTGTGAAGGGGGTATATAGGAATCACCGTGATGTTGGGCGGGCGGTCGGTCGGTCTGTTGCAAAATCTTGCGTCGCGAACTCCTCCTACAGTTTTGAAGCAATTTAAATGAAACTTAGGGTAAAGATATTGAGGTATAGATGTGCAAGACGTGTTTTTTGTGTTTGTCGGACAATGCGTTGCCATGGTAACCATAATTTTACCAAAACCTTGTGGATTAAATAACGTCCATAGTATTTAAGCAGTCAATTTCAAAATTGGTATCTATGATGATCTATAGGTGTAGTTATGCAAGACACTCTTTGTGTTTGTACTTGACAAAGCGTTGCCATGGTAACCGCATGTTTTCTTCGAAATCTTGTGGAGTGAACAACTTCCACAGTTTTGAAGCAATTGAAATCAAATTTGGTAGGCATTATGGCCTTGAGGCATAGATGTGGAACACATAATTTTTGTGTTTGTCGGACAAAGCGTTGCCATGGTAACCATAATTTTACCAAAACCTTGTGGATTGAATAACTTCCACATCATTCAAGCACTTAAAGTCAAATTTAGTATGTATGATGATCTAGAAGTGTAGTTATGCAAGACACCAATGTGTTAATATAAGAAAAATGTGTTGCCATGGTAACCACTCATTTTTGTATCAAATTGAACCATTTAATCTATGAAGGTGAAATTTGGTGTGTATGATGCTCTTTAAGTGTAGTTTTGCAAAATGTCCTTTGTATTTGTATCGGACAATGCTTTGCCATGGTAACCGCCCTGAGGTATAGATGTGGAACACTTAATTTTTGTGTTTGTCACACAAACCATTGCCATGGTAACCACAATTTTACCAAAACCTTGCAGATCGAATAACTTTTCCATCATTCAAGCAATTAAAGTCAAATTTAGTATGTATCATGATCTAGAAGTGTAGTTTTGCAAGACACCAATGTGTTACTTTAAGGAAAATGTGTTGCCATGGTAACTACTCATTTTTGTATCAAAATAAACCATTCCAGCTATGAAGGTCAAATTTGGTGTGTATGATGGTCTTTAAGTGTAGTGATGCTGGGGGAAAGCATGTTTCCATTTGCTGTAAGTTTTATACTCAGTGTCAACCCTGTAATTGTACAGTAAACTAAAATTATTCTGTTTCCAATTTGACAAATGCACAAACTTGGTATTAACGTCATTGCCCGCATGACATCACAAACTATGAAGCAACACTACGGGCGGGGGTATTAATCACCTTCAGTGATAATTCTAGTTGGGTTTTTTTTTTAGCATTTCCATGTAATTTTGTAGTCTTATTTATTTCAATTTCTTTAAATTGCCAACTAAGTGCAACACGGTCGGGTCATGTACTATTTTCGTCTGTCGTTTGATTTGATGCATCTTCCAATCTTTCTTCCTGTCATCTAAAGCGCCGTTTCCGTTCCTCCTGTACTCGGAGGGTCAACTGTATCATACGATGCTCAAAAGCTTTTTGGCAAAATTTTTGTGAGATTGGTGGAGTGATACAGGAGAAAAGATGCAAATTCGGCCTATATGTCAATCCGCCTTAACTTTGCCGAAGAAGTTTTAAGCTCAAAATTTTGAGGAGAAATCGGTCACTTACGCTAATTCGACGACGCGGCAATGGGGGATGCTCTGCGCATGCGCGAGACGGTTCCCATTGTCCAACCCGGGATCGGGAGGAGGCGCGTCATAGGCGCGGTCAGACTGGCAAAAGATCGAAAAGTTTGGGCCATATTGGTACGCGCGCAAGCAAGAGTGCGCCGTCCGATTGCTAGTGATTGTTACGTAACAATGCACATCTGTACATGACAATGGCCTCGCGCTCCGGAGGCACCGCCCGCAAACAGATTGAGAAGTTTCGCGGGAAGTTTGCGGTCACACTGGCAAAACTTCAAGATTTTAAAGATCGTGATCTTAAACTTCTCTATTTTTTGCCAGTCTGACCAAGGAGGTTTTATACATGGAGTTCCAACTGGCTGTAATTATTCAAACAGTTGTCAGATTTCTATTGATGTACAAAAGAATTCCACAGGTGCCTTTGATAATCGATGTTCGACGCCGCCGTCTTGCTGAGCAATCTGAAGATTTATTTTGAACGTATCATAATGTTGGCCATATTTTGCCTATTTATTTAAGTGGCTGGTGATTATGCAATGAGACACTAGTCAATTGTCTTCCTATCTGTGAGGCAGCTCCAGTTTAGCACATACTTAAAATATTTCTTAGTGGCGGCATCAAACATGAGATCAAAGGGAATAAAACTGTTGTTACTAGTACCCATGTATAAAACCTCCTTGATCTGACCGCGCCTTTTAAACAGTGGAGACAGCTGTCTCGCGCATGTGCAGATTACCATTTTGTTTTTGCATATTAGCGTTGTCTTAGCGTTTTCGTCACGGATCTAAAGCTCGCAAGTATATGTCGTTGCAATAGTGTGGTAGGGTTCGACATAACACGTTCGATTTTCCTGGGCATCTTGTACTGCGGCAAAGGAGAGAGATACGGTAGAGGATTGCGGGTGCGTGTATGTGTGTGTCTGTGTCTGTGTCTGTGTCTGTGTGTGTCTGTATTTTATGTACAGGATATGAAAGACAAAACATTTCGAGCCGTCTGACCGATTGTTTTGGCCCTACCAGTGTGATTGTATATATATTTTTCATTCATTCTATGGCAGATTTTGCAGGTATCAAACGAAGCAGATAGCCATTTGCTGTGGAAGAGAATTCTATATTTGTGTGTGCCAGTACAGATTATAGTGTAACGTTTTTATCGACATTCTCTTTTGGTCTTTGGGAGGTATAGAATAACAGGTTTTGTGACAGTAAGTTGATAACGAGTTTGTCAAAGGGTTAAGTTATCCTACTAAAAGAAAGAAAAGTTGGGAGCACAGTGACAATTAGTTGACCATTGTCCAGGACAAGGACATGAAAAGGGGGAAGTAGTAGATGGCAAAAGTGGTAGTTATAAGTTAAAGTGGGGATCCTAAAACGGGCGATGTACCCCATTTCCTTGCTAATCACTGGCCTGTTCTTCCCGCGATAACGTGTGTTTTTCGTGTAATTCTGTAAAGGTAAATAATATACGCACATCGCTCGTATAGCTATGTGTCTGTTATGTTGGTTTATGGCCTTTTTTTTTCCCTCTTTTCTTTTTTATTGTGTAATTGTAGTCCCTTTTGGGGTCGTTTTGTTTTTCGGTGTGCGTCATAGTTTTTGTTTTGTTTTATTTCTCGTTTTTTGACGCGCTGTTCCGTCCTGACAAATTAAAATATATTTGTCAGTATTGTCTAAAGACGCACGTGAGAAGACCTCCCTGTACGTGAGGGGTCACATGGTCCTTGGGCGAGTGTACCCGTATGTCTGCGGCTTTTTGTTCCCCTTCCTCGACCCCCCCCCCCCCCCCCCCCCACACTTCACCCATTTCACGGTTTCACATATACTCTCTAAAAAAATCGAGTGAAAATTTTCACTCTAAAAAGAGTGAATACAAAAAGAGTGAATTTCGAGTGAAATTGGAGTGAATTTTGAGTGAAAATGCTCATTTTCACTCATTTTGGAGTGACGTCAGGGATCACTCGAAGATTTTGGAGTGATCCCTGACGTCACTCCAAAATGAGTGAAAATGAACATTTTCACTCAAGATTCACTCCAATTTCACTCGAAATTCACTCTTTTTTGTATTCACTTTTAAGAGTGAATATTTTCACTCGATTTTTTTTTTTTAGAGAGTATGTTGCTCTCCTATAGAGTTAATCAGAAATCCAATGTGGGGAAAAAAGATTTGAAAAACATCATTTAACAACTAAGCGTTTTCCCCGTGTCTATTTTATATAAAGAGTCCAAACTTGCACAAAAGTGCATGATAACGTTGTAAGAATGAACATTTTCATTTAGAAGCCAGAAACCAGCGCGAAGGACTTTTTGAAATATTTCATGGAGATGCGACAAAAGAAAAATACAAATCAAATCAAAACATCCCCCCGCAAAAAAAAAGGAAAAAAAAAAAAGAAAAGAAAAAAGGTATACCATCTTCGATTGCTGATGGAGCATTGACCTATCTGGTGTTTATGGTATCGATGGGTCTAATAGCTGAGAACTGGATGCCGGAGGCACGTGTTGTGAAAGTCACGTTAATGTCATGCATGGTAAACGCCCGCTTCTAAATTTGCTTTCATAACACATCCTCGAGCAGACGGACGAACGGTGCGTGACTGGGCTAGTGCATAATATGGACGGCTCTGAAATGTTGAATTTGATGCCAATATTACACCAAATCAATTCTTTTTCTAAACTCATAGAACATACACACGCCCACACACGCACATGTATTTATATATTATATTTATATAATTATGTATTGTAGTCGTGAGAAATAGTTGGCACAATATTTCGTGCATGTATATGTGTATTTCAAACTCTAAATGCCGACAATTTCTTCTAAAAAGGAAAACCTTGTTGATGCACTTTCAGGGGCGGGGATAGGGGATTACAAAATAAATCAATAGCAAAAATAAACAGCAACAAAACACGCGACTATCACGTGATTCCTGAGCAAAGCTGAAACTTAACCAACCCTCAACCTTCAATCATTGTTTTATACTACCAGTTTCTAGCAAAGCATTTCTCGGAAATCGGATCGTCCCTATAGCCGTAAGATATACGATAGGTGGCTGGCTTTATTTTTCTCCCTTCGAGAACTGAGACGAGTGAACTGTGCATGGAAAATATTAATAACAGTAATTTACCGCATTTAGCTTGGAAAAGGGATGTGCAAGGTGCTTCAAAGCCACTTGCCTGCTTGCCGGCTGTGGCCCGAACCGAATGCCTATAGCAGGGCTCCACACTAACTTTTATTTTTGGTGGCCCAAAGGCAAACATCCGACCTGTTTTGGTGGCCCGATCAGGCCACCAAATTCTTCATTTCTGAAATTTTGGTGGCCCGACGTGCGTTTTTGGTGGCCCCGGGCCACCGGGCCACCGTGAGTGTCGAGCCCTGCCTATAGAGAACTAGTATTCGGGGGAAGGAACTTCTTTTGATATCTATCGCCGTTCGATACTAGGTTTAGCGCCCGCAGTTCCCATTTCTATTTAGGTGCTAGATATATAGGAATATTCCATTATCTTGGATGTGACTAGTGAATGTGCTAATGAATAACATAATGAGTAACATAGCAATGTTACTCATATTCAACACATACCCTGAAACGGCATGGTATGAAACTTTATACTGAAAAAGTACCTTAAGCACCGTGTATGAATGAATATTCAATAACCGCGGGAAGAAAGAATCGCCGCAGAGGCTGCGCCTTGAAACCCAAACAATCTGCAATGATTGGAATGACATGTCAAGAAGCAATTTATAGAGCAGTCGTCTGGCTGATGATTTTACTCCCAGCTGTAGCCGTACGTTTTGGTCTGTCTTATTTTCACACAGTGGACATCCCTTTTTAAATTCGAAGGATGTAGATTGGACACGACAGGATAGTGTTTAAGAGATAAAACTCTTGTTGTTTAGATGACAGGCACGGTAACCTTTTTTCCAGTATTTTCCGTTGCGCAGTCTAGGAGTGTAAAGTTTTCAGAGAGAGTACTTCTGCCATAAGTAGCCGAAGTCCATGTTAAATAGCGTCCTTTTGTCGGGGTTTTATATGGTGGGACATCGATTATCTCCGGCGGCTCATCGGGTTGAAAAGCGGGTTAATGTAGTCTCGATTGTTTTCGAATGTCGGGGATCAATTGTCTTTCCCAAACACGCATTCCAAACTTTGGTCTTTTGCCCGAATGCCCTTTCACGTCTTCGTGTTGATGTTCGTCATTGACAATATTGATTAAATCTCCGACAACCTGGCAAGGGAAATGGGATGTGATTTACTGTTTAGAATTCCAAATTTAGATTTTAGACGTCATTATTTGCCGAACCTTTTGAATCGTGACTGTGCCTTGATTTAATAAATTTTTCTATAGAAATGATGGTTAAAAAACTGTTGGTCACATATTTAGCTTTGACTAGCAGCCCGCGATAGATTCCTTGTATTTTAACCTCTGTCTTTATGACTGCTAAGTTGTAGTTATGTTTTAGTCTTGTTAAATCATCTCCCCTGTGTTTGAATATTTTTTGTCCCCTTTAAACTTGAACTCAACGCCCTTTTCTCTGACCCTGTGTGACCTCAGAAGGAAAATTAGTCTTGCTACCCAGTCTTTTTTTCCCCTTCAAACCCATGAACATTTTCCTCTTTGCCAAAGAGTAAATGCTTTCTTGTAGCGTAGAATTTGCCAAATTATTATTGTCTTTTAACGCAGCCCTTTAATGTCATTACATTCAATGTACTGGCAGTGAGAAGCTGAAATGCTTTTATCTAAAGACAGGAAAATTATTACTGCTGTCTTTGTTATTGTTTTTCTGTTAGCTTGCACCTCTCTTCATTAAGTCATTTCCTTTGAATGACGCCCATACAGCCAAGGCCTAGATATTTTATGTTGTTAGCATCTGGATGTCATTCTTTGCAATCCACTTTGATGCCCCTGTAAGGGAGGGTTCCGTCCATAGTGTATATAAGAGGGTGTGTGTAGAACACCACCTGGCCAATGTCTCACAAACACTAGATTTTATATTTGTTATCGTCATTGTAGGATTCACTTCCAATGTTAAAGGTGAGGTTGAGATGTAATGAACTGAGTCCCAATCGCAAGGTGAATATTTCTTGATAATTTTCTCTCTCTTCTTTGTCTCAAATTTTAGTGTTTGCTGTCGGTGATGTATGTGTTCGTACCTACCATCGACTCCCTGTTAAACTACTTCAGCTTCATGACTTGGTTGTCCATCGGTGCTGCTGTCTGCGGACAAATTTACCTCAGATTCACCCGCCCCGACATGGAGAGACCGATAAAAGTAATCTATTCCATCTCCTTTATAAATGACATTATTACCTCTATACTTCAAATGTTCTGTTAAGATGATTTCTTTGTAGCATTTTCATTTTAAAACATACTTTTTGGTTGGAATTAATGCTATGCTCTCTCAGTAATTAGATCGACCTTCTTCAGCTGAATAGTGTGGTTTACTTTGCTCTGAGTATTGATTTCACCGATCTTGTTTTACTTCAGTATTTAGGAAGTTATTGAGAGCAGGAACTAATTTGATGTGACATAAACTGTAGAGAAAGTCAGAAACAAAATAATTTCATGTCATTTACAGATAAATTTACACAGGCTTTTTGTAAGTGTTTTTTTCGGGGGGGGGGGGGGGGTAGAGGAAATAATGTGAAACATGTTTGTGTTTTGAAACTCACTTAATAGAGGAGATGAGGAAAAAGCTCCAAAAAAAATAATGTTTATTATAATCAAACCATATTCTGTTAACAAAAAAAAAAAAACCAACAATCAAATGTACTGCATTTCTTTTTGTCAACTCATAAAACACTGACAAAGTAAATAAGATGTTATGATGCCAAGATACAGCACCTAATACAAGTAATGTGTTTTCTTCGACTTGATGAGTTCTGATGCTGATTAGATGATGAAAAGTTCATATTTAAGTCTTGGTTGCTTGCCTGTTTGTTATCTACCTGCAGTACCACATCCTGCTTCCAATCACCTTTGTCTTGGCCTGTGTGTTTCTGGTCATCATGGGTACTGTGGCTGCACCCCAAGACACTCTTATTGGTCTGGCTATCACACTGACAGGCTTTCCAGTCTACTTCCTCTGTATCTGGTGGCAGAACAAACCAGCTGCTGTCCTGAAATTTAATCGTAAGTGCAAATATATCATGAATGATGACGATAATAGCTCATATTCATATTGAATTTTGAAATCAATAGAACAGTTTATGACTGTGTTCATACCATCTACATATCTTTGTGTGGTTCATTATGACTACTCCTGATAACAAAACTTGCCCGCACAAGTTATGTTAACCCAGTTAACAGAATTAAGAGAGGCTAAAAGTGGTGTGATATTAAAACATTTGAGTAAATATATTAGCACTGAGGGTATTAACAAAAGGATAAAATTGATCATTACAGCCTTGGTGATGATAGTGGTAATGAATTGTCTCCCCACATATCCAACTCCTTTACTTCTTAAAAAGCTTAACTTAGTCAGTGACTGAGGAAAAATGTAGATCTGTCATGTTTAGTTTATGAAATGAATATGAAATCAAATGATTGAGGAAAGACTTCAGGTTTTTCTAAAGTAGACTTTAATACAAATTTGCTGGTGCTTTTGCTGTTTTGGCCACTAAATGACTATGCAAACCCACAAGGTTATATTGAACTAATGATAAGTACACTGTATATGTGTCAGCCATCATGCCCTTCATCTGTTTAAGGACATTTAAACTTCTTGTGAGGGAGTCAGATATTATTATACAGAAGACCGAGACACTTCATGGTTGACTGAATGAGATGAGATAAGCATGCTATTCGTCGAGCTGTACTAACATGTATTGGTGGAGATGAGAATTGGGCTTTTAACTTTTTGCAAGATACCAAGAAAACACTTACGAAATAGTACAGTGCATACCATTTTAGGAGGAATTCAAAGTTTATTTGATAAAAATTGGGTTTGGAATGACGAAACATCCAAAAACAAAGTAAAACAAAGCGATCGTAATAAAGTGTGGGTCCCACACTACTAGAATCGCTCTGTTTTGGATATCTCAGCCATTTCAAAACCAATTTTCATCAAATAATCGTTGAATTCCTTGTGGAATTACATGCTCTTTCATATTTCACAAGAGGTTTCTCATTATCTCATCAAAAAATGTTAGAAACCTAAAATTAGGTCTCAACCAAAACTATACGATCCCTTTAAGGCTCCCTAGATTATTTTAATACAGATGTTAAGGTACATGTATTGTAGTTCCTGTTTTTTCTGACTTTTTCATTTGGTAGATCTAAATCAATACAATACAAGTTAGAAAAGCAGGCAGAAAACTCAGCCCATTGTTTTTGAGAGTACAAGTTACTTACCTCATGTAGGGGCTTGTCATTCCTTAAGGGTCAAGGACTATGAAGGTATTGTGTAAAGGGTTGAGGACCATAAACAGCCAGATATTGACACCTCTACCCCCCCCCCCCCCCCCAATCCATAACTTCATCAAGCTATTCCAATCTTGTTTTTCTATCTGTAGGAGCAATCACCCGCATTGTTCAGAAGCTGCTGATTGTAGTCGGAGAAGAGAAGGAAGAGTAAGTCATCTTCTTTTGACGGACCCGGCTCAAACATCTCCGTCTCTTCGACTCCTCTGTTTTAGTCTTTACACAAGGACACCTTTTCACTGAGTGTGGAATTTTCAACCAGTTCCTTCATCTGTGCCACATAGGGGACCTAGAGGCACTTGTTGCCCAATCTTCTGTCCATCGGTCTTTTTTTTAATGACTTCTCGCTACCGAAATTTGTAAACGTCAGACCAGCATGAGCTGTCATGGCCAAACTTGGTCAAAGAGCAAAGAACACTACAAAGGTAAACTGAGATCTTATTAGAACAAAGTTACCAGGAACTAGAGCCTGTGTTGTAAGTTTACATTTCTAGTCATTATTCAAGATATTCCCTGAAACTCTGCATTGTATTGTGAAAGACAGAGGTTCAGCAGTTCATGTCTAGTTTCTGTTCAAATTTAGATTGTAATTTCAATTGTAAGAATTTTTGCTATGATTGAAAATCTAGGTCTGATCAATTTAAGCTGTGACAGAACAACTTACTGTTGGTATTCCAGTGTAGGAAATGTATGGAGATGGGCAAGAGCAAACTTTGAAATTTGACAATTTTGGCAATAATTGGAACTTGAATTCTGTCAAAAAAAAGAAAAAAAAAGTGGTACATAAGGATTGACTTTGAGAATGGAGCTTCTTAAGGTGATCCGAGTTTGGAGACATCTCTTGGTTAGTACCAGGATATCTACTAGTGAGATATTTTTTGTTACGCATAGTACTCACCACTCAACAGATACAACTTTAAGGTACAATGCAGATCCAGTATAAGGTGTCTGACCACTTAGAGGTGTGTGAGGGCGAGGTCTTGGAATGTATTTGTGATGTGTGACAATTATTTTGTGACAATCTTTCATGTTAACCAAAGGTTAAAGGAAAGCACCCAAAGAAACCCAGAGTTGAGAAATGGTCTTAGATGAAACCAAGGACTAGTCTGGGGTTATAAGAAATGGCTGATGGAGTTACTGCCAATTTCAAATGTGTATATGATGGTATCTTGGCTGAAATTTGGTTAACTCTGGTGCACATAATAGCAAGTGTGCTGCATGGCCTGTATATGGCTTTTGACTGTTGTTACAAAGACATCAGCTTGTGTTGCAGTGTTGAAGATCTCCACTTAGAGACATTAAACCTCTCTCAACTGATTTTCTTGTGAAATGTCACAGCTTTTTGAAAACTGGTAACCAATTACAGTTCAGCTGTTTGGTTTATTGAGTACATTGACTCGATGCACTGGTTAATAGGAGTATGTAGATAGCTAAATACTGTATACGCTGTTATTTTCGCGTACAGATATTTTTGCGAATGACGAGGTCATAGACATTTTCGCGAGATGTTGTTTTCGCAAATCGACGCCGACGCTTACGTTAATGCTCTTACGATATTAACAAAGCGCATGGAGACAATTTCGTGTGTTGTTAAATTCGCGATCCAACTGCAGTTCGCGAAATTCGCGAAAATTAAACCTGCGCGAAAATAATGGCGTGTACAGTAATCTTGAAATTAAAATTTCAAAGTTGCTCTCTCTTTTTTCTTTTTTTTTTTTTGTCTATTGGGAAACATGATTATTATGGATATATTGGTCTGAAATATTGTAGTGATGTTTTGAACTCAAATGTGCCTCATTGTTCATATGGATTGAACTCACCATTTTTTAAAGGGAAGAGTGGGTATTGACTGACAGCAATGTAAAGATGTAAGCTACACTGCATTTTTCAGTCACAGGTCTTCCAAACAGTATGTTTATGATAATGGATGCAGTTCTTTCAAATGATCAATGCAGTCGTTGATATTTGTCACAGAAGTTGAATCACTTTCACCTTGTGTTAACGTGAAGAGGGATTATCGACTTTCATTAAGCATTCCATGTTGATATGTGACTCTTCTTTTTTTATTTTGTATTTGTTCTCTGTTTTTTTTGGTCAATGCAATATTTGACAGTATGTATCGTGTTGTTCTTTTTTCTTTCTTTTTTTAAGGAAACTCTAGCTTGGTGCATGATGTGTAGTAGTTATAGATAAGAAGTGGGAAGCAGGGTCGACGATCAAGTGAAGAGTCTTGGTTGACTCATTGATCATTACTGTGCCGCTTTAGTGTCTTGTCGCTTGCCGTGTTTTCATGTCTTTTCCTCCCTGTTTGTCCCTCCCGTCTCGTTATGCCACTCTTTGTGATGGTTCACTCTTGGATCATTCTCTCATGTCCCATTGTATCAAATCTCTCTTGCTTACCCAGAAAAAAAAAAAGAAATAGCAGAGGAAATTGGGATTGCAAGGCTGCAAGTACCCACTGAGACTGAAAGAAGAGTTATTGTGCAATATTTTATCACTCTGTCAACTCTTCTTGTATTAACTAACAGTCTTCATGCTGTAAATAGGACAACTTTTGTTTTTTGATCTTGTCATGGAATTGCCCTTTCATTCCAAGCTGTAATCTAGACGATAAAAGGAACATCAATCTTTTGCATCTGAGGTGGTGGTTATTTGCTGCTGCTTTGTCAGGAGGAAGAATTCTGTTCCAGATGAAAGCTATAAATAAAAGTAAAGAAAGGACAAGTTAAAAGCATTGAGGCATAGTTATAGTGCAGTTGTACCTCAATATAGCAATATACTATTGTGCTTACTTATCTAGTCCAAACGTGTAATGCCTTTCAATTTTGGCTTGTGTGTTAGAATATTTCAAGATGGATATAAACGCAGAATGCATCCCGTCAACATAATGTATAAAATCTCTTACTATTCAAGTTTCTAAGGCTGTATCCCTATCAACATTTCGAGTTCAGCCTTGGTGCAACAAGAACACAAATTTATCATTGCAAAGATACCGAGGCCGCTCCGCTGTATCATCTCTTGAATAGATAACGTAGGGGTCTGGTTTGCAGATGACTTGAAAAATCTGCCAGTTGTGCCATCATTCATAGACAAAGTACAGGGTTCTCCATTTCTTTGCCCAAATGCTTGCATTGCCATTGTAAATACAAATTTGTAATGTAATTATTAGGTGATTTTTGTTGGCAGCCTTCCCCCTCCCCCGTAGATGGAGGGAAAAAATAAAACAGATCACAGCCAATGTTAAAAAATTGAAGCAGAAAATAAAATAAGCTGTCATCCTCACCTGTGCTAAAGGTTTCGAGGCTGCATCGTTACGGTTTACATTGTTTATATTTTGTTACCTCATTGCTGTGCTTGTGTAGAAATATAAATGTAGAGGATTATTACAACTTCCTTCAACTGAACTTATTTCTTGTGTAAACAGAAATGTAATAAGAACATGATGTAATGTAGGCGATTGTGGGTTTGATGAACGCCAAATGTCTTCATCGATATGAAGAATTGGTCCTGTATGTTGATTGTCATGGGTGCTACAGGCACACGGAACTCGTTACTCGTTATTCGCCGTGCCTCAATCATTTGGTTCGTTTTTTTTTTTTCTTTGTGTCAATCATCTTTGCTAGCGTACTGACATGTTTCCATTTTCTGCCTCATTTTGTATTTATTTGCGAATGATTATTGTGTTATTGTTATAATTGTTATTGTTATTTGTATATTCGTTAATATGTTATCTTTGTGGTCATCATTCCTTGTTTCAGTGTAATGGTGTGATGGTAGGTAGGCCTAAATTAATGGTGAAGATTATTACACGTTTCTGAGATACAGTGTATTAGAATTTGCTGTAGATGTAGGAATACACCACTTCATTACCACAGCTTCCAAGTAAGCTGCTACACGACTACCTCTTGTCTATTTGAAATACAACCATGGTCTCCCTAGCACATCATTGTCACTCCTTTGATCTTTTCTCCGTCACCAAACAACGTGATAGAAGTGACACAGTGCGGCTGGCTGGGATAGATTTGCTTCTTTAAAAAAATAAATAAATAAAAGTATTGTCATCGTTTCATATAGCCTTCAATTCCTTTATTAACTTGATTCAAGTTGGAACGGGGCATATAAGAATTTTCGGCCGTTCGAACAACAATCATTATATTCTGAGATTTCTATGCATAATTTTCAGGAGCATTGAATTATTCGTAAACTATTTTTTTTTTTTTGATGAAAAAAAAAAGAGCAAATATCATTTGTAGAATTTCAGGTCACAATACTACGCAAAGTGTGAGATGACTAGACATACGTAGGTGTATTATCAAATCATTCGTGATTTAACGATTGTAGGTCTTACATTTCGTCTCCAACGCTCGATTTCAATCAGTTTAGTCAAACATGGGTTTATTTATTACTGGTCGTTTTCACTGTTAGATTACTTTTGTGGAAGCCTGTAGACTAACAGGAACAACGTTCAAGGTATTAATTTGACACTGGTCATTTTGGGATTGTCTGCCACTTCTACAAAGTGTCACGAGATAACACAGTGTGTTGGTAATCTTGCGTTTGCGATTTTTTTTTTTTTTTTTTTTTGGTGTTTTTTCTTTGGTCCATGTGTGTGTGTGTGTGTGTGTGTGTGTGTGTGTGTGTGTGTGTGTGTGTGTGTTTTGAGGGGGTGGTGTAGCTTTGCTAGACAATGTTACTCGAACGAAGCGAAATGTTTTCAAGAGCAGTACATCTGTTATGTGTCAAAAAGTACGTTGCAGTGTAAAAAGTCAGTTGCCGTGTAAAAAGTCATTACTCTGCTATCTAGGTTGAGAGGTTCGTTCTATGGTGACGTTTCAGTAGGATGATAAAACCACGTTCTTCCATTGTACATTGAAAACGGACTTTGGTTCTATTTTGTTTGATGTACTAGTAGATCTTGTGTGTGTGTGTGCGCACGCATGTGCGTGTCCATACGCACATTTTATTTTTTCTCTCTCGGCCTGACTTTGCTGTGGACAGGAATGACTCTTTTGGCTTTGTCCACTATTATTTTTTTCCTCGTTTCGCACTGTCCCGTAAAGTGTTGGAGCATGATTCTTCCCGCAGCGTCAGAAAAGTAAAACTTATCGCACTGTAGGTCTATGGGACTCCATTGCAGTCCGCTCGTTTATTTGTAAGTTAGTCACTGTTTTTGCACGAAAAGTCCGAAAATTAATCTGAGAACGCTGAAGTCGGCAAAGTGATACATGATGTGTATGAGGAAATCGCTATGAAATTCCGTTTTGTGATGACTTTATTGTGTAACTTTATCGTTTTATCGTTTTTTAATCGTTTAAATCATTTAAGGATAACATTTTCTTGATAAAACAGTGAAAGACGCCGATATTAAGCCCCGCTATATCTCAAAGACTGCATGATTGTATTTGCAAAAGGCAATTTATATATGTGAATATTTTTTTGCTTGCTTTGTTTGGAGAATATACAACAAGATAATGAATTTGCTGTTAAAGAGTGTAAATATTCGATTTAGAGAGTCCGTTTGGGGAGAGAAGTTCGTTGTGTAAACCAATTATATTTTGGAAATGATAGAAATTTGAAGTGAGTTCTTTCCGCCGTGATAAAGTATGCCTGATCTTCATTGTCTTGCTTTCTTTCATCTGCGCAAAAATAAGACGGCTTGTATTTGGTGGATATCAAAATACTAAACGTTAGTACCTTTTTGCCCGACAACGTGGTTGTTATCGGGGCTATGTATAGGACGTTGCCCCTGTTTTTTAACACATCGAACAATGGCCGATTTCTCCAACGATCTTCTCACCCCAGAGACGTACTGCTAAATTGTTGTAAAGTGTATAGAATATGGAATCGGACAAAAAAAAAAAAAAGTAAACGTACTCCTTTACAAAGAGAGAGATGTTAATTTTACGATTAAATTTTATACACTTCTTTATGCAATAGCAGTGAGCGACATTGCTTCGTGTGCGCTATCCAATCTAGTAATTAGCAGTTTGTGTGACGCCTAGTGAACTGAAAGCCAGTATATTCTGGCTTGCCACTCGACAAGGTGTCGAAAGATCTCTTTATTTTTGTGTTGCTTATATCATGTACTATATACTGTGTAATAAAGGATTACGTTTCTTTCACGTGGTTGTTTGAACTTGTTTTACTTCTTGCTTGTCCTGTAGAGATTATACTATTCGTACCTATCCCCCTTTTTTTTAATCACATTGAATGAGGAAACGTTGTGAGAGATTGTAATGTGGCATAAAAATTGTTACCTTTTTATACCCCCTTACACACTTCGTGTATAAGGGGGTATTTAGGAATCAGCGTGTGGTCGGTTGGTCGGGCGGTCCGTTGCAAATCTTGCGTCGCGAACTCCTTCTACTGTTTTGAAGCAATTTTATTGAAACTTGGTGTACATTATGACATTGAGGTGTCGATGTGCAAGACATGTTTTTGTTTTTGATTTTTTTTTTTTTTGGTCGGAGAAAGCGTTGCCATGGAACCAAAATTTTCCCAAAGCCTTGTGGAGGGTACTACTTCCACAGTATGTAAGCAATTTATTTCAAATTTGGCACGTATAATGATCTCTAGGTGTAGTTATGCAAGACACACGTTGTGTTTGTACCTGACAAGGTGTTGCCATGGTAACGGCATATATTCTTGAAAATCTTGTGGAGTGAACTACTTCCACAATTTTGAAGCTATTGAACTCAAATTTGGTGTACAATATGACATTGATATGTAGATGTGCAAAATATATATACACACTGTATGTATGTGTGTGTGTGTGTGTGTGTGTATATATATCTATATATATATATATATATATATATATATATATATATATATATATATATATACATCCAACATACATATATACATATATATATATATATATATATACATATATTCAGATTTATTTATTATCATTTTTTTTTTTTTGGGGGGGGGGGGACAAGTATACGCAAGTATACGTGGAGTTCGAGACTGCAAGGACATCCCATTCAGCGAGGGCAGCCTTCGTAACTTGACCAGACTGTCCCGATTGTTTCCGCACACTTTGCTGGTGTGTTCTTCTAATACACGTATTACCGCATTTACTCAATCCATAATACTTGGGTTTCATTCCCGTTTATGAGGACATGATAATTCTGCAGCAAATTCCCCTAGGATTGACGGGTTAAGACAGGATTCTCCGTGACTACTGTGTCACAAATAAAAGAAACTAAGCTATGCAAATGCATGTTGACTTGTGATGATTCGTGGATTGGGTTATACCCTCGACATCACAATGTATCTCTATGTAACCAAGTAACGATCAAAATATGCATGTATGTCATGTATTTTATGATCATGATTTTTCTTCTATTTTTCTTCTGATTCCTTGGACGCGTGCACACACACACACACACACCCACACACATAAACAAACAAACATAAACCAAGATTCTGTCGTTGCATCGTCTGTCAATCATTGCTAAAGATCTAATACTTTACTTTGGAATGCATCTTTCTCTAGACTGAGCATAACTTGCATGTTTCCATATTACTAATACTAGAATTAGGAAAAACACTGCAAGGAAATGATTATGCTATGCTCGCTCAAGGGTAAGGTGCGCTCCAATGTCTTTTGCTAATCATATTAGTACTTTAACAATGATTGACAGATGATGTCACTTACAAAACTTACAGAACAGGCGAGGAAAGCTTTTAGGAACGGCAGTGTGTGTCTTTACGGTTAGCAAGCACGTACTTAGGACTTGACCACACGCATAGTCATTTATTCGTTACGTCATTAGAGTTTACGGAAGACATGGGTAAAGTACTGTACTGAGTAAATTGGAGTATTATTCCAGAAGAGCAACAGGCCAGGCTTTCCTATATCCAACAATGAATACATGTCATATCGCCAATCCTATCCCTGAAACTATAGTGCTTCAGGTATACATCGAGTCTTTCCAAGTTTAGATTTTAGAGGTTTGCTTTTGTTTTTGTTTTTTTTTAAGTGAATTTCAGTCTGTGGTAATCTCAATGCAAATGTACAAATCTCAATGCAAATGTACAAATGTACAAAAAAAAAAAATCTGTACTTTGTTGAAATTATGAAATTGTACTATGGTTCGTAGTTTTTCATTGCTTTATTGTATCATTAGTATATGCGTTTCAAATGTAATCATATGTGTTGGAAATGAACGAAAACGAAACGAAAAAAGTGACGTTCCGATTTATCAACAAATGTCATTCACTCTGTGTCCTTGTCATGTCCTTGTACGCAAGGCTGGTGATTACAACAGCTCGGCCTGGTGATTACAACAGCTCGGCCTGGTGATTACAACAGCTCGGCCTGGTGATTACAACAGCTCGGCCTGGTGTTTATAATCGTACATCCCAAAACATCTTGCAAGAAAAAGGAATTGCACTACAAATCATTCACGACACCCCTCATAGAAGAGATAATAAAGAGAGTGACACATGGCATCTTATATCTCTGAGATTTGTTCTTGATGGCTAGCATGGCAAAATAACAACAGAGCGAAAATATACATCAGTTAAGATTTCTTACATGTCTTTTGTACATACTTGAAATTGCAATAAGATTCTAACAAGAAATAATTGTTTTCTCAGCATATTTCGCTTGATTGTTACGTATATGCAGAGAGAGGTGAATTCACGGACTTGCTAGTTCAGGAATGATTATTACGATCAGCTAGGAGTGAGTGTTGGTACTACACATACTGTTCCTTGTTACTGTAATTTGGACTTATGAAAATCTCCAATGATCGGGTGCAGGGTATAAGATTGATGAAACAAGAATAAGAATACCAATGCGTCGATAAAACACGACTAATAATGAAGTCAAAGCACGGACATAATACTCGTTTTCCATGCATTCACGACAAGATTATTTTATAATACAATTTAAGTTCGAAGTGCGTAGTTGTACAGCATGTTTTCGCCGTGTTTTTGTGTTGTTTTGTTTTAACTCTGCAAACTTTACACACCGATCTTGGGTTCAATAGAGATGGACTTTGATTCGCATAGATGGACGCGTTACAGATGATGGATGTTATATACACATGCATTTTTGGCAAAACACAGATGTTGTGCACACATCACCCATACTATAGTGCACTCCTCTGACATATTACGAGTTGAGGATGCCCTGGTCTGGCAAAAAGGGAAATTCCACTTCGCGTTCAGGCTGAATGACAAAATTTAAGTCAAACAACAGAACAGTGAAAGTGTCAACAACAAAAAAAAAACACCCAGAAAAATAAATAAAAATTAAGAGTTCACCAAACTTATCTGTCACAACTATTACGGTTCCTTGGAAACTGCACTTGGCGACGATAACAACGCCTGACTAATTTGCAATGGTTAGTGTATAGGGCTACATAAAAGATGTGATTTTCTCTTAAAGTCAGTAATTCAACCCAAACTACCCCTATAAAAGTCATTATTGCGAAGTTCAAATCTTGAATGATGTCGAAAAATTATTGTTTCTTTTTTGGAGTTTCTTAATTTTGAAAGAGGACATTAAGCGAAGCTATACTATGTACAAGGAGACATTATAAAGGCAAGCGACACTATCACCTCACTTGATCGGCTCAGAGATTGTAACACTCGTCACTGTATTTCAGTGAAAGACGGGACAAACTTTAAAAGTCCGTAGTTTGAATGAGTTGTCTTGTTTGGTTGTGTGTTCTCTTTTTTTTTTTTTTTTTTTTTTTTTTTTGGGGGGGGGGGGGTGTTTGATCATACTAAAACCGTCACTTTCCTTTTCTTTAATTTTATTCAAATAAAGTCAACTTCAACATCTGCATGGAGTGGAGTTGGGCTTTCCAGCTGTAGTACCGACTAGAGCATTATATTAATATTTGTGACCCTGAAATACAGATTAATGACATTTAGCGTTAATGATGTGTCCATGTTTCAAAGAAAAAGAGCAGCTTACAGTAAAGTTTCTGATGACAAATTGTGACTTTACACGAATCGACTTACGGGAACCTTTATCAATACTCTTTTTAAAATGGGCAGTCAGTAATCAATTTAATTAGTAAATGCTTGTTTAAAGGGGCCATGAACACACTTTTTTCGGCAAGATTCTGTGATCACAAAAGCAATGATGTATAATCCCTCAATAGGATGGTACGACAGTGATTTCAAATCTTTATCTGGTCAGACTTATCCCACAAAGATCTGCCAGGGGGAGGGGGTGGAATATTCTCCTCACTTATATACCCGTAAATTTTGGATACCTCAGACTCATAAACAAAAAATGATTACATTCTTTTGAATGAATAATGTGTAAATACGCCATGTTAATACAGGGAATCTTTTTAGTACGAAGAGTAGGCTACATCATCAACATATTTATGAGCATACCAAGAAGGTATTCAAGAAAAATCATACGACGAATTGTCAGTACTTAGGCATACATATTTTTTAAAGTATTTCCATAGTCATCCTTTATAGGGATAGGCGATGGAAAGTCGTCGGACAAAGGCAGTAAAATACTATCAAATCTTAGTCACTTTTTCTTTTAGACTAAAGCCAATAAGAAACTCCCCACAACCACCACGATGATATTTTGCAAGGAGACGTGATGATATATACTGTACAGACAAAAGTAAGTTATTCTCACAGAGCCAAATGAGGGGAAAAACTTTATAGAGATTGACGCATGCAGCATAATGGGCTGGTATATGTATATACCACTAAAAAGTGTGATAAATCTGATTTTTTTTTTTTTTTTTTTGGGGGGGGGGGGGCATGGGTCAAGTAAAAAGCTCTTCAGTTATCCACAGTCTTCCAATTCTTCTTCGTCTCGCAGTTTGCTTTAAAATTCCTTTTCAAAATTCGGAACTTCGTTTCCAGCTGTATACTTGATAGCAGACTAGAGTCTGTTATCGCGTGATGGAGAGATGTCTCTATGTCTATAATATAATGTCTCCGATGTCCATAACCACGTGACTGAGTTTAGTTACTTTTTGTTAATTTAGTTTATTCATTTCTAGACATGTATTTCGTTGCGTTCTTATCTCCTCAATTACAGACAGTGCTGAGAGATCTATCTCTTCTTATTGTCTTTCTCTTATATCGCCTTAGTTCACTATCAACAGCCAAAAGATGTTCCTACAATTTTTTACCTTTGCATTGCCTTCAACATAGAATCGCCATGAACGCAAATTTTTCTAGGTCATCACCACACAGTAAACACCGAGCCTGTGGTCACTGAATACAATGATCACAGGCACCAATTTGAAAGCATTGGAGAACTTAAAAGTAAGGCACTAGGTATGACGTAAAAAAAAAGAGCTTTGACATGCTTGAAGAGCGCTATGTAAGATATCTTATGTACATTATGTGCTTTTAAAGGGGATGTCTGAATGCACATGGTGCAGCAGTATGGTTAGCAAAACTTAAGGTTCTTTAAGGATGCAATGATTATGCTCAACCCCTTTCGTTGCGACACACATAAGATGAATGATGGTTTCACAGTGGTATTAGAGAAAGAGGATCCTTACACGACAACTAATTAAAAAAATAACGTTATCTATTAGAAGTCACAGTGTAACATTTGATTTCAAATGGGCGAGTGTCCCTCTTGGTGACTTTGGCGTTTGAAACAAAGAAAAAAAATCGAGCTAGAATTCAGGTACTGTTTTATTGCTCACCGCCGGAACTTAGCCGTATTTCGATCAGAAAATGTTCACGTGCCACATAATGATTCCAAATGTGACAGTAACGGGGACAAAAATACTGAAGCGTATGAGAGCTTGGCAAACACGAAGATCATCTCTAGAATTCGTCATTTATTTAAAATTGCCAACTGACACCAAGATTTATCCGCATTCCAGTCCTTCTGAACCAAAGACAAGAAACTGGTCTCAGTAAAATTTGCTCGCCCTCAGTTATAGTTTCATGGATGCGGTATCCTACCACTTCCAAAGTACAATACAGTCAATACATCAGCTACTGTTATTGACGTGTATGCCTGATTTACTCTTACGAAGTTTTTATTTAGAATTACTGTATGAGAGGAGCTTCCTGCATTGACACGGCGTCGCTTGCAACATTGTACAGCACATAGGTTTTGATGAACCGTCACTGTCTTCTTCTTGGCCTTGGTGCGAGTGACCAGCGATGTAACTGACCGAGATGGTGACTGAACTTTTTGGAATTCCAAATCCGAGTCCTTTTTCCCCTTTTCTCGTGGAATCATCCTCTCAGGGGTGTGTTTGTTAGTCGTCACCTCTTTGAGAAGTCTCCTCTTGCACGCTTTCGTTTTCTGGAGCCTTGTCGAGTTCGGCGAAGTCGAGGACTTGGGTAGGAACCAATTCGAACAATATTTGGCAGTATGCAGTGAAGTGTGCTGTGAGGGAAAGACAGGAAAACATCGAACACAGAGCCATTTAAGTGCATTAATTAGTGAAATCATGTAGTCAAGAAAAGGCGTCGGTGGAAGTGGGTCCTTCCTCCCTCCTCCTTCCCGCTCTCTCCCTATCTCTCTTTTTCTCTCTTTCTCCCTATCTATCTACCTATCTATCTATCATTCTCTATATCTCCCCTCTCTCCCTCTCTCTCTCTCTCTTTCACACACACACACACACACACACACACACACACACACACAATTTAACTTCACGATCTCTCTAACAAGACATGATACTTAAACACACAAATTTCGTGATTACAATAGGGAGCTTTAGATTTTAGACGCGCGGACGTTCAAAGGGGAAAAAACATGGTCTGAGCGTGCGCAGTAACTTGACGTGCGCTACTGCGCACGCTCAGACCATGTTTTTTTCCTTTTGAACGTCCGCGCGTCTAAAATCTAAAGCTCCCTAATAATTTGTTGACAACGCAGTCTAGGGAGTACAAATTAAAGTGCTTCTTATTTCAGTCTGATAAAGCAATCATGGTCCTACGAGAAAAAAAAAAAAATCAACCCTGAGGGAATGGTTGATATCAGTTATGCGTTTATATTATTAGTTACTGATGGTTGTTGTTGTTTTCGTTTTTGTTTTTGATTTTGTATTTCCTGAAGGGCTTCGTCCATGAGTGTGTTATATTCGAAGACATCTATGGTCTCTCCAGGAAGTTGAAATTTCAACATGGCAGACATCGTTGTATTCTGTCGAATCGGAAAGGGGGGGGGGGTGAGGTAATCGAACCTCAGTGATTGCATTGTCGTGATACATTCTTTCCAAACATTCGCTACCTCATGAAATCAATAACTAAGTGTGAACGTTTATTTTCTAGTCGACACTCACGCATGAATTTCGGCTGGTACTGGTAATAGACGAAGGGAAAGTAAAAGATGAGACCGCCAACCATGAATATCGCTGCGAAGAGGAACTCGAGTGCAGGGTCTTCGATGATAGGCGCAATGACGAAGTAGGCCGAAGCGATTAGCATGAGGACAGCTGCCAACCAATGCACCTGACAAGACAAATTAAAGAAGCGTCTTAGTATTGCCTATTACAACGTCCTCACAATCCATAGCGTTCATCAGGGAGGTGAAACGTCACCTCCCTGCGTTCATGCATCATTTCGAAATCAAAGTTTCACTTAAGGACAAGTCCACCTTCATAAACATAAGGATTGAGAGAATGCAATAATATAGACCAGTTCGTAATTCCACTTTGCGCATGAGCAGAAAAAGGTCATTTGTACCAACAGGCATTTCAGTTTGTAAATTCACCGAGATAAGCATCTGTGATGCGATAATTATTCATGTGATCCTTATCTAAATGGTGCTTGCCAGCACATCCACCTGACAGCAAGAATGGTATTTCGCAATATAAAAGGAAATAGGCTGTTATTGCATTCAATTCAAAACAATGAAATGGATGCCCGCTAAATTGTCAACTGATGGAGTATTCTGATCACCTGCTCTAAACGCGAGATAATTCTTTGTTTGAACATGAATTCCATAAATTGTTACGTCAGGCAAACTTAGGTATTATGCCGCTTTGAAAACGAGTGAAGTGCCTAACTAACTGAGAAAAAAGAAAGGTCATTTGTACCAATGTGTACATGAGCTAATTACGAACTGGCTTATTAGTAGAACACATCAGTGAAAGTTTTAGGAAAATTTGACAATCCGTTCAAAAGTTATGAATTTCTAAAGTATCTGCGCAGTCACTGCTGGATAAGAAGACTACTACAGTGTATGATGTCACATGCGTACAACGATATAAGGAAAATAAAAAGAGAATTTCACAAAACGTTACTTTTTTAAGAAAGTGCAAATTTCTTCTATTACACTTCTTACTGACGTATGTTAAGGGCAATACTATTCCTCCTGCCTTCTGAAAGAGAGAAGTGGAGTGTTCTTTTGTTATGCGAGAAAAATGGAAATATATTGAATTATCTTTATTCTTTCTTTATAACGTTGTACACAAGTGACATCACAAGCTGTAGTAGTCTTTTCATCCAGCCGTGACTGAGCAGTAACTTTAAAAATTCATAACTTTTGTACGGATAGTCCGATTTTCCTCAAACTCTCACTGATGGGTTCTTCTAATATTGCTGCATTCACCCAACCCACATGTCTATGAAGGTGAACTTGTCCTTTAAATAGTGATTACCGAGTGCTTGAACTCATTCTATTCGTCCTATGATATCTGTAATATTGCTCCCTAACTTCGCCTTACACATGTCCTTCATGTTCCTGTTTCTGGAGGGGAAAAAGAAAATAAACAATGGTTATCTCCCTTTGCATTAAAAAAAAAAAAATCTGCATCGGAATAGATCCTTCAGCTCATCTGATCATAAATATCGTTCAGCTGCTGTCGTGTAGCAAAATAAAAAGTACACCTTTGCCAAGCCCCTGGGTCAAGAGGGACACCGCGGATACAAGCATATTGTCCAGGGAAGTATAAGCACTCTGCAGAACTCGAATTCGGGACCTCCGTTTTAAAGTCAAGAGTTTTATCACACTACGCCACAGATCCCCCACATTGGTCTTCCTTTCTCACTGATAAGATGCAGCAACTAAAACATCCATTTTTATAGAACACCAAACCTAATCTTAATCTCAACACGTTCATATTATATCAGCGATAAGTCGGTCTCACTTCAAGGTTTCTGAATTTTAGTGTACCTGTGAAGTTGCATTTGATTTAATGTCGAAGGTTCACTTTGATTTTTACCAGCATTTGATTAGTAAAGATACATCAAGATACCACTTCAAGAAAGACGTATGTGTCTTGATCTCTTTCCCCACCCAACTTACCCTGTAGGGTCTGTTCCACTCTGGGTGGGTGTACCTCAGTACCAGGAAGGCTAGAGAGGTAATGCCGTAGAAGAACCAAGAAGCAAAGCTGAAGTAGTTGAGCAAACTGTCCAAATCGGTTGGCAGAGCCAGCAGAATAATAGCTATCACAGACTGCAGACGAAATAATGAAAGATCGTGTGAACCGTCTTATGTCCGATGGTGTATTTATGTTTAGATGAGTGCATAATGTGATGTATGATAGTAACATTTCCACTTTGCATTCTTATTTTGTTCCTTTCTAGCGACATTTCCCAAAGAGAACACTGATGTCTTCTTGACTGCATGTATAGTCATGTTTCTGGGACATTATCAAGAAGCAAAGCCAATGTCTTCATGCGAATTTGTGATACGAGTAAAAATTTTATCAATAATGTGTGTTTGAAAAGTCATTATTAAATAATGATATTGTGCTGTAAATCTTGTCTTAGGGATTATTTACAGCATGGTAACACTTGTTTTCTATGATATAAAGAATAAAGTTATGAATTGTATATATATATATATATATATATATATATATATATATATATATATATATATATATTATATGATATATAATATACGTGAACAGGTCTAGTATAGTATTAATACGTTAGCATCCAGAAGAGGATTACGGAGTTGCATGATACATACCACCACTATAAGTGAAACGACAGGAGTGACCCGCTTGTACTGGGCCATAGAGAGTACTTCCGGAAAGTGACCTTCCTGGGCCACGGCGTACGCCAACCTGTACATACGGGTATGGTCCAGATCAAAGGGTGTTAGAAAGTTCTGCATTTGAGAACTTTTCAATTGTTTTATCCCTTTAGCTTTTCAATAAAGCTTGTATCTCTGCCCCCCCCCGTCTGTCTGTCTGTGCACCCCCCCCCCCCCCCCTCCTCTCTCTCCCTCTTAAACTGTATTGTCTGTTTGGCTCTTTATTTGTTTCACCTGCTGTTATTAATTACTTTTAAACGTTTTATATTTCAGGAAATCACACCGAATACAGATTCATCTTTGAAAGCACTATCCCATGATCAAGTCACTACTTATTTCAAACATTTAAAGGCCAGTATGCCAATGATTTAAATCCCAGAGACGATAGACCTGAAGAATAGGACATTGTTCATATATATTCCAAGGTAGGGGTTTGGATGTTTTCTGTAACTTTATAACTTAGGACCCATTATCTCACTGACTTGTACAGCATCACTGCAAAGCACTGGTTCATGTTTTCCTTCTTTTTAAATCACTTGGAAGGCATCACTGTCCAATACATCATTTGACCAATCAAATAACTTAAGCTCTTGAAATCAAAGAGCCTCTAATAAAGCCATAGAATATCAGCCTTTGCTGACACCTTGCTTTTTCCAGTAATAATTGGAATGCTCATTACAGTAAGCCATCATTTTTTCTGTCACGGCGGCAGGTTGCCTGCTAAGAGCAAATAAATTATGTGTGAAGTCCGCGAGACAAGATCTTCCCCAAATAAGATGTCAGAAGAAAAATTCATCTTAGCTCATATCTATTCAGATTTCTGATAATATATGTTGACAAAACTTGGGCTTAATCAAAACTTAGGAGAGATCAAACACGTCGTCTGAATGAACTTTACACCTGCTGTGTTTGGTGTTCCTATACGATAATATTAATTGTTGTTCTTCTCATGCTTCTGCTTAGCCTTGTACGTCCACACATTACCATGAAATCACTGTATTGTATTTTATAAATGAAGGCAAGAAAGGACAGCAAATAGTGAGAGGAATGAACGAATTTACCTGGATGAGATGTAGGAGACCCCGTTTGCAGCACCGAACGTTGACATGGCAACGGCGATCGGAATTAAGATGTAGGCTCCGCCCATGGTTTGCAGAGCAAACGTCTTCCAGGATAAATGAACATATTATGTACATGTGAGTTGATTCTTGTAACGGCAAGGACTTCAAAGCATCCTGGCATGGCGTGTCTTAATATATTGTTTTTATAATTATCGTCACTATACATTTCAGGGGTTTTATAGCGTACATGAGGTGCTACAACAGCTTAAGAATTGTCTTACATGACGAAACGATGAATACATGAGTTACTGGCATCCAAAAAGTCTTCATATTATTGATATTTGCCTCATGTCTGTAAGACGAACTTATCCTGTACCAGACACTAATACGACGCAAATACGTCATTCTTAGGTATAGCATTCTATTGACAGTATCCCATCGATACGATGTCATATATCAGCCACAATAAAAATCATGTTAAGCCTTATTCTCATGGCTTTATTTGAAGCAATAGCTATTATATTCAAACTGTATTTAGCTTCCGCAGTTAATACATCTCTCTGTGCAGAAGGGAAAGAGAGTGTTTAACACACAAATACAATTGTAGTTCAAGACGTCAGGACATTTATAATCTGAGCCTTAATATACGATCGAGGACTGCCTTTATACTTACCACAGCAACAGCGTCTGACTGCATGAGTTGGTCCGGGCTGAGAACGGTGAAGTAGGCAATATTTGTCAGGATGTAGACCACTGTGGTGACTGGAAGACCAAGCAAGATGGCCAAGGGCAGATTTCTGGAAGGGATTTTATAAAAAAGGACAAGTAATTTTCATATTGATAATAATAATGATGAGATAATTACAATAGAATTATAACAAAATAATGATACTAGTAATACTGTACTACTAATGATGATTATTATGATAATGATAACAATAATAACAGTAACAAAAGCAATATTGATGATAACATTGATAATAACAATAATTAACAGATAAACATAATTAAGAAACAAGGAATAGGAAGAGGAAGAAGGGGAAAAAGAAAGCAATAAAAATGCAAGCAGTCATGATTATGGTGATGGTTAAGTGTAATGTAGTGATAATAACGAAGATAACAACAGTAATGAAAAAAAAAAAATCGTCATTATCATCACCATCATCATCATAATCAATATCATTGTGATTTCTTGATATGCTTAACAACTTACAGTCCCCATGTCTGTTGCTCATATATATATAAAAACTAGACATAATTTAGGACAATAATAATTATTTAGATATTTTACATTCATTCCGTTTGATATTAGAAAATTTCCCCAACAAGCTGACAATGTCTTGGCTCTGAGTCCTTCGGGGTTCTTTTCAAGAGTTTGACATACTATGGATTTCAACCAACGTCATTTGGTTATTGTAATTTTGTGATTAGGTGATTCTTCATTCCACGCAGATCTACCATTACGCCTATGACCAAAATAATATGAGTGGAATCAGAGTCTTCAGAGTCCACTATGTAAAATGTGAGAGAACGATTTTGCCTTATACAATATGATTCCCCATTTCTTGAATACTGTTTATCAAGTTTTATGAACTCTCTGCTCTCTTTCGAGAAATGGGGAGTCATATTATATTAGGTAAAATAATTCTCTCACGTTTTACATGGTGGACTCTGAAGACAACTTGACAAACAGTATGCAAACCGTTTGTACCTTGCGTCAGAGTGACCATGGTGACATAATTATATTTCAAGAACTAGAAAAACAAAAATTGAGTATCATTGATACAAGATAAGAAAGTTTGCATATAGTTAGTTTTTTTTTCTAATTTCTGTTCGTTTTGTATAGTTCTCAAATAAAGGTGCATCGCTGTAATGAATGTGATTCGTCACTTTGAAGCACATTTCATTGCAATCCAGGAAACGACGAAATGAATGAGCTTCATACACAGATGCAAGCTTCTTTCCGTAAAAACCTGTAAAAATATGACGTCATAATCAGAAAGACTTATTTATATAAGAAGACGGAAGCAAGATTGATATACCTTTCTGGGTTTTCCATTTCTTCAACTGCGAAGTTTAATGTATTCCTGTACAGAAAACAAACAGGACCAGTAAGTAAAGAAAAAAACAATGTAATGACATTAATCTTGTTTGATAACCCCCTACGTATAACGATTCCTACCACTGCAGCCTTTGCCTCTTTCTTTCTCTTTAGTCACACTGCCCCGTTGCTGACACTACAGATGGGGTGCTTTGTACTGCTATGTCCTAATCACAGGGCTTCCTGAACTTCACTTTAACTGTTCATTACATGTACTTTCTGACCTTTTACACTTGGTCATAAAATGTCGGGATGTGGGCAAAATTTTTTCATGTTCAGGTACGCATGAAAAGGAGAAGCTGCAATGTTCTGTTATGGGGTTGATTTGAATTTCATGTCTTTCTGAACTCTTTTGATACATTACTCCAAAGACACAAACACAGCGTTTTCACCTATTTTAAAAGATGATGTATATTTGTGTGTGTGTGTGTGTGTGTGCGTGCGTGCGTGTGTGCGTAGGCGTGTGTGTGTGTGTGTGTGTGTGTGTGTGCGTGTTTGTGTGCATCTTCTGCTTGGTTTTGTCTTGTATTTTGTTTGTTTTGTACGGTCCTGATGCATTGTCTTAATCTCCTGTAGATATCAATGCTGCGTTAGACTTTGGACTAGAATGCATATCAGCCACGAAGTCACGGGTTGATTGTGCTGCCTTTTTCAAGTATAAGTCTATGGTTACAAACTCCTAAATTAGAACGCTGAGATGATAATGCTACCAAAGTATTTTGATATGAAGTACATGAGTTTTTAGGGCGTCTCCTAAAATTCAATGAAACCATTCCTTTCAATGGTCCAAGGTGCGAGCACGCCCCTTTCAACAATCTGATGCATCATGGGAAACGCCCATGTGGCTTCATCTGCGTTTAGAAATAGTCTTAGTTATCAATGGGGTTGTTATTGATTTTACTGACAAGCCACCAGTATACAAACATATAAAGCCGACGGATAAGCTGGACTGTAAAAGGAAACACAAATCCCCATTTCGACGTCCAAGTGTACTTGACTGTTGTTTCTGTTACTTTCTTTTTCCTTTTAACTGCTCTAATCATACAAGTTGATACAATACAGAGCGTATCAAAAAAAAAAAAGGTAATCCAACTTTGGAGGGCTACCATTTCTTAATTGTCCCTTATGAAGAGCACAATGTTGACAGGTAGGAAAGAGGAACTCTTCCTCTTTCCATTGATACCTAATTATGTTGACAATTGTCATGCATGACTGAGCACACGGACTGTAAAGACAACAATGACAAATTACACTTTTTCCAAGTTTGCGCGTTACTAGTATTGTGAAGGAACAATGCACGTCTCACTGCATGGATGAGATCTGTCAGTGAAAATGGTCAAATCATCAGGCCAGCCGGCACGACTTTAAATTCGTGTTTTAGGGTTTCTTTTAACGTTTCATGGTTTATAACCTTCAACATGGCCACGTTGTCGATATTTGGTCCTTCCCATTAAGGCGAAACCATTATCCATTTTACTCTCTTCATATTCAAGACGTGGTTTGCCGCTGGGAGCTATGTGTTGAATATGAACAGAGAAAATGGATTGTGTGGCTTGGCCTCAGTGGGAGCGACCAAGCTATCGGACAAAAGGCCAAGTTAAAGGTTATGGACCATAAAATCTTAGGAGAAAACCTAAACACAAAAGCTAAACACAAACCTGCATTCGTAGAGAAATTCCTCATTTGAAACGCATTATAGATCTCTTCGCTCTCTACTGCTGCTATGGGGAAAAATATTTTTGTGACAGTGATGAGGATTCTGTGAAAATGATCTTAGAGTGATCCTTTAGAAGTACGGTGTAAAGCAGTCTCGGTTATGAAATAAAGTCACGATAATGATGTAATGATTGTGGTACATGTATGTATCTTCCTCGCCCAAAACCAGACATAATTTGAAACGCATTATGTATCTATACTAGTAATTGATTGGTTGCTCGATAGATATTCATTAATAGTGTCAATACATCAACTGAAAACATGGTATACATAGGATAAAATACTCTGATTGTTTTGCAGTTGCTCATGAGGTTTATCATTCGTGTACATGCGCACTCAGTCTGCAAAAAAAGCGGCTGCTTTCGGACCATTTAACCTTCGACCGCTTAACGCAAAGTCATTATCTCGCATAACTGTAATTACTCGATTGCTCTGAATATCAAGATGAGATAGATAAGAATACTGTGTGTCATGCAAGGTCGTGTGTAGATTGCCCCTTCTTGTGTCAAGCACCATCCATAAGATAACTTCCGAAGGTCCATCGAACACTGCATTATCCACAGTAATGAATTCATTTGCCGGCAGATGGCACGTTTACTGGAATTTGTTTAGAGTGCACGCAGAAATATTTTTGGGCATGTCTACATGTTATATCTCTATTACAGTATAAGGTTATTTCATAATCTCTTATTTACAAGTATTGATAGCTAAGCGATGTACATTCTACTACGTGAAAGAAATGCATACAACGTGCACTGCTGAATTAGTGGTCTTGTCTAGAGCTCTTCTTTATCATGAGTTGAAGTCTGTTCAGTGGTATTGTTATACAACACTCAACAGGTTCATTTTGTAAAACAAGGTGATGTTTTGTGGCATGTTGTCTACACTTACATCTGGTTCAGAAATCTGCTTTTTCGTCAGTGATTGCTAATTATATTTCCCTTTTTTTTCTCCCTCTCTCTCTCTCTCTCTCTCTTTGACATAATACGTCACTGACTGTTATAGATCATTATGTTCAGCTTAGCAAATTGATGAATCGCAGATAAACATGCATGCGGCAATAAAAGAACTTATGTGTGCCATAATTTCTATATCTGTTTCTATATCTGAATAATTATGTGAGGGGTGGGGGATGAGGGGGTCATATTTCCATACGTTCGACATTCTGACAGTCATTGGAGAGTCTTGCGAGCATTGGTGATTGCCACGTGATGCATACTGTGATAACATGGGTACGCCGTTACCAAGATTTCTTTATCCTCTTTTAAAGTGTTATTAAAATCATGCCAATTAGTTTCGTTCTTAGCTTATATCAATGTCGTGAATGACTTACTAATCAAATCAAAGAATTACAAATCGTCTTCATAATGGAAAGACACGCAGGTGATCTTTGTTTTAAGAATAGAGATAAATTCACCTTCCCTATTGCATCTTTTGTTTTGTTATAGTTCGCAAGGAGTTCATTTTTCTTGCAGAGCTACTGAACCACCATGCCTAGGCTGCATCATTTATCATCTTCCGTTTAAACAGAGTAACCTGCTAGTCACGAAGATTATTAGATTTTTCCTCATTTCGAATATCAGACGCTACTGCATGTATCTACTGATCTAGTCGCTGTGTGATGTCATTTGTGATGTCATTGTTTCAAATCAGTCTGCGGTTTTTGATATCAAGGGCAGATTTGACCTCGCAGAGAGGGTTGTTTTGAATGAAGTTGGTGGAATCAAAGCGATGCATTGCGTGAAAATTTGAGGTTAATAGCTCAAGCGTCATGAAGGTCTCGAAAGTTTGAATGATAGAGAGTTGTCTGATGAGATGTCGTTTGGGGAACCAGAAGCAGCTGTATGTTTTTCTCTTTTTTATTTCATTGCATGGAAATCCTCCAGAGTTATCCACATGTTATGCAAAAATAGATAAATAAATGAATGAATAAAATATTCTTCTTGAATCTGTCTGACAGTGCGTGGTAACTGAAAAAATCTGGTGTAATCATTATTAACATTGAATAAAATGATATACAGGGGAAATGCGGTATGAAATTGGTGACATGTTATGTACAGGACGAATAGCAATTACAGGAAAATGATATTATCACTGTCATGAAGGGGTAACCTATACGAATTTTTTGAAGTAGTTCAATTACTTACTGACATTTACGTGGCTATTTAACCCACTGAAGCTTTGTCTGATTTCGCTCGAGAGAAAACGTATTTTTTCTGTTCTTTCACTATACATAGTGAAGTATAGAAATTGTTCCATTGTGACATACCATCCATCGTACGACCAGAGGCCAGCGTAGAAGGCGAGTCCATATGCCGCGACATTTGTTGCTGAATTGTCAAATGACGTTTTGGGATCCAAATATTCCGTGTTTCCTGCATGGAAATGGACAGAAAATCTTAATTTTTAATATTTTTTTTCATGTCCATGGCCATAAAGACACCCACACATGCACGCGCGCACGCGCGCACACACACACACACACACACACACACACACACACGAACACACAAACACACATTCTCTCTCTTTCTCTCTCTCTTTGACTCTTACTTTTTGAAAATATTAACGTAAGAGTTGATATGGGCATAACTGATGGTGACACGACGTTTGTTCCTGTGAAGGCTGCTCCGATCTCAAATCAAACATGCATGTTCATGAAACGAAATCTAAAGAGTGCTTGGAAAAATATCAGCATTTCACTCGATGCAGTATTGCAATAGAGAACGGTGCATCATTCTGTCAGACACTGCTAATCCACTGACCTTGTCCCATCTCGACGAAACCGAGGATGATGATGACGATGAGAGCCAGGAGTTTGGCCACGGTGAAGATGATCTGGACTCTTGCCGCTGCCTCGAGACTGTAGCAGTTGATGACGCAGAGCAGGACTGAATGAGACAAACAGACAGACAGACAGGTGGACAGAAAGATAGAGAGATAAATAGGGAGGAGAGAAAGGTTATTGTGATGCACACATTCTTCTCACAGAAATATTTCATAAAAAAGAAAGTTTGATGTTTATGATAATCATGTTGATGTCTGCACGTCTAACATTCCTGGTCCGGACCATGGCACCCTGTTAGATATGACAAATTACAAACTCAAGAGCAGGAATAGAGCTATTTCGAAGGTCGTATCATAAGCAAATTTTGCATCAAATCATGTTTGTTTACAACATTTTCTTTCGGGTACTTTGTTAGTTGTGGAGGTTAAAGAATAAAAGAGGACAGGCGAGTTCAACTCAAACCCACTGCCTGCGTTGAGCTTGTCGATTGGTTAATTTTGAGCGAATTTGAGTTAAAGGCATTATCTACCATTTGCAGATGAAACAAAAACTCGGCTATAGCGTTTCAAAGTAGTTCTAAAATATGAGTTATTGATAGAAACAACCAATGTAAAATTGTTCATCAGTATAACCAATCTTTAGTATTTTAGATATGCAAAATGTGAACAATATTTATAATAGAATTTTTGCATTATGGTTTAATGGGAGGAGTAATATCTCGTTACATTTTAGGGTTTATTGCGATTTTTTTAGTATTGAAGGAAATTTTGTGATACTACTGACCTACACATATGCATCGAATGTGATAACTCGAACATTTTTTAAAATACCGCTCCCAATGTACCTTTAAAATTTATTGTAAAGTACCGTACCTCTAAAGTTCATTGTGAAGTTTCATGTCATACTCAACTATTATCAACAACCGTGACAACTGAACAAGAAATGTTCGGTATGTAATTGTTATTATTATCATTATTTTTTCTTTCTCTTTTTCCTCTGAAAACAGTTTTTATTAAGTTTTACAAACACATTGGAAATGAAAATATAATGTCATTCTATCGTCCGAAATTGTATTAAAAAACTTATGATGTCTTATTATTGTTCAAGAGTCTACAGTTCCTTCAATTTTATGTGTTGCAAACATGTCACTTAGAATTTGTTATTGTCCTTGTACTTTGCATACTTGGTTAAAAAAAAATGGACTGATATTAAAAAAAAATGGAATTGATTCTCACTTATGCAACATCCAGCAAGCATCTTATCAATTCCCGCTGGGGCTCCGCACGGATCGCCTTCGTAGATGGGCGCCACGATGTACTGGCCGAAGGTGAGCGAGATGATGGCCAGGCCAGCTGGACGGATGACAGTAATGCTGACCCAAGCGAACACGAAGGCAAGTGAGGAACCAAATGTGGCATTGAGGTAGGTGTGCTCTCCCCCGGACTTGGGCAGCATCAGACCCAGCTCGGCGTAGATCAAGGCACCTGTATATCGAAGAGGTAATTTCAGTGATCCGTGGTTATCATTTTGAAATTGTCTCTTTCCATTTAAAACAACAACAACAACAACAACAACCCCAAATAAAAGAAAAAATAGAAATGATCACCTTTTATTGAGTTAGACACACTCTCCTAAAATGTCGCAATTGAGGATGACAAAATTCATTCTTTTGTATTTTACTTCTCTAACACTATACAAATTTGTGATGCAACGACGTCATCCTAAATCTGTTCATATTTTTGACGAGCGGTCCATGACATTCGATATACAATGTATTTGGTAATTACAAAATATGTCATTGCAACCAATATTTCTGTTTTGTGGAAACGTGTAAAAGGTAAAAATACATGTCCTAAACTTATTTTAGTCCAATTTGGATAAACATTCATCAATTAATTGTTTCTTTTGTTTGATTTCACTCAAATGATACTATCTTTGTTTTTTCAATTAATCATTACAAACGTATAGAACGATAGATTACAAAAAGAAGAAGGCGGTGACACGACTTATCACACAATCATTCAGCCAAATGAAAAGTAGTAAGACACACCCAAGGCGAAGGAGAACTTTAAGAACACATTTTAAGACAAGGAAGATTTCGAAGGGCTATATGTGCTCAGTGAAAGGTGTGGTCCCGCTGAGAGGAGAAGGAGGGAAGGGACGTCATTGTTACCGAGATAAAGATATTAATACTATACTGCTATCCTCTCCGACTGATAAATCATTATCGCACCATGTACTAAAGATGGCAATTGACACTGTAGGTGTCTCGGAATTAGTACTTGATATGACTCATAACACCCTTAACCAAGCCTTAATTTATTCAACAAGTTTACTACTTGCTTTACCGAGCCGGGGCAAATTCAACAGACATCCGCGGAAACATCACCTATATGCCGAGAAAATCCTTCCTTTATATTTTTTTTTTTTCGGTGAGACAACTCAGACGCGTTTTTAGCATTTTTTAAATTATCATCCTCACTCGCACATAAGGAATTTGTACTTCTCTTTGTGAAACTCTATCCTGGTTGGGTGGGAAATGTGATCTTGTCAGTGTTTATGGTAACAAAGGTCCATTTTGCAAAAGTTACAGTGAATGAACCTATCGTTCAGATATATATTGCAATTTAAATAAACTGCATAAAATTGTAAGCCAATGAGACAGCCCCTATAAAAACTGATCGCGGATAATGTCTTAAATAACGATTTGATTTTTACACGTATCCTGAGTACAACGGCAAACATAATGTGGGACTTACAGAACTTAAAATGTCCTCAGTGATAGCATCCTATATTTCACATCAATGGAACTGGGAGTTATGCATAATGTGTGTACATTAATGGGGAGAAAAATAAAGACGGCCGCATTAGTAAGTAGAACTAACACAAAGTTCAAAGTATTTGATTCATTCCGAATATGCAGCCTCCTGCGACATAATATGGCTTTAGCTAAGAATGAAATATGATCTATTGTTCTTTACTCATTTCGCACAATACAGCTTCGAAATATTCATTAGTTTGATTCACTAGATTTGACATCCCCTCTCAATTTACCGAAGAAAAATCGAGTCCAATGAAAATCATCTCGCACGTCTGAATAACAGGCCGAATAATGATTAATTTAAGATCTCAGATCGCAAAATGTTACAGACATTACTTGATTGTCAGTCAGTTAGCATACGACAGGCTTATGATTCCACCGTGGTTCCCAGTTTTATAGCATTGCAAACATTGTTACTTTTCGTGCCTGAGAAGGAGACGGTCATCATGGTCATTGAGGTTTTCGCCTCTCTCAATAGATTCAGGACAATACAAATCCAGACTGGACACAGTTAGGCCCCATATGACTTCCCATCTTCAAATGTTAACTGATTGATATGAAAGAAATACTGCACTGGACACTGGTTATAAGCGCTGTGTATAGAAATGACCATCTTTCCGGGTCGCGGCCCGTGCAGAGCGTACAAAAAGTACAAAGTGGAGTACGTCTGGTAGGTCCGGTTGGTTTTATTTCGATGTTGTTTTTTTTTCTCCAAGTACAATAACAAACGGATAAAAAGTGAGCAAGAGAAAAAGGTACAAATCAATATAGGATTGTCTATTTTGTAATGATACTCCGTGAAAACAGAATATACAGAGAGATAGCAGCATTGTAAATTGCATATTGAAATCATACGTAAACAAGGGAGAAATCGATTCATTACCGTCATCATATAAGGAGCTTGAGTCGGATTCGGCCCAATCACACATATTTCATGATAAACAGTCACATTTAACATTAGTCGTATATACTTAGGTCCTTATGTCTGCTAACGCACCTAGCAAAGCAACAATACCGCAGACGAACCAAACGACGAGACTCATCCCGACACTCTGCGTCGATGCCAGCACGCCTTTGGGGGACACGAAGATACCCGAACCGATCATCGAGCCGACAACGTAGGCGAAGGCGCCGACCAGGCCTATACCCCTCTTTAGCTGTACCCCTTGCTCCCCATCACCCGTCGCCGCCAAATCCTTGTCGGACAGGTCGACTTCGTCGCCTTCGTCGACTTCGAAGGCCTTGTTGACGGAGCCCTGTTTCCGTTCTTTCAATTCCGTCATCGTTTTATAAAGATATCAAAGAAATGAGTGAGCAAACTACCATGGACTATATCCCAGTAAGACACCTGTATCGAAATAGCTTGGTCGTGGTCAAGTCACAAAATGTTTCCGTTTCGTAACGGTGGGGATGTATTCGCCTGTCTCTCTCAAAGTCAGCGTTGTGATTGTGAAAATGAGAACCGCCTCCCAGCTGCATCTGAATCCCTTCTACCCACTATAGTCCGAACTTTGTGCGGCAGATCGCCTTGGCGTTTACTCGCTGCATTGTGGTTACACCATCCATCCAAAGTTCAGCTTTCGGAGATGAAAACAAAGGTACACATCCTTCTACACCTATGAACTACTGAAGAGTATTGTTTACGCACGTCATTATCCTACATCGATAACTATGGCATTGTTTGTAGGCGAGCCGGAGCAGAGACTGTGATAAGGTCGACTATCTTAAGTAGAACCTACTCTTCACATGGATATTTGCGAAGAGGCATGATTATTGTAATGATTTTTATGAACAATATAAAACATCGATACAAACGTCAGCACGGTCGTCGAAACCACTCGTTTTTACCTGGTCAAATAATTTTCACGTCTTAATAAAGTCCGACATAGAACTTTATTGCCTGTTGTTTCTTTTTTTTTTTGCATTCAAACTACAATTTTGCTTTATATATATATATATATACTATATATATATATATATATATATATATATATATATATATATATATATTCAAACCACAATGGGAGTCGATATATTTATGCTGTAATTTTTGTAATCTATCACAGGGGCAGCGGAACGTTTTTCAGTGTGTGTGTGTGTGTGTGTGTGGGGGGGGGGGGGGGGGGCTGCGGGACCGGGGGGAGGGGGGTGGCAAGGTCAAGACCCCCCCCCCCCCCCCCCCCGCCCCCGCTTAGACGGGAAGAATCTAAGGGCGGAATCTTTGGGAATTGAAATTTCATGAGTGTTGTGATTTTTTTTTTCGATTTTTTTTTCGATTTTTTTTCGATCTTTTTTTGGACGAACCAAAAGTGTGTGTGTGTGTGGGGTGGGGGGCTAGGGTTAGGGTTAGGGTTAGGGTTCCGCGGCCCCTGTATCATGATTCAAGCTATAATGATCACAATCAACTCCTCTTTCTCGTTAAAAAAAAAAAAATCTATTCTAATCTAGCTCCCCATACACCTCTCTCTCTCTCTCTCCCTCTCTCTCTCTCTCTCTCTCTCTCTGTGGAAGGGGATTTCCTATAAAAGGATATAACAACGTTTGAATCTCTCCCATCATCGTGGCATAAAACATGTCAAACTTTTACTAATGCTTCCCTTTGCTTCGCAATATTGTCCGATTTTGAGTGATTTATTACATGTTGAATATTGCAGTTTACAGATGTCATGTGTCTTTGTGATGACGTAAAACAACTCCATTGTGTCAGGAGCGAATTAGTTAGTTTTTTTTTTTCCTGACACATCCTCCATCGTCTTCTGGGAATGTGAGTGTTACTTTAAGTGGATCATATTACTTAAGTACTAAGATTGTGACGTTATCGTTGACCTTCTCCAGTTGTGAGGACGAGAGGAAAGAATCCGGTCAGAGTGTCATTAACCTCGTGAGGTACAATTAGGCCTATGGGGGGGGGGGGGGGTGGTCGGTCCCTGCGTCTGACCGCTTTCTCAAGGTCAGTTGGGTATAAGATCGTGGACCTCTACTTAGTATTCCGAGCAAAACCTGAGGAAGCTGTTTGTATAAACTGATGGAATATTGATATCAGAAAAAAAAAATGAAAATTAGAGACTAAACAGTTCGACATTATTTTGTCAGCAAAACAATGGCATATGATTTTTGTCTATTCTAAAGAACACAGGTTATATTACTAAGACCTCCGAGATTGGACACGTGACAAAGCATGTACAAAACTGATTTGATTAAAGAGTGAAACCCCGCTAATGAGAAAGATAAAGGAAGAGAAAGTAAGGAATAAAGGGAGGAGAAGGGATGGGAGAAGATAGAAAAGAAGGAGACAGAAAAGGAGATCGAGTTCGTACCAGGAGGATTGATAATTTGAAACAGAATATCCTTGCAGTAATTTTTTTCCTAATTACCTCTGAAACTAATCAGACTACAGTATATGATTGTAATTTCTGTAAAACGTGGGTCCAATGGGTTTCAGAGTTTAGACCCGATGCATGTGAAAATTCTGTTGGCAGACAACATTCTATTGAGAGGCAGTGCAGTGAATCCGTCTGTCTTGTTTGGTAGTCACGAACAGAACTGTCCGACTAAACAATTTTAGTGACATTGTTGGAAGTTCATTGGAGTTTAATTTGTGCATGAGTTGCCCGAAATGATTCTGTACTTCGTTTTTCTCTTTCATAAATTAATGCAGGATAGGTATAACTTGCTGTTTTGCCCAAGTTCTTGCTCATATTGATTATCGTTTGACAGGACGGTCCTCTTCTACACAATTAGTACCCACACTGCCCATGGCGATCTGTGAAAAGTTCGCACATAGTGGCAGAACAGCCCTCCAACTCCATTTTTGGCCTGAGAGACGGTTACGACTTTTGTAGTAACCTACGATTAACCTGCACTGTTGCAGGCGTCACACCACCCCGAATTAAGCAAAAATGGACACATAGGAAAATACTCAAATTCGGCTCTGATCGTATAAACATTGGGTCATTCGTGAGGGAATCTTGATCGTACGACCGTCGGTAGAATTTTTCAGGCTCCAGCAGCAATATCATCGAGCGGTGCCAAAATCTTCGTGTAGCCATTGTGCTACCTTCGTGTGTTCTTCGTATTTGTATTTGTATTTATTTATTCACCACTCGTGGGATGGAAAGGCCCTTTCAGCTTATTGCTGTTTTTCGAAGGGTTTCCGTGTTTAAATTTTCTAATAAAGATCTATGTTCTCGTGTGTGGTTCTGGTGTCATCATGTAATCTTCTATAGGCATACGTACTCTCTTCGGCTGTTGATTGGCTTTTGGCAATGTTCGGGTCCAACTTAACACGGCACTGAAAATTCCATATTCGTATTGCCATCTAGTGCCAATATCTGAACAGCGTGACGCCATTCTAGAGGCAATATTACTACGATGACAGTACGAGCTGCTACATTCTTGCCACTTTTTCATCCCGGAGTGATGCGACTGCTTCTGCGACCAAAGCAGTCATAATTATCAAAGTTTATTACGCTTATTACGCTTATCAAGACCTCGTTACAATGGTGATACAAGTGGAGTGAATATGATGCGCTTTTGCCAAAAGCATGCGATCTCAATAAATCGGGATATAGATTTGATTAGTGCCTAATATGAACGTGTACATTATTGAATTTCTTCAGTCAGATGCCATTGTCAAACCAAAGTGGATGTGCATGGTTTCACTAATACATCAAAAAAATCAAAAAAATTCAAAAACAACTCCAGTTACAACCTGGTGGGGAATTGCACTGGTCACGCAGGTCACACGGAATACACGCAAGCAGCAGGTATATAAGGCCAAAAAAAAAGTGTTTGTTTGCCCTTAATTGTCAAAACCCAAGAGGGTCGGTAGGTCGGTTTTTTTTTTTTTTTTAATACAGGGTACCCTTTTTTCCATGTCAATGCACTCAAAACTCCAAGAGATTCATTCAAATTTACGTCTTGCCAGGGCCCGGTACGCGAGGCAGAAACGCTCACTGACAAACACTTCTAACGTTCATCTTTGTTAAATTTTGCAAACAGCTCCAAAAAAGTACCTTCCAGTGAGATGCTGGCAACTGAACTCCAAACAGTTTTGATGCCATGACAGCTGGTAACGGATGCTGCAAAAGTAGCCATCTTGTGAAGGGCTGCACACTAACCCATTTTTTCTGCCGGTCCGACCTGTCTCTGTCGGACCGGTAAATGCCCCGTTTTACCATTTTTTACAGGTCCGAACAGAAAATTTACCGGTCAACAACGACAACAAAAAAAAAAAAAACATTAAATGACTTGCAAACTTATTTTCTTGTTTTTATGGATGTACCCCCCCCCCCCATGTACATTTTACAGATTAATATTTTTTTTAAACTTACATTATTTATTGCACAAGAAATTTAAAGACAGAAAAAAAATTAGAATGTTTGTTTGTGAATTAGTGTAAAATGATAATGAACAAAATCAGATTGTATCAAATGCGTTTGTGACTTTTTCTAAACATCAGCGCACGAACTTGCTGCGTAACCTGCTCTTGGTGGTCAGTTGGATTGCGATGATTTAATGAATTATTTTAGCTGTGATATTTTCTGATGCACGCGATACAAGGGGTTCTTTATTTTTCTCCCGATAATCTCTTCGCATTTGTGCATGCGTTCTTGAAAGGTACACGACATGCAGGGCCGAATTCGCAATCCTTTTTGCGCCCATTTCCACCTCAAATATTAGCGGGATTGTGACGATGTCATAAATTACTTCGGCTGTAATATTTTACGATGCACGCGCCAAAAGGGGTTGAAAATGCGTCCTTTATTTTTTCCCGATAAACTCTTCGAATTTCGTAAGTGCGTTCATAAAAGATGTACCACACGGCCGAATTCATGATACTTTTTTGCGCCTATTTCTACCTCAAATGTCAGCGGGATAGTGACGATTTCATAAATTACTTCGGATGTAATCTTTTGTGATGCACGCACCACCTAGAATGGTTGAAAATGCGTTCTTTATTTTTCTCCCCATAATCTCTTCGCATTCCGTATGCGTTCTTAAAAGATATACGATACGGCCAAAAATCATGATTCTTTTTGCGCCTATTGTTTCCTCAAACTTGGGATTGCGATGATTTTATGAATTATTATTCGGCTGTAATCTTTATGATGCACGGGCCAAAAGGGGTTGAAAATGTGTCCTGTATTTTTCTCTCTATAATCTCTTCGCATTTCGTACATGCGTATACGACACAGCCGAATTTACGATCCTTTTAGCGCCTATTTCTACATCAAATCAGCGGGAATGCGATATTTCGTTAATTATTTCTGCTGTAATCTTTTGTGATACATGCACCAGAAGGGTTGAAAATGCGTTCTTTATTTTTCTCCAGATAATCTCTTCGCATTTGTGCATGCGTTTTCAAAACTATACACTGCATGCAGGGCCGATTTCGAGATTCTTTTTGCGCCTATTATTGTTTACTCAAATTTCAACGGGATTGCGAAATTTTAATGAATTACTACTCGGCTGTAATCTATATGATGCAAGCGCCAAAAGGGGATGAAAATGTGTCCTTTATTTTTCTCCCGCTAATCTCTTCCCATTTCGTACATGCGTTCTTAAAAGGTATACGACACGGCCGAATTCACGTTCCTTTTTGCGCCTATTTTTAATGAATATCAGCGGGTTTGTGGCGATTTCATTAATTACTTCGGATGTAATCTTTTGTAATGCACGCACCAGAAGGGTAAAAATGTGTTTTTTTTTATTTTTCTCCCGATAATCTCGTCGCATTATTTTGTGCGTGCGTTTTGATAACCAACACGGAATGCAGGACTGAATTCAAAATCCTTTTTGCGCCTATTATTTCCTCAAATTTCAACGGGATTGCGTTGATTTCATGAATTTTTATTCGGCTGTAATCTTTTATGATGCACGTACCAAATGTGTCCTTTATTTTTTTTTTCTCCTCTATAATCTCTTCGCATTTCGTACATGAGCTTTTGAAAGGTGTACGACGCGGCCGGCCGAATTTATGATCCTTTTTGGGACGATTTCTACTTAAAATATGTAAGCGGGACTGCGATGATTTCATGATTTTTTTTTCTCCCTGTCACATTTTGTGCATGCGTTCTTAAAAAGTACACGGAAGGGCCGATTTCGTGATCCTTTTTGCGCCCATCATCTTCATTGTGAGATCATTCTGAACGAATGAAAATATTCATTTGTGAAATGACTGTGTAAAACGAAACTGAACGCAATCAGATCCATTTACTGTATCGCTGAATATCGAATATGTTTTTACTTTTCTAAAAATCGACACAAGTAAATTAGTTCTAACGTGTCAACTGCCACGCTGCTGCGAAGCCGGGATCGGATCGTGAGTAAAATCACCCAGAAATGCGTGCGCTTCTAATTCTATCAATGCTTCTTGTTTGGCATGACCGCCGATCGCAAGCAAACGAAAAGCAGTTACACTGTACATGCTTTGCATGTATTGCATGGCATGGCAGTGCGTGAGCAGCGCCAATGCGCAAGCTAGCGCGAATAACTGGTCGCCAGTGTGCAGCCCTGTACTAAGTGCATAATAATACATGCATTGATTGGATTTCGTGCGCGTGCACGCATGTGAGCCAAAAAGGTAGCTACATTGTAGCATGCAATGCATGCTATAAAACGTAGCCTGTGGACCGACGCGGCCCGACCACAATTACGACGGATCGGTGAGATGAAAAAAAAAAACAAACATTTTTAGACTTTTTTTATTCTTTCTCTAGCTTAAAATGGATAATTTTGGGTTTAAAACCATTCACAAATTTGTAGAAGATGAAATTTGTGGAAAAAAATAAACTTGAAAGAGCAAAAAAAAAAAAAAAAAAAAAAAAAAACGCGACCCGAAATTTCCGTGATTTTCGGTCGGTCGCGAAGGGCAAACAAACCATTTTTTTTTTTTTTGGCCTAAGTAGCACGTGTCTAGCAGGTAAGACGCAAGTGCGAAACTCGCCAACATCCTTGTCCGCTAGCAGAAAATTCTCCTGCGTGCTGGAAAATTCCTACTCGCAACAAGCCCGCATATCTAGTTTACCCGGAAAAGTGTGACAGGGCCTTCAGGTTACGTACCATGGATCTTCGCAAGGTTACGGAGACGTCGGGGACAAAAGTCATCCATTCAATTAAGAGGAATGTATGTATGATAAATGTTTAATTTATGTATGATAGAGGATTGGCCTGCATGGACAAATTACAAATCGAATCATATCGGACAGAGAATCAATTTTATGAAAGTGCAATGTATTTGAAATGACTGCAACGTAAACTATTTGTATCGAGTAGCAATGGTAAATGAAAACAAAGAAGTCCGGTGCTTGTGTGTAGATAGAGAAAAGAACATTTTCGTTTAGTGCACCAGTTTCTTCTGTTCATGCGTGGTTCCCTTTGGGTGTACCAGAAAAGTGACATTTTTGTAGAACGATGGGATCTATAATATATACGAGGCGCTTTCAATGCGCTTGGGTTTTATGGGTATCTCACCGGCCTGAAGACAAGCTTTCGACCTGGTGGCTACTCGTCTGTTTAGAGAGACGTCCCGCGACATCTCCCGGAGACTCACCGGTCTCCGCGGAGTCGCGGGAGAATGTTTGCCTTTTTCTCAGACTTTTCCTGTCTCCACCTGGACCCGGAGATGTCTCCATCGACGTCTCCATCAGTTGCAGCCATTGTCGCAGAGACTTATTTGTCCCCGACGTCTCCGTAACCTTGCGAAGATCCATGGTACGTAACCTGAAGGCCCTGTCACACTTTTCCGGGTAAGCTAATATGCGGGCTTGTTGCGAGTAGGAATTTTCCAGTACGGAAGGAGAGTTTTCTGCGGGAGGACAAGGATGTTGGCTAGTTTCGCACTTGCGTCTTACCTGCTAGACACATGCTTCTTACCTGCTACTTGCGTGTATTCCATGTGACCTGCAAGAGAGCTTCGAAACCGATCTGTTTTCAGTTACGAGCGACGTATCGGGGACTGTCAGGTACCTGCGAAGTACCTGCGTGGGAGTTGCCTGCGAGGTACTGCTGCTAAGGGCCTCCTACTGGTGTTCTGCGTGTACCTCTGCGGGCAAACTACGGGCGAAATAAGTGTTTGGTACTGTCATGTGCGGGCCATCTGCGGGGACCTCCGGGTAGTAAAAAGTGTTCTTCGCAAGTCGTACGCAAGGCTTGCCCGGAAAGCTGTGACAGGGCCATAACGGCGATGATGGGAAACGTCGCGAGTACATTCCCGCGACTGCCAGGCGAATAACTTGCCAACTTGTTTGGAGACGTCTTTGGACGTCTCGGACTTTTTTGGGGGGAGTCTTGAGAGACTTCTTGGGCACCGTTTTGGTGAGAAGTAAGCCTTGGGGTCTTTCGACGCCACGACTGATTGGTGCAGTCTCCTCCAGTGAGGTACCCCCATCTCATTTACTTTATACGTTAATGATGGCATAATTGGTATTTAATATAAGATGCATAAAATGCAACTTCGTCCAAGAGTGCTCAGCCGATGTTGCTTCTTGGTTTTCCTTTCATTTACGTATGGCTATAGCGCGCATAAAGTAGATGCTCTCTTTATGTTATGTTAGTACGTGTTAACATATTACAGTCACTGAAGTGATAATTCCTATAAGGACTGGCATCTTTCACTTTCTTTCCGTCTTTTGCATTTATTTGTTACTGTACTTGGTTAAAAAAGAAGAATTAGCAGAATTTTATAACAAACCAAACCAATTCCAAACTAAACCAAGAAGAATAGCAAGCATAGCATATCAACTTGAATGTCTTCACATTATTGCGGATAGGAGATCAAACATTCTTCCTCTTAATATGAATAAATGCGGCTTCTTCAGACTCTTGTGGATATAAATCTAGCTGTGTTTAGACATGGCTAACATTTGATATTACAGTGAACCAATAACGGTTTGACCTGCCCTCCCATGTTGTTACGCTAAAAGGATAAACAAGAAATTATTGATCCATGTTAGCTTTTTGATACTCGAGTAAACACAACTGTTAAGTGGTGGTGTTACAGATAAATTCGCATCACTCACAGCGTGTTTGATGTTTCTCTGTCAGGATTATAATATAGGTACATGAGATTTGGTTAAAAGGGGTGTTACGGGGTACGGGGCAGCATCCAAGGAAATGGGACCGTTGCCTTCTTCTCACAGTTATGCAAGGACTCGATAAAATCAACAAATGTATATCTACAATATAGAGGGCCTACACTCACATGCTGTTGTGTGTCTGCGTGTGTTTATCTGTGTTTGTGTATGTAACATCCAGCTGCATTGTCTAAAGTTGCTAAATGTTTTGTAGATACATTTGACACTTTGATAATGCTATATATATAGTATCGGGTTTTTGTTTCCTTATATATGCCATAGTTTCCATGTCTGGGATAAATCGACGAAATAGTGCGTGTAACAAATATTAAGTCAGTATTTATCCTCTTTTTGTGAGGGGGACATTGATGCCGACGTCGATATATATAAAGACTGAGAGGAATAATATTTTGATGAGTAGCGGTATCTAAACATGGCGTGGGAAGACACAATCTGGCGTATAACTCTACGCGCTTGGGATGACGCAATCCGCAAACAACACTTTGCATGTTAGATTTTTTTTTCTCTCACTGCATAATACGCGGATGTGTCCTCTGTGAAAAGATATAGATAATTACAGGGTATATTTCTTATCAGCTGTTGTGTGATCCCTGCATGTGTTGGGGCCTGGTCATTTTTTTTTTTCAGTCCTGTCTAATTTTCTTGTAACTTCCCTACATCAGTTCTGACCCTGCAGGAATACAGATTTCTTGCTTAGTTATTGTCACCTATATAACATAAAAAACAACAAAAAGGAGCAAACATTAATGTTTGCACTATCTATCAGTATAAGGTGCTTGATCTGAAATAACAATTTATAAAACAGTGGAAAATTATAAATAAACCACAAGAATCACAAAACAAAACAAAACAAACAAAGCCATGGAATCATCTTTGAATGCTTGAGTCGTTTTACAAGTGCAATTGATGTTTGAAAAGTTATTAAGAATAGTGAACAAACAATTGAGGGACGACAGAAAATTTCTGAAGTTTATAGATATGTATATGAGATAACTTGCATGGCAAGATTTAGGATTCCTCTATCTGTGCAAGGGAAGGAGACAAAGAGCGAGAGACAGAGAGAAGGAGAGAGAGAGGGAACGTGAACTCCTTCTGTTCCTTATCCAAGAATACGACCCACGATCTGGTACGAACCGGTCACACCCGGTCAAAGTCTATCGGAAGAAGTACAAACAACTTAACTTGTATGGAAGATATCACGAGTCAGTTAATGCACAGTGTCAATTAAGTACTCATTAAAACGGTTTGACGATTCAAGTGTTACAACCACCTGAAGTATGAACCCATGTAGAAATGAGGCTACATCTCAAGTCTCATGTTTTCTTCAAATAACCGCAATGACAGCAGTTGGATATTTATAATATCGTGCCTGTAATAATAATAGTTATAATGTTCCTGTAGCTCATATGGAGAACACAAACTGAAGAAGACAAATATTTAAAAAAAACAACACGATGAAACAAGTCGTGATACTGTACAACATAACTGCATGAAACTCGTTAATCAGAAGCGGAATTCATTATCTAATAGCTTGATTTGCTCTTAGCAACGTTTCGACCTTGAGCTATCTTCAATGTCACCCAACCAAATGTAAACGTAGTCCTGTCCTCCATCAGGCATGTATATTTTGACTGCGTATACTTTAAAGGGCTCACACCTATAAATATAATGGAATGTCCCTGACCGCTTCACAAAATCGTTCCGAAGATACTAAAATAAATGAAGAAAAAAAAAATGATTAAAACTCAGAAATGCAGTCTGGCAAATAAAAAAATGAATAGCTGCAGGTATTCAGTTTGAATTCCTCTACAAACTGCATTTTCGTTAGAAGATAAAAGCTTTTCTCATGGAATTTGAAGGGACTATATTAAAGGCACAATTTACCTTTTGCATATGAAACAAAAACCCAGCATTAGTGCTTTAAAATAGTTCTAAAATGTGATTTAGGGGTAGAAACAACCACTGTAAAAATTTGAATCCGTGTAATCGATGTCAAGTGTTGTTAAATACACAAGATATAAACAACAGTTATAATAAAAATGTTTCCAGACTAAAGCGTATACAGTTACGGTTTATTGAGAAAAACACTGATATCTCCTTATATTTTAGGCTTTATTGCAAAAATTTTATATGGTAGGATGTTTTATGATACAACAGACCTACACATATGAATCAAATGTGACATCTTGAGCAGTTTTGAAATCACTGCTCCCAAAGGTAAACTGGACCTTTAAAACTTTGATTGAGTACATGTACAGAAAATAGGTGATTTTTTGAGTGAAAAGAACTCGTAGTCTGGCTTTGCGAACATTGGGACAGAGTTTGAGCTGAAGAACCCCCCCCCCCCCCACCTTGGAAATTTGATGGATGAATACCTCACATTTTTTCAGGTTACTGAAGATGAAACATCTAATTTCTCCTAGCTATTTTACAGAATTTTTGAATTTTTAAATTTAACACATTTAAATGTGTTAAATATTTATCCGTGTGAGCCCTATATATAGGCAAGGGGGCAATGCTTGATCAGCCATCTTGTGGACCAGACTGTCTCATAGGCGGCATATATTTATACGTTTGTCAGTGGCTTTCCTTCACAATCGCAAATCTGATGTTATCTAGTAGTAATTTCATAAAAGAAGTCTAATAATATTGTGGTATTATTCTCAGAAGATTACACATCAGATATTGGTCAAATAAACAAACTTGGGGATTATCAGGCAAACATGCATGCCAAGAATTAGAGTACCCTCATGTGTAAGTTTTTAAAAACCTACCAAGACTTAGCGATCTAGCAAGTTACCAACTGACTTAACCTTCTCAGCCCCCTTCTGACATAGAGCAAAGCTTTGTATGTACATGACTATATCTTGCCATTGAGTACAGTAACGTTAAACTGAAAGATAGCGTTATTCGAAGTGAAGACAAATAAGTAATTTATTCCTCTTGTTTAATATCAGAAAATGAAATACAAGCTGTAAATAGAACGGACTTGACTCAAGATTCTGTTTCAGGTGACCGCTGATAGATAACCAGATGTTTATTTTGAGTGACAACAGCTGAGATGATGATTTCTTTATCATGATGAAGGTGTCATCATGTCCTCCACACACACCATCTACGGCTTGATGTAATTGAACAGCTATTGTACGTGACCACTTGACTTACATGTGATATCATTTTGTGTGAATATTGATATGAATTTAGTCTTGTATTGCGCTCTCCCTCGTTTAATAGATTCCTGCATAGACCAATAAAAATGATGGAATATTATACAAGAAATAAAATCATTTGACCAACAGTGACCAAAGGAATCTATACATAAATATTGTCGAAACTTCTACGTTTCGCATTTATTCAAACTAGTGGACTTGAATGAAGTGCAAAAACCAAATTACATGTACATAGTAACCTATATAGAGACAGGATAATTCGCTTTTCATAATTTTGTGATTTTCCGTGTTCATATTTGCTTCATTTGTATTCTTTGCAGTTCGTTCAATGTTAGGTAATTGATCACCCTTACATTTTCGTTAACATTTGACAATGAAGAAGCATACACCTTAAAGTAGTTTAATATTGGTGGAGATTTGAGAATTTGGCTTTTAACTTTTTTTCGAGATATCAGGAAACCACTTTTGAAATAGTACAGAGGATACCATTCTAGGAGGAATTCAAAGTTTATAAATGATGAAAATCGGTTTTTGTAAGGTTGAGACACCCAAAAATAAAGTAAAACAAACCGATCGTAATAAAAGGTGGGTCTCACACTTTATTAGAATCGCTCTTTGTTTTTATTTTTTTTTTTGATATCTCAGCCATTTCAAAACCAATTTTCATCAAAATCAACGTTGGATTCCTCGTGGAATGACATACTCTTTCACATTTCATAAGAGGTTTCTCATTATCTCACACACACACACAAAAAAAAAATGTTAGAAATCGGAAGTTAGGTCTCAATCGAAACTGTACAATCCCTTTAACAAATAAATGCTCATACAAATGTAAAACTAAGCAACCAACCAAACATACCAACAAACAATATGACAATGAATAAACTGGGCTCTTTGCTGTTGTTAGTTCGGTGACGAAGGCTCAAGTGAGCTATATTGCAATCATTCTTCTTCAGGCGTCAGCAGTGCGTCATGTGCAAACTTTTCGGCTTCTTCCTGAAAACCCCATAACGGATTTTCACCAAATTTGAAGAGTATCAATAAAGAGTATGCCCTATGTATCTGTAGAAATGGGCACTATTCCCCACTAGGGGACCCAGGGGCACAATGCCCCAGGGTGAGGGGTGGGGGAGGGGAGGTGGCAAAGCTCTAATTAAGGAACATTTCATTAATCTTTCTTTAGAACTAGAAGTGATAATCTAGGTTAGTGGTATGTGTAAGAAGATAGTGACTGTAGCTTCAAGTTTCTTTATGGCAGATCTGGGGTGGGTTTTGTGGGGGGGGGGGGGACAACATCGGGGCCCAATATTCACATTTTCATCTTCTTCTTTAAAATGCATGGTAAAATTTATTACCAAACTTGGCAGGCTTTGTCGCTAGGGTGATTTTGATATACGTACATTGGTAGAACTGGGTACCATTCATCCATCCCCTAGTCTGGAGATCTCCAGGGCACTCCAAAATCACCGAATTGGATAATATAATACAAAACAAAACAAAACAAAAAACTTCAATGGAAACGAAAAAACACTGATTAAATGTTTAAGTGAGTGTACTTTCAATGTTACTTATGACAATTCTAGGGGTAGCCCTGTTTTTTATCCAAATCTGGGACAAGTTTTCACATTTTGATCTTCATTTTGACAATGCATAGTCAAATTCTTTACAAACTTGGCAGGTATCATCCCTGTGTGATCGAATATAATCAAGTGAGCATTTAACCCCTGGGTCTCTTGTGTGAATGCATATACATTAAAGGGTAAAAGGTCATCACATCGGAAACATTGGGCGGTAATGATTATTTTGTTACTATATTGTGGAGTTTGAACTATCGCAGCCTGTCAATATTCCGCAATCCAACTGAATTACTATAGCGCCATCTAAAGACAGATCCATACAAGGTTTCACGATGTATCGTTCGTACCGTCTCTTCCTGCTTAGTTCCCATTAAGGACTCATGGTGGGATTTCACGGAGCACGCGAACGATTTGCGAAGGACGCGAATGGCAAAATTCAGCATTCGTATTTTAGTCTGCAAAAGATCGCCAAACGAACGTGAGGGTTCGGAAGCGTCGTCATTGTTCGCGAATGTCGTTTTTACTTCGGTGAGAATTTCAAAAAAGTTGGTCGTGATTTGCTTGTGAATTGTTCTCGAAAGTGTCTTTAAAGCCTCGTCATAATTATGCGCAAGACCTTCGCAAGACACGCGCGATGTTCGCAAAATGTTCGTGAAACCCCAAACAGACTCCGAAACTTTGAAGAATGTCTCGCGTAAAGTGTTACGCGAAATCTGCGAAGTTTTTCCGATCATTTTACGACGTAATCGCAAACTGTTCGCGTACCTTTTGAGACATTCTCGCGAACGTTTAGCGCACGTTTGGGGGATGTATGACCTATACGTTTTCTACAAATAAAAATCTTAGCATACATCTAAATATCAAACAATTATTAAAAACTACAGTAACAAAAGAAATTAAAGACTAACAAAGAGAAAGAAATGTTTGATATACAAAAAAAATAGCAGAATACACTTAATGTTAATCTAAAGTATGCAAAATTTCATTTGAACTATAGAGATTATGTGTTGGAGGAACTGAAAAAAAAAATCAAATGCTTTACTAGTGGAGATAGGTCCTAGGGGAAAAAAATGTAGGCAAGCACACGATAGAAAAATGAGAGAACAAGAAAGGAGAAATAGAGGAAAGGAAAAAAAAAATCAACTCAAGACAGCTTCCACCTCTCCTTGGGTACATTTTCTCCCATGATTACTGAAAAATTTTCGTTGTTCGCATTTCCGTCGCCTGTTCTTCGTGTACGTAACATGCTGTACTTTAGCAATGATACACACGACATTCGCACATACGTCGTGGAAACTTCGCACAAATTGCGCAAGAATAGTTTTCGGCTTCATTGTCGGAAAACATTCGGAGAAAAACTTTTCCGAATGTTGGATTTTGTCATTCGCGTCCTTCGCAAATCGTTCGCGTGCTCCGTGAAATCCCACCCTTAGCATTGAAGGAAAGTTGGTGCTGTAGTTCAATTTCTTTGCCATCTGATACATGATTGGTAACATTTAGTGTGATGTTGATTTCGCGGAGTTTATATGCAAAACGAAAGCATTATCGCAACTAGAAATTATGTATGTTGTAGATATATAATGATGGGACTGCATGCTTAGGTTTACGTAAGCATTCAGCTGCTTGCGATGATGTTGGTTATACGTGTTACATGATTCTTATAGTTTGCAGGCTGTTATATCTATCTTCATAAGATTTAGAGAGAAGGTAAACTCCTGTTGCAGTGATATGTAAAAGTAGAAAAAGAAAGGCCCACGAGCTCGATATTATACCACGATTCTTAACGTACGTAGTGTCGAATACGTGGACTTTTTGTTTTCCTACAGTATCAAGCTCGTGAGCCTTATTTGCTTATTGTCGAGCTCATGACCTTTACTACTGTCTAGTGTCTAGCTCATGGGTCTATTTTACATAGTGTCTAGCTAGTGGGCCCACTCTACTTGGTGTCTAGCTCGTGTATGACTCATGGACCTATATACAATTTCTAGCTCGTGGACTATATGACTCGTGGGTGTCGAACTCGTGGGGTGACCTCATGGTAACTGTTGCCATTTTCAGCCTCGCCAAAATGGACTGAGCCGAGAAGTCTTCAGAATTCCTGTACGTCTGGCATTCATTTCATTTTTTTTTTTTACTACTTTCAGTTCATTGTTTCACACTCCAGGTGCAAACAAACGAAGACAAACTTGAATCGAATGAAGATAATTAAAGTATTTGTAATCTTCTGGTTACCACGACCTTAGGGTTTTGATGGCTCCTAAATCGGATGATTTGGATTTTCTACAGAAGAATGGCGCTATATAAATATTTTGTCATCATTATCATGTGGCGTTTGATATAGTAATTTATGTTGAGGCATATCTCCTGTCTTACCCTTTCTCTTTTCTCTCTCTGCCTTCTCTTTCTCTCTGTTTGGAGCCTCTCTTAAAGGGGAAATGCAGTCCAAATATTAGTTAATCTGATAAGAAAGAGAAAATTAATATTACGAGTTCAACGGTAAAATTTTGATCAAAATTGAGGGAAAAATAAGGAAGTTATGACATTTTTTGAAGTTTGGCTAATTTTTCGGGAAACAGTTCTTGATCGGTCGATATGAATATGCAAATGGCAAAGTGGGCATGTCATGTCCTCACAACTTGCCATATAGTTTGTACAAAAAATTGTGAAATTTCCAGTTTTTCATTCAAACGAAATTATGCCCGAGGCTTAAATCCTGGTAGGCCTTTATCTGACTGATCACTATTCTGAAGTTATTTAACCAGGAATAACATAATGTTTCAGACTTCAATAACAGAAACATCGAATTTTCGTCGTTTTTTTTTTTTTTTTTTTGTACGCGATCAATGGAAAATTGTGAGGATATGACATGGTTAACTCACTCATTTGCATATTCATATCCAATGTACAAAAACGGTTTTGCAGTAATTAGCAAAACTTCAAAATGTCACCTTAACTTCCTTATTTTTCTTCCGATTTCAGTCAAATTTTCACCGTTGAACGTTTTACTCTTTCTACCAGACTAACTTATATTTGGACTGGATGTCCCCTGTAACTCTCTCTCTCTCTCCCTCTCCTTCTTCCCCCCCCCCTCTCTCTCTCTCTCTCCCTCTCTTTCTCTATCTCTCATTTATTTTGTTTCTCCTATTCGAAAAATGTTGATCCAGGTAGGCAGATGGCTTTAGATTTTACATGTTATTGAGTCTACCATACCAGTAGCAAGCAATGAAACACGCAAAAGAAGAAGGAGGAGATAAAAATAGAAAGCACAAAAAACCGTCTGGTAATATACCAGTCTCTCCTTGTCTGAGCTGTTTGCATAACATACGCACATCAGAAAAACTTTACAAACTATGCAAACTTGCACGTCAAAGTACAAACTATAGCAGTACATCGAAATATGAATCGCAGTAGGTTAGGAAACGTGTAGCACATTTCAAGAAAACGAGTGCATTTCGTCAAGGTGCACAGCATTTTCCGATGTTTGCTTCTATATTATTCTTGATTTCATATTCAATGCTTTCTTATATTCTAAGGCCTTAAGCTTGGCAAAGCGCTTTAGCAAGCAACCTTTTCTAAAAACCAATACATTAAAGTTGGAATGCTTGTTTTCTAGCCCTCGTTGGGTACAAGACAATAAGTTATGAATAGCTCAACGTAAGAATAGATATACATTAAAGAACGTCATTAAAGAATGATAACAGCAGAAATGATAATTTGATAACTGATTTCAAGACAAAAAAAGTAAAACCGTAAAAATGTGCACACATTATGTCAGTCAAGTTGTACTTTTAGCTGGGCAGTATATTTCATGGGGGCAATATTTGAATTATACTCATTATAGGCCATATAGCACAAATTAAGAGAGTTTCATTCGAAGTAGCGTCTGTAAAATAAAACCCCCATAAAGGTATACGGTCTTCACAGGAATTTGCACAGAAACATAGTACAAAGTGTTGCTCTGACGTCCTCTATATAGCTGTAAACTTCAAATCGAATTTACAGTCTCCTTCATGCATGTGACCTCTATTAACTTTCCATGTACAGCAGAGAGTATCAATAAAATAATGAAATACATAAGTCAAGAACTTCATATGCTTTGAGGCTGTTCTAATGTAGGCTATGCCTATCATCTTGATGTTGCTTTTGACAATGGAATTACAGAAACAAAATAATTAAATGGACTTGATGTCCTCATAGGGGATAACGCAAAATAAGCGGATGCTCTGAATATTAAGTTTGTTCTAAAAACTATTACAAAGACTTCATAATTCATAAGCTCTATAGAATGCGGGATGATAGCGGCAGAACTACTAATTTGACAGGAAAAGATCTTAAGGGGGAAACTGATAGGAAAATATTGATTCCGTAAAAAACGTACACACATTACTTCAGTCAATCTGTCGTATTTCTCTCAGGTCAATCTTTCTCAAATATGAGAGAAATGTTTGCACAAAAGGCCGTATAAAAGTGCAAATTAATAGAGCTTGATTCGAAGTAGCGTCTGTAAGATAATAACGCAAAGAAATGATTGAACGGTATGCACATAAGAATTCGCACAGAAGCACATTACAAAGTGTTGCTCTGACGTCCCATATAACAGTAAACTTCAAACCGAGATTACAGTCTTCTTCATGCATATGGCTTGTATCACATTTCTACACTATGTACAGCAGAGAGTAACACTAAAATGGTGAAATACATAATTCAAAAACGTCGTATGTTTTGAAGCTATTCCGATGTATGCTATTTCAAATATATTGGAATTGGTACTCATGTTGGAATTACAGAAATGAAATGAAACAGAAGATGAAATTAAAATGAACTTACGAATAGATAAATTACATTCTCATACGTATATCCAGCAGATATTCAGTTGGAAATTAAAAACTACTGTAAAACACGTACAATTTGTTAGCCAGAATGTGGGATGGCAATACAGTGTTTATCAAATCTAGTTGACCATGTTCATCTCCAATCACCGGTGAGTTTGTCCTCTACTAAATGGTCATCTTTAAGCATCAAAGGGAAATGCAAATGATATATTGAGATGTATTTTAACTCGATTAACTTTTTTTTTGGTGTAAAAAAAGAAGCGACGACTAGGCCCTACATAACAATCTCAGTGGGGCATACAGTATGAAAGTACTTTTTATATTATATCTAGCAACTTGTTTCCTTGATGTTATTTAGTCTTTTTGTCCACGAGGAGACTGCAAAATACAATCTTAGCTTTGTAGCATGTCTCCTCCATTTCCTGCAACTTTAATTTCAATTCAATTTTCATTTCCTTTTTCGATGCGTGGTATTGCTAACTTCACGCATTTTTTTTTTGTTACTACATTGTATTGATATTGTTTTATTTTGTGTATGAAAATGTTTCGCATTGTTGGAAATGAAATGAAAGAAATGAAAGAAAAAAGATTATCGCGAATAATCTCCATTGGTTCTCTGAAGTTGTCGATTTTGTATAGGAGTGTTATTCCAGAATAAGACAATTGACTCTAACTGGACACGTTTTGTCATGATAATACTTATACGTACTTATATATACACTGTACTTCCATATATAGCATCAGTTTAATCAAATATATGGGTACAGCCGCAGTGTGAGTGATTCCACGTGAATATAGCAAATAATAATCAAACCCCAGAACAAAGGTTTTATTTTGCTTCCTTCTTATCAAGTATCTTTTGTTTTTCTTCACTCATTCTTCTCGAGCCGTCAATGCCGACCTTTTCTTTAATCTCTTCTTTGTCGACCTGAGAGCCATCCGATGTCGTCATATCAGGTGGTGGTTGGTACTCGGATGGAGTGACGTTGAAAAATAACTGGCAATATATCGTAACGGTATCTGTGGACAATTTCAAAACGAAAGAATTTAGTTAAATTTTATGTGAAAGACGGCAAGGCGTTTCATAAACCTTGAATGCTTAATGTAAATTCGCTGTAAACTCGAATTTGACCGGATACATAATGCTCTTTTCGCCACTAGGTCAGATTTTTGGTGATAATTCCCTCCTTTTTTTTTCAAGTTACAACACTTTCTATCATCTTGCATCTTTACTCCTAAGGGGAAACGCCTTGCCAAATTCCTCAGCTTTTTCTCCCACTACTCAGACACTAACCATAACCTCAAAACTTATATTGATGGTCAATAAGACTAAAAGAAAAGTAAGATATTTAGTAATTGTCATTGCTTTGCGTCTTATACCCCTTTCATAAACTCACCCTCCAAATTATCCGCCTAAGAATAATTTAAATAAAAAAATGCGTTCACAAACTCTGAAAATTATCCGCATTATTTTCACTAGCGCCCGTCCTTAAAAAAAAAGGCGGATAATCGTCATGGTGACTGCACACGTCCCTCCTGCGGGAAAGACAGGTGACGTTTGACCGCACCCCGGCAATTATCCGCATTATTTGGGTTTGCGTTCATAAACTCCAAATCTGGTCCCGATGCTGCTATTATGCGGATAATAGAAGGGTCTAAAAAAAGCGGATTATTCTTCCCCCTCTCCGATTTTACGACCAGATGATACGGATATTATCCGTATTATTGAGTTTATGAAAGGGGTATTATTCGTTTCAGCACTCTGAGCAGCACTCTGGTTGTATCCCTACTCAGCGGGACTCGGGCTAGGGCTGGAAATGCCAAATGTGTATGCTCTGCTCACCCATGAATGGTGGTCTGTATTCCCAGAAGATGAAGATGAAATAGGCCACCAGGCCGCTACCAATGAGAATCACAATTCCCAAGACGTCCACCAGCCGAGATTCAACGAAGGGAGCGAGGATGAAAAAGATCCCAGCCACACACAACAGTACGGGGAGGGCTAGATTTACCTGCAGGGAATAGTATTGATAATTATTCAAATTCAATTCAGTGATACAATGATGGACTATTTACTCAGGGTAACCCTAGTGCAAGCACGATTCGCTGAAGTCTTTATCATTACTCGAGCATTAGTCAGGTGAGGAAAACAAAAGATATATCGTACGAACATTTTTTGTACAGGCCTGTACTCACACATACATATCGGTGACAATATTCAAGCGCCTTAAACATTACCGTAAAGTTTGGAATACGTCATGTGAACGCATCAGTCCGAAGACCGTCTTCGCAAAGGGAATGGACATCCCACCGTCAAGAACATCCCTATAGCACGACAGTGAAGAACTTTTCTGCTATCTGATAAAATGTGTGAAAACTGAGCAGATCTCTGTCATTTAGAGCATCGCTTCGTTGTATAGCGCAGATATTCAATTCATGACGTTAGATCATACTGATTTGTTGTGTTTTCACGTGACAGCCTAAGAAGCATTTTTTTTTTTCGCGAAAGGTGTAACTATGGGAAAGATAAAGGAAGGACGGTATCGCTTAATGAAATAAAAATCTTGTGAATTGACAAAAGAAAAACAAACATACAAACAGTCACAATTTATAATTGATGCAGGTCTGGTATAATGTTTGTGAAAGATTACATTGTTCGTGTGCTGATCCCCTTTTTAGCAGTTAAATTGTATCAACTGACTGCCTTTTTGTGTTCCGTTAGAAATAGGTAGAATGTTCTTACACAAGGCAAGGAAAAATAATCCCAGTCGTCGGATCCGCTTTCGAATGAAAGCTTGATAGTTGCACAATATGCAAAAGAATAGAATTTAGAAATGTAATGGAGAAATGCAGATGTAATTCACAAATTTTACAAGCTATACTTTTCGTGTGAATTCCACTTTTCCATGTAGAGTTACAAAATAAGATTGTATTGTTTACTTGTTTATTCATCCAAACCAAAGTTGATATCAGTATAATTATTGTATTCACGTTCTGTTGAAGCTTATGAGATTCAAAGTTCCTTAAATATTATGTACTCATGTACGCGTTATGTATATTGCTTTTTATTACTTTAGATGGAAATAAAATCACTTGAATTGAATTGAATTGAATTGAATGCATTCGCACGGGATTCCATGAGCTGCGTAACTTTTACAACTCTAAAATCTTCCGTCATGCTTGTATTTTTGAACAACGCCCCCTCGAGCACTAGCTAGTGATTCAGGAGGGAGTAACGTAATACCAAAGAGGTTCTATAATACTCAGTACACTGGGCTATCATTTTGAGTAAGCCACGTGGGACACACTCACCTTATACGGTCTAGGTATTTCTGGCTTGCGAACGCGAAGGACGATGACAGCCAGGGCGATGAGGGTGTACGAGATCCAAATGGCAAAGCTGAAGAATTCGATTTGGTGTTCGAGACTGAAAGGAAGCAGCAGCATGCCAAGGGACAGGGAGCACTGAGCCGGAAGTAAAGGGTTACAACGTGAACATGGGTCAGTAAAATATCACATAATCCAGGGATAATGGTGTAGTCGATGTATATCAAGTCAGTTATCAAGTTGATTAGACGGTGTTTCCTATTTGAATAACATGCAAATTCTTACACATCTAGTGCTTGTTATTCAAACAGAGCACACCATTTCCGCACTGAATTTACCCGACGACATATTCTACAATAACTTTAAGAGACGGAAGAAGGAACCGTAATAGGTCTAGTGCAACAGTTTTACCCATAGACTTGATCCCAATCAACCTTTGCAATACGTAATTCTCATATAGAACATTGCATGTCTTTTAACAAAATTTACTGGCGGAAGGCTTAGTACAAAAGAGATGAAATTTACGTCATCACGTCTCACAAACACGCGATGTCAACACGCCTAGAACGCTACTTCGGAGGTGAAACGTCAGCCGCGGTGCTTTTCTTTCCGATACATCTATCTAGGCCCACTACATCAGTACCGCTGTCAGTCACAATGAGATATGTTGTATGTGGAAGACAACTCTTCTTCATTCCTTATAGCAAGCTTGGTACTCTACAAACAAAACAACATATACATATCTTCCTGACAGTGTGGAATTCGCTAATTCTTGCTCTTTAGAAGAGTTGGGGGTGTTGCCAGCTAGCAGACGGTGATGGGGTCATGGAGGAAAAATAGTTCGCAGACTAAAATGTGACCACGTCTTATAGTGGTGATCATTAATTGCTATTTCATTTTATCATCATTATTCACATCATTCAAACATTTCTTACCATGAGAAAGAGCGCCGCATTTGGTGAAAGGGTATCAGGACTCACCATACCCAACACTCCCGGCATGTGGCCTTCCCGTCCAAGGGCCACCGTCATCCTGTTTCAGAGTACCACACAATATCATTATCACGTGTGTTTTTGGCCCTTGTCTGGCCCCATTCGATTTTTAATGCTTCTAATTTTATTCACTATTGGATAACTTCATGACATCAAAAGAATACAACTTATTTCCTTGGGCACACTACACAAGTCACATGTCATTGAATAGTCTTTCTTCTTTTTTTTTCGTGAAAGGCGAATGTTAATGCAGTAAATCTACGCAGTTTTGAGAAAAAAATAACACAAAGAGTCCCGGCATTTTCATTAATAGGTTCGAATTCCCTTGCTTTTCATTTTGCTAGTATTGCTGATTGATCGTTGCATAATACAATGTATACAGATTGTTATCACATACTTTCAAGAGCAATGAGTGAGTAGTCTTATTGAGGGATGTCTGTAAGTAAGGTGTGTGACGACACCGTTGGAATTATGAAGCATGTGCATACTTCAAAATATACAAGGTATGCAACGCTCCGAGACAGATTCACTCCATGTACGTTCTGGCCACATTCTCTGTCACTATCTCCAAGAGTCTTTTCACCTTCTATATACATCATGGTTCAGTCAGCATGAACTGGTTTCTATCCAGCTCCTTAATGTGATAACGTGATTACGGTGATGTCGAAACAAATATGAGGAGTGAGATGCCTGAGTGGGGTTAGGTAAGGCATAGCCGGACTAAGACATACCTGGAGAATGTGTAGCATATCCCATTCGCCGTTCCAAAGGCTGCACAGCAAATGAGGAATGGTGTTAACCAGCCGAAGATCTGGCTGTGAAACGCCGAGAAGCTCTGTTTGGAGAACGAGAAGGATTTCGAGTACTGACTAGTACACATGAAATTTCAGGGACCTCTTTTTCTATGACCACACTCCATCTCGACACTGGTAATCGATCGGCTAGTAGGCCCCTATATAACCTTTTTGCAAAGGTCTTCACGCTGTCACTAGCACTGCCATTCGAGAGCGTAGAGCTAGATAGCCTTTGGACTATTGCTGGGTCTTGGCTTTAGCTAGGGCTTGACTAGTCTCAGGTAACCACCCTCTGCAATCACTACAGCTGAAGGGCTTTGAAAAGGCTCGCGTCCCGCACTTGAGAAAGTCTCTTCGCTTGGGTAAAGGAGCCAGTGAAGCAGTAACAAACAAACTGTCGAAAGCTGCTCAATTCTGTACTATACTTCACACGCCTAAAATGTGAACTTGAAGTAAATCTCCATACTTCGTGTACCTGATTATCTGACGTCATCTGTACAATTTACCGAACACAAGAATTGGCAACATGAACTCAATTTCAATTTTAATTCATTTATTTTTCATTCTTCTTTTTCCAAAAAAACATAACGCATAATAAATTTGGAATTACATCATAAACATAAACATTCGACTTTGCAAAAGATAAATGATACAGATAACGAAAGAACACATACTGGAAAAAAGTACAAAGTTATGCTTCAGTTGAGAAAAAAAAAGAACTGAGAGGTCCACTAAAAAGCAAGCTTGTATGTTGTGAACCACTCAAAAAATAAAAAAAATAAACCCACCCAAAGTATTTGTTATTATTAAGGTCATTTATTTGAGTCATTCATACTGCGATGACGTTCATGCACATCGAGGTACCAGTAATAGATGATACAAGAGATCTTGCAGTTAGACAAGATTCTAAAATCCCAACTGATTAAAAAAAAGGCTCGTTTTCCGTTGCAGACTCACAAGCGCCACAGCTTCTGACTGGAGGACAACATCTGGTGATAGCACACTATAGTAGGCGATGTTTGTCAGAATGTACAGAATCGTCACAGTCGGCATGGCGATAGCGATAGCACGAGGAAGGGTTCTGCAGATAACATTGGTTAGAAGAGGTATATCAGTTTCGTTGCACAAATTGTTGAAGCATCCTTCAACAAAGACAGTAATCTTCACGGTATTTCATATAACTTCAAATAATTATGGCCGGAGTTTTAGCGGTCTATTGTGCAGTTAATTAAGCTGAACGTGTATGAATTTTAAAGAACGCTTAAACATAAACGTGTTTTATCTCTACTGAAATCTACATGGGATAGTTCTGGAATTTCAAAATTCGACATTTCTGGCGCAAAACGTCATTGTTAAAGGAGATGGCTAGTAACTGATCAGAGAATCAGTGGGAATGTTGGGGGATGACTGTACCAATTCTTGCGGGATTCATTTAAGAGTACATTATAGGTCTATTGTTGTGTGAAAATTGTTTGCTTCAGAATGGTCTCATATTCAAGTAAAGTGCAGTTTAATGTTTCCATGTTGGCCTGCCTGTACAGTAACGGGGCATTAAAGTGCACACTTGTACTCTTAAATGAATCCCACAAGAATTGGAACAATCATCCCCCAGCATTCCCACTGATTCCCACTGATCAGAGTTACTATCCATCCCCTTTAAAGGAAGCATTGATATATATAGGATGGTCACATTAATTACGTCTCTACTTCAACCTGCCTAAAATTTAAAAGCTACCTCAGATCCGTCGTATCGATTTTTATGGCGTGTATTGTAATAACCTCGCGATGATGACTTTAGTGGTAAGATCTGTTTGTATAGTTGCTAGGTTAATGACAACTAACATGGTTTTAAAATCGTTTCTTTTTCCATAAACAATGAAACAGCTCTGAGTTGATGACATGAACATCAGCTGAAATATTAAGCTGTAATAACAGTAATACCAAATCCGCACTTACGATATTTGAAGATAAACATGATAAATCAATCGTTTATTGCGTCCAATCGACACCACGAAATTTCAGTTCAGTGTGTTTCAATGAAATGTTCAAGAATAAAAGTTGGCATTACATGTACATCACGTCCTTTTTTTAAAATTTGCTTTAAACAAAAGTTAGATAAAGCCATAATGTTCATGTTACGAGAAAGCAGCATCAGAACTCACTTAGCCGGCTCTTTCATCTCTTCCATTGAATAGGATAAAGTGTTCCTGAAAGAAACAAGGAATGACCGAGTAATTATTTCGTTAAGTTCTACTTATTGGATCGAAACATTTTGTATAGCTGTCCTGTATATTGTCATGCTAAAAAAAAAGGTCAAAATAAGTTACTCTATATAGATTATCTTATAACTTTCATACATTTGTGTATTGTCTTCTCATATACGTCTTTGTAATTCAAAGGACTGTGGAAATAAAAAAATGAACTTAAAGCAAAAGTGGTATTTGGCAATATCAATAGAAAGAAATGTTTATACATTTATTGAAAAATAATAATAATAATAATAATAATTGATATGATTTATATAGCGCCAAATCCACTCTGCAGAGTGCTCTAGGCGCGGAAGGAAGAGAAAGTGAAGGAGATAAAGGACATACAAATATCAAGTACATGTAATGTGTAGTCAAAATGAAATGGATACCTTCCCAAATGTTAATTGACGGATCATTTTTGTCATCTGGTCTACGAAAGTTCATTCTTTGTTTGATTTGAACAGGATTGATGAATCCCATAAACACACGTATGGCTTATGCATTACACGTATGTCGCTCTGGAAACTAGTGAAGTGCCTCTAACCCACTTAGAAAAAAGAATGGTCATTTGTACCGATGTGCCCATGAGCTAACTCCTAGATTGGCTTATTATGAAAATTGCCTGGACTTCCCCTTTATGAATTCATTAATGACATCAGTATAATCCTTTCATTTCCATACAAATGGCACTAGATATTATGCGGTACTGTACATGTTTGAGCACCGTATGAAAATTAAAGTGACGACGAAAACATGAGTTTTGACAGTCATTGGCAAAAGCTGTATCATTCATGCTCTCTTTGCAAATAAAGAAATTATATTGAGGAGTTTAGAATTTAAGTCTCGGAGAAATAAAAGAGGAAAACCGTTTAATGCATCTCATTTCTGATGTCTTTTTGGGAATGATGTTTGCCATTTCGTTACAGGCATTGAAAAATGGGTGCTGTTCGTTATTCCGAAGGTTCGCTATTCCGAAGGATCGTTATGCCGCAGGGTCGTTAATCCGAAACAAATAAATTCCCTATACCTAGAGGTTCGTTAATCCGAAAATGAAATTCGGAACAATGAACCTTCGGAATAACGAATCTTCGGACTATAGAGCCTTTGGAATAACGAGCTGTAACCGAAAGAAATAATGAAAAGGAGATCAAAGTCCAAATACAAACGTCTATGAGCAAATAAAGCAATAACAGTGGAACATATTACTAACAGCTTGAGGAAAATCGGACAATCGGTTGGAAAGTTCCCAGCCCATGTAAGACCTTACAAATTCATAACTTATGAACCGAATGTCTGATTTTGTTCTTAAACTTCAATGATGTGTTCTGCCCAATCCAAACATAGCCTACCTGTTTTTGGGGCAAGTTTCCATTTAACCTTGTTTGTTGGAATAGTTGTTGCTGTTGGTTTGTTGTTGTTGTTGTTGTGTGTTTTTTTTTGGGGGGGGGTGGCATTCTTTTACTCAGTATTTGTAGGGTAATGAGATTGGTACTTGTGGTATATACACCGGTTATTATCTACTCTTAAAACTTACAGAAAGAAAGATTCCGAGCAGTGCCGAGAGAAATCTATCACCCGCAGATCACTACGTTCGGCTGAGTTATTCACTGGAGGCGAGTTGCCTTGGCCGAGATCTTCACGTTAACCAAGGGTCAAAGGACCCAAATATACAACGTGGATTGAGTGAATGCAGCAATATTAGTACAGTGTAGTACGCATTAGTGACACTTTAAGGGAAATTGGACAATCCGTTCAAAGGTTATGACGTTTTAAAGTTTTTGTGTTGCCATCGCTGGATGAGAAGACTGTTGCAGTTTGTGACGTCACGTATTGAACATGCGACTAGATAAAGAAATTATTAACGGAATTTACTACGACATAATAAAAGTATTGATTCACTTAATCCACATAAACAAGTGCATGTCTCTTAATACCAGTTCGTGTTGCCCGAGGTGTCTCATTGGTACCGTTTGCTACTGACAACTGTCAGTAATTAGTTACCTGACAGAATTCACAACAGATCGGTATAATCAGAAGCCGATTTGCAAACAGCATCAAGAAGTTATGATGCCGCTTGACGGTTGACAAAACAAAAATGATACCAAGAAGAATTCATTCAATTCCAAGTTCTGAATAAGGCTTCGAAACTTTGTACAGGTACATCGTGTCATTCCATTCCAGCTCTAAATGAAATGTAGTCTTTGCATTGATGACTTGGTGATGAGTTATTGATTACCATCCTTCAAAGGCAAACATTCCTTGATAGAAGGCCATCCCATACGAAAAGACATCAGTAGAGGATCCTTCAAAAGACTTATCGACTGCCAGATATCCCGGGCCGTCTGCAAGATCAATGGAGTGTGAAAATATTACAGAGATTATTCCAATCTCAAAGGTGAGCGTCTGAAAGACAGAGTAATCTCTATACTGTGAAAAACCGTCACCAAGACAAGGGTATCTGTAGTACATTACACAAAGACTCCACACAGATACATGATAGATCAGCTAGCTTATGCTTCATTTTTGCAATTAATATCTAAATTTCAGTAACTTTGATATCAATCACGCAATGCAAACCTGTATTTTTTTTGTACTTTTTGTCTTTCATTTTTCTTAAAGCAGAAATTTCATTCTAGAATTTAAAAAAAAAAATTGTCCTTGTGAATATTAGGCACAAAAATATGAGTGAAAAAAAAAACCACCCAGCACATCTTCCAAAACTTATAAAACTGAACAGTGACTTCAAAAGCCAACTGATATCAAAACCTACCTACTGCAATGTCGTAAAGTCCCAAAGCTATGATGTGAAGAAGAGTCAGGATTTTGATGACGGTAGCGATATTTTGTGCCCTGGCTACCACTCGGAGATTAGAAGCTTGAAGAAGCATTACGAAAACTGGGAGGAAAGAAAGGATTATTGAAAATGGACCTTGTTTATGTTTTGTTACACTATTAGATAGGGTCCATGTAAGATAACAGGGTGTAACAGTAGTGAGAACATTAAATGCCTGTATTTTAACTTAAAAAAAAAACTGTAAACAGTAGGGAGTTCAGTAGTTATCTTGGCATCTTGCGATGGTTGGGTTCTTTCGTCTAGACCAGTAACTTCAATTTCCGCATTGGGTATTAGTAGGCTTGCTAAGGGCGAAAAAAGGGGCGATCGCTGCATTTTATAGTACAAATGTCTTACTTGGCACAGATGTTCCCTAGGGCAAATGAAAAATTTTCGTCTAAAGAGACAATCTGTATCTATGCAAATAAGCCTTAATTCGCATAATTTATGCAAAATACATATAAAAATTATTAAAAAATATATGTGCATCCAGCAGAAATACCTAATTTGGTAGAAGTATTCTATAGAATATGTGGAAACAATTCCTGCAAAAATCGATTTCAAACCTATGTAAATAAACATAAAATTTGCATAATTATGCAAGTTAAATGCAAATTGATTTGTAAACAATTAAAACCCCTTTAAATCTCTTCTTATAGATATATCTTACCCGTTGTAAACACTCTATGAAACAAAATGAGAAAAGAATTTGAATACTTGAACTATCATTACCACCTAATTTACATAATAAATTACTAAAGACAGTAAATTAAAAACATTACTTTTAAAGTTTTTCTCACAGTCTAAGAACTGCATTTTATGATAAAACTACCAAAGTAGTATGCACATCCTTTTGTCAAAAGGAAAGGGTTTGTAATATCAAAACACTACTTCTCTATGCAAATACCACCTAATTAGCATATTACGCATATTAACACCCGCATGTACCAGATGTCAATGGTCAAGGTCGACTTAACAAATTGTATCAGTTTATGAGATAATTCAGACTGGATTAAGCAAATTTCACCAAACTTGGTCCAAGGATGACGTATGATGGGGCAATTAATTAAGCAGTTTTTAAGTAAAATCGGCAAAGAGGTGAAAGGTCAAAAAGTTCAAGGTAAATGCTCAAAATTTCATTATTTCCCCCATATCTATACAATGTCTGGAGGTAATTTCTTGAAACTTAGTGACTGCACCAAAGTAAGATTCTCCAGAGAGTTTTAGATCAAGAGATCAAAGGTCAAAGGTCAGGTGAAAATGTTAAAATTTCACTTTTTTCTATCTTCATGGAACTTGGTACTGGCAGGAATATTCTAGGGATTTAGGGGTCATTTGACAAAGGTCAGGGGTCAAAGATCAATGTCAATTGGGCCCTTAAAATTTCACTATTTCCCTCATATTTATGCAATGCATGTGGGATTTTTTTCGATGTACATGTATAAGCTATACCTAATGGAGATTCTCAGGGAAATTTCCTGGCAAAAGGTCAAAGCTCTAATGAAAGTGCTATATTTCACTTTTTCTTGTGAATCAAGGTATCATGAAACTTAGTACATATTTGTGCATGTTCTACCTGACAGTGATTCCCTTGTTGATTATCGACAAAAAAAAATGTTAAGTGTTTTTATTTCCTCTTGATAAGTAGGAAAGGACATGGCATTCAGTGACATAGTATAGTCATCACTGTCATTGCATTTAGTATATGGGTCGCATGACAATTAATCTTGATGCACGGAATAACCTCTGACATTCTTACCTTTTACATTTTTAACTGTTTATTCTTTTTAAACCTCTGACGTCTTTACACAAAACCAGTTAACATAATTATTTTTTTAAAAAGCTTCGAGATCATGTAGGTCATGATCATCTATACAGGTATTAGCTGGTATGTGGTGGAATATAATATTTGTAGGACCGCCAGGGAGGTACATTATCCCAAGGGAAAACAATCACAACCAGGGAGAATGTGACATTTACGATCCTTGCAAACAGTAGCATGTGACAATCTCTTGATAAATCACATTCTAGTAATTGTAGAGGTCATGTAATGTACTCTTTTATGGCAATGAACATATTGTTTTCCCTTGATTTATTGTTGAAATTGACTGATTTTAAGTCAGAGACCAAGAACATCTCCTATATTGTTCACATGACAATTGTTGCATACATTGTTGCCTTATCACAATGTTATTGTATATAAATTTCCTAGAACAGTTGCCATGCCATAGCAGCTCGTAGTATATTGAGGCCAGAGGGATTTTTTTTTTTCAGAAACAAACTTTGTTTCTAACTCAAGCTTGTAAGTTCTTAATGTGTGCAGATACCCTTGCATCCACATAGTTTGCATAAGCTCGTAATCAGTTTGACGTAAAAAGCCTCTTATTCGCTTGGTTGCCTACAAAATACAATTAAAATCAGACTTCACACTTTCACTATATGGTAGGTTTTTTTTTTTCGTAATCATTTTCTGACCATGACCTCAGTTGTGTACTGTTTGAAGGAAAAAAAAAAGTTCCTCTTGTAAGCAATATTCTTCCGATTTTCTTGATATTATTGCTATTCCTATGTAGGACCTACTGCTATATCTATAGTTATAATCATATCTAGAGTGTCACTATCGAGTGCTATTTTTCCCAACCTGCAAAGTATTTATGCAATGAGGGAATATTGATAGTAAAATGATTTTAAAGATCAATATGTTTCGAAACGTTACGTCTTATATACTTATTTACATAATTTATGCATAAAATGCCTGAGTTAATTAAATAATATGGAAACAATTCAAGCAACAGAAGAGTGTTGTTGAGAGAATATTGTCTTATTCTGTTAGCTTTGGGGATATCAAGTTCAACTGATTTAAGACATTGTCACATGATTGCTTTTTGTTTGTTCTGATTATCTATGTATAGGTATTAATATGCATATTTTGCAAATAACAGGTTGTTTGCATAGAGACAGTTTGTCTCTTTAGATGAATCATTTGCTTTTGACCCAAGGAACATCCATCCCAGGTTCAAACTTTGTACTACGAGATCCAGTGCTTAATAGATTAGAAATTCTTTCAAAAATGCAGATTGTTGCACAATAACCTGCATAATTATGCAGATTTTATGTTAATTTACATAGGTATGAAATAAATTTTTGCAGGAATGTTTCCAAATACTCTATAGAATACTTTTGCCAAATTAGGTATTTCTGCTGAATGCACATATATTTTTTGATAATTTTTATATGTATTTTTGCATAAATTATGCACATTAAGGCTTATTTGCATAAATACAGATTGTCTCTTTAGATGAAAATTTTTCATTTGCCCGAGGGAACATCTGTGCCAAGTAGAACATTTGTACTAAAAAATGCAGCGTTTGTCCCCTTAGCAAGTCTACTATATAGATTTCTAGAGTACGGGGAAACAGAGAGGTCATCCCACGAGCTTGACACCCATGAGACATACAGCACTCGAGTTCAACATTGAAACAAGGTCTATGAGTCACACTAGGCAAAATAAGCCCCGTGATGTAATGTCGGGTTTGTTTGTTGTTGTTGTTGTTGTTGTTGTTGCTGTTGTTGTTGTTGTTGTTTTTTTTTTTTTGGGGGGGGGGAGGGGCTGGTGTCAAGCTTGTGGACCTTGTTTTACTTATAATGTCGAGCTCATGGCCTTATTTGCCTATAGTGTCTGGATGGTGGACTGTACAGCTCATGGGCTTATCTTACTTGATGACGAGCTCATGAGACTTGGTTACTTGGTGTCTAGCTCTTGGGCTGTATAACTAGTGGGCTGTATAACTAGAGGGCTGTATGACTCGTGGGCTGTATAACTAGTTGGCTGTATAACTCGTGGGCTGTATGACTCGTAGATGTCATGCTCGTGACGGGTGTCTTAAACAGATCACTGTCGTAAGAAACGTAACTAAAATCCGAAACTTTCAGAATCTGCATTTTTTTTTCGTTTGTATACCCAATTTCGTGTTTATACCCAATCATGTTTGTGTGTTGTGTGGTGAAGGTATGTATGGTGTTTATCCCTCCTTTCGTTATTACTGTATCATTCTGTTTAGTATTTTCTGTGGTGTTCTTGTTTTGTCACGGGTCAATGAATCTCGACATGGCCGTCAGGGTGTCGGCAGTCTTCAGCCACTAACAGCCATGTCTGATAGCGTTCTGGACTTAGTTGCGACCATTCATTTACAACATGAATGATTCTTGCAATTTCCCATTTACCGCACTGGACGACAAGGATTTTATGCACCTTGTTTACAATCCTGAAACACATTTGACTGACCCCATAGATATATCTGAAGTTTTTAATGATTTTTTTTTTTTTTTTTAAAACATTGGGCCAAATCTGGCTGATAAAATTCCTGAAGCGCAGCGGGAATTTCACTCTTTCCTGGGTGGTAGGAATATGGAATCTTTATTTTTTGTCCCGATTGTCGAAGATGAAATAATAAAGATTGTTGAGAAGTTAAACAATAAAAAAAAGTTCGGGATATGATGGAATCACAAACTTCTTGGTAAAAAATGTGATTCATGAAATAATTTCGCCTCTTACTTATATTTTCAATCAATCTTTATCTACTGGTAAAGTTCCCCAAAAAATGAAAGTAGCAAGAGTTGTTCCCATTCTTAAAAAAGGGCGAAAAAAACCTTGTCAATAATTATCGCCCCATTTCTCTTTTAACTTCCTTTTCAAAGATACTCGAAAGACTTGTGTATAAACGCACCCTTAATTTTCTTCTTCAGGCAAAAATATTTAGTGAATCTCAGTTTGGATTTCGGAAAAAAACATAGTACAACTCACGCATTACTCAAGTATATTGATAAGATAGCTCATGCTATAGATGATGTTTCTCACACTGTCGGTGTTTTCCTTGACTTCTCCAAGGCGTTTGATACAATAGACCATGACATTTTACTTTATAAGTTAAATCATTACGGAATTCGGGGAAGGGCGCTAGAATGGTTCACTGATTACTTAACAAATAGAAAACAATTTGTAAGTATCCACGGTCACGACTCCCAACCAAAACGGATTTCTTGTGGTGTTCCACAGGGTTCCTTGTTAGACCCATTTCTCTTTATTTTATATATTAACGATATCCAGAACTCCTCTCAGATTCTTTCCTTCGTTTGTTTTGCAAATGATACAAATTTGTTCTTCTCTCATCAAAATCCTGATGCGCTTATAAACATAATCGATAAAGAACTTGTTTCTGCTCAATCTTGGATTTTTGCGAACAAATTATCCTTAAACATCGATAAAACTCAGTACAGAATTATGTTATTCAGTAATTCGCCACCTGTGTTACCTCTCTCTGTCAAGATAAACAACATTGATCTGTCACAGGTCAACAGTACAAAATTTTGGGGTCTTTATATCGATAGTGATTTGTCTTGGAGAACCCATGTTAATTATGTAAGCAGGATTATTGCTGGAAATACCGGGGTTCTTAACAAACTTAGCTATTATTTTCCATGTAATATTCTACAGAGCATATATTCAACTTTGATATCTCCCTATCTCAACTATGGGATTCCGGCGTGGAAATGCTTCTAAAAACCTTATCGATTCGTTATTTCTTGTACAAAAACGCGCTGTTAGAATTGTTAACCACACGAACGAACTTTTTGTTAGTAACAAAATTTTGAAAATTCCCGAGTTATTTTGTTACAACGTTGGCCTGTTTATGTTTCAATTTTCAACTGGCCAATTACCAGACGTATTTTCCCAAATGTTTACAAGAAATTATACAGTCCATGATTATCCAACTCGTCATCGTTACGCATATCACCTTCCACGTACCCGAACAATTTTCGCGAAAAAATACATTTTGTTCACTGGGCCCAAATATTGGAACGAACTCCCTACGGAACTTGTAAGTTGTACCACTGTAACCTCATTCAAACGAAAACTGAAGCAATATCTCCTTAGCAGCTACATTGTACGGCATGCATAGTGTATAGTTCTTGTTGCTCTTTATGTTACCCCTTGTCTATCCCTTATTAGTAGTCCGGCAGGTTACCATGAACACCATTTTTGATCAGTCTGCCTGTTGCGCTCTTCATGCACCTATTGTTCCACTCGGTTCTCGAAATTCTCGTACGTGACAGCTGTCGGTTAAGGCCGTGTCACACCTTTCCGGGCAAGCCTTGCGTGCGACTTGCAAAGAACAATTTTGACTACCCGGAGGTCCTCGTAGATGATCCGCACATGACAGTACCTAGCACGTATCTCAACCGTAGTCGCCTGGAGGTGCGCACGCATATTTTTTTACCCGCAACCGTAATTAGGCCCTGTCACACCTTTCCGGGCAAGCTACCCGGGCTTGTTACGTGTAGGGATTTTCTAGCATACCGGACATTCCTGAGGGCGAGATAGGATTTGAGCGAGTCAGCGCGTGTGTCTTACTTGCTGGACGCGTTCTTCTTAAATTATACTTGCGAGTATACTGTCTGACCTTTGTACCAGTCGCGTGGGGGCTGACAACTCAGTGAAGGAATTCCTCTGATGGAATGGCTGAAATCCCACAGAATTTCATTATCTTGGCTGCATACGGGACTGCGAAGTACCTGCGTGGGAGTTGCCTGGGAAGTGCTGCCGCTAAGGGCCTCTTACTGGCGTTCTGCGTGGACCTCTCCGGGCATTACCGCGACTCACCCGGAAAAAGTTTTGGTCATGCTCAAAACTTGGTTGCGGTTAAATCGGACTTGCGTGAGCACCTCCGGGCAACTACAGGCGAGATACGCGCTAGATACTGTCAGGTGCGGACCAACTGCGGAGAGCTCCGGGGAGTAAATTTGTTTCCCCGCAAGTCAAGCCGCAAAACTTTCCCAGATACGGTATGATAAGGCATGAATGAAAATTACAAACATTCTTGTTCGCCCGCTGAAAATCTTCTACGTGCTGGAAACTACCTCCTCGCCAGAAGCCCGCGTAGCTTGCCCGGACTGGCGTGACACGGCCTTAACTATGGTCACACGGAATGCTTGGTTTAGGACCCATGCTCGAATGTTACTCCTGAGCTTTATTTCCCTAGTACACGGTATTGTTTACATTCACGACAAATCTCATCATCATTCCACCTTCTACTTATGTATTTATGTCACACAGTTACGCCATTTTCTATACTCTGCAACACACCCCTTGAATCTCTGCAACCCCAGTTGTTGTTCTACCAATGCCCTTACTAAGTAGTAGGTTATACTGCTGCAACATGTGACCTTTCTGTATTTTTATTTAGTGACATATATCTAATTGGATTTTTGTTTTTGTTTGTTTTAATCGGTTTCCCCATTCCAGTTATAGTTGGTCTTAAAAAAAAAAATCCGCATTTTAAACTTCCCCTAATCTGATTACTCACGGGACCTGCGGCTGTACAAGCTAATGCTTTTGCGCAGGCCCCATCATATTTTTTTGGCATCATGACCACAGTTTAATTCGCATGCATACAGACCTTGTGTTTATACCAAATCAAACTTCTGTACATTCCGATGAAGTCTCATCTAAATTATGTTTTGTGTAATTTTCGTATTTATATACTTTACTGTGATATATGTGAGAAATATGAAAATAAATTGAAATGAAAATGAAAAAAACTTTGATAACCATTTGTACAACGAATCAGATGTGAAAGAGATGAATGATAATATCCCAGAAATGAAATCTAATTATGATGTCAATGTTTTTGCCAATCGGTTAAAATCTTCCACGTATTTTACTCAGAGTACACTAAAGTCCTACACTGATTTGTATAGGAAGGATGAGCTGTGTTTTCTTCAATTAAACATTAGAAGCGCCCACAGTAATTTTGATAAGTTTCACTTTTTATTAGAGGATGTTAATTTTCCTAAGAATTCTTTAATTGGTCTGCGGACTGAAACCTGGCTTTCTGACTCACCTAATGATATGTATTTTTTTGCCAGATCATCATTCAATTGTTAAAAATAGGCCGGTTAAAAAGGGGGGCTGGGTTGCACTATATGTCCCCAAATTTCTTGAATATTCTATTTTACATGATGTATCCATCATAAACGGCACTGTAGAATCACTTTTTGTAGAATTTCGTATCCCGAAACGTAAAAATATGATTGTAGGGGTAATATACCGACCACCACAATCGAATTTTCATGAATTCAACGAAATAATTCAGAATATGTTGTTGAAGACAGGTACAGCATATAAAGACTGTGTGATTATGGGAGATTTCAATATCAACTTAATCGCATGTGATAAAAATAAGTTGGCACAAGAATTTTTAGATGTTTTTTGGTCTTCATTTTTAGTGCCCGTGGTAACAAAGCCCACAAGAATAACCGATTAATCTGTGATACCTATTGATAATATTTTTTTTTATTAATTTACCATTGTCAGATATTAAAACAGATATTGTAATATCAGACATCTCTGATCATTATCCGATCTTTGCTCATTTGTCGACAGGTCAATTTTTTGGAAGTTCTAGAAATTATTATGTTTTTAAGTACAAATTCACTTATGATGAAAACATTAATATTTTGAAAGATACTCTAAGTGATGTGGATTGGTCTCCGGTATATTTAAGCGCAGATATTGATTTGTCTTATGATATTTTCATTAAAAAACTGAAGTCATCTATTCATAGTATTATACCACGGAGGAAACAAAAGAGACCCCACCGTAAAATGGTCCCTAAATCCCCCTGGATTACGAAAACATTATTAAGATCTATAAACAGGAAAAATAATTTGTATTATGAATATATAAAATGGATACATTTAATACTGTATTAAAAAATAAACATATTGATTACAAGAATATCTTAACATCATTGTTGCATACTGGAAAGAAACGATATTATGCTGATCAGTTTATTTTATATGAAGGTGGTATGAAAAATACATGGAAAGTAATTAATCATGCTTTGAATAAGAGTGAGAAATCTGCAATGATATCTCACTTGAAAGTTGCGGATGAGAAAAAGAGTGAACCCAGACAAATGGCTGAAACATTTAATTCTTGCTTTTCTCAAATTTGAGAAGATTTAGCCCAATCTATCCCCGCCTCTAAAAAATAGTGTTATGCGTTTTTACAGGATTCAAATCCAAGTTCAATTTTTTTCATACCAACAAACTCTGACTTTGATGAAACAGATAATTATCTTTTAAAGAATATCATTAATCAATTTGTTTAACCTCTTTTTTATATTTTCAATTTGTCCTTAACAGCTGGCAAGTTTCCAGATGATATGAAGCTGGCTAAAGTTATTCCTATTTCTAAAAAAGATAACAATCAAATAGTAAGTAATTATAGGCCGATATCGTTACTTACTTCTTTATCGAAAGTACTTGAAAAAATTGTATATAATAGGACTATTAATTTTCTTAATAAACACAGTTTGGTTTCCACCAGAAACATAGTAAATCGCACGCCCTTTTGACATTTATTGACCAAATTGCTCATTCAATTGACTCATCTCTGTATGCTGTAGGAATCTTTCTGGACCTCTCCAACAAGACCTTCGATACCATAAACCATGAAATACTTCTCCACAAATTATGCCACTATGGGATTCGAGGAATTGTCTTGGAGTGGTTCAGAAATTATCTATCAGACCGTAAGCAATATGTCAACGTAAACGGTTCCTCTTCTTCCATGCAGTTTATCTCTTGCGGTGTACCCCAAGGCAATTTACTTGGGCCACTCCTATTCCTTATTTACATCAACGATATTCAAATGTCCTCAAATGTATTGCAGTTTATATTATTTGCTGATGACTCTATATTTATTTTACTCTCATTCTGACCTTTTTGAACTTGTTACCAAATTAAACAATTACCTTATTCATGTTATAGATTGGATGAAAGCTAACAAGTTATCCCTTAATTTGAAAAAGATTTCATATATGATTTCGGTAACACTCTAACTGATCTTCCTAATCCTTTATTATTAGATGATATTCCAATAATGAAAGTTACTTCTACTAAATTTCTTGGTGTTTCTTTAGATAACAAACTTTCCTGGAATGTCCATATTGATACTATTTGCAAAGTGATTTTTCGTAATATAGGAATGATAGCTAAACTCAAATGTGTTTTGTCAACAGCAAATTTATCAATGCTTTATTCTACGTGATTTTTCCGTATCTAAAATATGGTATTTTAGCCTTGGGAAATGCCTCATTAACATTACTCAACAGGATTTTATTATTGCAGAGAAAGGTTCTTAGAATAATTAACCATATGTCTATTTATGCACACACTCGTAATTTGTTCATTCAGAATAAAATCGTTAAAATCACTGATGTATATCAGATGCAACTTGGTCAATTCATGTACAAGCTCCATAACAATGATCTTCCATCAGTTTTTGATTCAATGTTTGTTCTTAATAACTCCGTACATAAGTATCCCACGAGACAATCTAGCTGTATCCATCAACCTTTAAAGCGAACATTCTTTTCCCAAAATACTTTTGTTTATCGTGGACCCAAAATGTGGAAGTCCCTTCCTACTGAAATGAAAAATTCAATCAGTATTGGCACATTTAAAATCAAATTTTAAAAAAAATTTATTCAGTCGTTACTGAAATTTGATACAACAGACAACCTTCCTCTCAAATCAGTATTTGTTTCCAATTCTCATATGCCGATCTTATTACACAACCTATACTTGACATGCTGTATGCTCGCTGGCTTCCTCGTCTCGTGACCCTTTGTTGTTGTTTATTTGTTCGGGTTTGCATGGATGTTCCTGTATTAGCGTGTGTTTGTTTGAATTTGTGTGTGTATCTGTGTGTGTCATCTGGTCCCATTGCTTTACTTGTACCTCTTCCTCTTATCTCTTCTGAATCGGAATGCCCACTCGTTTATTCGAATCTATACGCACATGTGCATAGACTCCCACCCCCCCCTTTTTTTTACTCGGGAACTTGCTAATTGTACAAGCTTTGCTTCTTACGCAAGTTCCCTCCATAATCCTTACTAAAGCTAGTGCTGTTTCAATAAAGTGATTTCATGAAGATCAAATTATTTGAATAATACGTAGGTCATACATGTTTGTAGTTACAGGTGTGTATGTATCATACTTTTGTTACACTATTGTTTGTATTTGCTTTGTGACACTCCAACCTTATACAAATTGTTAATGCCCTTACGTAACAATGAATTTGTATTATTTGCATACGGAAATAAATGAAATGAAATGAAATGAAAAATGAAATAGTACCGACGTAATACTTTCCAGGTCTTAGATCAGTGTCACATATTAAACCCAAGGAGACGTTAACGGTATGAGGGTATACAACTCTTGAAGGCTTTGCACCCGTCTGATTTTCTATGTTTGGGAATGCGTGGTTTTATTAAAGACAAATTGACAGAACAAACCAATAACAAGAGTTGTATTTGGGTATGCTTTTTGGTAAAAGCACGAAAAATAAAGGAAGGGGTACAATGCACTATCTACCCGTGTTTGGAGCTTTTGGTAGAGCTATCATGGCGGAAAGTTTTGACCGACCCTGACGGTCATTATAGTAGGTCATGAAGTTCTTATTCCTATAGGTTGCTTATACACTCAGCATTCGACTTACTGATGAATGTGGCTGCGTGTAACTTGACTGCCGTTTCGTCTCGAAGGCACAAATGATCAGAGACCGAGTTGACATAAGGAAATATCATGTATTCTCCTACAACGATGCTGATGATGGCTAAACTCATTGGTCTAGCAACCAGCAAAGCGCCCCATCCGTGCAGAAAGGCCAAGACTTCACCATATCCCTCATGAAGGTAGGTGTGATCCCCACCAGCTTTAGGAAACATCAGGGCAAGCTCCATGAACACCACCGTCCCTGGAAAAAACATGATAGACCAACACACTCAGTACAAGCACATAGGTACTGAGTATTTACTCACTTTCAACCATTTATTTGACTTCTTGATCTTCTTCAACTGAGAAAAACATAGCTAGAATATTTTTTTCAGATTTCTATTGTTAGTTTTAGTCTTGATTTTTTATCAAATCAAATTTTGGGTGAGCCATGATAACTAAGGATTTAAAACCATGGTGTATAAGTACACACAAATACACAGCAACCCAATCACCCACGTATATACCCCCCCCCCCCCCCATACACTTCATGAAGGCTACGGTCACAGCAACCAAAATCAGCCTCCTCGGCTACCGGTCGGCGAGTTTTTAGCCAAAACCGGTCGGACAACGATCGGTGACCGATCAGTGACCGACCAGGCGCATCTGATTTAGGGCATCGGTCGGTCGCCGCTGAAGTTTTAACGCGGAGCTAAAATTTCAGCGGCGACCGACCAGTTTTCACTGGCTGTCCAAAATACGCTCGGTGTCCGAGCGGGAACCGCCCAGGCACTGACCTAATCGAGCGGTCGTTGCCGAGCGATTTAGGGAACAAAAATAAGAGAGACAAAAATGACAACAGCACAGAAGAAAATCAAGAGAATAGATCGAGCGGCCGCCTTCGAGCGATTTAGGGACTAAAAAAAAAAGGTTAAGATAAAAATGACAGAAGCACTGGAGGAAACCAGGGATTAGATGGAGAAGATAATGTAGCGCAATTTGGAAGAAGCAGGGGGACGGATAAGAGGCAAGGAAACCCCACCAACATCTCAGCATCTCAACATCTCGGCAACCAACATGAGGGACACGGAATCAGAGGCAACCACTTTAGGGCAAAAGAGATGAAAGCTAAAAGTTATTGTTGATATGTTGACGTAGTAAAATATGGTTTGGTTACCTTATCATTCATTAAAGGCCTATTGATTGAAGAAGAAATTAATGACAAGAGATGGGAGAAATTAAAATATGAAATTAAATAGGAACAGAAAAAACTGTCAAAAATAGAAAAAACAAGATATTTTGGAAAATTTAATCTATTCTAATCTTTGTTCCATCTTGGGTGTTCCTCCCCTTTGTTTTATTTCCTAATTTCTAGTTATCTGTGGTATCACCATGGAGCTAACTTGGTAGCTCCATGGTATCACATAGCTGAGGTTTGTTAGTTGATAAGTTAACTCTTAGATCTTTTGCCTCGAGTTTTATTTTAATTAATCAATAAGTTAATTAACACATACAAATCACATAGGTACATTAATAAACACTGGTAGCTCGTGAGAAATTTCCGGCAGAGACCAGCGGGTGGCCGTCGGTACGCCTACGGGTCACCGACCAATAGATCACCCGTCGGTCGCTGAGCGATTTCGTAAAAATCGACCGGTGGCCGTGGGAGATCGTCCAGTTGCCGATGGGGCATCGCTCGGTGACTGCTCGGACTCTGCGCGTTGCAGATCCCTATATTTCGCCCAAGTTTTACTGAAAATCGATCGGTGACCGATGAGAAATCGACAGGGCACTGCTCGGCCATCGCTACGGTTTTACAGCCTGCTCAGCATCTCCAAAAACTGCTGAGCGGTGCCAAAATTTCAGCAGCGACCGAGCAGGCTACAAATCGGTCGGTTGCCGCTCTGAGTTGTGACCGTAGCCTAACTGAATTCAGCTTCAAGGAGTGTAGGTATTGTCAATTAAGTGTTGCCATCAGTTAAATTGATTGAATCGATAAATAGTCAAAATCGTTCCTAAACACAAATGTGTATCATTAATGTAGTAATATTTACCATGTAGTGGTTCCCTAACGTGAATCCAAAGATACATACGTATACATATAATATTTACATGTACCGTGCATACAAGTATTAAAAGTGAGGAAAAGTTTTTATGAGTTTACCAATAAAAGCGATGACACCGCAGAAAAACCAAACAAGTAGGCTTGCGCCGGGACTCCCGCTGTACCTCAATACCCCTCTCGGAGACACAAATATACCAGTCCCAATGACAACCCCAATCAGCAGCGAGACAGTTTCGACTATGCCGAGTTTTCGGCGTAGAACTACCGGTGAGTTTTGCGTGCTTTGGAAGGACAGGAGGGTGTCGGTGCGGCTTATATCGGACTTCATGCTGACCTTGCTCTCGGAGCGATCCAGTCTTGGAGGTTGACCACCTTCCGATCTGTAGACTGGATAGGAAGGTGCAGATTCATGGTTGCTGATGCCGCTGTCGTTGACCATCTTCTGAGAGTTATCCCCGCCTCTGGGAGTGGGAGGCGCCATTTAGCTTTTCCGTGCTATGACCGCTGCAGGTAATACAGTGTGTTTGTTGAACAATATATTGTCCAGCGTGGAAAAGGTCAGCAAAAGTGCTGCATAATATATTTATATTGAAAACAAAGAGGAAAACTATCACATAGATGCATGAAGGAGAAATCTAGTTGGGAGTCTCAAGCAATCAAATTTATGAAAACGGACAAGTCTTGTTTGAAATGCTATTGATCAAGCTGCATTCTTCAAACTGCCGTTATGAGCGGACTGGTTGTCTTTACATGTTGGGTCGCTCTACAGAATCCAAAGATCTGATGTTGATGTTTACTCTGTCTCTGAAGATCATAAATTTATCTGATTGTGAATGTGCCAGGCAGTGACTACCAGAAGTTCACTGAGATGACGTTTGTGTGCGTATTCGACCTCTCTCTCCCTCTCCTTCTCGCTCTCTCTCTCTTAACCGATAATGAAGTCTTGAAGGAAGATTAGTGCTTATCAGCTTAAGGAGAAATTCTACTCTATATCATGTTCCTTTGAATGAAAAAAAAAAGAAGCCTCAGAGAAGTTGATCAGTGAAAAATTGGGGGAAACAGATACATTAAAAGGTGTTGAGCAGCTCTCCACCGGGTAAATATGACACATAAAGTCACCAATCTTTTCCCGACATAAATTTCCCTCAGACCTGTTCTTGGTCTATGATAACAATATTTTTGTTTTTGCGTGTCTTCCTCAACGAATAATTTCTGTCATTGCCCATTTTTTTTTTTTTTTTGGGGGGGGGGGGGGGGAATGAGAACTAGGCCTACTATCAAAAATCATTGTGTGTGTGTGTGTGTGTGTGTGTGTGTGCGTTTGCGTGCGTCCGAGTTTTGTCCCACACCTTCACTGACCTACTTGTCTGATTTTTCTGCTTTCACACAAACAACACACTGTCAGGATAGAATTCCAAGTTTATTCAAGAAATGAAGTTCAAAAAACTGCAGCTTGGCGGGAATAGGAAAATCCAACAAAAAAGGGTAAGAAATATTCGTTTCTCCATTAAATCAATCAGCTACAATTCAAATGTTGCTTGCTCTGTTTTATCATTTATGTTCCACTGTGTGCTTGGCACCGTTACAGATGGGTGTAAACATTCTCTCCGTTTTCATTCTAATCATGATCCGAACCTGATACCGATATTTACCCAGTCATCTAGAAGTGGATATTTAACTAGCGATGATTAGAATGAAATGACTCGGGGGGATTACAATATTTATTCATATTGATACTCTGCCACGCTAGTAAATAGTTTTTGTGAACCTATAATTGTATATTACAGGATATTTTTTCTTATCAAAATGTCATCATGTACATGACAACCAAAGGCGTAATGAGCAATCTCATCCCCCCTTGTTGTTGTTGTTGTTGTTGTTGTTGTTGTTGTTGTTGTTGTTGTTGTTGTTTTTTTTTGGGGGGGGGCAGAAAAATATGCATACCACTTAGTGCCATAATTGGCACAATTGTTTAACAAGATGGGCGGAGAGTGAATGCTGATATTTACGATAATGGTCAAGATGTGGGCCTACAACTATGTTTTAGCTTAGGAATACTGTATTTGCTGTTCATTAGTCATGAATCTAGAGTAGCGTGTATCTACCTACTAACAGTAAATAGATGAATGATAAAAAATAATACTCGACGGCATCCGTTAAAAAAGAAAAGAAAAGATGCCAATGTCAGAGTACAGCTAGGTGTAAGATTATGCGCGTCAGCGCAGAACAAGGAACGAAGTGACCGAGCGTGGCCATAGGGTGTGGGAGAGGAGTTTTCTCCATCCTTGGGCCCTAATGAGCCAAAATATTTCTAGGCTGTAAGTCATGCGATATGCTAGATATAATGTTTTGGCTCACTCTGATGAAAAATATTGTCTCAAAATTTGACTTTTTGGTGGTTGGAAAGCCATGTTTGTTTGTTTGTTTGTTGTGATTACTTTCTAGAGGGGGATTCTGCATGTGAGGCGTGAAAAAAAAAGCTTTTCAGGATATGAGCGTGAGAAAGACCGCGAGGCGTGAGTCCCACATGAAATTTGGTAGGTCTGACATGTACGTTATTTACATTTTTTTTTGTATTGAGATTTCCATTCCATCAGTTCGTCATTGTTCATTGATCAAAATTTAAAAGACAAAAGAAAAGACTACATTAACATGCGAACTAGGAAATCATTCTGTCATATCTCGACATTTATAATTATGGTCAACCAAACCGTGGTTAGCTTAAAACCTCCAAAATAATCTCAAAGAGAAGAGTGATAATGATTACACAATGTTCTCTGTGTAATGTTTAAAAAGGATGCCTTCTGAGGGTACCATAAATCAACACAAATCAACATGCATTTGGATTTCAGGGGGGCTTTAAAATGATGGTACAGTATTGGTGGAGATGAGAAAAGGGCTTTTAACTTTCTGCGAGATACCAAGAAAACACATATGGTATAGTACAGAGCATATCATGTTAAGAGGAATTCAAAGTTTATTTGATAAAAATCGGGTTTGGAATGACTGAAACATCCAAAAACAAAGTAAAACAAAGCGATCGTAATAAAGTGTGGGTCCCACATTAGAATCGCTCTTTTTTGGATAACTCAGCCATTTCATAACCAAATTTTCTTCAAATAAACGTTGAATTCCTCGTAGAATTACATGCTATTTCATATTTTATAAGTTGTTTCTCATGATCCTACCAACTAATGTTAGAAACCTGAAATTAGGTCTCAACCAAAACTATACGATCCCTTTAAGGACTTAGCATTGAACGAAAGTTGGAGCACGTACTGTAGTTCAACTTCTTTGCCATCTGATACATGATTGGTTACATTAAATGTGATATTGATTTGGTGCAGTTTATGCAAATGTTTAGGGTTACATAAGCATTCAACTGCTTGCGATGATTTTGGTTACACGTATAGCACGATTTTAGTTTGCAGGATGCTATATCTATCTTCATAAGATGTAGAGAGAAGGTAAGCTCCTGTTGCAGTGAAATGTAAAAGTAAAGAAGAAAAAAAAAAGGCCCACGAGCTCGATATTATACCACAATTCTTAACGTACTTAGTGTCGAATTCGTGGACTTTTTGCTTTCCTACAGTATCAAGCTCGTGGGGATTATTTACCTAGTGTCTAGCTAGTAGACCCGTTTTACTTGGTGTCCAGCTCGTGTGATATGACTCATGGACCTTTATGTAATTTCTAGCTCGTGGGCTGTATGACTCGTGGGTGTCGAGCTCGTGGGATGACCTCATGGTAGCTGTGGTCTTTGTCGGCCTCGTCAAAGTGGAATTCTGAAGTCTTCAGAATTCCTATACATCTGGCATTCATTTCATTTTTTTAATACTTTCCATGTACTGTTTCACACTCAGGGTGCAAAGAAACGAAGACAAACTCAATTCAAATGAAGACAATTTGTAATCTTCTGGTTACTACGACCTTGGGGTTCTGATGATTCCTAACTCGAATGATTTGAATGTTTCTATATAAATGCTGTTTCATCATAATTTTTACGTGGCGTTTGATATAATATGTTGAGGCATATCTCCGTCTTACCCTTTCTCTTTTCTCTCTCGGCCTTCTCTTTCTCTCGTTCCTTTCTCTCCCCTTTTAACTATCTCCCTCTCCCTCTCTTTCTCTATCTCTCATTTACTCTGTTTCTGCCATTCGAAAAACTGTTGATCCAGGAAGGCAGATGGCTTTAGATTAAACATTTTATTGAGTCTACCATCACCTGACCATACCAGTAGCAAGCGATGAAACACGCAAATGAAGAAGACAAAAATACAAAGCACAAAAAACCGTCTGTCAGTCTCTCCTTATCTGAGTTGCTTGCATAACATACGCACTTCAGCAAAACTTTACAAACTATGCACACTTACAGGTCAAAGTATCCACTCTATATAGGAGCGCATGGTTATATGAATCGCAGTAACTCAGGACATATAGCACATCTCAAGAATACTAGTGCATTTTGTCATATACGGCGCACAGCATTTTCCGATGTTCGCTTCTACAATGATAATTATTCTTGATTTCATATTCAGTACTTTCTTATTTTCTAAGACCTTAAGCTTGGCAAAGCGCTTTAACAAGCATTTACCCCCTAAAAACCAATACATTAGCAAATACATTAAAGGGCCCCTGAAATCCAAATGCATGTTGATTTGTGTTGATTTATGATACCCTAAACATCACTTTTGCGGTGAAACTAATATCTAAAAACATCAAATATATTTTGAACGATTTTTTCTTCTATTTTTCTTCAGATTACTTGGGAACGCCCCCCCCCCCCCAAAAAAAAAAAAAAAATCCTTCCAAACCTATATTCCTCAGATGACCTCATCTGTTAATCATTGCTAAAGTACTGAAATGTTTAACAAAAGACATTGGAATGCACCTTCCCCTCGACTCAGCATAACTGACATGTTTCTGTGATATTAATGTGACTAACAAAAGACATGGCGAGGGAATGCATGCATTTGGACTTCAGGGGCCCTTTAATGTATTTTCCAATGTATTGGTTTTTAGAAAAAATTGCTTGAGTGTTAAAGCGCTTGGCCAGCATTCCAACTTTAAAGGGCCCCTGCTTTTCAGGGGCCTTTTAAAAGTGGAATGCTTGTTTTCAATAAGCTATGAATAGCTCAATATAAAAATAGATATATACATACATTAAAGAACACATCTTCAATTTATCTTAGAATAATAACAGCAGAAATGATAATTTTATAACTCATTTCAAGACCAAAAAAGCGAAACCGTAAAAACGTACACACATTATTTCAGGCAATTTTTACTTTTAGTTGGTCAATATATTTCAAATATGAGTGCAATATCTGCATAATAGGCCATATAGTACGAATTAAGAGCTTAATTTGAAGTAGCGTCTGTAGAATAAAAATGCAAAAAAAAAAAAGGAGAGGTATACGTCTTCACAAGAATTTGCACAGAAACATCGTACAAAGTGTTGCCTCCATTACCTTTCCATGTACAGCAAAGAGTAACAATAAAATAGTGAAATACATAATTCAAGAACTTCATATGTTTTCAGGCTGTTCTAATGTAGGCTATTCTAATCATCTTGATATTGCTACTCACACTGAAATCACAGAAACAATAGAATTGAAATGGAGTTTATATCCTCCATACAATAGAAATGAAATGGAGTTTATATCCTCATAGGGAATAACGTAAAATTAGCGGATGCTCTAGAAATTAAGTTTGTTGTAAAAACTATTGCAAAGACTTCAAAATTCATAAGCTAGAATGCGGGATGATAACGACAGAACTACTAATTTGACAAGAAAATGTCTTACGAGAAAATCGATAAAATATTGCTTCCGTAAAAAAAAAAAAAAAAAACATACACACATTACTTCAGTTAAGTTGTCGTATTTTTAGCTGGTCAATCGATCTCAAATATGAGGGGAATGTTTGCATAATAGGCCATCTGGTACATATTTAGACAGATTCATTCGAAGTATCGTCTGCAAAATAAAAACGCAAAGAAAGGATTAAACGGTCTGCAAGTAAGAAATTGCACAGAAACAAATTACAAAATGTTGCTCTGACGCTCTATATAACACTAAACTTCAAACCGAGATTACAGTCTTTTTCATGCATATGGCCTGTATCACATTTCTACTCTATGTACAGCAGAGAGTAACATTAAAATGGTGAAATACATAATTCAAAAACTTCGTATGTTTTGAAGCTACTCCGATGTATGCTATTTCATACATTTTGATATTGCTACTCACGTTGGACAATGTTGGCATTACAGAAACGGTGAAATTCAAAAACGAACTTGAGAATAGATTAGTTATATTCTCATTATGTAGAACCAGCAGATATTCAGTTGGAAATTAAGTTGTCATGAAAACTACTACAAAACTTGTAACTTTTGGTTAGCCAGAATGCGGGATGGCAATACAGTGTTTATCAAATCCAGCTGACCATGTTCATCTCCAATCACTTGTTAGTTTGACCTCTGAATGGTCATCTTGAAGGGTCAAAGCCAATATGCAAATGGCATACAATTGTACTGAAATGTATTTGAACTGGATTAGCACTCTTTTTTTTTATGTAAAGAAAAGAAGCGACGACTAGGCCCGACGTAACATTTTCTCAGTGAGGCATAAAGTATGAAAGATTATCGTGACCAGAACAATCTCCATTGCTTTTCTGAAGGTGTTGATTTGGTACATAGGAGTCTTATTCCAGAATAAGACAATCAACTGTTACAGTATTCGTTTTGTCATAATGATGTTTACGTATTTACATACTTACATATACATAGCATGAATTTAATCAAACATAGTAATAACCGCAGTGCGAGTGATTTCAAATGAATACAGCAAATGATAATCAAACCCCAGAACAAAGGTTTTATTTTTCTTCCTTCTCATCAAGTATCTTTTGTTTTTCTTCACTCATTCATCTCGAGCCGTCGATGGTGACCTTTTCTTTAATCTCTTCTTTGTCGACCTGAGAGTCGTCCGATGTAGCCATATCAGGTGGTGGTTGGTACTCGGATGGAATGACGTTGAAAAATAGCTGGCAATATATCGTAACGGTATCTGTGGACAATGTTATTTCAAAACGAAAGAATCTAGTTAAAATTTATGTGAAAGACGGCAAGGCGTTTCAAAAACCTTGAGTGCTTAAAATGAATTCCCTGTAAACTCGAATTTGACAGGAATACATAATGCTCTTTTCGTCACTACGTCAGATTTTTGATGATATTTCCCTCCTTTTTTTTTTCAAGTTACAACATTTTCTGTCATCTTGCATCTTTATTCGACAAGGGAAACGCCTTGCCAAATTACTCAGCTTTTTCTTTCACTACTCAAGCAATTATAACCTCCAAACTTATATTGATGGTCGATATAATAACATATAAATGATTGTCATTCATTGTTTTGCGTCTTATCCGTTTAAGCACAACATTCTATAAAGCACGGTTGAATCCCTACTCAGCGGGACTCGGGCTGGAAATGTCAAATGTGGTGCTCTGCTCACCCATGAATGGTGGTCTGTATTCCCAGAAGATGAAGATGAAATAGGCCACTAGGCCGCTACCAATGAGAATCACAACTCCCAAGACGTCAACCAGCCGAGATTCAACGAAGGGAGCGAGGATGAAGAAGATCCCAGCCACACACAACAGTACGGGGAGGGCCAGATTTACCTGCAGGGAATATTAGTAATAATGATTCAAATTCAATTCATTTCAAATTCATTTCAGTGATACAAACATGGTCCTATCTACGCGGGGTAACCTCCGTCGTAACGTGCAAGCCCCCATAGTGCAAGCACGATCCAAGGTCTTTACATTTACTCGAGCATTATAGTTAGATGGCGAAAATAACAGATTTTGTACAAGCCTATATACTTTACGTACACATACATATTGGTGACAATTCAAGTTTGGAATACGTCGTATGAACGCATCAGTCCGAAGCCCGTCTTCGTAAAGGAAATGGTCTTCCCATCGCCCAGAACGCCCCTATAGCACGTGAATAACGTTACTGATAAAATGTGTGAAAACTGAGCAGATCTCTGCCATTTAGAGCATCGCTTCGTTGTGGCGTAGATATTTTAACTGAGCATGATGGACTCGTGAAAGTGATTAGAAGTATATAGGTGGAATGTTCTTGGACAAGGCAAAGAAAAACAATCCCAGTCGTCGGATCCGCTTTCATGGAAGCTTGATAGTTGCACACTATGCAAAAGAATAGAAATTAGAAAATGTAATGTTGCAGTGCACATGTAATTCACAAATTTTACAAGCTATGCTTTCTTTGCAAATTGCTCTTTTCCATGTAGAGTTACAAAATAAGATTGCATTGCTTACTTGTTTATTTTTTATCCAAACCAAAGTTGATATCAGTATAATAATTGTATTCATGTTTCGTTGAAACTTATGAGATTCAAAGATCCTTAAATATTATGTTGGGCCTACTCATGTAAGCGTTATGTATATTGCTTTGTATTACTCTATGTGGAAATAAAATCGATTGAATTGAATTAAATTGAATTGAATGCATTCGCACGGGATTCGATGAGCTGGATTTTCACACCACTGAAATCTTCCCACCGTGCGTGTATTTTTGAACAGCGCCCTTTTTTTAACAGTGATTCAGAACGGAGTAATGTAATACTCCGTACACTGAGCTATCGTTTTGTGTAAGCCACGTGGGACACACTCACCTTATACGGTCTAGGTATTTCTGGCTTGCGAACGCGAAGGACGATGACAGCCAGGGCGATGAGGGTGTACGAGATCCAAATGGCAAAGCTGAAGAATTCGATTTGGTGTTCGAGACTGAAAGGAAGCAGCAGCATGCCAAGGGACAGGGAGCACTGAGCCGGAAGTAAAGAGTCAAAACGGGAACATGGGTCAGGTAAAATATCACACAATCCCCGGAAATGGTGTAGTCATTGTTTGAAGTCAATTAGCATGTTAATTGCTGAGACGGTGTTCTCTATTTGAATAACATGCACATTTCTACACATCTAGTGTTTGTTATTCAAACAGAGCACACCGTTTCCGGACTGAATTTACCCGAGGACATATTCGGCAATAACTGTAAGATATAGACTCTAGTACAAGGAACCGTAATAGGTCTACTGCGACAGTTATACCCATAAACCTGATCCCAATCAATCTTTGCAATATTAAATATTCTATTGCATGTCTTCTAACAAAATTTACTGGCGGAAGGCTTACTACAAAAGAGATAAAATTTACGTCACCGCGTCTCACAAACGTGCGATGTCCACGAGCCTAGAACGTTATGTATATACTTCGGAGGTGAAACGTCAGCGATGCTTTTCTTTCCGATAGGCCTACTACGTCAGCACCACCGTCAGTCGCAATGAGATATATTGTATGTGGAAGATAACTCTTCTTAATTCCTGTTACTTATGGCAAGCTTGGTACTCTATAGAAACAAAACAACATCTGTTTAAATTATCTAATTTCCTAACAATGTGGAATTTGGTAATTCTTGCTCTTTACAAGGGTCTGGGTGTTGGTAGCAGACGATGCTGGGATCATGTAGGAAAATGGCGTACTAAAATGTGACCACGTCTTATACTGGTGATCGCTGTTACTTCATTTCATCATCATCATCATCACTCACATCATTCAAACATTTCTTACCATGAGAAAGAGCGCCGCATTTGGTGAGAGGGTGTCAGGACTCACCATGCCCAGCACTCCCGGCATGTGACCTTCTCGTCCAAGGGCTACCGTCATCCTATTCCAGAGTACCACACAATATCATTATCACCTGTGTTTTTGGCCCTTGTCTAACCCCATTCGATTTTTTTTTATTATCCTTCTAACTTCATTCACTATACGCAACTTATTACCTTGGCCACACCACACAAGTCACATGTCATTGAATAGTTTTCTTCTTTCTTTTTTTTTTTTTGAAAGGAAAATGTTAATGCAGTAAATCTACGCAGTTTTGAGAAAAAAAAACACGCAAAGAGTCCCGGTATTTTCATTAATAGCTTCGAATTTGCCTGCTTTTTGTTTTGCTAGCATTGCTGATTGATCGTCACATAATACAATGATATACAAGTTGTTATTTACTTTCAAGTGGAAAGAGGGAGTAATCTGATTGCGGGATGTCAGTAAGTAAGGTTTGTGACGACACCGTTGGAATTATGAAGCATGTGCATATTTCAAAATACACAAAGTATGCAACGCTCCGATTCACTCCATGTACGTTCTGGCCACATTCTCTGTCACTATCTCCTGAAGACTTTTCACATTCTATATATTTACATCATGGTTCAGTCGGCATGAACTGGTTTCTATCCAGCTCCTTAATGTGATAACGTGATTACGGTGATGTCGAAACAAAATTTAATATGAGGAGTGAGATGCCTGAGTGGGGTTAGGTAAGGCATAGCCGGACTAAGACATACCTGGAGAATGTGTAGCATATCCCATTCGCCGTTCCAAAGGCTGCACAGCAAATGAGGAATGGTGTTAACCAGCCGAAGATCTGGCTGTGAAACGCCGAGAAGCTCTGTTTGGAGATCGACAAGGATTTCGAGTACACGTGAAATTTCAGGGACCTCTTTTTCTATGACCACACTCCATCTCGACACTGGTAATCGTTCGGCTAGTAGGCCCCTATATAACCTTTTTGCAAAGACCTTCACGCTGTCACTAGCACTGCCATTCGAGAGCGTAGAGCTAGATAGCCTCTGGACTATTGCTGGGTCTTGGCTTTAGCTAGGGCTTGACTAGTCTCAGGTAACCACCCTCTGCAATCACTACAGCCGAAGGGCTTTGAAAAGGCTCGCGTCCCGCACTTGAGAAAGTCTCTTCGCTTGGGTAAAGGAGCCAGTGAAGCAGTGACAAACAAACTGTCGAAAGCTGTTCATTTCTGTGCTACACTTCACACGCCTAAAATGTGAAGTTGAAGTAATAATGTCCATACTTCATTTACCAGGTTATCTGACCGTGCGTCATCTGTACAACTTCCCCGAACACAATGATTGGCAACATGAATAAAGCTAACCCAAAATATTTGTGATTACTAAAGCTCATTTATTTGAGTTATTCATACTGCGATGACGATCATGCACATCGAGGTACCAGAAATAGATAATACAAAAGATCTTGTAGTTAGACAAGACTCTAAAATCCCAACTGATTAAAAAAGGCTCGTTTTCCGTTGCAGACTCACAAGCGCCACAGCTTCTGACTGGAGGACAACATCTGGTGATAGCACACTATAGTAGGCGATGTTTGTCAGAATGTACAGAATCGTCACAGTCGGCATGGCGATAGCGATAGCACGAGGAAGCGTTCTGCAGATAGTATGGGGTAGAAGGGGCATATCAGTTTCGTTACACAATAGATGCTTCAATAAAGACAGTCATCTTCACGGTATTTTATATAACTTCAAATATGGCCGGAGTTTATAGCGGTCTATTGTGCTGGGAATTAAGCTGAACATGTACGGATTTTTACGAACGCTTCAACACAACGGTGTTTTATCTCTACTGAAATCTACATGGGATAGTTCTGGAATTCAAAATTCGACATTTCTGGCACAAAACGTCATTGTTAAAGGAAGCACTGACAAGCAGATGGTTACATAGGTCTCTACTTCAACCTGGTTTAAATCTAAAAGCTAAACCTCCGATCCGTCGTATCGATCTTTATGGCATTGTAATGACCTCGCGATGATGACTTAAGTGGTAAGAGCTGTTTGTATAGATGCTAAGTTAATGGCAAACAGCATGGTTTTAAAATCGTTTCTTTTTGTTCATAAACAATGAAACAGCTGTGAGTTGATGACATCAACATCAGCTGAAGTAATTTACATATGCAATCTTGACCAATATCAATATTGTGAAAACGCGTGGAAACCTATACAAATCCTTTACTTTTTCATTTGTACGATTTTAATGAATTTAATTTCTATCACTCAGTTCTTGTGGTTTCCCTAAATTCACTCTGTCTATAAATGTCAACTTGAAAAGGGATGAAATTCAGGAGGTTACCCGTATAAGTTGTAATAACAGTCATACCAAATCCACACGATATTTGAAGATAAACATAACAAATCAATTGTTTATTGCGTCCAATCGACACCACGAAATTTCACATTAGCATGTTTCAATGAAATATTCAAGAATGAAAGTTGGCATTACATGGACATTACTTACGGTTTTTTTTTTTAATTTGTTTAAAACAAAAGTTAGATAAAGCCATAATGCTTATGTTACGAGAAAGCAACATCAGAACTCACTTAGCCGGATCTTTCATCTCTTCCATTGAATAGGATAGAGTGTTCCTGAAAGAAAAAAGGAATGACCAAGTAATTATTTCGTTAATTTCTATTTCTTGAGTCAAAACATTTTGTAGCTGTCCTGTGAAGTGTTATGTGTATGAAGGTCAAAGTGTCTTACTATAGATTATCTTATGATTTTCATATATTGGTTTATTGTCTTGTCATGTACGTCTTTGTAATCCAAAGGACAGTCTAAGCGCATATAAGGGCAATTATCCCCAAGGGCAATTACCCCCCCCCCCCCCCGCTTAATACTGGGTAGTGATAAGGTTAGAGTAAAGATTATGGTTAGGGTTAGTGTTACGGTACAGAGTTTGGGTTATTGTTAGGATTAGGTTCAGGATTAGGGGAAGGGGAAGGGGAAGTGGGGTAATATGCCCTGTAGACCCGTCTAAGCGTGTCTCTTACAATGTCTTAACCATATGTGTCTCGATACTGATATGAGAAAAAAAAGTGAGAAATGGAAGAAACAGTAAAGGAATTCTAGTAACATCATTATAATCACAATCATCACCGTCCTGTCAATATTTACACAATATCTTGATGCTGGCAATGCTTTGCTATACGCATTATCAATCATCTCAAGACAATCAAACCTTCAGCCACATTACACATACTCCACACAAGCTACAGGCAACCACTTCACAGTCGACACTGTTGACCCTCACAGGGGTACCTCCCTGAATTCCTAGTAAAAATTGTATATACACATGTTATCCATGAGACTGGATGTAATATTTCAAATTCACCGTGACAACGTTTGATACTCTTAGAGTACATCATTATTGCGACATCATTATTGCGATATTATAAAGGATGAGCGTCAAGAATGTATTGTTATGTTACTGCAGGACTGCAATCATGCCACAAAACCCAAATGCCAACGGACTGGAATTACTGGTGTGAAACATGAATATCACTTAAGCTAATGAATCCGATTGCCCGTTAAGAGTTCATTAAGAACATATTTTTCTTCAAAATATCACCTGAGAAAAGTAATGTTAAAGGAGAACTCTGGCTGATTTTCAAACTTTTGCATTTGAACAACTATATATTAGTTATACCGGGTACAGAGTTTCAGAACTTACGGTGATTGGGATAAAGAATAGTAATAATTTGAAAATTTATAACAAATTACAATAAAAAAAGGATGACGACATAGCAGCTTCACCATAAGAATACATGAGTGGAACCTCAAGAATACCTACCCAAAATATTTCACTCTTTATTTCACCATAACAGCAACGTACATAACTATCCCACGAGACAATCTAAAGAATATCATCTTCCCATAGTGAGAACTGTACACACTCAAAATATATATGTCTGTACATATAGTGGACCCAGATTTTGGAATAGCTTAGATAATAACTTTAAAGAATCTGTTAACTTAATACATTCAAATATATATATATATATATATATATATATATATATATATATATATATTTTTGCTTTCCACATAATACCACTTAATTCTGTTTATAAAAAATCCCCCATGTCTCACTTGTCCTGGAGATTTTGTAGCGTGTCCACAGACCTTTTCCATTCTTTTCTTTTCTTTCTCCATTCTTCCCTGCTTCTCTTTCCTCGTTCTTCGTTGTCCAGTTACTGTGTACTGTATGTGCATTTTTCTTCATTTCTTATATTTCTGTGTTTTGTGTTGTTATTGATGTTGTCTTATTGTTTTATGTCGCCGCGTGTATATCTTCTCTTTTGGTCACATTTTCCTGGCACGCACTGCCAAATTGTGTCTGTGCCATAAATTTGCTGTGTTATAATATTATGTTTCATGTGTTTGCATTCTAGAATAATAGCAGGTATTGTTTATAGTACAGCGTATCAGCATCATATATCAAGGAGCAAATGTGCAATGGTATGAAAATGAAAATAATATTAATTTATTTTATTTGTACATAAAATTAATGCTGCCGTTGATTTGTTTCCAGTGTTCGACGTCCTACAAGGTTTTTCCGTTTTTTCCGTTGTTATGATTACTAACTTTTTTGTTACCATGACAAAGTGTGCATTGTTTCTTTTTTACGACACCATTCGTGCATATATTTTATTTTGTATTCGAAAAAAAATGTCCTTGTCGGATGAATGAAAGACAAATCGACAACTTGTACCGCTTTGAATCATGTTTTTTGTTGTTGTTTTTGATGATGGGAATAAACAGACTATTGAATTAAATTGAAAAAGAAAGTACGCATAAATTCAACACAGGTGACCTTGTTAAGTAAGCTTTATTGCGATGTAATTACATTGCTAATTTTCTGAAATATAATGCGCCTCCTGCTCATAAATGATGCATTTTCATGATGAGACCCCACTCAGCATTCTTATAAATTGGCGTCTCTGCACAAGGACCACACTTGATTCCACAAATTTACACGTGGAGCTGTCGATTTAGGTACTACATCATGTGAGATTATGAAATCTCCTGGACTTTCCCTTTAAGAATTTATAACAGACATAAAAATAATCCCTACCTTTCCATACGACAATCCATAGTTATTCTCCTGCAGTACTACCCGTTAATGTTCTGTTTGAGCGCAGTATGTCAATCAAAATGACGACGAAAACATGTGCATTGACAGTCATTGGCAAAAGCTATATCATTCATGCTCCCTTCCCAACTAAAGAAATGAGATTAAGGAGTTCATGATTTCAGTCGTGCAGAAATGAAAGTGGAAAAACATTTAATGTATATCTCATTGCTGATGTCTTTAATGGAAATGATGTTTGCCATTTTGTCAGAGGCAATGAAAAAAAAAGCAAACCAAAATCCAAATAAACACGTGGCCTGAAATAATGCAGCAATATTGGTATAACACATTACTGAAGTTTGGGGAAATCGGATGATCCGTTGAAAAGTTATGTATTTTTAAACTTTTGGTGCCACCATGCTGGATGAGAAGACTAACAACTGTTTCTGACAACACCGCAGAACAACGGTATAATGAAACTGTAAAGAAAATTCAACATCTTTCAATTTTCTAGCATAATGAAAGAGCAATTTTCTCACGTCTTTCAGAAAGTAAGATGAATGAAACTACCCTTAACATACATCAGTATCCATTCGAAGGAAGGTGTCATTTCCTTTAAAAGAAAAAAACATACAAACCACACACACACACACACAAAATCTAATTTCGTGGAATTTTCTTTATGCTTTCTTTATGTCGTTGTTCTGCAGACTTTATAAAACTTCCTAACTTTTGGAAGGATTGTCCGATTTTCCATAAACGTCAATGATGACATTGTGTTCAACCAATATCGCTGCCTTCACCCTTTCCAAGTAAATGGACCTATAATTTGGGAAAGTTTCCATTTAGCCTTGGGTCTCTTTTTTTTTGGGGGGGGGGGGCGGCGGTGGTATTCCTTTACTCAGTGCTTTCAAACAAATAATTCCTAAATCATGTAAGGCAACGAGATGGGTACTTGTGGTATATACACCAGTCATTATCTACTCTTTCAGCTTACAAACAGAGATGCGAGACAGAGGAGAAATCACGGAATTACGATCAAATTTCTCTATCACCCGCAGCTCAATACGTTGTCCTGAGATACTAGTATTCACCGGAGACAAATTGCCTTAGCCAAGATCTTTGCATTCACAAAGGGTCAAAGAACAAGTTCACCCAAATATACAATGTGGATTGAGTGAATGCAGTTGAAGTTTGAGGATAATCGGACCATCCGTTCAAAAGTTATGACTCTTTAAAGTTTTTGTGTTGCCATCGCTGGATGAGAAGGTTGCTACAGTTTGTGATGTCACGTATGAACCACGATATAAAGAAATTATAAACATAATTTAACATGACATATTTCTGGCAAAATGAAAGAGCGCTTGACTCACCTCTTTCCGACAGCATGCAGGGATAACAATGTCATCCTTAAAATGTGTCAATAACAAGTCGAGGGGATTTTTTTGCCTACTTTTCATAAAAAGATTAAATTTGGTGAAATTCTCTTATTTTCTTAATCTCGTTGTACATCCAGTCATGGCTGCACAGAAATCCTTAAAAATCAATTCACTCAATTCACATAAGACTGCAAGTGACAACTGTCTGTAGTTAGCAGACAGGAAGTACAAAGGATCGGTTTAATCAGAAGACGATTTGCCAGCAGCATCAAGGAGGGAAAAAAGACAGAAGTTGATTCCAAGAAAACTTATTCAACGTGAAGTTCCGAACAAAGCTTTGAAACCGTTAACAGTTATACTGTGTCATTCCCTTCCCGTTCTAAATGACATGTAGTCTTTGAATTGATGACTTGGTGATGAGTTATTAATTACCATCCTTCGAAGGCAAACATTCCTTGATAGAAGGCCATCCCATACGAAAAGACATCAGTAGAAGATCCCTCAAAAGACTTATGGACAGCCAGATATCCCGGACCGTCTGCAAGATCAATGGAGTGTGAAAATATCACAAAGATTATTGCAATCTCATAGGCGGGCGTCTGAAAGACAGAGTAATCTCTATACTATGAAAACCGTCACCAAGACAAGGGTATGTGTAGTAAATTACACAAAGACCCCACACAGATACGTGATAGATCAGCCAGCTTAATATGCTTCATTTTTTTTTTTTTGCAATTCATCTAGATTTTAGTAACTTTGATATCAATCACGCAATGCAAACCTTTATTTTGTTTTTTATTTTGTGTCTTTCATTTTTCTTGAAGCAAAAATTTCATTAAAAAAAAAAAAACGTTTTGCCTTCTGAATATTAGGAGCAAAAATCTGAGTGAGGAAAAAAAAAAAACCCAGCACATCTCCCAAAACTTGCAGAACTGAACAGTGACTTCAAAAGCAAATTGGTATCAAAACCTACCTACTGCAATGTTGTAAAGTCCCAAAGCTATGATGTGGAGAAGAGTCAGGATTTTGATGATGGTAAAGAAATTTTGTACCCTGGCTACCACTCGGAGATTAGAAGCTTGAAGAAGCATCACGAAAACTGTGAAAAACACAGAATGGAAAATGGAAATGGACCTTGTTAATGTTTGATCAAATAGGTACATGTAGGGTAACAGAGGTAAAATGTCTGTATTTCAACTGAAGAAAAACTTGAAACAATTTCCGCAGTGGGGTAGATCCCTAGAAGGGACACGAGCTCGATATTGAAAAAAGGGTCTATGAGTTATAAAGCTCACGATCTCGACACTAGGCAAATAAGGCCCAAGAGACCGACACTGCGTACAATAAGCCCCATGATAACATGATAATGTCGTTTTCGTGGGCCTCTTTGGGCTGGTGTCAAGCTCTTGGGCTTGTATGACTCGTGGGCTGTCGACTCGTGGGTTGTATGACTCGTGGGCTGTCGACTCGTGAGTTGTATGACTGGTGGATGTCGAACTCATGACGTGGTGGACCTTATACCCCGTTCCCACTGCCGATCAGATCATCTCGATCAAGCGAGATCAATCCCGATGACCTATTTTTACCAGAGCAATCCCGACCAAATGCTCGATCGTCATTCAACACGATCCCTTCCCGACCGCTATTCGATCTTGTACGATCCACACCCGACCATTCTCGACATCTCCAGAATCTCTCCTCGACAACCACATAGATCTCTACTCGAACATCCCGATCTACACACAATCAATACACGATCGCTACACGGTCAATACTCGATTTCTACTAGACTTCTTAGACCAGCTCGACATGACACGATCTGTGTAAGATCTTGCATCGAATGGGTCGGCAGGTTCGTACAGTGATCGAGTGAAAGAAGAATTGGTTACAGTTATTCGTTTGGTTATATAAAGCCCTTTTTACACTTGTATTTCTTAACCCCGGACTTTCTCTGACCCAGGACTATCGTTAGTCCCGTACCAATTTTTCAGCTTTTTACACTGGCCAATTAGTCCCGTACTATCTCTTGTCCGGGGCTAAGGAGAAAACTGACCTTTTTACACTCGTATTTCTTAGCCCCGGACTTTCCAAACCACATGAATATTCATGATTACGCTGTGCACTGTACACGACGTATACACGCACGCACCGGCAGCACTTGATTACCTCGTTTCTGATTGGTCAGTGGGGGTCGGACTTCGTCTCCGTCGCTTAGCCCCGGATTATTTTTTCGTTCTGTTTACACTCACTTGCTTGGCACCGCAACTGCGGTGCTAACCCTGCTATTTTGCAGGGCCAGATAGTACGGGATTATCGGTGGGGCTAGCCCACTTTGGCAAAAACGAGTGTAAACAGAAAGTGGGCTAAGGATAGTCCCGTACCAACGGTGGGGCTAAGGGGGGGGGGGGGGCCTTAGCCCCACCGTTGTTACGGGAATAAGCAAAAATTTACAAGTGTAAAAAGCCCTTAAGACAATTCAGTATTTATACTTGAATACGGCATGGCCCAAAAGAGTGCTATAAAACTGACTATTAATTGCAAAAGCATAAATGAACGAAAGAAATGATTATCTTTGGTATAGGTTTTCCCGGCCAATTTCGCACTTTTGTCAGTCCATTTGATAAAAGGTTCATTCAATTTAGCGAAATCCTCGTCACATTCTGTCATTCAAAATTGCAAGTTGCTCGTTCAGTTAGCATTCCGATCCATGAGATTTGCATATGTGCCTTTCGAATTCGTAAAACGGGCATTCAAATTGGCACGTGCTCTTCAGTCATTCAAAATCGCCAGCACTGGCGAAAGGGGTACTTCAGTCATTTAATTTCGCGTATGGGCAGTCAAATTCCTAACATGTTCATTCAAATTAATGGAATGTTTTTCTTTTTTGAAAAGTTGATAACATTTAAACGCGTATTTGTATGTGACTTATTGTTTCATCCATGCACTGTTAATCAGTAAAAGTATCGTATTTTTTACCATTACTCGAGTCTGCTGTTCTGTAACGCCCCTTTTCTTTCATGCATGCCATTTTAGGCCTACATGTACCAACACTATTATAAAGTTTAACTTCATCTTCTTCCAGTCATGACGGCACAATTTAGATACACACGTATTACAATTTTCTCAAGGGGACAGAAAAAGAATTATAGGAATATTTGATGATCATAACCTTGACTTCCTAGAACTGGCCGACACACGGAATAAAGCGCTCAACAGCGAGATAAGTTGTGGCCATGCACATGTTGCATTGTCTTCGGACTTGAAGAGTCACTAAGCACATTAAAGAAAAAACGAAAATATGAAATGTAATGACGCTTGGAAAACAATAACTATGTTAAAAAAATAAAGAAAGAACCAAACCATAAATTGACTGCAAAAGATGTTAAATTGATTGCCAAAAATGAATTTGAATGAACGAGAGCAGCATGCCCGTGATCACGTGACTATATCATTCTACACTGAATGAACGAATAACGAATTGGTGCTTGTTTTACGAATTTCAATTGAAAAAGTGTTAATTAGAATGAGGCTAAAGGTAATTTGAATGCTCCAAAATGAATTTGAATGAAGAGATCATAAAATTGAACTACCGAACATGTCATCTATGCTATATTTTGCTAAATTGAATGCAGCAATTAGGAACTGGACTGACAAACGTGCGAAATTGGCCGGGAAAACCTATAGTTGATAGAAGAACACTTCTTATTTTGAAACCACAATCATCAATTCTCGCGCAGGCGTTTCGATTCTATAGTCATTTTTCCTGAAAAAAAAAAACGATGATAAAGACTAATCACTCAAAAAAAAAAATGCATTCACTTGTATTCATTCATTTTATCCGTTTTCAGTAGTTATTTTGGACGCATTCGTTATCAGTTTTTACGGCTTCACTATCGCTCAGTCAAGTAGGATATCAGTGCCCAAAGTTACAGATTTTGTAAATCACAAATTTTCATGGAGATCAAAGCGCCTGCACGAAGATTGATTATCATTGTGTCAAATAGAATTTGAGGTGTTTTTTTCCTATTGAATAATGAAAGGATTTCATTCAGTCGCTCATATCTTTTTAAATAAGAGACAGTTTTGTAGCGCTCTGTCTGCCGGGACACCATATTTTAATAGGTTCGTTCATATTATACATTCAATATTTGCATTGGATGTGAAGAATAGCAAATCAAAGTTTGATGTCTGATAAAAAAAACCAAAAAACAAAAAATGTTTCACCGCCACGCTTCGTAAGTGCATTACATGTAGGTGGGCTGAAATTAATTTGGTCTAAAATGAAACATAGGTCTAAAATGAAACATAGGCCTATCTGCCCATAAATGCACCATTATATAGAGTTAAAAAAAATGACTGTTCTACAACCCTATTGAGTCGTGTTATCTTTGTCATTGTTGTTCTCATTATTTAAGAATGAAAAAGTGAATGAAAAATATGTATGTATTCATTGATAAAGTATAAGCCCAAGAGTGTGTAAAAGAAAATGCATGTATCACTTTAATTTCTAAATTCATGAAGTGTGCTGATATGTGGAACAGAGTACATTATTATGAAAATTAAAACAATATAACATTTTACATTAGCAGAAATGATGAAAATCTTGGTTGTTTATTTTTTGTCAACTCATCCCAGCCAACTGATATCAAGGTGGACTTCAAGCAATGTACATACAACTCTCAATAAACAAAATAACATTATTAAGCGAAGCAAAAGTGTAACATCTACGTAAGTAAAAGTAAAGTAAGTCACTGAGCATTTATGAATCTAAGTTACAACTACTGTACTAACACGTCAGCGTAAGAAATAGATTTTATATCAACGTAATGAACTTCAACTTTGAACCAGACAAGCTAGCAAAAGAATCCAAGAAACAGTTCTCAGTTTATAACTAAAGTAAATAATCTAGAAAATTTCTTTTCACGTTACAGTCATATTGCCAGAATACCGAATTTTCTCAGTTTCAGTCGTGTTTCCTTTCTTTCTTCTGAAATTTTTGTCTGGAAAGTCTAATTCTGCCATGTCTGCTGTTTAGGATTTGTTGTCTTTTCTCTCTTCGTGGCCCTTTTCTTTTCTTCAGTGGGCCAGGAGTGGCTGAAGATACTGACGACATTTAACTTTTTAACGTGACCAAGGACTGCATATATTTTTCATGAACAATAAATGAGTGTTAAGAAAGTACGTCTGCACCTGCTGCAAGCACTTGCCAAAAAGTGCTCGGTATGTGATCGAGTGCCGGTCGAAGCATGATCGAGTTTAGTTGAGTATCAATCGACAGCAGTCCTGTATCGGTCGTGTAGCGGTCGAGTTATTCATGAAACTGATGAATCCTGGATCGAGATGATCTGAAATCAATCGTGTAGCATTCGAGTATAACTCGAGATGATCGGGAACTGAGCTCGGGGAAAAATAGGTCCCGACCACACTTGATTTCTATACGACCGATTCCCGATCAGCTCGATCTCTTCTCGATCACTACCCGAGCTGCTGGTGTTCGGGCTTCCTACTCGAATATTTTGGACATGTCCAAAATTATCGTGAAGGAAGCAGGAGCGATGCCGATCAAGGTAGATCGACCCCGAATACCAATGCCGAGCGAGCCCGACCAGGCCAAAAAAGCTTGATCGGGATTGATCGAGTTGATCTGATCGGCAGTGGGAACGTACCGCCGCATTCTAGTTAACACTTTTTCAATTGAAATTCGTAAAACAAGCACCATTTTGTTATTCATTCATTCAATTTAGAATGATAAAGTCATATATGATCACGGACATGCTGAACTCGTACATTCGAATTCATTTTTTTGGCATCCAATTCAACATCTTTTGCAGTCAGTTTAGCATTTTGTTTAAGCTTTGGCTCTCTTTTTTTTTTCAACATAGTTGCTGTTTTGCAAGCGTCATTCCATTTCATATTTTCGTATTCATTTTAGAGGTTTTGGCAGCATTTTTTTTTAATGTGCTTATTGAGCCTTCCAGTCCGAAGATAGTTCATGTGGCCACATTTCTGGCCGTTGAGCTCTTAATTCAGAGTGTGTCGGCCAGTTCTAGGAAGTCAAGGTTATGATGATCAACTGTTCCTAATACCCCGTTCCCACTGCCGATCAGATCAACTCGATCAAGCGAGATCAATCGCGAAGACCTATTTTTACCAGAGCAATCCCGATCCTCAATCCTCGATCGTCCTTCAACACGATCCCTTCCCGACCGCTATTCGATCTTGTACGATCCACACCCAACCATTCTCGACATCTCCAGAATCTTTCCTCGACAACCACATAGATCTCTACTCGAACATCCTGATCTACAATCAATACATGATCGCTACACGGTCAATACTCGATTTCTACTAGACTTCTTAGACCAGCTCGACATGACACGATCTGTGTAAGATCTTGCATCGAACGGGTCGGCAGGTTCGTACAGTGATCGAGTGAAAGAAGAATTGGTTACAGTTATTCGTTTGGTTATATAAGACAATTCAGTATTAATACTTGAATACGGCATGGCTCAAAAGAGTGCTATTATGATATAAAACTGACTATTACTTGCAAAAGCATGAATGAACGAAATAAATGATTATCTTTGGTATAGGTTTTCCAGGCCAATTTCGCACTTTTGTCAGTCCATTTGATAATAAAACTTAAAGGTTCATTCAATTTAGCGAAATCCTCGTCATTGCACATTCTGTCATTCAAAATTGCAAGTTGCTCGTTCAATAAGCATTCCGATCCATGAGATTTGCACATGTGCCTTTCGAATTCGTAAAACGGGCATTCAAATTGGCACGTGCTCTTCAGTCATTCAAATTCGCCAGCACTGGGGTACTTCAGTCATTTATTTTCGCGTATGGGCAGTCAAATTCCTAACATGTTCATTCAAATTAATGTCATGTTATTTCTTTTTTGAAAAGTAGATAACAATTAAACGCGTATTTGTTTGTGACTTATTGTTTAATCCACGCACTGTTAAGCAGTAAAAGTATCGTATTTTTGACCATTACTCGAGTCTGCTGTTCTGTAACGCCCCTTTTCTTTCATACACGCCATTTTAGGTCTACATGTACCAATGCTATTATATAGTTTAATTTTATCTTCTTCCAGTCATGACGGCACAAGTTAGATACAGACGTATTCCAATTTTCTCAAGGGGACAGAAAAAGAATCATAGGAATATTTGATGATCATAACCTTGACTTCCTACAACTGGCCGACACACGGAATAAAGCGCTCAACGGCGAGATAAGTTGTGGCCATGCACATGTTGCATTATCCTCGGACTTGAAGAGTCACTTAGCACATTAAAGAAAAAAAAATGTTGCCAAAATGTCTAAAATGAGTACGAAAATATGAAATGTAATGACGCTTGGAAAACAGTAACTATGTTAAAAAAAAAATAAAGAAAGAACCAAACCATAAACATGCGTGCTAAATTGAAGGCAAAAGATGTTAAATTGATTGCAAAAAATGAATTTGAATGAACGAAAGCAGCATGTCCGTGATCACGTGACTATATCATTCTAAACTGAATGAACGAATAACGAAATGGTGCTTGTTTTACGAATTTCAATTGAAAAAGTATTAATTAGAATGAGGCTAAAGATAATTTGAATGCTCCAAAATGAATTTGAATGAAGAGATCATAAAATTGAACTACCGAACATGTCATCTATGCTATATTTTGCTAAATTGAATGCAGCAATTAGGAACTGGACTGACAAAAGTGCGAAACTGGCCGGGAAAACCTATAGTTGATAGAAGAACACTTCCTAGTTTGAAAACACAATCATCAATTCTCGCGCAGGCGTTTCGATTCTTTAGTCATCTTTCCTGAAAAAAACGATGATAAAGACTGATCACTCTGTTTGTGAGCCACTCAAAAAGGGCCCCCCCCCCCCAAAAAAAAAAAAAAAAATGCATTCACTTGTATTCATTCATTTATCCGTTTTCGGTAGTTATTTTTGACGCATTCGTTATCAGTTTTTACGGCTTCACTATCGCTCAGTCAAGTAGGATATCAGTGCCCAAAGTTACAGATTTTGTAAATCACACATTTTCATGGAGATCAAAGCGCCTGCACGAAGATTGATTATCATTGTGTCAAATAAAATTTGAGGTGTTCTTTCTATTGAATAATGTAACGATTTCATTCAGTCGCTCATATCTTTTTGAATAAGAGACAATTTTGTAGCACTCTGTCTGCCGGGACACCATGTATAATATAATAGGTGCATGCATTCAATATTTGCATTGGATGTGAAGAATAGCAAATCAAAGTTTGATGTCTCATTAAAAAAAAAAAAAAAAAAAAAATGTTACACCGCCACGCTTCGTAAGTGCATTACATAAAGGTGGGCTGAAATTAATTTGGTCTAAAATGGAAACATATTCCTATATGCCCTTAAATGCACCATTATATAGAGTTTAAAAAAATGACTGTTCTACAACCCTGTGAGTCGTGTTATCTTTGTCATTATTGTTCTCATTATTTAAGAATGAAAAAGTGAATGAAAAATATATATGTATTCATTGATAAAGTATAAGCTCAAGAGTGTGTAAAAGAAAATGCAGGTATCACATTAATTTCTAAATTCATGAAGTGTGCTGATATGTGGAACAGAGTACATTATTATGAAAATTAAAACAATCTAACATTTTACATTAGCAAAAATGATGAAAATCTTGGTTGTTTATTTTTTTTTTTGTCAACTCATCCCAGCCAATCGATATCAAGGTGGACTTCAAGCAATGTACATACCAGGGGCGGATCCAGGAATTCCGTAAAGAGGGGGCGCGTTTACAAAATTAAAGGGGGGGGGGCGCACGCACCCCTCCCCCATTTTTTCTTTTTATTTCTTTTGTTTCAACAAAAAATAAGGGGGGGGGCGTGCGCCGGTTGCGGTCCTCCCTGGATCCGCCCCTGCATATAACTCTCAATAAAAAATAACATTATTAAGCGAAGCAAATGTGTAACATCTAATAAATAAAAGTAAAGTAAGTCACTGAGCATTTATGAATCTAAGTTACAACTACTGTTTTAACACGTCAGCGCAAGAAATAGATTTTATATCAACGTAATCAACTTCAACTTTGAAACAGACAAGCTACCAAAAGAATTCAAGAAACATGTCTCAGTTTATAACTAAAGTAAATAATCTAGAAAATTTCTTTTCACACTACAGTTATATTGCCAGAATACCGAATTTTTCTCAGTTTCAGTCGTGTTTCCTTTCTTTCTTTTTAAATTTTTGTCTGGAAAGTCTAATTCTGCGATGTCTGCTGTTTAGGATTTTTTGTCTTTTGTCTCTTCGTGGCCCTTTTCTTTTCTTCAGTGGGCCTGAAGACTCACGACATTTAACTTTTTAACGTGACCAAGGACTGCATATATTTTTCATGAACAATAAATGAGTGCTAAGAAAGTACGTCTGCACCTTCTGCAACCACTGTCAAAAAGTGCTCGGTATTTGATCGAGTGCCGGTCGAAGCATGCTCGAGTTTAGTCGAGTATCAATCGATAGCAGTCCTGTATCGGTCGTGTAGCGGTCGAGTTATTCATGAAACTGATGAATCCTGGATCGAGATGATCTGAAATCAATCGTGTAGCATTCGAGTGTAACTCGAGATGATCGGGAACTGACCACACTAGATTTCCATACGACCGATTCCCGATCCGCTCGATCTCTTCTCGATCACTACCCGAGCTGTTGGTGTTCGGGCTTCCTACTCGAATATTTTGGACATGTCCAAAATTATCGTGAAGGAAGCAGGAGCGATGCCGATCAAGGTAGATCGACCCCGAATACCAATGCCGAGCGAGCCCGACCAGGCCAAAAAAGCTTGATCGGGATTGATCGAGTTGATCTGATCGGCAGTGGGAATGCACCATAATACCCCGTTCCCACTGCCGATCAGATCAACTCGATCAAGCGAGATCAATCCCGATCACCTATTTTTACCAGAGCAATCCCGACCAAATGCTCGATCGTCCTTCAACACGATCCCTTCCCGACCGCTATTCGATCTTTTACGATCTATATCCGACCATTCTCGACATCTCCAGAATCTCTCCTCGAGAGCCACACAGATCTCTACTCGAACATCCCGATCTACACACAATCAATACACGATCGCTACACGGTCAATACTCAATTTCTACTAGACTTCTTAGACCAGCTCGACATGACTCGATCTGTGTAAGATCTTGCATCGGACGGGTCGGCAGGTTCCTACAGTGATCGAGTGAAAGAAGCATTGGTTACAGCATTCGTTTGGTTATATGAGACAACTCGGTATTTATGCTTGAATACGGCGTGGCCCAAAAGAGTGCTATAAAACTGACTATCAATTTCAAAATAGTATGGGTTTTACCGGCTAATTTCGCACTTTTGTCAGTCCATTCGATGAAAGGTTCATTCAATTTAGCGAAAATCCTCATCACTGCACATTCGGTCATTCAAAATTGCAAGTTCGTTAAATTTAGCATTCCGATCAATGAGATTTGCACATGTGCATATCGAATTCGTAGAACTGGCATTCATATTGGCACGTGCTCTTCAGTCATTAAAATTCGCTAGCACTGGCGAAAGGGGTATTTCAGTCATTCAATTTCGCGTATGGGCAGTCAAATTCCTAACATGTTTATTGAAATCAACGTCTTGTTATTTATTTTTTCATAAGGTGATAACATTTAAACACGTATTTGTATGTGACTTATTGTTTCATCCACGCACTGTTAAGCAGTGAAAGTATCGAATTTTTGACCATATCATATAACTCGAGTTTGCTGTTCTGTAACGCCCCTTTTCTTTCATACATGACATTTTAGGCCTACATGTACTAATATTCTAGTTTAACTTCATCTTCTTACAGTCATGACGGCACAAGTTAGATGCAGACGTATTTCTCAAGGGGACAGAAAAAGAATTATAGGAATATTTGATGATCATAACCTTGACTTCCTACAACTGGCCGACACACGGAATAAAGCGCTCAAGGTAACGGCGAGATAAGTTGTGGCCATGCACATGCTGCACTATCTTCGGACTTGAAGAGTCACTAAGCACATTAAAGAAAAAAAAAATGTTGCCAAAATGTCTGAAATGAGTACGAAAATATGAAATATAATGACGCTTGGAAAACAATAACTATAGTTAAGAAAATAAAGAAAGAAGCAAACCATAAACATGCGTGCTAAATTGATTGCAAAAGATGTTAAATTGATTGCCAAAAAATGAATTGGAATGAACGAGAGCATGTCCGTGATCACGTGACTATATCATTCTAAACTGAATGAACGAATAATCAAATGGTGCTTCCTTTACGAATTTCAATTGAAATAGTGTATAGAATGAAGGTAAAGGTAATTTGAATGCTCCAAAATGATTTAAATGAAGAGATCATAAAATTGAACTACTGAACATGTCACCTATGGTATATTTTTCTTAATTGAATGCGGAAAATTAGGAATTGGACCGACAAAAGTGCGAAATTGGCCAGGAAAACCTATAGTTGATAGAAGAACACTTCCTATTTTGAAACCACAATCATCAATTCTCGTGCAGGCGTTTCGATTCTATAGTCATTTTTCCTGAAAAAACAATGACAAAGACTGAGCTCTACTGTTTGTGAGCCACTCAAAAAGGTACAAAAAATGCATTTAGTTGTATTCATTCATTTTATCCATTTTCAGTAGCTATTTTTGACGCATTCGTTATCAGCTTTTACGGCTTCGCTATCGCTCTGTCAAGTATAATAGGATATCAGTGCCCAAACTTACAGATTTTGTAAATCACAAATTTTCATGGAGATCAAAGCGCCTACACGAAGACTGACTATCAGTGTGTCATATAAAATTTGTGGTGTTCTTTCTATTGAATAATGTATAACGATTTGATTCAGTCGCTCATATCTTTTTAAATAAGAGACAGTTTTGTAGCGCTCTGTCTGTCGGACACCATGTATAATAATATATAGGTTCATGCCGTTCATGTGCATTCGATATTTGCAGTGGATGTGAAGAATAGCAAATCTAAGTTTGATGTCTCATAGAAAAATAAAAAATAATGTTACACCGCCGCGCTTCGTAAGTGCATTTCAATAGGTGGGCTGAAATTGATTTGGTCTAAAATGAAACATAGGCCTATATGCCCATAAATGCACCATTATATAGAGTTGAAAAAAAAATGACTGTTCTACAACCCCAATGAGTCGTGTTATCTTTATCATTATTGTTCTCATTATTAAAGAATGAAAAAAGTGAATTAAAAATATGTAGGCCCTATGTATTCATTGATAAAGTATATGCCCAAGAGTGTGTAAAAGAAAATACATGTTTCATATTAATTTCTAAATTCATGAAGTGTGCTAATATGTGGAACAGAGTACATTATTATGAAAATGATACAATATGATAAACAAAATGATGAAAATCTTGGTTGTTTATTTTTTGTCAACTCATCCCAGCCAATCGATATCAAGGTGGACTTCATGCAATGTACATACATCTCTCAATAAAAAAAAAAAAAAAACCTTATTAAGCGAAGCAAAAGTTAATGTAACATCTACGCAAATAAAAGTAAAGTAAGTCACTGAGCATTTATGAATCTACGTTACAACTACTGTTTTAACACGTCAGCGTAAGAAATAGATTTTATATCAACGTAACCAACTTCAACTTTGAAACAGACAAGCTAGCAAAAGAATTCAAGAAACATTTTTCAGTTTATAAGTAAAGTAAATAATCTAGAAATTTTCCTTTCACGTTACAGTCATATTGCCAGAATACCGAATTTTTCTCAGTTTCAGTTGTGTTTCCATTCTTTCTTCTGGTATTTTTGTCTGGAGAGTCTTATTCTGCCATGTCTGCTGTTTAGGGTGTGTTATTTTTTCTCTCTTCGTGGCCCTTCTTTTCTTTTCTTCAGTTAGCCAGGAGTGGCTGAAGATACTGACGACATTTAACTTTTTAACGTGACCAAGGACTGCATATATTTTTTCTTAATACCTGAACAATAAATGAGTGCTAAGAAAGTACGTCTGCACCTGCCGCACTACTGTCAAAAAGTGCTCGGTATTTGATCGAGTGCCGGTCGAAGCATGATCGAGTTTAGTCGAGTATCAATCGATAGCAGTCCTGTATTGGTCGTGTAGAGGTCGAGTTATTCATGAAACTGATGAATCCTGGATCGAGATGATCTGAAATCAATTGTGCAGCATTCGAGTATAACTCGAGATGATCGGAAACTGAGCTCGGGGAAAAATCAGTCCCGACCACACTAGATTTCTATACGACCGATTCCCGATCAGCTCGATCTCTTCTCGATCACTACCCGAGTTGTTGGTGTTCGGGCTTCCTACTCGAATATTTTGGACATGTCCAAAATTATCGTGAAGGAAGCAGGAGCGATGCCGATCAAGGTAGATCGACCCCGAATACCAATGCCGAGCGAGCCCGACCAGGCTAAAAAAGCTTGATCGGGATTAATCGAGTTGATCTGATCGGCAGTGGGAACGCACCATAATGGTACGTTCCCACTGCCGATCAGATCAACTCGATCGATCCCGATCAAGCTTTTTTAGCCTGGTCGGGCTCGCTCGGCATTGGTATTCGGGGTCGATCTACCTTGATCGGCATCGCTCCTGCTTCCTTCACGATAATTTTGGACATGTCCAAAATATTCGAGTAGGAAGCCCGAACACCAACAGCTCGGGTAGTGATCGAGAAGAGATCGTGCTGATCGGGAATCGGTCGTATAGAAATCTAGTGTGGTCGGGACTGATTTTTCCCCGAGCTCAGTTTCCGATCATCTCGAGTTATACTCGAATGCTGCACAATTGATTTCAGATCATCTCGATCCAGGATTCATCAGTTTCATGAATAACTCAACCGCTACACGACCGATACAGGACTGCTATCGACTGATACTCGACTAAACTCGATCATGCTTCGACCGGCACTCGATCAAATACCGAGCACTTTTTGACAGTGGTTGCAGCAGGTGCAGACGTACTTTCTTCGCACTCATTTATTGTTCAGGTATTAAGAAAAAACATATACAGTCCTTGGTCACGTTAAAAAGTTAAATGTCGTCAGTTTCTTCATCCACTCCTGGCCCACTGAAGAAAAAAAAAAGGGCCACGAAGAGAGGGAAAAGAGAACAAACCCTAAACAGCAGACATGACAGAATTAGACTCTCCAGACAAAAATACCAGAAGTAAGAAAAGAAACAAAACTGAAACTGAGGGAAAAAAATCGGTATTCTGGTAATATGACTGTAACGTGAAAGGAAATTTTCTAGATTATATACTTTACTTATAAACTGAGAAATGTTTCTTGAATTATTTTGCTAGCTTGTCTGTTTCAAAGTTGAAGTTGGTTACGTTGATATAAAATCAATTTCTTACGCTGTAGTGTTAAACCAGTAGTTGTAACGTAGATTCATAATAAATGCTCAGTGACTTACTTTACTTTTATTTACGTAGATGTTACACTTTTGCTTCGCTTAATAAGGGTTTTTTTTTTTAAATTGAGAGTTGAATGTACATTGCTTGAAGTCCACCTCTATATCGATTGGCTGGGATGAGTTGACAAAAAAAAAAATAAACAACCAAGATTTTCATCATTTTTTTGCAAGTGTAAAATGTTATTTTATTTTCATGATAATGTACTCTGTTCCACATATCAGCACACTTCATGAATTTAGAAATTAATATGATACATGTATTTTGTTTTACACACATTTGGGCCTATATAATTTATCAATGAATACATATATATTTTTCATTCACTTTATTCATTCTTTGATAATGAGAACAATAATGACAAAGATAACACGACTCATTTGGGGTGTAGAACAGTCAATTTTTTTCAACCCTATATAATGGTGCATTTATGGGCATATAGGCCTATGTTTCATTTTAGACCAAATTTATTTCAGCCCACCTATATGTCCTGCACTTATACGAAGCGTGGCGGTGTGACATTTCTTTTGTTTTTAATGAGACATCAAACTTAGATTTGCTATTCTTCACATCCAGTGAAAATATCGAATGCATATGAATGACACAATGATAATCAATCTTCGTGCAGGCGCTTTGATCTCCATGAAAATTTATGATTTACAAAATCTGTAACTTTCCGCACTGATATCCTACTTGACTGAGCGATAGTGAAGCCGTAAAAACTTGTAACGAATGCGTCAAAAATAGCTACTGAAAACGGATAAAATGAATGAATACAAATGAATGCATTTTTGGTACCTTTTTGAGTGGCTCACAAACAGTAGTGATCAGTCTTTGTCATCGTTTTTTTTTTCAGGAAATATGGCTACAGAATCGAAACGCCTGCACGAGAATTGATGATTGTGGTTTCAAAATAGGAAGTGTTCTTCTATCAACTATAGGTTTTCCCGGCCAATTTCGCACTTTTGTCAGTCCAATTCCTAATTGCTGCATTCAATTTAGCAAAATATACCACAGATGACATGTTCGGTATAGTTTAATTTTATGATCTCTTCATTCAAATTCATTTTGGAGCATTCAAATTACCTTTAGCCTCATTCTAAGTAACACTTTTTGTATTGAAATTCGTAACACAAGCACCATTTGGTTATTCGTTTAACACTTTTTCTACTGAAATTCGTAAAACAAGCACCATTTGGTTATTCGTTCATTCAGTTTAGAATGATAGTCACGTAATCACGGACATGCTGCTCTCGTTCATTCCAATTCATTTTTGGGCGATCAATTTAACATCTTTTGCAGTCAATTTAGCACGCATGTTTATGGTTTGCTTCCTTATTTTCTTAACATAGCTATTGTTTTCCAAGCGTCATTACATTTCATATTTTCGTACTCATTTCAGAGATTTTGGCAACATTTTTGTTTTCTTTAATGTGCTTAGTGACTCTTCAATTCCGAAGATAGTGCAACATGTGCATGGCCACAACTTATCTCGCCGTTGTGCGCTTTATTCCTTGTGTCGGCCAGTTGTGGGAAGTCAAGGTTATGATCATTAATATTCATATAATTCTTTTTCTGTCCCCTTGAGATATACGTCTGTATCTAACTTGTGCCGTGACTGTAAGAAGATGAAGTTAAACTAGAGTATTGGTACATGTTGGCCTAAAATGTCATGTATGAAAGAAAAGGGGCGTTACAGAACAGCAAAGTTATAATATGGTCAAAAATACGATACTTTTACTGCTTAACAGTGTGTGGATGAAACAATAAGTCACATAGAAATACGCTTTTAAATGTTATCACCTTTTCAAAAAAAAAAGAAATGACATGACGTTTATTTCAATGAACATGTTAGGAATTTGACTGCCCATACGCGATATTGAATGACTGAAATATCCCTTTCGCCAGTGCTGGCGAATTTGAATGACTGAAGAGCACATGCCAATTTGAATGCCCGTTTTACGAATTCGAAAGGCACATGTGCAAACCTCATTGATCGGAATGCTAAATTGAACGAACAACTTGCAATTTTGAATGACCGAATGTGCAGTAATGAGGATTTTCGCTAAATTGAATGAACCTTTCATCAAATGGACTGACAAAAGGGCGAAATTGGCCGGTAAAACCTACACTAAAGATAATCATTTCTTTCGTTCATTCATGCTTTTGCAATCAATAGTCAGTTTGTAGCACTCTTTTTGGCCACGCCGTATTCAAGCATAAATACTGAGTTGTCTCATATCGTCGGCTGAGAATGATAAGGGCGTTAAGTTGCCACTAAACCCATAGTGTTCATGACCACTTAGCGCCCTTCTCATTCTCAACAGACGATATAACCAAACGAATACTGTAACCAATTCTTCCTTCACCCGATCACTGTACGAACCTGCCGACCCGTTCGATGCAAGATCTTACACAGATCGAGTCATGTCGAGCTGGTCTAGGAAGTCTAGTAGAAATCGAGTATTGACCGTGTAGCGATCGTGTATTGATTGTGTGTATATCGGGATGTTCGAGTAGAGATCTGTGTGGCAGTCGAGGAGAGATTCTGGAGATGTCGAGAATGGTCGGATGCGGATCGTAAAAGATCGAATAGCGGTCGGGAAGGGATCGTGTTGAAGGACGATCGAGCATTTGGTCGGGATTGCTCTGGCAAAAATAGGTGATCGGGATTGATCTCGCTTGATCGAGTTGATCTGATCGGCAGTGGGAACGGGGTATAAGAGGCCGAGACCACCTCCAGAGCGTGGCCAAATGCGGGGCCAATTTTGGCCCCGCATTTGGCCTTTTGCGCGTTTACACTGAAATGAAGGCGGGGTCTTCGTGAGAAATACGTCTGCATCTAACTTGTGCTCTCATGACTGTAAGAAGATATAGGTAATCAGTATTATTGGTACATATAGGCCTAAAATGACATATATGAAAGAAAAGGGGCGTTACAGAACAACAAACTCGAGTTACATAGGGTCAGAAATATTATACTTTTACTGCTTAACATTGTGTGGATGAAACAAAAAGTCACGTAGAAATACGCGTATAAGTGTCCTCATCTTTTTAAAAAATAAAAGAAATAACATGACGTTAACTTGTATGAACAAGTTTGGAATTGACTGTCCGTACGCGAAATTGAATGACTGAAATACCTTTTCGACTAGTGCTGGCGAATTTGAATGACTGAAGAGCACGTGCCAATTTGAATGCCCGTTTCATGAATTCGAAAGGGACATGTGCAAATTTCATTGATCGAAATGCTTAATTGAAAGAAGAACTTGCAATTTTGAATGACAGAATGTGCAGTGACGAGGATTTTCGCTAAATTGAATGAACCTTCTATCAAAATGGACTGACAAAAGAGCGAAATTGGCCGGGAAACCTATATTATCTAGCGAGGTCTTATCAGTGTAACATCTTAACACCAACGCTTGAAACCCGCGTGCCCGTCTGTTTCTCGATATTTGGGAGTGCGTGGCTTCCTTAAAGACAAACTGACAGGAGACAGAACAAACAAAAAACAAGGAATTTTATTTGGGTATGCTTTTCGGTAAAGGTGCGAGAATCAGCGGAAGGGATACAATGCACTACTATTCGTGTTTGAAGCATTCGGTAAAGCTAACATTGATTACCCTGACGGTCCTTATAGTAAGTTATACTCAAGTTTGTATTGCTAGGCTGCTTTAATATACACTTAACATTCGACGTACTGATGAATGTGGCGGCGTGTAACTTGACTGCCGTTTCGTCTCGAAGGCACAGCTGATCAGAAAACGAGTGGACATAAGGAAATACTATGTATTCTCCTACAACGATGCTGATGATGGCTAAACTCATTGGTCTAGCAACCAGCAAAGCGCCCCATCCGTGCAGAAAGGCCAAGACTTCGCCATATCCCTCATGAAGGTAGGTGTGATCCCCACCAGCTTTAGGAAACATCAGGGCGAGTTCCATAAACACCATTGTCCCTGAAGAAAGCATGATAGAACAATACACTCAGTAGCCTACAGCATATGGGCATTTAATCATTTTCAACCATTTATATGACTATGGATCTTATTCAACCGCAGAAAAAACATACACTGTCGTAGGTTAGAATGTCTTTCCAGATTTATGTTGTTACTCTTAATCTTAATTCTTTATGAAATCAAATCTTGGGTTAGCCATAATAAATAAGGACTTCAAATTATGGTGTCTAAACATACACAAATACACAGCAACCCAAGCACACACGTATATCCCCCCCCCCCACACACACACACACACATACACTTATATTACATGTATTAACTCTGAATTCAGCTTGAAGGAGATAGTGTATGGAAATGTACATTAAGTGTTTTCATCAGGTAACTATTGATTGAATGGGATATAATACAGTCGAAATCGTCTCTAGACACAATTATTTGTCTCATTAATGTAGTAATAATTACCATGTAGTGGCTCCCTAACGTGAATCCAAAGATACATACATATACATATGGGCCGTGACGCGAGAAAAGGGCCCTTAGCGCCGCTGCGCGCATACGCCAGAAAACGGCGCGGAAGTTTAACAAAGCAATACGCGCAAAAAAAGGTCAACTAGCTAACTACGCGGAAATGCATAGACGCATCAAAAAGTGACAGGATTTGGACAAAACATGCTGTTTTGAATGTCATAATTGGAGCATTTAGGAGTGGAATTTCTGACAAAGGTTTGCATATCCAAATACGTCAGAGTTTCTTCTACAATATGGAGGTGAAAACTCATTTTATGTATATAATGCCCTAAGGGCCCTTTTCTCGCGTCACGGCCCATATAATATTTACATGTACCGTGCATACAAATACTACAAGTAAGGACATTTTTTAATGAGTTTACCGATAAGGGCGATGACACCGCAGAAAAACCAAACAAGTAGACTGGCGCCGGGACTTCCACTGTACCTCAATACCCCTCTCGGAGACACAAATATACCAGTCCCGATGACAACCCCAATCAGCAGCGAGACAGTTTCGACTATGCCGAGTTTTCGGCGTAGAACTACCGGTGAGTTTTGCGTGCTTTGGATGGAGAGGAGGGTGTCGGTGCGGCTGATATCGGACTTCATGCTGACCTTGCTCTCGGAGCGATCCAGTCTTGGAGGTTGACCACCTTCCAATCTGTAGACTGGATAGGAAGGTGCAGATTCATGGTTGCTGATGCTGCTGTCGTTGACCATCTTCTGAGAGGTATCCCCGCCTCTAGGAGTGGGAGGCGCCATTTAGCTTTTCCGTGCTATGACCGCTGCAGGTAACACAATGTGTTTGTCGAACAATTATCGTCCAGCGTGGAGTAGGTCAGCCAAAGTGCTGCATAATATATTTATATTGAAAACAAATAGCAAAACTATCACATAGATGCATGAAGGAGAAATCTAGTTGGGAGTCTCAAGCAATCATAATCATGAAAACAGACAAATCTTGTTTTAAATGATATTGATCAAGCTGCCGTTATGAGCGGACTCGTGGTATGTACATGTTGGGTCGCTCTACAGAATCCAAAGATCTGATGTTGATATTTACTCTGTCTCTGAAGGTCGTTAATTTATCTGATTGTGACAGAGGTGCCGGGCAGTGACTACCAGAAGTTCACTGCGATGACTTTTGTTAACGTATTCGACCTCTCTCTCCCTCCCTCCCCCCCCCCCTCTCCCCCCCCCTCTCTCTCTCTCTCTCTCTCTCTCTCTCTATCTATCTCTTGACCGATAATAAAGTCTTGGAGGAAGACCAGTGCTTATCACCTTAAAGGGAAATTCTATTTTATATCATGTTCCTTTGAATGAAAAAATAAAAAAAAGAAGCATTAACAAAGTTGATCAGGGAAAATTTGGGCGAAAACAGATACATTAAAATGTGTTGCACAGCTCTCCGTCATGTAGATACGTACACACAAATTTACGATTTTTTTCCCTACAAAAATATCCCTCAGACTTGTTCTTGGTTTATAATAAAGAATATTATTGCTTTTGCGAGTCTTCCTCGAACAATTTCTGTTATTGTCCAATTAAAAAAAAAGAAAATTACCATCAAAATCCGTTGTGTGTGTGTGTTTTTGTGTGAGTCCGAATATTTCCTCCACCTTCACTGACTTACTTCTCTGATTTTTCTGCTTTCACACAAACAACACACTGTCAAGATTAATTTCCAAGTAAATTTTAACAAAATGAAGTTACAAAATTCCAGTTTGGTAGTAAAAACAGAAAAAAAAATCCCAGAAATATTCGTCTCTCTGTTAAAGCAATAAGCTACAATTCTGTGGTTGCTCTGTTTTATCATATATTCCACCGTCTACTTGGCACCATTACAGTTGGGTGTAAACACTCCCTGCGTTTTCATTCTAATCACGATCCGAACCTGATACCGATATTTACTCAGTCATCTAAAAGTGGATATTTAACCAGCAATGATTAGAATGAAATGACTCGGATAATCACAATTTATAAATATACCAGTACTCTGCCACGATATATTAAACTGTTCTTGTGAACCTGTAATGGTATAGTACTCTCTAAAAAAATCGAGTGAAAATGTTCACTCTTAAAGGAGTGAATACAAAAAAGAGTGAATTTAGAGAGAAATTGGAGTGAATTTGACGTCAGGGATCACTCCTAAATCTTCGAGTGATCCCTGAGGTCACTCCAAAACGAGTGAAAATGAACATTTTCACTCAAAATTCACTCCAATTTCACTTTTAATTCACTCTTTTTTGTATTCACTCCTTTAAGAGTGAATATTTTCACTCGATTTTTTTTTTTTAGAGAGTACAGGATATTTTTTCTTATCAAAATGTCATCATGTACATGACAACCAGAGGCGTAGTGAGCAATCTCATCCCCCTTTTTTTTTGGCGGGGGGGGGGGGGGGGAGCGCAGAAAAAAATATGCATATCACTTAGTGCCATAATGGGCAATTGTTTCACAAGGGGGGGGGGGGGCGAGGGAGTGAATGTTGATATTAAATATCAACATTCACTCCCTCGCCCCCCCCCCCCTGAGTGCTGAGTGCAAGTATTTTTTACCCGTGTTTAAATAAAAAACAAACAAACAAACAAACAAATTTTGTTTGTTTGTTTGTTTGTTTTTTATTTAAACACGGGTAAAAAATACTTGCACTCAGCCGTTAGGCTGTTTTTCAGCAAGTCCGTATGATATACACTGTACAAAAAACATAATGTGGTACAATCAACGTATAGAATAATACATAGACAATAATCGGCATAACCAAACAAAAAGATGAAAAAAAATACATATATACACAGCATTCTTAACAAAACAGTCAGACAGTAGAATGCAGTAAGAAGAACAAAAAAAAAATCTCGGAAGGGAAGTGATTAAAAAAAAATATTACTCAGAAATAGAAAAACTCATAAATCAAGGAAGAAAACAGAATCGATATCCTTCAGAAATTGTGCTAACCTTGAACATGTTCTCGTGGCTTCCGGTAATTGATTGAATAATTGAGCTGCTATGTAAATAGTACTACTTTTGCAGAAATTGGTCTTTGGTTTTGGTAATAATACTTTAAACGCCGAGTTCCTCAGATTGTAATTAGATACTTTTACGTTCACTTGATAAGTCAGAAAATCAGGCAAGAGGTTATTTAAAACTTTGTAAATAAAAACAACAAGATCTTTTTTCACTTTGGCACTGAGGCAGTCAATAGGCAGCCTCCCATACAAATCTCGTCTATTGTGACGATGATCCACTTTCAGAACAGTTCGCAAGGCTCTGTTCTGAAGTATTTGCAGTCTTTTTATATTACCAGAATTTGGTTTCATCCAGATGGTGTTACAGTACTCAAAGTGAGGACGAATCATTGTATTATACAGGGTGAATGCGGTGTCTTGGTCAATGTATGGTCTTGCCCTTCTTAAAGCGTACAAATTACGTAACACTTTACTTTTTACGCTGTCAACCTGTTAGTAGACTTGCTAAGGGGGTAAACGCTGCATTTTATAGTACAAATGTCTAACTTGGTACAGATGTTCCCTAGGGCAATTGAAAAATTTTCATCTAAAGAGACAATCTGTATCTATGCAAATAAGCCTTAATTTGCATAATTTATGCAAAAATACATTAAAAAATTGTTTAAAAATATATGTGCGTCCAGCAGAAATACATAATTTGTTAGAATTATTCTATAGAGTAAGTGAAAACAATTCCTTTAAAAATTGATTTCATACCTATGTAAATAAACATAAAATTTGCATAAATACGCAAGTTATTGTGCAAAAAATCTGCATTTTTGAGAGAATTTCTAAACTATTAAGCACTGGATCTTGTAGTACAAAGTTTGAACCTGGGATGGATGTTCCTTGGGTCAAAAGTAAATGATTCATCTGAAGAGACAAACTGTCTCTACGCAAACAACCTGTTATTTGCATAATATGCATATCAATACCTACACATCTATAGATAATCAGAACAAACAAAAAGCCTTAATGTGACATGTCTTAAATCGCTTTGAACTTAACATCCAAAAGATAATACAATAAGACAATATTCTCACAACAACACTTTTCAGTTGCTTAAATTGTTTCCATATTATTTAATTAACTTAGGCATTTTATGCATAAATTATGTAAATAAGTACACCAGACGTGAAATTTCGAAACATATTGATCTTTGAAATAATTTTTGCTATCAATTTTCCCTCATTGCATAAATGCTTTGCTGGGTGAGAAAAATAGCAATCGATAGTGACTCTCTTTAGATATGATTATGCAAATCTAAGAGTAGGGCCTACATAATTATGAACAGATGCAAATCGGAACAATATTGCTTACAAAAGGACTGTTTTTCCCTTGCAAACAGTACACAACTGAGGTCATGGTTAGAAAATCATTACAAAATATACTACCATAGTGAAAGTGTGAATTCTGATTTCCATTGTATTTTGTAGGCAATCAAGCGAATAAGAGGCTTTTTACATCAAACTGATTATAAACTTGTGCAAATTATGTGGATGCAAGGGTATCTGCACACATTAAGAACTTACAAGCTTGAGTTAGAAACAAAGTCTGTTTCTGGAAAAAAAATGTTAACTCAGTATACTTTGAGCTGCTATGGAATGGAAACTATGCTAGGAAATTTATACACAATAACATTATGGTAAGGCAATAATATGCAAAAATTGTCATGTGAACAATATAGGAGATGTTATACTTTAAGTCAAATGATCTCAGTCTCTGTCTTAAAATCAGTCAATTTCCACCATAAATCAAAGCAGAAATGTTCATAGCCATAAAAGAGTATATTCGATGGCTTTTACAATTACTAGGATGTGATTTGTCAACAGATCGTCACAGGGTACTGTTTACGAGAATCGTAAATGTCATATTCTCCCTGGTTGTGATTGTTTTCCCTCGAAATAATATAACTCCCTGGCGGTCCAAAGAATGTTGTATTCCACCATATATCAGCTAATACCTGTATAGATGATCATGACCTACATGATCTTGAAGCTTTTTCCAAAAAATAATTATGTTAACTGGTTTAGTGTAAAGATGTCAGAGGTTAAATTAAAAGAAATACACAGGTAAAAATGTAAAAGGTAAGAATGTCAGAGGTTACACGTGTGCATCAAAATTAACTTTCATGCGACCCATACATTAAATGCAATGACGGTGATGACTATACCATGTCACTGAATTCCATGTCCTTTCCTATTTATCAAGAAGAAACAAAAACACACAGAGGGGAGGGCTTAACATTTTTTCGATAATCAACAACGGTATCACTGTCAGGTAGAACATCGCAAATATGTACTTACTAAGTTTCATGATACCTTGATTCACATTCAAGATATGAAAGAAAAAGTGAAATACAGCATTTTCATCAGCGCTTTGACATTTTGGCAGGAAATTTCCCAGAGAATATCCATTAGGTAATACATGTATATATTAAGTTTCAAAAATCCTACAAGCATTGCAAAAACATGAGGGAAATTGTGAAATTTTGAGGGCCCAATTTACCTTGATCTTTGACCCCTGACCTTTGACAAATGACCCGTAAATTCCCTACAAAATCCTTGTCAGCACCAAGGTCCATGAAGACACCCTGAACCATTTGCGAGATACAGAGAAAAAAGTGAAATTTTAACATTTTCACCTGAACTTTGACCTTTGACCTCTTGACCTGAAACTCTCTGGAGAATCTCATTTTGGTAGTACATTGTATTCAGTCACTAAGTTTGAATAAAGTACCTTCAGACATTGCATAGATATGGGGAAAATAATAAAATTTAGCATTGACCTTGAACTTTTTGACCTTTGACCTCTTGCCGATTTCACTTAAAAACTGCTTAATCACTTGCTCCATCATACGTCACCTTTGGACCAGGTTTGGTGAAATTTGCATAATCCAGTCTTGAGTTATCCCGTAAACTGATACAATTTCTTAAGTCGACCTTGACCATTGGCTTCTGGTACATTCGGGTATTAATATGCACAATATGTTAATTAGGTGGTATTTGCATAGACAAATAATGTTTTGATATTATAAACCATTTCCTTTTGACTAAAGGAAATGCATAATACTTCCATAGTTTTAATCATAAAATGCAGTTCTTAGACTGTAAGAAAAACTTTAACAATAATATTTTACTTTACTTTCTTTATTAATTATGCAAATTAGCTGGTAACGATGGTTCAATTATTCAAATTCTTTTCTCATTTTGTTTCATAAAGTCTTTCTAACGGGTTATATCTATCTAGGATGAGATTTAAGAGGAGTTTCATTAAGGCTTCATTAAGGCTTTTTGTTTGTTCTGATTATCTGTAGATGTGTAGGTATTGATATGCATATTATGCAAATAACAGGTTGTCTGCATAGAGACAGTTTGTCTCTTCAGATGAATCATTTACTTTTGACCCAAGGAACATCCATCCCAGGTCCAAACTTTGTACTAAAAGATCCAGTCTTTAATAGTTTAGAAATTCATTCAAAAATGCAGATTTTTGCACAATAACTTGCATAATTATGCAAATTTTATGTTTATTTACATAGGTATGAAATCAATTTTTGCAGGAATTGTTTTCACGTACTCTATAGAAGACTTCTACTAAATTAGGTATTTCCACTAGATGCACATATATTTTTAAATAATTTTTATATGTATTTTTGCATAAATTATGGAAATTAAGGCTTATTTGCATAGATACAGATTGTCTCTTTAGATGAAAAAAATTCCAATTGTACAGAGGAACATGTGTGCCAAATAGGACATTTGTACTATAAAATGCAGCGATCACCCCTTTTTTCGCCCTTAGCAAGCCTACTATGTGGTTTCCAAGAAAATTCTGTGTCAATGACAACACCAAGATATTTACAACTTTCTACCTTTTCTAACTGAGTACCATCAATTCTTATACTAACATTTTCAAATTTTTTACGATTACGCTTAGTACCTATAAACATACATTTACATTTTTTAACATTCAACATAAGCTTATTATGAAGTAACCATTCACGCACAGCACGCAAATCATCATTAACAATTCTTTCAAGTTCAATAGGATCAGTGGATGCATAATAAATACAGGTATCATCCGCATAAAGCGACACTTGACAATTTCTAACTACCCGAGGCAAATCATTCATATACATGATGAACAACAAAGGTCCCAAAATACTTCCCTGAGGGACCCCACAGAGCACCTCACCCTCCTTTGAAACATTACCATTGATTACAGTTTGTTGTTTTCTTTGGCTGAAATAATTTACAAACCAGCGTATAGTATCCTCGCAAAATCCGAAAAATCGTAATTTTTCAATCAAAATATCAAAGGATACCATATCAAAAGCCTTTAAAAGATCGAGGGTAACCACAACAACAACTTGTCCAACATCTATAACTTTATTTACATTTTCAGTGAGGTTTAGTATTGCCATTTCTGAAGAAAATTTTGGGCGAAAGCCATATTGTTTTTTTGTCAATAAATCATTTTCTTTAAGATAAACATACACTTGTTTAAACACCAACTTTTCTAAAAATCTTTGAAGCTACAGGCAAAACAGATATTGGCCTATAATTTGAGGGATCAGTTGTATCACCACCCTTGAATAGAGGTGTTATTTTAGCACACTTCCACTCGTTCGGGATAATACCATCTTTCAATGATAAATTAACTATGTGGGTAAAAGATTTAAGGATAACTGACACAGTGTCCCGTAGGATACAAGCTGGTATGGTGTCAAGCCCAGTAGCCTTATTTCGGGGTGTTTTATCAATACACTTCTTTACCTCATCAGCTTCACGATAATGGTCAAGATGTGGACCTACAACTATGTTTTATCTTAGGAATACTGTATTTGCTGTTCATTAGCCACGAATCTAGAGTAGCGTGCACCTACCTACTAACAGTAAATAGATAAATGATAAAAAAATATTCGATGGCGTCCGTTAAAAAAAAGAAGAAAGATGTCAATGTCAGAGTATAGCTAGGTGTAAGATTTTGCTCGTCAGCGCAGAACGAGGAACGCAGCGACCGAGCGTGGGTATAGGGTGTGGGAGAGGGGTTTTCTCCATCCTTTCACCCTAAAAGGGCCGGGGGGGGGGGGGGAAGGCGGAATCCGCCCCCCCCCCCCTCGACGGTTTCGCGCTATAAATCTGTAACGCGAGAAGGCCTCGTCGCGAGGCTTCTTGACTTTCTTCGTTCAAGTCTCGAGCAACTTTTGAGATCAAATTTGCAACGTCCGCGCATACTTTTGCGAAGCCACGCCCATTTTTGTACCGGAATGTCGCCCAAAAACGGGCACAATTTTGTGATTTTGTGTACATTTCCTATGGAAAACAGTGTTCTGTCATGAAAGTCATAAAAACCTGATTATTTTTACAATTTATCACTTTCATTGATTAATTTTGTGCTAATTATGGTAGAAAAGTGTTCAGTGACAATTTCCAATGAAAAAACAAAGAAAAAAAAACAAAAGTTGAAAAACACGGAAATACGAAACACGAAAGCAAGCTTGTATAATAAGAACCCCTAGAAAGGCAAGTTAAGACATGTAATATAACAACTCACTACTATATACAAACATTAAAGCCATAGAATGATTCTACTGGAATTCCTCAATCCCTCACACACACACACACACACACACACACACACACTACCTATGGAATTTTAAAGCAAAACATAATTGGCATTTGACTATGTTACTCAAATGGAAAGCGCTGAGATAAAGTCATGTATGTAGAATTTAAAAGGAGCAGCATCAATGAGACTGAGAATATCGATGAAGCAAATACTTCCGAGCCAACACTTTAAATCTGGAAAAAGTGGTACTATCTTTAACATCTGAGGGTAACATGTTCCATTCTTTTATGCAAGACACATAAAAAGAATTTAGGGCAATACTGGTAGCTACACGAGGTAGATGCAGAAGGTCTTTCTGACGTGTATTATGGGAATGAACAACTGAGTTTTTGACGAACAAATCCAGAAATAAGGAGGGAGAACTGGACATGTGAAGCTTGTACATGAATGCCAATGAGTTAAAAGACACTAACTCGTTTAGAGGTAAACAACACAGCTGTAAGACCCTGGGGGCACTTGGCCTAGTAAAGTGTGAGCTTGTTATTAGCCTGATAGCTCTTTTTTGTACAATAAACAATTTATGAAGATGGCTGTTATAAGTATTACCCCAGGCAACATTACAATACATCAAGTGAGGCATTATGATGCTATTATACAGTGTAGTCAAGACACTTTTAGGAACAATAAATTTTAGCTTATGCATCACACCAACACCCCGAGAAGCTTTGGAACATACATTTAGTATGTGTTGCTTCCATGACAGAAATTCATTGATAGTAATACCAAGGAATAATACATTTTCGCTTGTAGCTACCTGATGTTCACCAATAATGAGAGAAGGGGTGTTTATATAACACATTGTGTCTTCTGAAGATTAAGTGACAATTTATTACAACAAAACCAACGATAAAGTTTGTTAAGTTCTTCATTTGCTGAAGATATTAAACTGTACGCATCCTTGTGGGAGGACAGAAGACTTGTATCATCAGCAAACAGTGAGTAAGTAAACAATGATGTAGCACTGATGATATCATTGATATAGATAAGAAATAATAGTGGGCCTAACACTGAGCCTTGAGGCACTCCACAATCAATGTGGGTGGAAAGCGATTTGGTCCCATTGACAACCACAAACTGCATTCGGTTTTGCAGATAGCTTTTGAACCAGTCTAAAGGAACTCCACGAATACCATAAGATTTAAGTTTGCTTATAAGAATGTGGTGGTCAATGGTGTCAAACGCCTTGGACAAATCTAAGAAAATGCCTAGGCAAAATTTCCCTTCATCAAGTGCATGAGCAATAATGTTAGTTAAATGCAATACACCCATTTATATTTCATGGGGACAGGCGCTGCTTCTCTGGGGAAAATGATACATTCTGCATAATATGCCTGAGTAACCCTAAATCCTTTCTATCCTTTTTTTTTTCTCTCTCTTTTATATGAAAGTAATTCTTCCTTATTTCAATCATTCTTTAAATGAGTTACGACCGTCGAGTTTTAACAAATTATACATTCCCATTTTTACTTTTGAGCCTACATATTTTTTCAAACTATAATATAGAAGAGTGGAAATTAATTTTGGCCTACTTTTTGTGAGTTTTGAGTTGGACGGTGACATTGGGTGTCAGATTCAGGGGGTCAGAGATCCTCTGCCATTCACATTCTTCACTTTGTTTTGTCTCAATCTCTTTCATAAAGTAATGCTGGATATTGGCCTAACTTGCTGTTCATGGTGCTCAATGTTGTGCAGTTTTTGCCTGATCGGCTGATCCTTGGAAGTTTCCGCTTTTCGGCGAAAATCTAATCCGTTTGCCAGGTTCTGTTCTATAAAAACAGAAATTACCACTTTGCCACTGCCATCGCAATGCCGACCCTATATAAGCACAATATTTACGTTCTCATGGGCTCATGAGCGCTGCCATGATGCCAGAAAAGTCAAAATGATGAAGTGCTACTATAATCATAATAACGTTTCTTTATATTGTTATCTTAGTGTGACATCACATATTTTTATGATTTTTCAAAATGATTTGATTTTCATGGTTTTTAGTCAAATTATCAAAATCCATAACTTCTGAAGGGATCCTCCGATTCTCACAAACTTCACTAAAATGTCTTCCAATTATTTCCCCATTCATTCAACACTCGTACATGTATATATTTATTGTAAATTTCCCTTAATTGAGACTAATACTATTACTTCGGTACCAATGAAGAAAAAGAAGACATGCGAGGGTATTCATTATTTTCATCGTTGTCATTATGATTTATGTAAGAACAGAAAACAGATAGTTTGAAAATAAATGAATACTGTTCATGCTTATCAAAACACTATAGAGTGACACCTCAATCTAAAGAAAAAATACATATTGGTAAATTAAAGATGCGAATGTTTCAAACAAAAAAAAAATAAACCAGGTAGCTTAGGCATGACTGGTTATTAGATATAATCACTGTTGTCTGAATCTAGCCACTTATTTTCTTCTATATTATGCGGCAACACCGAGTTAACGTTTCTTCGACTTCAAAATGGTGATGCAATTTTTGAACTTATACTCGTCATCCGACTTGCCTGCCCACACCTTTCTGAACACGTGATTGGGTGCTTGCTCTCCTGTCTTCGCAGTTTTGTATAGATCCCGTTACAGTCTATGCCAGTGCCGTGCAGTATACTTGGTATGTTCCCCCCCCCCAAAAAAAAAAAAAATAATAATAAAATGCAATGAGATTTTCGCATCGACACCACCAAATATGATTAAACTGTCTAAATGCTACATCAGGGTCTTGAACATATTAGCTGTATTTTGCAGAAAACCCCATTCAATTTGGTTAAGCGGTCACATAGAAATGTGGATTGTTGTAAAGCATGCCAGGCGTCTGATTCTTCCAAGTTTAGCACCTCGATGCTCTCGTGTGTCGAAATAATGAACAGAACTTGGAGGGAAGCGATTCCTGACATGCTCTACAAAATTCCGTATTTCTTTTTGACCTTTGAATGGCTTTTCATCTACAGGGTAAAAATACAGAAAGTGTAATAGAGCTCATTATCAACAGATAGGTCTATTGTGTAAACATATTGTTCAGTTCAACGACAATTTCATCTCACCTTTGCTTATAACAAATTAGAGAAACACTGTTAAAGTTGAAGGGAGTTATAATTGCATCATTGTTATGCAAGTTATTTTCTGTTCACATTAGTTGATTATTAAGCGTAATGGGCTTACCAGTACACACCCAGCAAACACATAACGCTTTTAGAACGTTTCCTAAACGTTGTTTGTTTGTTTTTTTTGGATGTTCCGTACGTCTTCGTACAAAATGGACGTTTTTTACAAAACGTACATACGTCAAAGTTGGGACTTAGCATTTACCGCAAAGCACAGGTTTTTTTAAAACGTTTTAAAAACGTCAATAGACGTTACAACACGTTTTTATTATGTCTGCTACGTCTTCGTCCTTTATAAACGTCCACAAAACGTTTTTAGGTGTGCTTCGTAAATTAATGAACGTTACAAAACGTTTTTATTTGGTCCGCTACGTGTTCGTCATTGGTTTCTTTATTATGAATATTCAAATAAGAAAATATAACATTTGAAAACCAGTGGAAATAGAAATATGCTGTGTTCAAACAAATAAACTTATCTACCTTATTATGGTTCAGTTATTCACAATTTCAAATTGTGTTATGAAGAGGTATTTTCATATTAAGTGTTACTGGGCCTAATTAAGGTGTGTGTGATCTACTTTTAGTAACCATGTCTTCATGCATTACAACATTTTGCTGTTATACAAATGCATGTGATACAGATTCATCAATTGAGAATAAGATGTAGAATAGGTATAGGTGGTAGGACATTAGGAAAATGATAAGGGTAGGATTATACAGGATTAGGTTACATTAATCCCAGATTATGCCTGTATAATCTCATAACTATAATTTTCTTTTGAATCCGGGCAATGAAAAAAAAATTAGACGTCCTTAAAAGGTTTTCTGGACGTTCTAGACAGGTATGGAAAGTTCTCTAAACGTTCTGGAACGGGTCATAAGACTTTTAAGACGTTCTTAACACGTTTCCTGAACGTTCTAGACGGTTTTCATTCTGGACGTCCCCAGAACGTCCACAGAACGTTTTGAATATTCTTAAAAGGTTTTACTGACGTCTATAACGTCCAAAAGGTTTTCTGCAGGTCCTTAAAAATTATGAAAGGTTTTATTGTTTTTTTTATGTTTACAAATTTTTTATAACGTCCATTTGAAACGTTTTAAATACATCGAAAACGTTTTGACAAAACGTCCAAATAACGAACTTTGAAAGTTTCAAGAACGTTCAGAAAACGTCCAAATGTTAGCTGGGTAGTGTCTATTTTCGAATCCCTGTTGTTGTTTGCCATCGTAGAAGTGTTCGAGTTCTAGACTAGTAGACTTTCCTCTGCCGATCGCATTAGGTCTGGGCGAGTACTCATGCATTCAAAAAGGAAAAGTAAACTCACCAGTTGACAAGAGACAGTTTACATCATCTGTCAAGACAAAACAAGAGAAGTCTAATGCACGATCTAACATTCGTGTGTGAGACGGGAAGAGAGACACGACCAACCTGGCACATGGACTGCTTTTTATACTGTGATCTGCGCACACTGCCCCATCTGGCACGAATGTTTCTTGCGGTCGTTGGGTCCCAACATGCGGCCCGTGTTGGGCTATCTCCAAATCGCGGTCGACAACCTCGGGAGTGATAATGTATCAGGATCAATGTTTGAACTTGTCTTTGATCAAATGAACCACACCTTAACAGCAAAAAGTGAAAGTATGAACTTACAGTGATGTATTTCTAGTTATTGACTTCACTCATCAGGAAATGATATGTCTTATCGATATGATACAAATATGTAAAAATAAAAGAAAATCAACCTTCCATACATGACGAAATGGAGGTTTTTGTTGGTCCATGGTTGTTTCGTGACGGAAGGATAAATCCTAATCAACAAGTACATTTTCAACCAAAACATTTTTCCACAAAAACCGTTAATTCCTCGATTTGTCTTAATTTTTACAAGCATGTCATAATCCCTAATTTGATAGGAATGCAACGAAAAAAACTCAATACATGGTGTTTAGTTAGTAACAGCGAACATTTTTTTTCTTCCTTTGTCACATTACTGTTTGTAGTATCTTGCTACAACAACAAACTTCTTGAAAATGACCTTTCAAAGAAATCCTTCATTACTTGTTTGTATAATAATAATAATAATAATAGTGGCTGCTTGTATTATAGCGCACATGTCTACCTTTCAGTGTTCATGGCGCTTCAAAAATGAAAAGATAGATATATACATGTATATACATGTTCAAACACGGCAACGGAGAAGAAAATGGCAAACAACAGGCAAACACATACCAGATAAAGAATACTATTGTTCCGAACATTGTAGACAGCAATTATGGTCCCCAGTGTGATAGGAACAGATACGTTTCAAGGATGACTTGCTTATGAAAGAAAATCAAACTTAAACATATTTTCCCACTCATACATTCTTCAAAATATTGTAGAGTTTTTAAATCTAAATGCCATATACTGATATCTGGGAAGATATCAGTATAGACTCAAGTTTCATATTCCATTGTCCTCTTTGTTGACGTTGTATTTTTCTCTAATTTTACCTTATCTTAATTAGGGACTCCTAGCGTGGGGTAGTGCCCATCAAAACTTACTAGATAAATTACTTTTGTTACAAAAAAAAGTTATTCGTATCATTTGTGGCGTCCCGCCACGTTCCCATACAGAGCCATTATTTACTAAACATGAGATTTTGAAAATTAAAGATTTGTATTTTTTTTCAACTTGGTCAGTTTATGTTTAATTACAATGTAAATGCACTTCCCAGTATTTTTAATTCAATGTTCCCACGGAACCAGTCTTTTCATGATTATCCCACTAGACAATCTAATGAGTTTCATTTACCCCTCCTGAGAACTTTATTGGCTCAGAATACATTTATATACACTGGTCCTAGATTTTGGAACTCACTGAGCTGTGAAATAAAAAAATCCCCCATCTTTGTATTCTTTTAAGCGCAAGTTGAAACTTTTTTTTTTTATTAAATCCTCCCTGATATGTTTTTTCCTTAGCTATAGGTTTCGTTAACCTCAGGATTCATCATCCACCCACCAATCATTCAATCACTGAATTCATTATTACGTAAAGAAGTAGCCATTACAATCCTTGCTCAGCTGCATGCAGCACCAACTCTATGAAGCACATTCTCTACCATTCCCCGTTCCATTTCCCCTGTTCAACGTGTAGGCATTCTCTCATTCTCTCTTTTTTCTTTCTTTCCTTCCATACTTTTCATCTATTCTGGCAAGTTGTGTCATGTTGTTGTGTTTCTTCTGTTTTGTCCCGTCTTGTCGTATATCATATTTGTCACAAGTGTTTGTAAATAAGTAATTCATAAGTTTTATGAGTGGTTCACAATCTACAAGCCTTGCTTTTTAGTGGACCTCTCTATTCTTTCTTCCTTTTTTTTTCAACTGAAGCATGACTTTGTATTATTATCTCTTTTTTTGCCAGCTCTTATGTTTATTGATACCATTTATTAATTGCAAAGGCAAATGTTCTTTGTTTATGATGTAAAACCTGATATATCTTGTGTTATGTTTTTGTTGAAAAAGAAAAAATGAAGAAGAATGAAAATAAATTAATTGAATTGAATTGAATTGAATTGAAAGATATGCTAAAAAAAATATTCAAAATCTGATGACGTCATAATAAACTTTCACATTTTCATTTCAGGCAGGAACTTAATAACATTAAATCATTTTGCCAGCCTTTAACACCCATTAACTGGCATTTATGACTCATCGGCTATCAGAATACGTCATTATGTAATACAATTTGAGGGTCATTATCCATCCTAACGATCTTAAACGGATTTAAAATATGCATTCTACGCATATTTAGGGCGGTGAATTAGCTCGGTCGGTAGCGCGTCTGCGTCACGATCCAAAGGACCCCGGTTCGAATTCCCGGGTCCCCGCCGGTATCAATGGCCAAAATAAATTCTACAAAATGCATGGTACTATAGATTTACGTATAGGATTACATGATTTGAAATTATGGAAATCGTCTGGAATCCCTGTAAGGGTCCATCGACGAAACTATTCCATCTGCTACATGACGGTAACAACTTTGTATCTTTATCCACTAGCGTTTAGCCAGATGAGATTCAATTTGTTATGACAGTCTCCATTTTCCTCAACTACTCATTGCAATTAGTTTCAATGTTTGAATTGCATTTTGATGATGATGTAAGTGATTTGCATTGTGCAGTGATGGATAGCTTTTTATTTTGTGGTGTACAATGTATTTTTTGATGTGAGAAACAAACTCAATTCAATTCAATTCTATCTCATTCACTATGCGAAAGTCAGTTTAATAGCACCCCAGAGCTGTATGGAAGGAAGACGATTTGTGCGCCATCTTCTCTGCGAAGTGACCTGCATTTTACCAAATAAAATCGAAACTCAGAAGCTATTTTGTTGTTGTTTTTCCTCGTTCGTTAGCCAGTTGTAGAGGAAGGAAGAGCTTGAAGCGGTATGATATCTGTGGCCTTTACTGGGTTTTTGTTTGCCCATAGTCTCTTTTTAATGACAATTTATATCATCTATCACTAATTCTTATTTCTTTTACGCCAGTTTCAATTTGTGATCTTTCGTGGATTGCACGTACATATATTAATAAACTGTTGGGTCACGCTTCCTATAGATTTGAGTGACCTGTTCCGCGAAATGGTGCAAGACGTGACACATCTAACGTGACTGTTCGTTCCAAGCTGATCAAAACTCTCAAGGCTTCAGAGCACGAAAAGTTCTCCTGGTGGAAACTGCATCGACTATCTGTTCCACTGATATTTTCCCCGCCATCTATATTCATTTTTGGCTTGTAGAACTAAGCACATGCAGTATCACCCTATTTTCTTAGCCACGACAAGAGCGAATCTTGATGGACTGCTAAAAATAGCTATCTCTTCGATTGTTACTATAATGGGCGCGCCTGATAGAGCTAATCAGTTTTCAAATGAATCAAGAGCCGCGACCTATATCATGTATATACGAGTGAACCAAATAATCGTCAAAAGGTTAAATCGATGCAGCAGGAATCGGCTTTCATACATGGAGTACATTACGAGCACTTAACAATATATATGGTTTAACTTTCATATATGCAACTTTTGCTAGGCTGTAGCTCGTCACATACTTTCATACTAACTGTAGCCCCTCTGTTTGACTGCAATACTTCTCTTTGAGGAACATTTCATTTTTATATAGCCATGGAAACTATTATGTTTTTGTTGTTTCTTGTGTTTGTGATGGAATGTATTTTGTTAGGAAGCTCACCACAAGCTCTGCTTTTTAAGGTTCTGCCTTCCTTGTACAATCTTATGTATGTGATATAGAACATGAAAAATATGGAAAATAAATGTTTTACGAATTTGAACTTGAACTTGAGTGAATTCAAGATGATATTTCAAACAATGCTTAATGCCGATTTTATATCATGTCGGTTGTAAATTACAAGAACATAACATAAATCAAAACAAAGTCCTTGAGGCTCCCAGCGCTGTTTCAAACAGACTAGATCAGTTTTAAGATCACATCAGCATGGTTACTATATCGCAGGTCTCAATGGTAAAACTACTCAAACTTGAATAACATTGCAATCATCGTCAAACTCTTTTAAACGTTTATTTCGTGTTAGATTAGTTGAACATCTGGTAAATTATTAACTTCATTTAAGTTATTGGGAATTTCCAGGAACAATTGCCATTCTCCACAGTTTTTTAAACATCGTAATGAATATAATGAGCCTTCACATACACGCACACATAAACACACACACTTAGTCTTAAGGAAGTTATCAGGCATAATGCTTTCAAACAGTTAAAGAGTGAAGAGTTCAATGGTAGACACGAGTTGTTGGCTATCGGTACAGTTTCAGGATGTGGTAATTCGGAAATGTTATCATGTTTGAAAAATATAAGTATTCATGAACTTATTGTTCTTGTTTTATATTTCTGAAGCAGCGAATTGCTGCGTGCTGAGTCATTCTCGCGCATCAATTGAACGAAGTTTAAATTTGAGGCTCTGAGAAACAAATACAGTCAAGTGGTGTTTGTTGTACGGGGCCTTACTCCTTTGAAAATGCACTATGGACTTTTGGCACGTGAGGTACTCAATGCAACTGGCGAAGATTATGGCGATAAGCAAATATTATTATGATACAGAGATAAGACTATGAACACAAGACGTGATAACCCATAAACTTGCCTTTGGATAGTGCTTTCATCCATAGTGTGATTGCATAAGAAGGTGTGTTGCGACGCTTCAATAAAAGATATGATATGGAGCCTAATTATAGTAATCCTCCAGTAAGTTAACAAAAGATAAACCAAATAGTGGTCATCCACATGAGAATTGCAGTGAAGGGTAGTAGATTACTAATTACTAATTAAATTACCATTTTATTTTACCTTGGTTGTGTGCCGCTTCATGACATGTATAGTGATGTATTATATGGCATTGTGGACGAGTAACGTGGCATCTCCACATCTTGTTCCACGAATGTCTCTTCAATGTGTATAGGCCTGTTAAGTTTGAAATGGATAGGCCCTAGTGCTCTCTGGCAATGATAAAAGATAAGCGGCCTGAATGGAGCTGTGATGAATACTGGTCTTGTATACATGATATAATGTCATGAGTATTCTCACACTATAGGATAACAAACAGTTACTTGCATGCACGAGAAATGGCCAAACAATGTAATAACAACAACAAAATCCCACTGAATTGTGTGATTTTCTTCATTTACTGATCGAACGGTATATCCAAGTCTAAAGAACTAACAGCAATCGAGCTGTTCCCTATGTCGTCAGCCTACAATTAGCATGATTAGTGTAAAAATTTCAGGTAAATTTTGAATGTTTCCCCCAATACAAACCGACTATTTTGTCTCTCGTACTAGTTAAGGGCCCTGTCACACCTTTCAGGGCAAGCTTTGCGTGCGACTTGGAAAGAACAATTTTTGCTACCCGGAGGTCCCCGCAGATGACCGGCACATGACAGTACCTAGCATGTATCTAACCCGTAGTTACCCGGAGTTGCGCACGCAAGTCAAGTTTGAGGGGTATTACATTTCACAGATTCTTTATGTAATATGTAGGCCTAACGACGTGAATTAGTCATCATGGAAACAATATATGCGTCTATCATGTCTGATAAAATGCAGAGGTGGATGGCGTAGAGCACATTTAATGCTCTCAACATTTCTTTACATGTGTTGGGTTCTCTCCACCCAACAAGAATTTGTTTATGCAGGCGTCATGTTGCCTACCCCGAAATGCAGCCAAGATAGGTACACGATAAGGGGAATGTTCAAATTCTGCTCTGATCGTATAAACTTTGGGTGATTCGTGAGGACATCACGATGGATTTCTCAGGCTTTTGGCAACAAAATTTTTGGCAAGCCCCCAAATAGCGTGTGACCTCTGTGGGCATTGTATTTGCGTCGGCTGCCTCAAGCTAACATAAACATTTGAACACAATAATGTACTCTCTATCTATGTCCATACATAAGACCTATCAGATACGTAGTGTCACGTATATTATATTGTACTACGGATGCCGTCGCACTGTCCAGAAATAGCCCAAGATGACCATACAAATATAATATGGAATATCAATTTCGCACGAAATTACCCCCAAACTTGGCTAAAGCCAAAGCAAGTACGATGTATAGTTGTTGTGTATGGTTATTTTTTTCTAATCTTTCGAATAAAGACCTAATTACTCATGGGAATTAAGGATAGTAAAATCATGAAATTAAGTATGAAACAGAAAAGGCAGTTAGCAGGTAGAAATATTTGGAACATTCTAATCTGGGAGTGACGCCAAGGTTTCTATATCCTTTCTATTCGTTTGCCTATTTTGTTCTTAGTGTTCATCTCTGATTTCAGAACCGAGGTTAACAGCTTTTAATTTAAGTCTTTAGTTTTGTTTAACATTTCTCACTTTATATATATATATATATATACATATATATATATATATATATATATATGTTTATATATACATATATATATATATATATATATATATATATATGTATATATATGTATATAATTATATTAAGTGAGAAAAATTAGAGAAAACTAAAGACTTAGATATATCTATAAAGATATTTATCTTTATTACAAATCAAACTCTACTTTATCAAAAAAAAAAATAAGGTGTAATGTAAGTTATTTGTTAATTCGCGTACAAGCTTTATTCACTTGATACATAATTCATGTCTTTCACATCTGAAAATAAAATCTATGATACATGTACAAACACAAAAAAGATGTTCATCACAAACTCCAGGCGATGCCTAACAAAATGCCAGAGGATGCCGAGCAGGCTGCAAATTTAGTCGAGCTTGAGACGCAATTTCAGCCTTATCATTCTTTGATCACCCGTCAGTAGATGGCGCGATCCTGAGAGCTGCTGGCTAGTGTAGTATGTCGAGGAAGAAACTGCGGTATAACGGTGTAGAAAGACAGTAACCCGGAGTCAGATCTTTTCATTGACTGAGCACCGATGTCAATCAAAAACAAATTGCAGAACCATCTAAGAAGTATACTGTATAGTCCATAAATTCCTAAGCCCGACGTATTTTGTTTTTCAACGAAAGTTTAGAAAAGTCCTTTCTGTTTCGCATGTTATTTTCGATAAACTTTGAGATGCACTTTGTCCCTTTTTCTTTGATATCTTTATCAAGGAAAAACAGAGAAAAGTAGAAAGAGAAATGCCTAGGATGGTGTAGTATTGGTTGAGGTGCGGGGGATTAAGCTTTTAACTTTTTGCGAAAATACTTTGAAAAAACTTTATGAAATGTTAAAGAGCATACAATTCTAAGAAGAATTGAAAGTTTATTTGATGAAAATCGGTTTTGAAATGGCTATGTTATCTCCCAAAAAAGTTAAACAAAGCGACCCTAATAAAAGGTTGGTCCCACCTTTTAATAGGATCGTTTTGTTTTGGATATTTTAGTCATTCATTTTCATAAAATAAACTTTGAATTCCTCTTGGCTTTATATGCTCTTTCATATTTCTTAAGAGGTTTCTTATGATCTAAAATCATCATAGAAAAAAAAAAACGACAACTGGAAACCTGAAGCCCCATCTCAACTGAAACTGTACCATCCCTTTAGGGTCTCCATTGCCGTTTTGCAGTCCCATAACTGCAGGAGCAAGACCCCGTAGGCCTCTTTTCCGCTGCTATATTGTTAGTTTTTACAGATGTGAGAGGAAACCGCATTATGGCCTACAAACACAACTTGCCTTATCGGTGAGAAGACAGGCCTCTGCTGGACACAGTATACAATTTTGCCTTTGATCGATCTCACGAGCCATCTAAGCTTCATGTGAGAAAATTTGAGGAAAGACCAACAATTTTAACACTAATAAAAGCTGGGACAATGCTGTAATTGTTCGATCTACATCTCGACTCTCGATATATCGCAAAGGAAGTAACTGTTTTTGATGATCATCCAAATGCGGAACGATTTGGATTTCTCACAACGATGGCAGTACAATGTACATGTACAGCCTCCTCTTGTGATATGATGTTCATCACTATCATTAAATACCATGACGATACGTTTAGCTACTGTGAAGAGAGAAATCCATCTTCCTAACCGGTCTTGATCCTCTTTGCTTTGTTGTGTGTACGCCGAAAAAAAGGGGTCTTTATCGAAGACAGACTTGCAGATATCCCTTCTACTCGTTGATTCTACAAGGTGTAACTTCGAGATTTCCCCGGTATCAGACTTAACGGTTATTGAGTGAGTGCAAGATGACCTTTATGTGTATTTTGTTTCTTTCTCTTCTTCCCACTTTCACTATTTCATAAGATTTATATTAGTGTTTTCCAGTACCCTTTTCTGATCGTGCAAACAGAACAGTTAAAAATTATCAGGGACTGCCAATCATACCTATTGGCGCCCATAATCACAATTTGGTAATCAAAGAAACATGAAGCAGTCTGCTTATGAGTTACGAGGTTAATGTATACAATGTACCAGAAGTGGGGTTAAGTAATTCTACAAACCATACGAATGATGGGAGAGGGGTATCTGCCTTCCTCATCACCCGTCGGTTCCAACATGCTTTCACAGCTTTCGAAATTTGTCACAACCTTCACCGCGAAGCCGATTATACACACTTACTTTTGCCTTAGAACATCTTGCATCGATCACTTTGCGAACATCATCGTTGACATACTCCTGATTTTATTTATGCATACAGGATGAATGCATCCTCTGAAAGTTCACCAATAATTGACCCCAAAATACGCTGAATAATCATTCTTCATGACAGCAGAGAGCTAATGCTTAACACTAGAAGCGAGACAAATAAACAAATGTATAACATAACGAAATAATGGTATGTTATAGGACAAGTTTAGAGTGACAAAACATGGCATATATCGCTCAGAACCAGTGGCGTATCTAGGGGGGGGGGGGGGGGGCAAGGGGGGGCACGTGCCCCGGGCGCCACTCCTTGGGGGCGCAAAAAAACGAGAAAAAAAAAACGAAGAAGAAGAAAAAAAAAGAAGAAAAAAAAATAAAAGAAGAAGAAAAAACAAAACATGATGACGCGGACAAAATGACAATGTTTATTGTGTTCACACAAAAATTCCATGTTCTGTGAGCTGAAATACAAAAATTTTCGGCTCGCTCGCTGCGCTCGCTAGCCAAAATTTATATAAAAAAGAAGGTAAGAACAAAACGTGATGATGACAAAATGACAGTGTCTATTGTGTTCACACATGTCATTTTATATCTAGCAGGCAAAATGTTTCACGGAGCAGCGGCTGCGCAATTTCATTCGTTCTGAGCGATCGCCAATTGGATCAAAAGAGGGCGTCAACGGTTTCGAACATACGAGGGGGGGGCGCAAAAAACAACAACAAATCAAACAAGATAAGAACAAAACGTAATGATGACGCGGAAATATACAAATTTCGGCTCACTCGCTCGTACTAATTTAGAGTATTTTTTCAAGTCCGCAGTTTGTTGGTATAAATCGTTATCTACAAGGCCGTCACTATATCTTGATTAGAATTGTAAGATTTAATAAGCAAAAAATGACAACAGTTTCATGATTTGTAAGCTGAAATACAAAAATTTTCGGCTCGCTCGCTGCGCTCGCTCGCCAAAATTTGTATAAAAAAAGAGAAGATAAGAACAAAACGTCACGATGACGCGGACAAAATGATAATGTCTATTGTGATCACTCATGTCATTTTATATTTAGCAGGAAAAATGTTACACGTAGCAGCGATTGCAATTTCATTCGTTCTGAAGCGATCACCGACTGGATCAAAAGAGGACGCCAACGGTTTCGAACATACGGGGGAGGGGGGCGCAAAAAAAAAATCAAAAAAGATAAGAAAAAAACGTAATGATGACGCAGAAATAATATACAAATTTCGGCTCACTGGCTCGTACTAATTTAGAGTATTTTTTCAAGTCCTTAGTTTGTTGGTATAAATCGTTATCTATAAGGTCGTCACTATAATTGTGAGATTTAATAAGCAAAAAACGACAAGAATTCCATGTTTTGTAAGCTGAAATACAAAAATTTTCGGCTCGCTCGCTGCGCTCGCTCGCCAAAATCTATCAAAATTCATTACATTTAAATCACCCTCAAAAGATCCCTTTTAAGTGCTTGAAAAAGCATCATGTGGACTTTGTTTAAAGTCCCTGCCGGGATCGGGATGGGGTTGGAGTTGAACACTTTTTCAGAAATTAGGGACGCAATTTTCGTGCTTGCCCCGGGCGCCGTTTTCCCTAGATACGCCACTGCTCAGAACAATAATTCGCATGGAAGAACAGCAGTGGCACATTGTATAACAACATTCTTAAAAGAAATACAACCTCTATGATGGCAAAAAGTGATTATGATTCTAAATATATGATTGTGCAGCTATGTTTAGGTGTTGATACAAACACGATTACTTTTATCCACTCCGCATCGACGTGTGCTACAAACGCGACGGTAGGCAGGAATCTTGGATATGATTGTGTTCAACTGTTGCTTGATTGTATACGTTTACATGTAATTGTACTTGACTTGAACATTGTACTTCACTGGTAGTGAAACGGAATCTGGCTGCTACACATACATACATACACACACACACACACGCACACCAGTAACTTCAGTTGTTTTCAACTAAAGTTGCTTTATCTGAAATGGCAAAACGAAGAAGCTGTTTGTAGAAATTAACATACCATATGTACAATAGCTTCCTAGTTCTGCCTTTTCAAAAAAAAAAAATAATTTTGTCGAAAGCAGCTTATGATCATCATTTTGAGGAGCCTTTGATGATATTGGTAAACTTCGTCATTATACATACAATACCATGTTCTTTAACACCGGATCTCTTTGAAAAAAAAAGTGCAACTATATACGTGAAGCCCAGTTCTTGAAAACGGTATCATAATCCACTCGAATCGATTTTCTTATTTTCAGTAGGTTTTATTCAGATGAGAAAATCATGACGTTAATGATGCGCACAAAGATCTGAACAGAAAAGACAAAACATCAGCTTTCTGAGTCATAAAATAATCTTTAATTTTTAAGAATATAGAATTTACAAAACATCCAATGAACATCATTTTTAGTCACTGCAGAGAGATATAATTCAGGAATCTCCAAATATAGACTTCTATATATGCAAGAATACGCAATATCAATTGGAGAGTTTTATCCCAAAATGGTCTAAGCGCCATTTTTAAACAGTTTAAAGTAAGTCCATCATCGCATAGAACAAAATTAAACCTTTTCAGTAATACCTCTTTTGTAATATAACAACGAATATTCTATACACATAGAAGTTATGCTTAAAAATATCCTGTTTTTTCTTATGATTTTCTTTATTTTTTAGCAGCTTTAATCACAATTATCTCAGAATGGACTTTGCTCATTTTGTGATAAAACCCTTCAATTACCGCAATCAAGTAGATACATAGATTGTAATCACTCATTACTATTTTCCCAAGTACACCAATAGATATGCCCTTGGTTACCAAAACTGCAAAATGGGGCAGGATCGATTCATACAGTTTAAAATTGAAGGCAATTCCTTTGTAAATGACTGTAATTATGAATAAGACTGTAAAACATGACATTCCGTGTAAAGTCGCATAAATTATCGAGAGTTCCTGACGTAACCGGTAATTTGATGTCAAAGCCTTTCATCACATGAATTTAATTATGTTTGTTTTGGGTTTTTTTTTTCAACACACAACAGCACAGACAAGAGCTGTCTGTTAAAGATAAGTCTTAATCCACATTACATCACTACACAGCCATACCAGGTGTAACATACATGTGCTGTCTAATTCGCAACAAATTAATCAAGGTAGATCTAGTTAGAGCAAAATCAAAAGCACTCTCGTGCTTTCATTAATGATGTGTATTGTTTAAAAAAAACATCTAAGTTTTAAAGTGCAGTCTGATTCAGCTTGAAATGATGATAATGTGACACAACTATTAGAAAGACAACCAAGAATAATAGCGTCATCTCCTTCAGCTCATAATGATGATAATTCACATATCCCTTCAAAGTTGTGTATATTTCAAAGATAATACAATGTATGTAAAAGTAAGAAATCTGGTCAATGGCGACACAAAATTGATCATGGCATTGCTCATGCGCATTGACCAAAAAAACGTTTGTGCATTTACAGAATATTTCTTTATAATAAAAAAAAAATGACCAAAAGGTGCTTAACCACAAAATGATGCCCACAGTGCCATATTTTAAGAGAGAAAATAGTTAATGTGAAGTATGCATTGTGGTCGGACAGTTTGCCTCACCTGATTGTGTGAAAATTTTGGTATAGTGTATGGCTCTACCATATACAGCTGATTTCAGACCAAAGAGAGAACAGTGTTGCATGGTTTTATCAACATAATATTGTCATGTTTTCTTGGCAGACATCAGTTGTAGATCTAGTAGGGCCTAGACCTACAGAATTTCAAGTAGATTGAGTGGTCTATTTGTTATAACAATTTCCGATAGCGCATGTTTATTGATGCACCAGTACCAGACCATAGAACTCCACATAATAAATTATCCCTTGTGCAGTTCTGTTTCATCTCGACCTGCAGTGTAGGTGAAATAAATTGGCACTTGGGAAGATATCTTATTTGTCACTTTATAATTCAGTATGACGGAAGATAGAGTGTAACATGCATTTACTGTATAATAATGGATTCACTGTGCTATATTATGAAATGATAGCTTTTTCATCCTCCCTTTTAACCTCATTCTCATCCTCTTCAGGGGCAACATAGCGAGTTGGAGCAACCTCAAAGAGCATCTGGAAGAACACGGTGATGTGCTCTGGGGGAAAAAACAAAAACAAAGATTATAAAAATAAGTTAAAGCATGGGTGACCTCTCATTCTCAATCACTGCACATCAACTCATATTTATGTGCATTATTTATGTGCATGTTAGATTAACATTATCAATTCAATTCGTTGTTTTTATCAAGTTTTGATAAATTGATTGATTTTTTAGGCAATATTTGGGGTTTGATCAAGGTGTCTAAGAGGAATATGTTGCAAATCTGCAGTAAATGTGAATCATTTTTTATCCATTTTAACATTCTTCCACTAGTGCAAATCTGTAGGGCCTATAAGCTATGAACGTGTGTAAGTGTTGGGCCTTCTGCTAGCAAAACTGAACTGCAATATACAGTTTGAGAATATAATCTAAGGATATATCAGCAAACATCTTCAAACTGACATGACAGTGACAAGCTGAATTCTTATTAATGGTACGCTCTTCGATACTTACAACTCTTGCAAACACAGATTGCACAATACCATTTCATTAACAACTGAAAGCACATTATCTGATTTTAATATAGAAGTTGAAAGTAATTGTGCTGTTTTTGTTGAAATGTATTATTAGAATTGGAGATGGGACATAGGCCTATATTACTGTCTATTTTCAGGGATCCTTTGCACTACACTGCTAATGCAGGTAATGTCATGCAAAAAAAAAAAAAAAAAACTCATGAGCATAATAAATATGATGTACGTTAACTCAGAAGGTTCCTCAGTAAATTGTTTCAAGAGGAAGAAAGAAAGATAGAGGAAAGAGAGATAATACAGATATGGGTCATGAGTCAGAGTACAATGAAGAGATAAAAGGTGGGAAAAAATGTGAGAGAGGAAGAAAGCCTTGCTAAATCTGTGTGAATATCACACCTGAAAATTAAAAGGATAACATTCCAATGAAATCTATAAATGTGAGACATATTAACATGAAAATGTATCCTATTGTTTTGCACTAAGAAGCATATACACTTAAATTACATACTCACTTATGAAACTGAGCTCCTTCTTGTAGTAGACAAAAGGAATATAAAAGATAAGACCCGACAAGATGAACAGAAAGGCATAGAGAAATTCAAGGGCAGGTTCCTCAATGATGGGTGCGATGATCAGGTAGATCGAGGCAATCAGAACAATGATGGGCAGGATAAGAGGAACCTAAAAAACACACAAACAGGAAACATTCAACAAAATTCATGCAAATTTAAAATGTAAACCATGCACAAGTTAAGAGTCAGCATGTGTAGATTGGGAAATTCCCCAGAAGACTGTTTACTTTCTTCAAGCATATCTTCAACCATTCTTCAAGAAAAGAGATTTGGCATCTCCTCTATTTGGGAATGATAAATGAATATGATTGTAGTGCCAAAATGTTATTACATACTGAAAATAGAATGCAGGCTGTATTTACAAAGGACAGCCTCTTCCATGCAACCACTGTTATCTCAAAGGGCCCTCATCACTACCCCTGCACTGCCAGACAACATGTCATAAGCTTGTATCAAGAGAGGCAGCATATGTAAAGCAGTTTGTCCAAGACTGGATGCACTGAGCATCACTTAAACTCCTCAAGGGTCAAGAGCCTTTATATTAACATGTTCTTCATGAAAGTGTCAAAATGAAATAGTCCATGGTTTCTTTTTGAATGCATTTGTTTATTCAAATGTAATATGGGTTCAGTATGGCCTGTTAATTTGAAAGAAAGTGCAGTAAACATATTCAACATCATTTTGTTCTATGTCTCATCAACATGTCAACTAAAACAACAAATACTAGATGAGCTCCCACAGTTCAAATGTGGCAAACCATAACCAGGTGATGGTGATTGCAAAATTGAGGTGAGAAGAGTACCTTGATAGGCCTCTTCCACTCGGGGTGCTTGTATCGGAGATAAAGCAAGGCAGAAACTGTCATCCCATAGAACATCCAGGCGGCAAAGCTGAAGTAGTTCACGAGGGTGTCAAAGTCACTTGGTATCAGCATGGCAATGGCCAGAATAGACTGAGGAAAAATAAATAGCATGACACATATCAGCAAAATATTGTGTGAGACAGACTTTTAGCCTTTCACATGTCACCATATCTTGGTCCTAGAACTTTACCTGGACCTAAAAACTGATGGCTTATACAACTTTTATTGACAACAGCTACCATGGCAACAGATAGGCACCAAGTATTTCACTGAGAATGCTCAAGTTACTGCTGTGATAATTCAAAAGATTTCCAGTGTCGTTATGGAACAGGTTCTGAATTGCTCTTTAACCATGCACAGTACGTAAGTAATCAAATGAAAAGCAGAACCATTATGGTTGGTTTGTTACAAAACTGAATGTAAGATTTTTCTTTTAATATCTACTTACACCTTACTTCTATTACTTTATTTGGAATTTTTCTAGGTTTCTGCAATTCATGTCTGCTCTGAAATTCTTATACATATTTTAAAAAGCATTCATACACTGTATAATGCAAGACGACAGAGATTCCAGTTTTTGAGTCACCACTAGAAGATTTGGCAGAAAGACATACAAAACAACAACAACACTTATGGATGACTATAAGATCAGTGTCAAAATTTATGGACCTTAGAGAGAATTGGATCACAGCATTCAGTGTGTAAATTGTTGTGCCAGTCTGTGCAAAGAGGATCTAAGAGCAAGGTACTCACGGTGAATATCATTGCAGGAAATGGAGTCAAACGCTTCACGTGTATCATGGACAGCACCTCTATCATGTGACCTTCTCTGGCAGCAACATATGTTAATCTGTCAAATAAATGGTCGGTGGTCATCACATGAATGCATGTAGCGAATCGAGTAGGTGATGTAAATCACAAGATTTCAAAACAAGGAATTCCCTGCAATTTGTCTACCTAGTACAACAACTATACATATGTAGTCTTTTACATAATATACAATGTAGTTTAATCTGTCTGAATATACAACAAAATACCGATAGTTCTTAGGTACATGGGTGTACATAGCGCGATACCATGAAGGCTATATGGTAGCATTAACATAAACATAAATTATGTCTGAATAACTCTCTTCTATTCCAGGGCCGCGGAACCTATGAATTTGAATTTCCAAAAATTCCGCCCTTACATAAAGTTTCCGTCTAGGCACCGGCGTAGCAAAAAAAAAGGGGGGGGCGATGGGGGCGGTCGCCCCTTAAGATTCTGAATAATTCTGAACGCACGAGACTTATCACTTACATTCCGATAAATCAATAGTTCCCTCATGTACAAGGGGGATATTCCCTTTTAATCAACCCTTTCCTCTCTCAGTTCCCCCGATCATTTTTTTTTTTGATAATGTCCCAAATGTTCCATCAAATATGCATGTACGAGATATCCAAATTTCAACTTTAAAAAGGCAAAAGCTCCCTCGTACGGGAAGGGTGGGGATAGCACTCTCCAACGTTTTCTTCCTGTTTGCCCCCCCCCCCCCCCCCCCCCCGCCCTGTGCATACAAGTAGACTATGGTTACCCTTTGAGTTTTCCAAACATATGCCACAAAATGTGTGCACCAAAACGTTTAACTGCAGGTGCAGTCAGAAAATACAAAATCTTCCTCGTGTAGGAGAAAAAAAAAAAAGCTCCCTCGAATATGAGAGAGGTATCTTGCCACCCTCCGATTGCTTGGTCCCCTCTATAGACATACAATTGTAGTACACTTTGGGGAATGACAATTTCCGAATTTTCCACAAAAAGTGTGCTTCAGATCGCTTATTTCAATTTTAAAAACGCAAAAGCTCCGTCGAGCGGGAGGGGGCATCCCCCTCCCACACCCTCCCCCTCTACCTCATTAGACTTTGTACATACACACACATGATGCACACGCGGAAAAAGAACTAAATGCCGTGATTTTGCTATTAACACTTCCCTGAAAAAAAAAAAACTAATTATTTCCATTATTTTTTTGGGGGGGGGGAGGGGGAGGAGCTAGAAAAAATTCTGCACCAGATCGCTGAATTTCAGGTCTGAAAATGTAAAATCCCCTTCGTGTGGGAGGAGAAGTATCCCTTATGTACACCCTCGTGTGCATGCCTTTTCTGTTTGATTGCTTAACAGACAGCGTTCATGAAATTCATTGTAATAATATTCAAGAAGTTTATTTAAACGCTACCACTTTATAGGCAAATTGTTCAATAATAATCCACATCAAAATACCCTGCTACCTTAAACAAGTGGGACCGTTTCAAGTTGATAAAACATGCATCAAATTGTACCATTTACAAGATCAAGATGCAAAAAGTTCTCATCGTGGGAGGGGGGGGGGACACCCTCTCCCACATCCTCCCCCTCTTGCTTGACCTTGACACCCTGAAAAACGTTCCGCGGCCCCTGTATTCTGTGATGATGATGATATCTCAGCAGCTGATGCTAACACACTCGAGGCAGACTGAAAACTCTTTTCCACTAGAGATGATATCTACTGAGAAATCAGGTTGGTTTACTTAATCTAACTTTGGAAATGATGTTTTATCATGTAAGCACACATAAGAATGCCAAGCAGACTGACCATGTGATATTAAGTCAATATGATGACACATGGGATAATTTTCCAGCAGAAATTAATACCATGAGTCCCTATGACCAGGGCAATGTTAAATACTTAAAGAGAGTTTTTATTGTGATATTCTGTCATGCATAGACTTATGTATATAGGCCTTGTGACTCACTGTAACTAATGGAAACAAAACTGGAATTAGTGTCCCTTCAGAATTTATTGAAATTTTTGCAAAAGAACAAAAGCACACTTACATTCCTCTTCATGATAAAGAGATTAAGAATGAGATGCAATGCACACATCAGACACTGAATCTGGAGAAAATGATCCAACTATAATGTGTTGGAAGCAAACTAATGTGAATGTATATTGCTTGAGCTAGCAAGGGACAGCATTTTTAGTTACTGCAGAAAATGCAATGCGTGACATGATTCTTTATCTTCCTTTGTTTTTTGACTATTTCTTCTTTTTGATTTATCTTTGGTAGAAACTTTACCTGCCAGCAGTGAAGACAGTGCCATTAGCAGACCCATACGTGGAGCAACACACAAATAATGGAATGAGCCATGACATGAAACCAAACCTTCGATCACCAAACGTCTGGGTGACATATAGGTCACCATGCAATAGGGGATGAGAATGAAGATATGCATATATATATTTCATTCTAAATAGATACAGAATTGAGACTAATGACCAAGGAAAACTGATATCAAAATTGCTTTAAGAACAGGAAAAGATGGAATGTCTATGCAGGTAAATGATAAAGGTATTGACATGATTTTTAAACTCATTTTCTTGGGTGCTGCATATCCTGGCTTCCAATTTTCCACTTACTATTTTTGTCTTCCTAAAGTTTGAAGTTAGACAAAATAAACACAGACATTTTCTTTCCTCACAAGGAAGTCTCATATATCAACATTGCTTATGATATCATATTACCAAATACATACATGCACACACACAAATACACACACACACACACACACACATATATATATATATATATATATATATATATATATATATATATATATATACTAGTGCTTCTGATGAAAGTTTGGGTGATACAAAGAATGCATACAATTTGAACCAAAGTAAGATTTTATATGAAAGTAAAATCAGTGAACATTCAAAGCTTAATACACCAGTTCAACATGGAAGTAAATTGGATTTGTAACATAAAATATCATGAGCTCAATGTATATGAAATGTATATTAAGCTAAACTTTTTATTTGATAGAAGCACAGATCATCTAATGATACAACAGAGGGAATAATGATAGGAATGTAAATGATAGCACAAGTGACTTTCTGTCAAAGAATTTAGTGAATTCACTACTCCTGCTGAAAAAGGAAAAAAATGCGTATGACAATTGCCAAATATGAAGAATGAAACTAGATTGCAGTTCAAAGAATTGTAAGTATCTAAAATCATGCTTGGGGGAAATTTAATTACAGCGTAAAGAAGTCTCAGAATTTAAGATAAGTTTTAAGGATACAAACCCTGAAGTTGTATTTACTCCCTCTCAAGGGATTTATCATCAAATTTACATACAAAACATCAATATCAGACTAGTCCAGATCTCCTCCACTACACTATAACTTTATTGAACACTAGCGTGTGATTATGCAATAAGCATCCCCATTGGATTGAGGACTATCATATCCTTACTTCTAAACACTGAAAGTGTGCCATTTATCACATAATTGCATATAGGGGAGAGTTGAATTCACACCATGTGCAAGAATAGCTGGTCATGGTCATAATATAAGTAGTAGGCATTGATTTAATATAACATTTCACTCAATGTTCCAGTTCAAAAACTTTTGTTTTTTTGTTGTGGTTGATGTTTTGCTACAGTATTTTTTTTTCAATCTCAAAATTATTGCAACTTATACTTCTGATAAATTACATCAAGAGGACTCCCTCCGACTCATCAAAAGAGTACCACTATACATATTTATAACCAGTCATGGGTTTGCAGGAATTTTGCATATAATCATACATTCAAGGCAAAGTGTATGACAGAAAATGTTGCTGCACAATATTTCTGATGTATGCATTATAATACATCATTACATAATCAGGTGATACATTGGGAGAAAGACTTTCAATTTTCAATTTTCAATTTTTTAACCCCACGCAGAAAGATTTGAATTGAATGCAAACTCAGACAAATTTATAAATTTCAGTGAGGTCTGTTGATGATGGCTCGGTGAAAACTGAATCAGTGGATGAACTATACCAATCAGTCAGTGGATGTGAAATAAGAATGAAATTGATTCTTTAACAGTTAGGTTTTTTTTCTTTTTGTTTAAACTTAAATTCTACCTTCCAGTAGCAAACAAACTCCCATTGGCTGCCCCAAATGTCGAGCAGGCTACAAAGAATGGTATGCACCATGCCATGACTCCCAATGTACGATCAGCAAAAGTCTACAAGTGAAAGCAAAGAGAAAGGCTTTCAACAGTGAGGCTAATTTTCTTTCTTTTTTCTAAAGGAAACAAAAATCCAAATGTAAGTGTGGATTAAGTGAAAGCAGCAATATTAGAAGACACTGATGAAAGTTTGAGGAAAATTGGACAATCAATTCAAAAGTTACAAATTTTTAAAGTTTCAGTACCTTCATCGCTGGATAACAAGACTACCACAGTCAATGACATCATTATGGACAACCATAAAGAAAATATACGCATAATTCCACAAAATATCATTTATCATAAAAAGTAAACATTCCATCACCTTGTTACTGCCATATCATATTAGTCTGCCTGCTTTCTGAAAGAGGAAAGCAAAGTGCTCTTTCACTATGATAGAAGAGTCAAATAATATTATTTTTTTTAATATTTTCATTTAATTGTTGTCCATAATGATGTTATGAACTGTAGTAGTCTTCTTATCCAGCAACGACAGCACAAAAACTTGAGATGTTCATAACTTTTAAATCAACTGTCCAATTTTCCTCAAACTGTCACTGATTTGTTCTACTACCATTGCAGCTAGAAGGTTGGACAATAATTCTGCAACATAGCATTTTGAGACAGTGGTCCTGAAGGGTCAAAGGGGTAACAGGAAGAGTTGTCCGGTTGGTAATGTCCATCACACAGCCAAGTATTTTAGTCACAGGTACATATGCCTCTAAACACTGAAGGAAGGGGAATGTAGCATTAGGAAAAGTTATGCATACCAGAAAAAACTCTACATAAGCCAAATACTTTCTATAAATTCTTAATTAAGATTGCTAAGAAAAAAGAAAACTACAAGTGTTAGCAAAATACAAAACAAAACAAAACAAAAAAAGTTCTGATAAGCAAACCAAATTATGTATTGAACTCTGTTAATCAGCTTTTTAAAATTTTCTTTCACTATCTCTCACACTAGCTTATAGTGCATGGCTAAACAGGCTTTGCTATCATTTTGCAAATATAATATTAAAGAGCTGGTTAGAATACACTCACAAGGGATTGATAAATACTCTCAATAGATGTATACAATTAAGAGTGACATGGCATTCAATTGTCGCAGAATGAATAAATCTAAAGAGCTCTACATCCAGAAGCAAGCAGCAGTACAAAGGTGTTTTGCTGTAGAAAAGGCATTGCCATGACAACACCACATATACCTTCCTGCTGTAAACATGGTACCGTGATTGGAACCAAAGGTGGAACAGGCCACAAATAGAGGTACCAGCCATGACACACTGCCCAAGGTACGGTCTGCAAATGTCTTATACCCCAAGCACATACAAATACATGTTAATTCATATTCATGCTTACAACAGGTGCATACATTACAAGGAAAATGTTTTTGCTAACTTGTGGGAAGAACACAGGCTAACAAATTCTCTATACCAGGTGTTACTAGCTATATACTGTCAAAACAATTTAGAGTAAGGCTTGGAGGATGCAACTGAAGGATGAGTAAAGTCATTCCACTTTTATCTTGATTCAAAAAGCCAACAAAATTAAGATTGGAATTATAGGGAAGAACTTGATGGGAGAATATTATTGCTGTTTATGACATATAAAAGTCATCAAAACTGGGTGTGATAAAATATCACAGCCTTGACATTATGACTTTAAAAGAGAGAGAGAGGGGGGGGGGGGGGGGAGGGGTGACATCAAGGGTCAATTGGAGTCCTTTGTCTCACGTATGGGAACACAACTGATATCAAATTCCATAAGAAAAATAGCTGCTATAAAAGAATTACAAGACTACCCTGAAACATTGCATACTCCTAAATGATTACATTTTGTTCATAATTATCTACAAGTATCAATGCTACTGCTGACTTCCTCATAGTATTTGTTTTCGGTTCACATTTCCATGCACCTCACGAGTTGAAAATGCAACAAGAGAAAGCAAAATGATACATGTCATAAATAATATTAGCAATGAGAGCAAACATATTTATGTGATATTGAATAAGTTTGTCTGTTTCAACTGAAGTGCAATGAACCACAAATGGATAGAATTCACATAAGGAAATAAGCATGACCACAACTCACTAAATTTGTTATAAGTCTGAAACATAATGCAGAGTTAAAAGATCCTACTCATAACAAAGCAATTTCACATACCTCAGAGACTGTAAAACTAGTTTCAATGTAAATGAGGTGTCCTCATTACAAAAGAAATATTTGATAGATTTGGCTTCATTAAGAGTGGTGTTCTTTGTTCTTTCATAGCTACAATTTACTTTCTCAGCCATGTACAAATTACATACAACCCGGTAATAACCTTGATTCTTTTCACTATCATTACCCAATTCATATTCTTGGAACACAAAATCAGGCAATCACACAATGTAAGGATGATCTAAATCATTGTCATGATAACGCAAGATTAAGTGTACTTTTTTACAACTTCAAGGAATACATACTGGTAATCTATTACAGGTTTTAGCTTAGTATTAAATGGATCATAAATAATATGCAAATATACTTTGTCCTGAGAGTTTCTGGTTAAGACTATATGGGCAGCTGAGGTGACTCCAAAATAGTTTTAACTGGAAACTCAAAATTAGGCAGAGCAAACTTGTTTTATATTTGGGATAAAAATAAACAAAAGAAAAGGAAAACATGAGTTGAGAAGGTCTGTGGTGGATGCAATGTTGTGAAGGGTTCCTACAGTTACCATAAATAGCAGGGCACAATGCCACAATCGCATAGTGCAATTTTACAAAGTGACTGCAGCAAGCAGCATGCAATGTCAGAATTGCTTCGTTACATTTCCCAAAGTAGCTGTACGAAGCAGTGCGCAATGTGAGAATTGCTTCGTGATGTCACAATTGCTTTGAACTTCATTACCTCCTCCAGAAGGTGAAACCTATGGCTGGTGGAGGTTATGTTTTTCGTTCTGTATGTTTGTTTGTCTGTCCGTCTGTGTACAAGATAACTCCAGAGAAAATTGATGTTCAAAATGAAGTGAGAAAGAAACAATGAAATTTGGGGGTCCTGAGGTCAATGATCTAAGGTCATAGGGGTCATTATTGGAAGAACATGAAAGAACTTGAATTCCCAATTACTAAAGATTAGATGTTTGGATGTCACCAAACTTGCAGGATGTGTTCAAAATGAAGTAAGAAAGAAACAAATTAATTTAGGGGGTCGTGAGGTCAAAGGTCATAGGGTCATAAAATACATCATGTATATGCTTGAGCTCTCAATAACTCTAGAATGGACTATCAGATTTTTCACAAAACTTCCAGGACCTCTGTTTATGATAAAGTAAGAAAAAATTATTTAATTTGGGGGTCATGAGTTTAAAGGTCGAAATTCATAAGGGTAAAAAAAAAAGCTTAGTCTCCTGATATCTCAAGAATAGATGATCAGATTACCACCAATCTTGCAGGATGTCTTCATATCAATATAAGAAAGTTCAACAATTAGTTTGGGGTCATGAGGTTGAAGGTCAAAGGGTTGTAAAGGACATAAACAAGTTTAATCTCCCAATACATTGTAACTACTAACAATGGTCGATCAGATTTTCACCAAATGTGATAGTGTAGATGTCCCTATACACCTCTGTGTTTATGTTGAAGATATATGTACTGCCTATGTAATGGTGATATTTAATCATGTAACTTTCACAATGACAGAAGCAACACATGAATGTTTTAATGAAGCCCATACCACAACCATGATTACAATGACATTATGTGACAGATGACAGCATTTGAATAAGTACACTGTACATGGCAATTTAAATGTCTGTTGCTACAAATATGATTGTACCTTCCTCCAGTAAATAAAGTGCCATTAGCTGCCCCATATGTTGATAGTGCTACAGAAAAGGGCATCAACCACGCCATTGGTCCCAAGGTTCTGTCCCCGAATGTCTTGTGAAAAATTTAGCACAAGAAATTTGTAACTTTACAGACATCTACTTGGAACTTGTGTGCATACATGGTTCTTTCATGTGAAAGCAAGGCACACACCAAACAATGTCTCCCCTGCACATCGAATTTGTGAGCATTGTGTTTTACGTTCATTGACCTTTGACCTTTGACCTTGTCAGACTTCACCAATATTCAAACTTGACCAACATCTTCAGCTTCTGTACTTATGGTGTGAGCTTGGTGGTCATAATAGCTCAAAGCTGTGGATTATTTTGAGAGCACACCACCATATTGTCAGTATAGGGCCAGTGTGTATCATGGAAAGTTCATTGACCTTTTGACCTTTGACCTTGTCAGATTTCACCAATATTTGAACTTGACTGGCATCTTAAGGTGATATATATGTGGTGGTGTAAGTTTTGTGGTCATACCTGTGGAAAAATAGTAAGAGTACTACAGTGCATTTAAAAAAAAAGGTAATCCAACTTTGGATTATTTCATAATTATCAGCTATGGAGAGCAAAACGTTAATTGCGACTGAGCACATGAACTTTAAAGACAACAATGACAAATTGCACTTTTTCCAAGTTTGCGTGTTATTGTGAATGAACAATGCATGTCTCCCTGCATGGAGATCTGTCAATGAAAGTGGCCAAATAGGCCAACCTGTACGAATGCAGGTTTGTGTTTAGGGTTATTATGTTTATTGTTCATACACTTTAATATGGCCACCTGTTCGATAACTTGGTCACTCCACAGAGGCCACCCCATACAGTCCACATTTCTCTGTTCATATTCAACACAATATCTCGCAGCGACAAACCATGTCCTGAATACGAAGAGGGAAAAATGGATAATGGTTTAGCATTTATGGGAAGGACCAAGTTATCAACAATGTGGCCATGTTGAAGGTTATGAACCATAAAAAGGTTAGAAGAAACCCTAAAAATGAACCTGCAGTCATGCACCTGCTGGCTTGATGATTTGACCACTTTCATTGACAGATCTCCTCCGTGCAGTGAGACATGCAGTGTTCCTTCACGATAACACGCAAACTTGGAAAAAGTGCAATTTGTCATTGTTGTCTTTAAAGTTCATGTGCTCGGTCATGCATGGCATTTGTCAACGCAATTAGGTATCATTTCTCACAACCAACGTTGCGCTCTATATAACCGATATTTATAGAATAGCAGCCCTCCAAAGTCAGATTACCCTTTTCGATACGCACTGTATACTGCGAGTACATTGCTTATCAGGTAAAATTTAGTGGTAACCTTTTGAGAGAATTTGTGACCCATCAGGAAAGTTTTGAATACCCCAGCAAAGGTTCGGTACCAAACATTATTCAGAGAATATGGCAAAATCAAGCTCTGACCATATGTGAAATGTTCTATATTCTACTTGATGAAAAAAACATACAGGAAAAAAGAAACTAAAACTTCAATTGGCAAGAAAATTAAACAAGAAAAGAGCTCAAGTTCAATTGTTATAGGTCTGTGGGGATGGTACGAAACATTCTCAGAGAAATATACTGCAAGAAATGTATATCCTTAAAGCTTAATTTATGATGCAATACTAGATTCATTGCCCACACATATGTTGACTTGAATATGTAATTATGAACAAGGTAAGAAGTTAGTTTGACATTGTTCTTTCTCCTCTATAAACAACAAAACAAAACAAAACAAAACAAATCAAAACAAAACAAAATAAAATAAAATAAAACAAAACAAAACAAAACATGGGCTTCAAACCCAATACTAAGAGGAGTGTTATAAAGTCTGCATGCTACTACGTTGATTTTGACTCTTTGGAAAAACTGGGGTAAATAGGGAAAAGACACAACCACCGCAAAATAGTTCTACTCATTGGTTTCTTGCACATGCAGATAATTGTGACCTACTAATGAAACATAGCTGTGTGCACTTTTTTCTTGCTTAATTTCAAGTGATTTTACATTTGATGAGTCATTTGACAGGGCATATCGTAGAATTCGCATAAGAGGGGTTTTTCGGGGCACGTGGGACAATTTGTGAGCTACTTTCGTAGAGTGAGATTGAATGCAATTGATCAATTCATTGTCTTTGCAAACATGACACTGCAAAATCAATGGTCAACACTACACAACATGTCAGCAAAATGCAGACATGCCATTATAAAGTGTTATCAGGGCAAAAAAAATGCAAACAGTCACAAGTATGGTTATCCAGGCATCAAAACAGTCTTTGGACTACCTTCCAGCTGTAAAGAGTGTCCCATTGGCGGCCCCAAAGGTGGAGCTTGCCACGGCAGCCGGCATGATCCATGCCATTACACCTAGTGTTCTTTCACTAAATGTCTGATATGACATTTATTTTTGTTGTCATGATGCAGTGCCAGGAGAGAAGGATCCATCAAAATTGTTGCAGGCCATATGGATTCATATAATTATCACCACATGCAATGTACTCCACTTCATTTTTGTTTCATCTTTGTGTGCTCATGTTATAAGACATTCACACATTGATACATTTACTCGAAGATAATTCAATATGTTTAACATTCACTACATCAGGTTGAGTCAAGAAACCTCTTTCACATAAAGAACAAAGAAACATGCATGGCAGCTACAGAGAAATTCCATTATTTGGGGACATTTTGTGATCTGGCTCCAGGTAATGTCAAGCCCAGGGTAACGTCAAAGCAAACAGGTCCTATAGACTCAAGGCACATTAATCCACTGAGTTCTGAAGGAATTTTGTTGCAGATATTATCATCTCCTGATTGTCAAATTAGCTACTCTGAGTCTCACAGCATAACCTATTATGGAGAAAGATTAGGTGGGACTGTTGATATTTGCCATATCTGTACAAAGTAAACCCAAAAAGCAATTTAGTAAAATTTGCCAATTGTTTAGAATTTAGAAATTAGGCATTCAGCAATAATGCAGTGAAACATTTTAAATTACATATGATGACAGAGGCTGGACAGAAACAGAATGTGTTTATATTCTACCTTACAAACCACTATCAGTGAATTGTATACATTATAATAAAAGGACACAGCACCAAATTATATACATATTTGTCTCTGGGAGTTGATGAGTGAAGTAAACAAAGTGGGTGTGAATTAAACATAAGGCAGCCAGCATGTCGATGCACCACGGACAGGGGTCACCAGTGCTACTTTCTCTTGTCCTAACGACTTAAGTAATCTATATTCAATATAAATGCTGTAAGAAAATAATAAAACAAACTTGAATAATATATTGCTTACTCATCAATTATCTAGGGATCCACGTCCTACAAGCTTAGCTTTTTTGTGGATCGCTATTTTCCAAAATTGAAGTTATTTTCTGAAAGCTCGCGAAGTATACATGTATACGCATCGTTCTTTCTGATTATTGTACATATGTTGATGTATATAATTTATTTCGTATATTACATGAACCTTTTGTAAAAGTGTAGACAATATCATTTTATGATATGTATACTTTGTATTACGTTTTGATTTTCGTTGATTGGAAATAAACTATGATTGAACTTGAACTTGAACTTGAACTTGAACTCAGTTCAAGAAAGACTGTTGATTGGCATTCACATTTTTGTGTATGTGAATATTATATTATATGCAATGAAATTCTGAAAATTAACATACAGTACACATGAAAACACACACATTCCTTTAGTCATCTACTAGATTTGGAGTAAATATAAGTATTTTGTGCTATTAGAGGATTTTTTCAATATAACTGCTATTCACAAAGACGGTTGTCAAAGATGACAAAATCGACTATGAGGAAGAAATCATCATCATTTACTACATCAATCTCAGCTGTACGGTCTAGAATACGATTTACAGATTTTGCAGATGATGGATAGGCCCTACTGTCAACAAAGTGTCACAATAATGATGAAGTTCCTTTGCTTAGAGTTCATCTTGCCACAAATGCAATCTCCTTACACCTTCAGTCAGCTGAAAAACTTATTTGATTTTTTTCCGGCAATTAAATTTTGGTGAATGATATGCTATTAATGTTCCAAAGAATGGTTTGATGTGTAAGAGAGGCAACCATGTCTTACCACTGCAACAGCTCCAGACTGAAGAAGTTCTTCTGGTGACATGACAGTGAAGTAAGAGATGTTTACCATCAAATACAGAATGGTTACCATGGGGATACCAATGATAATAGCCAGTGGAAGATTTCTGGGTAAAAATGTTAAGGAGAGGAGAAACAGAGAGCATATTCATGAGTAAGAGTAATCATATCACATATAACAACCAAGCCACTAGAGGCATGGCAGTTTTCCATTAGGTTGAATTAATGACTCAGTTTAATCATCACTTGAGCAGAAACCGCCGTACGCCATAGTGTCAAAAAAACAGAAAATCTCAAAAGAAGATCAGGCAGTCAACATTCATGAAGATAAACAATCGTGTTAGCCTTGTCTAATGGCATGGCAGTATTATTCAGTGACCTTGGATGGAATTGAATGTTACTGAAGTACACTTTTCTATTTATGATCTAAAACACCAAGCCTTCAAAAGTGTGATCTTTCATCCCAGCTTCATTATCTCCTTGTTCAACAATAGGAACACACACATGAATGTCACAAACCATGCACAATAAACACATGAAAGGTATACAAGGATTAAAGCATGCTCAAACTGGCTTTCTCATTCAAAATGAAAAATGTGCACATCTCCACAAAACATAATTCTTTGATAAACAAGGCAGTTTCCCCCAGTCATTTTGCTTATTAGGGTATCTAAATAAATCAGATATATACAGTGTATCTTTAGATTTGTTTGAATGACTGGCACCTTCAGCTCAGACAGACATTCTTTATACACTTGAAGAACAAATTTGGTTTATATTTTCTTATGAAATTAAAGTACAATAGTGTATAAACTGGAAAATTCCAATGGGATTCCACATAGGAAAATATGAGAGATGAATATCTTTCATGCAAATTACTTAATTTCCTTTACAAAAGCAACTTGCAAACATTAATGTATTTGTAAACTCGATTATTCATTGAAATATATACTGATATACAAAAAAAAGAAAGTAAACATCCTGTTCATACTTTAATTTTTATTTCTACAAATATATGCGAGAGCCAGATATCTCTTTGAGATGATGTTAAAGGCCTACATTAACCAATTTTTGAAAGTATATGATGCACAGATATAAACATGACATCTTTAACTATCAGGTGTAATGAGCCTATTCTTTCAAAGTTTTCAACATCAATGATTTGCAATAATGGCCACAATCTTATGATAACATCATCTTTATCTTCACACAGCAATATAACCCTTCAAAAATAGTCATCAATATCCTTACTGCATTGATAGAATGGATGAAAACTGCAGTAGCTTATACTTAACAAAACTACCTGGTATATGCACAGTTTATACACTCTCCCTCTTTGAGCTATGTTGTAACTTTTGGTCCCGTACATAGGATCTATTGTGAATGCAAAGGCCAGCTGATCTGGAAAGATTTCAGTTTCCAAGCTGCAGAGAATACTTTCAAATGAATAATTCTCTTCATACCTGTATGGATTCACAAGTTCTTCTGTGACATAGTTCAGCTGATTCCTGCAGGGAACAAATGGAGAGAAGGAGAAGTACAATGTTAAACCCACATGATACCAATGATTTCCATCTACTATATATGAAACATTTTGTTGTCCTATATTGAACTGATATAAAATATGATGGTTCTCATGTAAAGTCATTGATCTATTGAAGATTAGTTCTGAGTATCTCGGGCAGGTTTCTATGGAAAATGCATACTATTTAAAAGCATTATCAGTCCGTCCTCAGTGACTTTAATGTAGTGTTTTTGAACACAACCTTAAACAAAAATGAGGGAAGAAGTATATTTTGAGGAGTCTTGTGAAGACTAGTACCAAATATACTTGGGCAAAGGAAAATGCGAGTTACATCAAAATCAGCTTGCCCTCATTGAATTAAGAGTACTCCTGGAGGTGTCTGTCATATGTTACATGACAAACTATATTCGTATTCCTATTCCTAGAACCAAATATCTTTTTGTTATTTTGTAGAACCAAATATATCTTTGTTGAAAAGTATCTTTGAATACAGTTTGTCATGTAACATATGACAGACACTTCCAGGAGTACTTTTAATTCAATGAGGGCAAGTTGATTTTGATGTAACTCGCATTTTCCTGGCCAAAGTATATTTGGTACTAGTCTTCACAAGACTCCTCAAATATACCTCTTCCCTAATTTTTGTTTAATGTTGTGTTCAAAAACACTACATTAAGTCATTGAGGACTTACTGAAACTGAAAACTACTGAAACATAACTGCATAACTAAGTCCACTATGGAATATACTTGGTCAGAATATTCATAACCTGATGAAGTAAAGGCATATCCAAAAGCAAAGATATATGTGCTTACCATCCATCATAAGCCCAGAGCCCTTGGTAAAAGGCAATGCCATAGGCTGCTACATTGGTTGCAGAGCCTTGGAAGGAAACACGTGGGTCTAAGTACTGAGTGTTACCTGCAAGCCAAAAGAATGGGATGTCAGGATACTGCAAAATTTCTCATTTTCAATGAGCACTTTATTCTTCATCTGTAACATGGTACAACTAAGCTTTCCAACACCACACCAATGAACCACAATGCAACCATTACAAAGCGTTTTCTGACAAGTCATGATATGACATGCTCTAATTAAACATGTCACAGCATAGTATCACCCAAGTCACTTGCACTGAAACTGCACATACTGTGAACTCATTCCATTCTGCAGGGAGCAATCCAGCCAGACTGCCACCTTATGGTTTATATACAGTAAATGCGATAAACCCATTTGCCTTTAGCATTTTGTTTCTTACCAGTTGATATTCATTTAAACATATGGGTAGCAAATGAGGGGCACTGATGAAAAAGTGCATTGCTCAAGGACACATGTTCCATGGCAGAATGTATGAACCCTGGTCACTTTCATTGGAAGCACAAGTTCAAATCCACTAGACCCGGGTTTTATCCAGACATGCTGGAGTCTGACGTAAACATTACTGGAGTTGTCTGATATAGCTTTAGCTGGAGTCTGGATGGATAAACAGAAAAAGCCATGGTGAAGGTAAAAAGAGAATAACATGAAACTTGTTGGTTAAAGACCCATGATTCCTGACTTAGTTACTGCACTAGCTGTATTAAGTTCCAAACACAAAGGGAACCGTCAAAGGGAGCAACATGAACTAAAATGGTAGATAACAATCTCCTTTTTACAGCATGCCTGAAACAAATGTCCTTTGAATAGGGTCAAGCAAATAAAATGAGTGAAAAGAAGACCAAAGTTCCCTGAGATTCTTGTGCAACTATGACCTAGGTTATACTTCCAAACTTATTCTTTCCCTCAAATAACATTTGTAATATTCAAGATCAACTTCTAAACAAGAAAGAGCTCCATGCTAAAAACAACATTCAGACATATCGAGTCTTCCTTATATATATTTAAAAAAAAAAGGTAGAAGAAAGGATTAATACTCAGAAAAGTTAATTCTACAGCAGTCCCAGGTATGCAGAATTAAGGTTGAATCAAAGGCAACAGCTTAGGAGCCAGACTATCAGTAATTCAAATGTGTAAAACCCAATGCATTGTCCACTCTTTGTACACAAGCTAAGTTATACAGGACACAAAGGTCTACAAGGTCCTGCAAGAGGTGTAAAAGATGTTGACTGAGAGTAAATAAATGAAGACCCGATATCTCGCATTCTACATCTCATCTCATTCAAATAATGACAAGGAGGTCAAATAACGTTCAAAATTCTTTCCTGCGGCATTTCAGTATAGGGTAGTCATTTACACTTGAACTCACAAAGATTGCATAATACACTCAGGGTTACTTACAAACCCCCAACAAAACACACACTCAGGGTTACTTACAAACCCCCAACAAAACACACGACCCATTACCAAATGTGAAGCACAAATTCCCTGAACTTCAGAAATGGCAATTGATCAAAAGTGCCCTCGTATTGCAGCAGTTTAACATAGCCAAGAATTTCGAATACAGGTTTACTCTGTCACCCTTGAATGGAATTATATTAGATAATGATATATCTGAGATGAGGAATGTTCTGAAAAGATATATAAAATGTGTAATAAAATAAGTACATGTTAGTTACATGACCTATTCACAAATGAGATCTATTTATAAAGCATGGGGTGACCACGCCTCTCATGGTTAAAGTAAATAAGAAAAACTCATCAAATTATAATCATTGAGAATAACAGCTGGAACTGAAATTCATCATATGATGGATGTTCAATTTTGCAAACAAAAGAAAGCACTGTAAACATAATTATAGCTGAAAAGCTCACCAATAGCCTGATAAGACTGGAAAACTTAATTACATTTCAGTATAGAAACAATTACCTAACACCAGTCATGTGAATCAATACCAATGCATGTTGTGAACAAAGTTGGCAGGTTTGTTTGCACCTTGCTTTCATAACAGGTAAAATCTACTATGATGTCTTGTCCGAGATCCTCAGTGTGTGTGCACTTGTGTGTGTATGTGTGTGTGTGTGTGTGTGTGTGTCTGTCTGTCTGTATGTATGTTAGTTTTATGGTTTAAGTTATGTTTTATTATGTTTAAGTCTGAGTTGGCCTAAGCATGAAATATCTGTTATGCACGAAGTGTACCTATGCATTTCTAGTTTACTGCAGTTGTACCTACCTTTTCCAAGTTCTATGAACCCAACGACAATAATGATTGCCAAGGCCAGAAGTTTAGCTGCAGTGAAGACATTCTGCACATTTGTTGCCCACTTCACACTGGCACAGTTGATAAACACTATGAGTACTGCATGTTAGAAATGAGAGATGAAATCAGATAAGAGAATTAAAAAAAATTAAGTGCAAACGAGGAAAGGATTCTGGACCCATTCATACCAAGCTAACAAGAACATTGTGAATGTAATACCCATTAGCCTACTACAGGATGATAGCAATTATCCCTGTTTACTGTTATACATGTACATCGGATAAATTGAATAGATCTGAAGAAGTTCACAAGCAATACAACATAATGTGTGATGGGAACCAGAGAGACTGTAAATACTGAGCCTGGTCCAAAAGACTGAACTCTCTATGCTTCAAAACATACATATTTTGTACCATGTATCTCTCTGTGAGTATGAAGTTATTTAAAATGATCAGTGACAAAGTTTGAGAGTCACAATTCATTTTCTGACTGGTATACACATATTTAAAGAAAAATGTCTGCTGTTCTAATCTACTGGTATCTGAGTACAATGATGAAAGGCTTTTAAACTGTCAGAAATAAGAGGCTCAATTTGTTTTCACACTGAATAATATCCACCTCAACTGTCAATATACTGATTTTTTTTATTTGCACAAGAGCATATATAAAAATGTATAACACACAAATGCATGACATCACAAATCAAGAAATGTCTTCAGCTGATGTTGATAATGAAAAAGATTGATATTTTGACATGATGTAAAGACTGATGCACTTGTACAGGGATGACTTTGAAAAAGGAAACATTTGATGAGAGTATAGAAAGAAAACATCTCGACATAAATTTTGTCTAGTTTAAGTGTCTTTTTTTATGACAAAAAGGATTTGTTCTCCATGTACAATAGAAAAAAGAAAAGACAATGATTGCATATGGCACTTAGGAAAATTATCAAATATATAAATTTTATTTGCGACTCTCGCTTGTTTGTGCATTTTTAAGATATGCGTTTGTTAATTGCTATCACTTTTAAATCATCAGGTCCACTATATTGACTATAGCAAAGCATCAACTACATCTATGCACAGACAGTAGGTTTATAGACTAGCTATGTCATCACATAAGATGCCATACACAGTGGTGACTATACCAGGTGTATGTGCTGCCATATGAAATTATATTTCCCCATATTACATAGTTTGCATGAAGTAATGTATTGTCACTGAGCTTCAACCTGCCAGAGATTTCCTTAATGTTTCTGAGGAGTTAATGAGAAGTTTTATATGAAACAAAAAAAAAAAAGTTGTGATATACACTTATAACCAGTATTCTTTAAAGCAGCAGGCATTTTACATGCATATCATATGCATATTACATATGATAATTTTTCCAGAAAATTTGTTTTATTTCACCAAATCTCTATATGAATATAAAACAATGAATGAGCTTCTTCCAATTTGAATATTCACTAACAGTAAATAATCCAGACATTTCATATCCATTGTGGCACATAAATCAACCAAATAATTCAGGAGAAATTATGAAGATATAATAAGCACATCAAGGTGAAAGATTGAATGAAATAAATACAATAAAAAAGCGACAACAAAAACGAAAAAACTTCCTCTCCCTAATCTCTAGCTCCCTCTACATCTTCCCTCTCACTGCTCCACTCTCTTACAAACTATTATCCCATTATGTTTTCCCTCCCCATCCTCAATTCCTATGGTTTCCTGCACACATGAAAAGCTGAAATACTAACAAAAACAATTAACAAAAAGATAATCAATGAATGTATGGACATAACTTAAGATTACAATTCCTAACATTCTAACTATCTTTACTTTTCAAAAACCTGAAAAAAATCACAATCTCAATTGTTAATAGTGCATTATTTATTTATTTTTTGCCTAAAATGATTAATTCTATATCAAGTGTTCAGGGCTGCCGACATATCTACATTTTGAAATGCAGCAGATAGACATTTTTAAATCATCTATATTTCATTAGATATATCAATGTTCTCGGTAAATCTATTTTTGAAACAAACATAAACAATCATTTCAACACATAAACTTTAATTCAATTAAATTGAACTTATATCAAGTATGTCAATAAATAAATGATTGTGTTTATAGATACTCCCTATATATTCAAACACTCTCTCCTTTTTTCCATCTGTTGGAGAATTTCCAAAGAAAATTGTGCAATATACAACTTCACTTTAGAAATTAAGCATAATCCAATGCCACAAATGATACTACAGTATATCTTACCCCAATTACCTATAATAAAAGAATTCTTACCCACTCTAGTTCTTTTTGCCATGTAACAAACACCTTAGCCAACTTTAATGTTGAGCTTTGACAAATAATCTATCATGAGTCATACTCATTGCCCCATTGTCAAAATCTTGAAAAATATATTCCTTTTCCTTTATTAGTTATATTCCTTTTCATGTTCTTCAACAGCATTGATAGTCAAACAACAGTTTGAAATAAAATAAAATTAATAATGATATGATGTAAGCAAACTGGTAATTATTTTCCTGTTATCTTAAAAATAAACCATTTTGTACAACACATTCCTCTTTCACTTATTCTCTGAGATTACATTCATTGCTTTGTTTTGTTTTTCTTTGTGTCTTATTTGGTCTGTTTGCAATCTTCTTGATCGGTTCACTCACATATTGCCAGGATAGCTGTAAGTTTTACAAGCACGGTGGGAGCTCCACATTCAACATCAAAGAATGGCTGAGTAGTGTATAGGCCAAAGCTGAAAGCAATGGCCGAAACCTGAACTGGCTTGAGAATGATGGTGGATACATATGAAAACAAAAAGCCACAGACCGGGTGGAGGCCCTCTTTGAGGTAGACATACTCCGCGCCGGACTTTGGGATCATAGTGCCCAGTTCCGCATAGCACAGGCATCCTGCCATGTTTGCATGGTGCATGATGGGAAGGAGGGGAAAAGAGGATGAAGGCGATGGTATCAATACGCATACACCATTGCACAGCAGGGAATTTACTCTTACCTTCAGCAGTCACATGAGATCTTGTACAGGAATGAGATTGGACGGAGTACAACATGTGACTAGTATACACAATATATATATATATATATATACACAATATGCATGACCATGTATTGCGTGAAAGATTTTTTTTTTTTGGGGGGGTGGGGTCTAGGAACACTTCAATCTGCCTCAATTAGTACATGAGATTTCATTTGGTATTTGAAGTTAATCAGGAAGAAATGAGATTTGCAACTGTGATGAACCTAAATGAAGAAGAAGAAAAAAAAAAAAGAAACATACCCAACATTGTGAGGACACACACACACAGAATCCAAAGTACCAGTAAATTCTATCTCAATCATTCATCAATGCAAAAAGAGTTGCTATGCACCACATCACAGGTTTGAATAATATTGTGAAAATTACACAATTAAGGTGACTCCATAAACAAGCGTTAAGAGAAGAAAATTCAAGACTACTATCACAGTAGCATTAGGGCTCTGGATCAAAAGCAACACAGCAAAGTAATATAAAGAGGGAGAAAAAAAGAGAGAGACAACTGCTCTCCTGTTGCAGCCATGATGTGTCAATGCATGATTTTCATGAAAGCTTTAATTAAATGCATTGGCCATATAAATGTGACATGAAATTGTCAAATGCAAATTGTACAAGAAGTGTGCACTTACTGACACAAACTGCACCAACTAACTTTGTGGTTGCCTGCGGGGGTCCACACTCTCCATCAAAGAAAGGGACCACCACATACTCAGCAAAACTGAGACTGATGATGGCTACAGAAGAGGGTCGGACGAGCAAAGTGGAGACCCAGGCGAACAGAAACGCAAAGGGAGAACCAAATGTGTCCAGAAGGTAGGAGTACTCACCCCCAGACTTGGGGATGAGCGTGCCTAGCTCTGCATAGCACAAGGCACCTGCCATTGAAAATAATTCCAATGATTACAAGACTGTTTATATTCATTTAGTGGGTCAGTCCATAACAAAAAATAGTTGTATTGCTTCCTATAAATGTGTAAAACATCATTTAAAAAATGGTATTATAGCCTAACTCTCATCTCATCGGCCATTAACTTCAAAATGGGCCGGCATCAATGAGTCCTCCTACCCTCAAAGTTCACTTGTCAACTATGCAGTGCTTATCAAATCTCTAAAGGTGTCTTAATCCCCCCCCCCACCCACCCACGTGTCACAGGTCCCACCCCAAGAAAGACTAGTATGGTTTTGCAGTTTAACCAATTGATGACAAGCTGATTTTGCTTGGATTTTACACACCTATTTTCCATAGACACCTGCCTGAGTATACTCGGGACTCGTCTCCAGTGGGTCAAAGTATTAATTTAAGTTTCCATGGACATATCTCTCAACAAATAATGTATGTGATGCATTCTTGTCATCCTTCTCCTTCTATTCACTTAGGACTTAGGAGTATTAGTGATCGCAAAAAAAAAAACCAACAACACAAAACAAACAAACAGAGATCCATATTTGCCTATTCAAGTACTCAGAAAATCTCACCTACAGTGACCTAGTAAATCAAAAGTCTGGGGGCACTCATATTGACTATCAGAATTAAAAGTGCATATTGTATTACTTCCGTTTTTATCTAAAGCACAAGTGCAAATGAAAATACATCATATAACAAAATCAGACAATCAACTGGGTGATGTCAACAGCTAGAACACAAGAAATATTTGCAAGCATTTTACTCCACAGCAAAGGTGATATTGCACATGATCAACCAATAGTATTCAGGACAGAAAAAGGTAACAGGATGTTTACAGATATTATTGTCTTGTTTCAATTCAAACACAAGTGCATGTAGAATTGATTCCTTCAAAGACATGTCCGTGACCTTCACATACAAACATTTTCATGTGAGCTAATTTATATAAATACCAGGTATTTCATATAAGCACAGATCTAAACATAACATGAAAGAAAGCATAGCAAAATTCTGAAGGTGAAAAAAAACTAATCTGATTGACAAGAAATTTTGTCAGTAAGGCATTTCATTTTGAAATTATGAGGCTAAAGTTCATTTCTAAAAACAAAAGAATTGAAATTATAACAAAACTCTCTATTGGGGGTGGGGGGGGGGACTGGGAGGGCAATAATGTCGGGTTTCACCATCTCTTTATAATGAAATAAACAGGGTAAAGATCACTGTCATTGTTGAGACCATCCACCAATTTTTGCAGGTATTTACACTGTACATCATTTGACATGATAGACTTTCATTTCCAATCTCCATGAAAGTCACTGCATCTTTTTATCCAATTCTACACATAATTCTGTTCAAACTTCAATGAGTTTTCTTTACTCTGCTGCTTAACACTGCTTCATTGCTTGTCTTTTCAAATAATTTTGTTCTCCCTGGAGTGCACTCTCTTTGAAACCCAAAACTGAAATTCTGGGAAGCAATCAGAGAAAAAAAAATCATATGTATGAAACCTCACTTTTATTTCAGTTGTATGAAAGGAGACATGTATCTAGTGTACTTACTGTACATAGAGTATAGTCCAAATAAATATGTACAGCAAAACTGGGTTTGTGTCTTTTCGTCGAGACACATTGCTTAAATTTCATCAATCCCTTGTTTTTTAATGAATGAATGACTTCAACAATGCTCTGAGTCAATAAAAGAACCAAACCAGTTGTAAATGTTTGTCCAATAAGTCACAATTAAACTTGTTTTTCATATATCTTTGCTTTATAGATTTTACATACTTTTTTGTAATACACACAATCTCAATAATCGTAGGCATTGGCATAATCAAACTAACCGTACCACAAATTCAGACAAAGCCTACAGAACTACTGTTTCACTACCAAGACTACATCTGGGTCATTCAAAGACCCCTTAAACTTTACAGCCTATTTTTCTAGTTACCACTGAATCTGCCATAGATACACAGTTTCTCTTATCATCTTTGCTTATTGTAAGACTTCAAAGATCTGGTACCTCACTGTAACCAGCTCCTTTTTTTCTGAGTTTCCACAAATATGAACTGTTTTGCAAGTATTAGCATGCAGGGGAAAAAAAAGAACTATGAGATCAAATACCTACATGCACAACAACTTAAAAACAATAAATTAGAGAAGAGGGGAAAGACCTGAGGTGGGCAAACAAAGATCCGCCCACTGTCAATACACCTTTATGAGTTTTGGAAATTCCTCTTTTATTTGAATTGTCCTGCCTTTGATACAAATATATATATTGTCCTACACAGTAAGGATGTAAAGAGTGAGGAAGAGAATCTGAGAAAAGAACAGCTATTAAAGAACATTAAAGTCAGTTCTATCATCCAGTAAGGAATTTATCCCTGAAGAATTCACATTGACTCCTACTGTAATTTGATTACTTCATATATAACATGTATACAGAGGCAGAGTCATTTAAACTACGACATATCGATTGAATGTCGCACCACTGCAAATCAGTGATATACATATAGAGGAGTGTATTACACGGTCTTTCCTTTATACATTGTACAACCTGTTTTCACAGGAAAACCTAACATTCTTACCTATGGTGGAGAGAACTCCACAGAGCATCCAAATAATGAGACTCATCCCAACACTCTCTGTCTGCCGTAGGACTCCTTTGGGGGAGACGAAGATGCCTGAACCTATCATGGTTCCCACAATGAGGGCGATGCCACTTACAAGACTCACTTGTCTTTTCATGTTTACCTGTTGGAAATGCGGCCAAGAAAAATTCTGGTCACCAAATGTATTCTGAATGCTTGACTTACGATTTGCCTTCTTTCACTTTGAATTCAGATTCTGAAGTCAATTTGAAAAGAATTCCTTTCAGAGAATGTTTTAAACTGTATCATATAAGTAAGAAAGATAGTGGCATTCAGAGAGTAGCAAGCATGATCAAACATCAAGAAATGAATACATATACTCAATCCACTTCCCTCCCTCATGGATGTCATTTTGCAATAGTCCCTTTCCTGCCAGTACAAGACAACAACAATTATGCTTATGATAACAACAAAAATAAAAATAAAGGCAATGATAATTCATTAATATGATCACTGCCATCATTTTTAACGTCATTGTCATAATTTATAAAGTTATACTAAATCATAGGTCAAAGTATTTCCTGTTTACATCAAACAAATAAACTGATAATAAAGTTTTCTTCACATCACCAACACTGCAATTTCATACACATTTTCATCATCTACCTTTCCATTTTGATCATCTGTTTGATGGACATCACCATTTCCTGTGCCATCTTTGCTCTCCATCATCTTCTCCTCCTTTGGAGGCAACCTCTCTCTTATCTCCATGACAACGAGATGCTGTGTTATTTGACCAGGAGACAAACTAAGAGGAACAAAAGCCAAAGGTTGGTTTTAAGATAATGATTAAAGCTCACACAAGCAACAAACATTTGCAATAATTGTCATCTATCAGTTCCCATTTTTAGTTGATTTTGGCATTTCACAGCCAAGTTTTAACAGTTTTTTGAACTCATGACCAATGTATGCTTTCCCCAGAAATAGATATTTCAGTTTTCAGAGAGATTCAAGAGGGCATCATGAATACTACAGTAAGGCTAAATCAAAAGTGTAACAACACTCAATATCATGAATATGTCATATTTTCCCCAATACCAATAATTCTATCCATATCCTCTTGGCCTTATTTAAAACTAAAAATTACTTCTTCTTTTTTTTTTATCACCCATTACAGAACACTACAGATTCATTTTACAAAACAATATTTAGACCTGCAAAGCCAGTTAATGCGATATCAATAGGAACAATAAACTGAAAGTTCCTTCTGGCCATCTTCAAGGCTTGGCTGCTCATTAAAATTGTTTTGTTTGATCATTTTTATTGTTATGATTGCAATAATTATTAGACATTCTTCATTGGACTTTGATCCAGGAGGAGACAGCCCATGCCTTTGAGGCATGAAATTTGCTATAACTCTTGTCTTCATTTTATATATGAACAGCCTTATTTAAGTAGTATTATCATACCTGTGATCCAATATCTGTTACTACCTTCCACACTGGGTTAGAGATTATCAGTTACTATTTATTTTGTCTTTTTGGATCTACTTATGCGAACAGAATGATAGCGCAATTATCATTGAGATTCTGAACAAACAAGTCCTTAGAATATGGAGGGTCCACAGTCTCAGGTTCAAGCCTTCAAGAGTTTTTGAACTGAAATGAATTAAACTGATGTGATTTATTGACTGAATATAGCACCCAAGAGCCTGAATTATATTCAGTATACATTAAAAACATCAGAAATTACAATACTTTATAACATTAACAATTATATGGGACCATTGGGCTATTAACAATTGACAAAATGTACATGACAATATACATATATCCATATAACCCAACGATATATACCACAAGTGAAAATAACAATCAGTACATAATATCTACAACACTGGATTACTGCTTGGAACAATGGGTACCCTGGTATGAGATTGCAGGAAAAGTTTGCACAGAAAAGAGATTTGGATGCGTCACTCCCAATTGATTCTATTTTGTTACCAATGATGTATCTCAGCCAGTTTTGGTATTATCATTAAGTGTAACAGATTGTTGTTCAAAAGAGCGTGACTCCTAGAAAGTTCTACTTACGATATCTCTTCACGAAGGTTTATGCATAGTACACAGTCCTTGTACTTGTCTTTACGCTGTTTCTGTACAAAGTGGAGAGGAACAATTCATTCTATCATACTTTATAATTACATGTTGACGATATATTCTGTTTCTATTTGTATTGTAAGTCTAGTTCATGTGCCTTTTGATGCATCCTTCTCCTATCCCTCTTACTTCCTCCTCGTTCGATTCTCTGTAGCAAAGCCATGCTTTCGTTACATCTGTACTTTGATAACTGATAAGTCATTGATCTCCCATGTTCACTATGTTTAATGATAACACAAGTGATCAACAATTTGATATAGATGGCAACTGCAGATATTTTCTACCTCACGAATTTTATCATCAAATGTCAGATTATAGTGTTTCTTTTGATGTTACCCATTCATTGGTCCCCAAAATTAGAAATGATTTGACATTCTCTTTATCCAGTGCTGAAATACTCTCTATTCAAGTTGATGTAACACCTGGTAACTCTTTTATCATATGTGTAATTTACAGACCCCCAAATACAAACCTGGAATTATTTTTTGAGGACTTAGAAACCCTGCTTAGGAAAATTAACTCTTCCAATAAGATGTGCTGTTTAATGGGTGATTTCAATATTGATCTGGCAACTAAAAATGACTCAACTTCAAACTTTCTTAATGTTTTATTATCACATTCATTTTATAATACAATTGATAAACCGACAAGAATTACACCTCAGTCAGCTTCTCTGATAGACAACATTTTTATTAATATGCAACGAGATACATTAAAGTCAGGTATATTTTATGCTGATATATCTGATCATCTTCCAATCTTTTTGATCTTTACCAATTTGATTTTAAAAAGATCTTCTCAGTCTACCAAATATGTTAAACGTAAAATAACTTCTGATTCAATTAATAGATTGAAAAATGATTTGGCAGTAGAAACTTGGAGAGACGTTTTTGTATGCGAGGAAGTTAATTCTGCTTATGATTGTTTTCTGAATAAATTTTTATGTTATTTTGATAAGAATATGCCTTTAAAAGAAATAGATGTCAAACAGAAGAAAAAAACACCCGTGGATCACGAATGGTATTCTGAGGTCAATTAAGAGACGGAATATGTTATATAAATTGCATATCAATAATAGATTTGATTTAGAATGTTTTGACAGATATAAGAAATATTGAAATAAATTGACAGAAATAATAAGGGCATCTCGCAAATCATATTTTCATAATAGACTTGTAAAAGTTAGAAATAATTGTAATTCCACTTAGAAAGTAATTAAAGAAATTTTGAATAAAGGTCGTGTTAATAAGATTGATATGTTATTTTTTGAAGAAGTGTCATATGACACACCATTAACAATTGCAAATAAATTTAATGAGTATTTTACCGGAATTGGTCGAAATCAAGCTAAGAAAATTGATAGGAATGGAATTGATTTTCCGGATTTTTTGAATAGAAGTTTTTGCAAAACGTTATTCTTTTATCCTGTAAGTGATAGTGAGATATTAAAAATCACTAAATCATTGAAAAATAGTTATGCAACTGGTCATGATGAAATCAGCTCATATTTACTGAAGAAAATAATACGATATGTTTTGATACCACTGATATATATTTTCAACCTTTCATTATCTACAGGTGTATATCCACAGTCATTTAAAGTAGCTAAGGTGGTACCAATCCATAAAAAAGATGATCCTTCAAATATATCGAATTACCTCCCCATTTCTATTCTGCCTGCCTTTTCAAAGATTCTTGAAAAAATTGTGTATAGCAGAGTTGATAATTTTATTACACGCAATAATTTGCTTAATCCTGATCAGTATGGTTTCCGTAAAGCCCATTCCACTGATGCTGCACTCTTGAAACTATACGACAGAGTATCGAGCGCCTTGGCGGACCATAAGCACATGATAGGCGTGTTTATGGACCTCAGCAAGGCGTTCGATACTCTAGATCATGGTATCTTACTTTCCAAATTGCAGTATTATGGTGTACGGGGCGTCGCCCTTGATTGGTTTCTTAGTTACTTATCAAATAGATATCAATATACTGTTCACGATTCTCATTCATCTACTTTGCTTCCGTTAACATGTGGTGTCCCCCAAGGATCCATTTTAGGCCCGCTTTTATTCCTGATATATGTGAATGATTTGGTTAATGTGTCAGATTTATTGCAATATATTTTCTTTGCCGATGATACAAATGTATTCTTTTCCCATGCTGATTACAATAGTCTTATTTCGAAACTGAATACTGAACTACCGAAATTGTCACGTTGGTTCCGGAGCAACGTGTTATCTCTCAACTTGTCGAAAACGAGTTTTATTCATTTTAAAGGTTATAGAAGAACAAATCATGATCCAGAAAATAATGTGTTACTCATAGATGATATTGCAATTGAACAAAAATCATGTATAAAATTTTTGGGTGTTGTTATTAATGAATATTTAAATTAGTCTGATCATGTCAGACATATATCAAATCCTATTGAACGCAATATTGGTGTTCTACGTAAATTACGGTATTTTCTTCCGGTAGAAACTCTTTTTGTATTGTATAACTCTCTCGTTTTTCCATATATAAATTATTGCAACATTGTCTGGGCAACTTCATACAGTAGTACAAATTCAATATTTTCGCTCCAAAAGAAAGCCATGCGTATTTGTGCTGGAACTGATTATAGAGCTCACACAGACCCAATATTTCAAAAGCATAACATTCTGAAAATTGATGACATTAATTTTTTACAGACTGCTACCTTCATGTTTCGCTACAACATTCAGTGTTTACCTTCTTATTTCATGAATATTTTCCAACTCAGTAAACAAATCCACTCTTACCCTACAAGAAATGCCTCCAATATTCATCTTATAAATCCCAGAACATGTTTAGCTAAAAAATCACTTCGGCACACTTGCCCAGACGTATGGAATTCTTTACCATCTCAGTCCCGTGCAATTCGCACGATTGGTTCCTTTAAAAGATTTGTTAAACATATGCTTGTTGCTAAATATCAGTGACTTAATTAACATATCCAGAACATGAATTTCTTTTGTTGCTTGAAGCATCTTCATTCTATGTTGTACTCTGCCTTCTGTTGTAGGCATGCCACGGAATGTTTCTCTATTTGTATATACAGATGTATTCAGTAACTGGTCCGTACGTTGCTACACCCAGCCGTTACCTGGCAACAGGGTGAATGCACGTGCAATAGAAGTGTTGTATTTGCACAGTGCGTTATTGTACAGTGAACGAGGAGTCTTTCTATTTCTCTCTCTCCCCTGTTCTTTCTCACCATCTTTCATTATCCCCTTCTTCTTTGTTTTTCTTTCTTAGCATCACCTGCGTACATGTCCGTGTATGTTTTGTTGTGCAAAACTAGTTTGTCTTTCTGTAGTTAAGTAAACCGACAGTTGGTTGAAACTGTTTATTTATTTATCTGTGTATGAGGCCCCAATATCAAGCTCGGCTTACTAGGGATCCTCCTGTATGGTACCTTGACTTTTTGTTTATTATCATTATGTCTTCGTTCTTTGTCACAATGATTTGATTATCTGTCATGTGCAAAATCAGCCATGAATTATTATGAATCATGTGTTTATTTCTGTAAGTGATCAGAGTTGATTATATTGTGCCATACAGAAACAATAAAAAAAAAGAAAAGGAAACGATATCAAGAAGAGAACACAAAACTTTTTCTTTTTCAAAACATCCTATAGAAATTTGATGTGTAAGGTTTCTGAGGAATTCAATGGAACTGGTGGGAACCATGTATGAGACACACAAAAATATAAGAATGATATCTTTCGTCAAATTTAGGATTTTTCTAGTTTCTGCTTCGTTACTTCACCTTGAAAAATGAAATAGAATACACAGTATAGAGTGCATGATGCATGAATCAGCCAGAAAACCCTGTCTTAAATGCAATGTCAGACATTATGCTACTTTTCTCATGTAAGCACCTGTGAAAGGACATATATGATTCACATTGCCATTTACAAACAAGAAAAATGCACATGTTGGTCGAGGCTTTGTAGTTTTTTTTTTTGTTTTGTTTTGTACATGAAAAGTTTGAATAATGTTGATTCTGTGTCATTGAAGTGAGTACATCTTTAAACATAAAACTCATGGTTTATCAACAAAAAAGTGTATTATGAACTGTTGTGCATATGACGTGGTGACAGAGACACAACCAAAGATGTCAAAATTCTATCTCTCTCATCTGTTGCTCTATATTGATTTAACTTGTATCAGGTATTGAAATATGCTTCATTACATTGAAAAAAAAAGTTGCAAATTTTGCATTACATTTTGCTTTAAATCTATGGATTCACGAGTCATTCAATATTGCACTAGTGTGTACACAAACATATCTATATGCTTTGTGAATCAGAAAGAGCAAAAGTAGTGTAGCTTTAAAAATTCAGTCAGAGAGAATTAAGTAGGCACAAAGAAGAAAGAAAGGGCAGGACAACACATGGCATAAAGAAAGGGGAAATACAAGAGAACCAGTGAAGGCAACAAGCTATGAGGTTCAAAAAACCTTAAACTGCATTTAAACAACATCCCTATTTTGTACAACACACAGGAGATCTTTATATTTAGAAGTTAATAGAATTTGAAAGAGCCATTAGGCCCTAAAAAATGGAATTTGCATGAGTTTTATGAATCATTAAAGTCCCAAAGGAAAATGGGTTAATCCGATTTCTGATACGCAAACTACACCTGGTACTGACTAGTACTGTTTAAAAAAAAAAAGCAAAAGAGTTAAGTGATTTGAAATGTACCCACTGAATAATTTCACCCACAACAGGAAAAGATTGATAAAATTTGATTGTTGAAAACTCCTGTATTACATGACTGGCTTGCCAAACCTTTTCTTTTCCTAATGTGATTTAATGTCGGACTGAACATCAACATGACATCATGACATGCTACATGATTATTTTTTCAGTCATTAACAAGATTCATTCATAGTAGGTCATTTTCTGTGATTAAATGAAAATAATGACTGTCACGACACAAATTTTGGTTGACGACATGGCCATAGGTCAGAATATCAATGTTATGCATCTAATGTCAGCATATCAATCATGATAATGAATACTTTTTAAAGTTTAGGAGCACTTCGAGACAGCAGATCTCCATTATCAAATATCCCCATTTCGTAGTACAAGTGTCTTCAACATAAACGTAGGGATATAGGGACATCCTAAATCTATTTATTTTTCCTTTTTACTTCATTATGATCATGATACACAATTTGCAAGTTTAGTGAAATTCTGATCATAATTATGTTCTTGACTTATTGGGAGATTAAGCTCATTTCATGTTCTTTAACTATAACACAGCAATGACCTCTGACCTCATGACCCCCCAATCAAATTGTTTCCTTCTTACTTCATTATGAGCACAGTCTTCAAGTTTGGGGAAAATTTGATAATCCATTCTTGAGAAAATTTGATAATCCATTCTTGAGAAAATTTGATAATCCATTCTTGAGATATTGGGAGATTAAGCTTAAATTCATGTCCTCTATGACCACTATGGCCTTTGAACTTTGAACTCATGACCCCCAAATTAAAGATTTTCTTTCTTTCTTCATTATAAACAATCTCTGCAAGTTTGGGGAAAATCTGATGCTCCATATAGTCATTGGGAGATTTTATTATAGCCTATAGTTTTATATCCTTTATAACCCTATGACTTTTGACCTTTGACCTAATGACCCCAAAATATTATCTTGTTTTCTTACTTTATCATGAACATACCATGTAAATTTCTTACTTCATCATGAACATACCTTGTAAATTTTGTAAAAATCTGTTCCTCCATCCTCAATTCAATTTGTACGTGTACTTACACAGACAGACAGACACACACACAGAACCCAAAAACATAACCTTCGCAGGATGCAGCAATATCAAAAGAACACATTTTGAACAATCTGTTCAAAAGTTATGAATTTTCAAAGTTTCTGCACAGTCTCTGTTGGATAAGAAGACTACTACAGTTTGTGATATCATATGCATAGAACGATACAAATGCGTATAAGGATAATTTATACAGAGAATTCCACAAAATTTTATCGGTACAAATTTCCTCATCTTGTTACATATAAATGCTGAGGGTAATATTCTCCCCCTCCCTTTTGAAAGAGGCAAGTCAAGTATTCTTTCACTATGCAAGAAAAGCGAAAATATATGTTGAAGTTTCCTTACATTTTTTTTTACTGTATTTATAAGCTGTTATTCATTTTTCGCATAGAAATATTTTCGCAAATGGGGAGGTCACAGATATATTTGCGAAATGGTGTATTCCCGATTGGACAACACGGCTTATCGTAAGTGCACTATTAGCCTAGCATGTTATGGTAACATTTTCATGTGTTGTTAAATCTGCGGTCCAGCAGTGATTTTCGAAAATTAAATTCTCGCGAAATGACAGCTTAAGTTATATACAGTATATTGTTGTGGCATCATGAGCTGTTATTACAGTATGTAGTCTTCTAATACAGTAATGGCTGCACCGAAACTTCAAAAATTCATAAGTTTTGAATAGATTGTCTGATTTTTCCCAAACTTAAACTGATGTATTCTACTACTGTTGCTGCATTCTCTCAATCATTATGTATATGAAGGTAAACTTGTCCTTTACTGATATTGAAAATACACATTTTTAAGCATGTATTAAAACTTATAATGTTTCTTCTCCTCCTGCCTAGTACGTGAATGAACCATTTCCATCACCTGCTCCATGCAAGGTTCTTATGCAGGAACTCACATAGCATTCACCAGTTGTTGCCAGGTGGGGCCAGCCTCTCACAAACCATGTGGTTGCTATGATAATCTTTCCACAACAAAGAATGCACAGAATTTTTATATAGACTATAAAAAAAATGTTCTTTTACAAAAAAAAAAAAAAACATTACGTGTGGCAGACTTCACACCATATTCCTAGGACACAGAACAGCAAACATTGACATACTGACCTGTAAAGATAGCAATGCAAAGATTTTAGTTCTCAATCGCACAAAAGCTTACTGTGAAGATGCTTGACTAACACATTTATACCAACGTTTTTATCAACAAAACTTACTGCAATTTAAGGAGTACTGATAGTTCCTACTGATTTATTTACTTTGCCACACTATTTTTTTTCCAGAAAAGTACTGAAAAGATGCTCTAATCAATCAAAATATAGCAATTTTTAGTTCAAATTGCTTTGGGTGTTGTACCTTTTCTCCAAAACTCTTTCTGTGGTAACAGAAAAATCACAAAAGAGAAAACCTCCAAACATTTTACAAACTAAGATTGCTAATTAAAGGAAACTCAGAGCAGCACTATTAGTATGACAAAGGAGTGAAAGTTTGAGGAAAATTTGTCAACCAATTAAAAAAATAAGAATAATCTTCAAAGTGTTGGTGCCGTCACCGCTAGATAAGGAGACTACAACCATTCATGACTTTATTATGGATAATAATAAAAGAATTCATAAAGAAAATTCAATACAATGATGTAATTTTCACTTTTCTATCATAATCTTTAAAAAAAAAAATAAAAACTTCACTTACCTCCTTCAGAAAGCATGGGGATTAATATTACAGTCTGTGTCAGTAACAACCAAACGTTTATAAGCTTTAAAAGTGCACTTGACCGAACCTGTTAATGGATAACTTTCCACAGTTTTTCTTTGCATGCACTTCTTTCTCCTTATCTCCTCTCTCTCTCTCCATTTTTGTTTCTGTCTCTCCCTCCCTCTCTCTCCCTCTTGCGCTTTCCCAACGAGCATATGTCTCCTCCTCTCTCTCTCTTTCTCCTGAACTCTCCTTTGTTTTCGTCTCTTTCATTCTAAACTATGGTGATGTATAATTGTAATTGCAATTGTACATCCTTGATTGATGTTTGTTTTTGCATAGATGTGTGGGATTTTTTTTTTCATGCATAAGTTTTGCTTTTCACTTTGATACATTAATGCTATGTTTTATCTGCACGGACCTGCGGAAGAAGCATCTCCGGACTGAAGTATGTGAAATGCTTGAATAAAGGAATTAAATGAAATGAAATGAAACAAGTATGGAATGTGTACTTTTTATTTTTTAAAAAGAAATTTTGTGGAATTCTCCTCATATTTTCTGCATATTAAGTTGTCCATAATGATGTCATGAAGTGTAGTAGTCTTATCCATAAAAATATGATAATAATATACAATTTTTATAGAGTGCAAATTACATTTAAGTCTCAGAGTGCTTTTTAGAAATGAAAAAAGACAGACACATGTGCAAGAACACACAAATCAAAAAGAAATATTATATATCAACCAAAAAACACATCATTAAATAGTTTACATAACAGTGAAAATTACAAACAAATGAAACTTCAATAAAGACTTAATCCAGCAACTCGTTGGAGATGGTACCACAACTTTGAATATTCACTTCTTTTTTAATTGATTGTCAGGCTTTCTCCAAACTTTTACTGATGTGTTCTACTACAATTTTCACTCAATCCACATTTTGTATTTTGCTTTTGCCCGGATACGTTCCTTAAATCTGATGTCATGAACCCCTTCATATGTTTACTCACCACAGCCAGCAGTAACTCCCTTCTCCGGAGGAATCAAGGTAGAAAACGGTTACGGGAAGCTCGTTTCGCCAAATATAAAATGAGAGGCTGTTTTGTGGGTATCATCAGTTGTCCAAAACCACGGTCTAGGTAGAAATGAGGTCGCGGTCTCTCAATTGCACATCTACATGTGGGTTAGTCCGCATGACTGCTCAAGATGTAGCTCCCGAACAGCTCGTCAAGGAAGTGTATACGGGTATCAGTTATAGAGGGATGGACGTGTGCCAACAAACCTGCGTATCAATCGATTTGAAGTAGTACAGTTGTACATATTGACTGCACGATGATTACACCTGTAACAGCCCTCTGTATTGTAAATGTTTGGACCTTCGCGCCGCCACCTATCTTCGTGTTGTCCTCCACAATGAGTGCATGACCTTCCTTACTAAGGGGGGGGGGGCTGGGGGGCGGGGGCGACGGTGGGGGAGGGGCCGACCGAACAAGGCTAGGGAACGCATCACACAGAATGGCATTGCAAACACACCAGAACGTGACCACCTCCCCTCACCTAGTCCATGGGCCAAGACCAGATTTTTACGATATTGGTACCACTTAAAGGGACAAATTCTGCTTATGCATTTTGAAATGGTATGTATCCGTAGATGATATTTTGCTATGATAGCAATTCCAGAGAAGTAGCTTAGTCTCAGTATCAGCCGTTAACCCTTATAACCCCAAATACCTTTTTTAAGCTCCGTAAACCATGGGGGACGCAATCCACTTCCTCTATAATTTCAATATTTTTCTGTCGATTGCTCTGAAATGTGGCACAGATGTAAAACAAGACATACTCTACAAAATGACACAATCAAATCTTTTCTTGGAAACCACATAGAGGGAGCAATTTGTCGAAATACAAAGAAAACAAAGAGAATCCCATGAATTAACATCCATTAACTAATTCTAAGACATATGTCGGGCAGTTAAGGCAAAAATGAAACTAGTTTTTGCTGTTGATTTCTATCCAGACAAGTTGAACTTCATTTTGACCTTTTTCAGAACATTTACAGGTCCAATTCTTAAGAAAATGGTGTTTACCATAGAAAAAAATCAAGACAAAACACAAGAGGGCGCTGTAGCTATTTCAAAAATAATTGAATACTTCCTTTAAAAGTGTATATTATTTTATGTTGTAGATACATAAAATAATAAATAACAAGAAAGTAAAACTGCGTCAAAATGTGAACAGAACTTGCTTATGTTTATCTGTTGCCATGGTAACCAAAATACTTTAACCCAAATTAAGCGTATTATCTTATACAACGTATATGCGTAATAAGTTTTGGGAAACGACATCAAATTTGGAGGTGATCAGACAAGTTATCAAGAAACTTATAGTGAACAAAATTTAATTTTCAGTATCAGCAGAGCACATCCCTCTCCAAATTTTTGCTATTTTGGGGATAATAACAATTCATCCACTGTCACATAATCAAATGCGAGGGCATCCCCATTCCACACACGAGAACTGTTGAATTCTCAGAGTTGTTATTCAACGATGCGATCAACACTTTGGGGAATATTTAGGGAAAAAGAGTTTTAAAAAAACCGGCATTCAAAGGACACTATAAAAGGCGAAATTATATCTGTCTCCTTTTGTTAAAATCACGATTACTATATTCGTAATCAAATAACTCTGTACCTTATCAAATAATCAAAGCCGCTATCATCACCAACATTTCGATATCATTTTGACCTAGACACCTCAACAAACAACTCTCAATTACCAACACGCCAATAGCGATACATTTACATATTAAGCAAAATTAAGAGCGCAACGAGAGATAGCAAAACATCTTATTCTGTAAAACGGGTGAGTTAATGTTATTAAAATATACGAAACATTTTATAGAGCAAATTTACTTCGACACTTAATTGAAAAGGATAGAGTGAGTGAAATAGGATAGATAGCACCATGATAATCTTACCAAAAGATATACAAAAAACGAACATTAATTTTAATTCAAACAAACTAATGAGCAAACACAAAATAGGCACGCAGATGTTTATTATGGGCGTTAGTCCAAAAGAGAGAGTTTGGGGCGGCTTTATTCTTCTGTTTTGTTTTTGTTCGTCACCGCCATGCAACTTCAGAAAGTTACCAAGCCTCGATATAATTGGGGAGTAGCAAATGTTCGCAAAAGCAAATAGAGCTATGTCGACGGAGCAAATTAGTGTTTGTCGCAGAGTATTTGTCAGAATTTTCAGAGCAATTGCATTTTGTTGGATGAGTTTCATAAGTCTGGAACAGGGAAGAATTATTATAACGATCCCCTCTGACACAAGCTGTATGAAGAATTAAAATCCAAGTAGATACCGAGGAACAAATAGAATTGCTAAATCGAAATTACTTTGCTCCTTGCCATGCGTCATGAAAGGATAACCAATTTGCGAGAAGCACAATTAACACCCCCCCCCCCAAAAAAAAAAAAAAAGATAATTTCTTTAACTGTTGAATGACTTTCTCAATATCTCATGAATCATTTGAAAATGTGATGTCCAAGTACAAAAAAAACAAACCAAAGTCTGGGTTTAGGGTAAAAGTCTTGGAATGGGAATGGGCAGAACCCTCCAGTTCACTTGCTGTATGGGGTATGACCGCGGTTAGTGCTAGTATGAAGATCTGCAAATACCTTATTTTAATGTAGGCCATTTATGTTTGACGCTGTAATCTAACATTATATGTCATGGAATTTACATCAGTACTATCTTCCGCTCTCTATAATCTTGTCATTTTGAACTGCCATCTTTCTTGTGATTACTCCAGAATTCCAATTTTCATTCTTCTTTCAAACAGGAATGTATTTTTGTATCACTTAGGCCTATCTTATCATAAGATTATGTAAGCCTCAATTAGGCTAGGTCTTAAATATTCATTGATAGTCACTTACCCAGATGTAGCCCTTTAATTGGCTGTAAAACTGTGTGAAAACAATGTAAGATTGTTATTTCTTGCAAAAGATATGAAAATATGCACAGTGGAATGTAGCAATTTATCGTAGAAATAAATTTCCATGGGTATTTTAGCGAGAAAATGAATGACAATGAATAATGAGAAAATACCGTTTTGCGATAACGTCTCCCATTCCATACATTTTTCCTACATAAAGAGAGGTACATGTACCATGTAGAACAGCATTTGGATATGGCCTCGGCTGCCTTGAACGTAGACTATCACCAATATCTGACCTGGCCCATGGACTAACCGGACTAATAGTGATCTAGAGATAACAGCCAGACACGTCTGTTGCAACAAAGATTGTCGCCCCCGGCTCGGGGCGACAATTTTTGACGGAGTTGGCGTCATAAATTGTCGCCCCGTCACAAATTGTCGTCTGGCGACAATTTTTGATGCTTGTGCAGTTCCAGTTTTTGACCTCGATGGCGACAATTTATGATGGCAAAAAATTTGTTGCGACATAAATTGTCGCCCCACCAAAAATTGTCGCCCCGGCTCGGGGCGACAATTTGTGACGGAGTTGGCAGTACAAATTGTCGCCCCGTCACAAATTGTCGTCAATTTGTGATGCTTGTGCAGTTTCCAATTTTTGACCTCGATGGCGACAATTTGTGATGGCAAAATGAAACGTAGCTACACAAATTGTCGCCGGCCATTACACAAATATTCGCCGGCCATGCACTGTGAATTGTGTGGTTGGGGGTGGTTGCTCGGGTGTTATGCTTTGGTGGGTCATGGGGTGGGTATGATTGGAAAGTTATGCGTACATGTGTGTGTGGGGGAGGGGGGGGGGAGGCTGCATGGTTATGTGCTGTGTATGATTTGTAGGTGCGTATTATGTGACTTGTGTTAGTCTGGGCTCCGTCCCCTTTTCCTTGGTGCGAAAAACCAAGAGAGGGCGCAAATTTTCTGATTGCGATAATCGAGAGACTGCGCGCCCAACGACGGGTATCGCAATCCTCGGTTGTCACACCCTCATACGGCTTGACGCGTACACGATCACCGCTACGAGTAAAAAGAGTCCAGAAGCTAGACTAGACTTGTGTATGCGTTTGCGTATAGCTATGTGTGTGTGTGTGTGTGTGTGTGTGTGTGTGTGTGTGTGTGTGTGTGTGTGTGTGTGTGTGTGTTGGAGTATACAATATGTGGAAACTGTGCATGTGCGGTGGTTGTATAGTGATAGTGGTTCGTTTGTCTGTGTGTATACGTGTGCCTGTATGCGTACGTGTGTATGTGGGTACGTGACGTATGTATTGGGTGTGTGGTGATTCGTGTTTGTGGGCGCAGTTTTGTGTTTTGTGTGTACAGGGTGTTCCATGAAGGGGAAATTACATACTGGCGGGTGCAATTTCGTCACGCTATCGAGCGAGAGATTGTAACTAATTGAACAGCACCATCTACATATCAACGATATCAAGTAACTATGTATTTCTGCACGTGTGGCTTTTAGGGGGCAGTTCTGTCACGCAACGGGGAGCGTCATTGTTACAAATTTTTCTATTTTTTTAAATAAAAATGTTATCCTCCTCAAAATGGTACATTTTTCATGAAATAGAATAGCTGTCTTCATTGATGCATCTTATTTTTCCGAATCCTTAACTTAATAGACGATTATATCATTTTCTGTGAATAGTTGTACTAAATCAGCACCTTTGCAGATGACTACTCCCCTTCCATATCTTGTAAAGCAAGTGTGCACCGCAACATTGACCATTTTGTGAAATACTTTCTTGTAAGCTTCATTTCACACCTGAGTATTATTCTAGTTAGTTAAGTTGATGTGAAAGTCCACATCATTTTATTTCATTATCTTTCTAAGCAGGTGTATACCAGTATATGTTTTGCGAAAACGGAAACGGGTGTTTAAACGGCATTTTCGAAATTAATGTTGAAACATCTCGTGCACTTGTACTGAGTTTTGTTTATTTTTTTCACAAACACTCAAACGCGCAAGCACAATTAAAAATTTTGAACAGTTCAGAGGGCGAGGGAGGGCAATTGACGGGGTAATCCCCTAGCAACTTTCCTTTTCCATCTCTCATATCTTCCTTATGCCATTATCTGGACACCCTATACAATTAATTGGTCAATAGGTGGCGCTGTTCATCCTGTCGGTCTCGTGGGCCTATAATTCTTTGCCTAGTGTCGGTCTCGTAAGCCTCTTTTGCCTAGTGTCGGTCTCGTGAGCTTTGTTTGCCTATTTTGGGTCTCGTGAACTTTTTAAGGATAGTGTCGGTCTCGTGGGCTTTGTTTGCTTAGCGTCGGTCTCGTGAGCCTTTTGTGTATAGTGTCGAACTCATGGACTGTTGTATAACTCGTGGGCTTATTTTACTTCATATCGAACTCGTGCATGGGCTTTATTTACTAAGTGTCGAACTCTTGGGCTGTATAACTAGTGGGCTGTATGACTTGTGAGCTGTATGACTCGTGGGCTGTATGACTTATGAGCTGTATGACTTGTGGGCTGAATGACTCGTGGGTGTCGGTCTCGTGACGTGCATCCGTATCAACATTGGGAAGTCGTTTCATCAGGAAGGAAGGTGGTGTCGGTTCGGGTGTGTGTGTGTGTGTATGTGGGTTACATTTCGTTATTCCGAAGGTTCGTTATTCCGAAGGCTCTTTAGTCCGAAGGTTCGTTATTCCGAAGGCTCTTTAGTCCGAAGGTTCGCTATTCCGAAGGTTCGTTATTCTGAATTTCATTTTCGGATCAACGAACCTTCGGAATAACGAACCTTCGGAATAACGCCACAAAATAAATGTTCGGATTAACGAACCCTTTTTCATTTTCGGATTAACAAACCTCCAAGTATAGGGAATTTATGTGTTTCGGATAAATGAACCTTCGGAAAAACGAACCTTCGGAATAACGAACCTTCGGAATAACGAACAGCACCCGTGTGTGCGTATGTGTGTGGGTGTGTGTTTATATGTGGGTTGGTGAATGTGGGTGTGGCATGATTTAGGTTTTGGTTAGGTTTCGGACTAAAGAGCCTTCGGAATAACGAACCTTTGGAATAAGGATCTGTAACCGGTTAATCGGGGGTTGGTGGGATGGGGATTTGATTTGTAGAAGGATAGTTATAAATGGTATGACAGATTTTGGAAGGATGTAATATTTAGGATAGCTGTAGATTTGTTTCGGTTGGGGGGAGGAGGGTTGGTCGGGCTTTTTATGAATGATTTCATTCTAGATTTGTATAATGTATTTGTGTTTTTTCTTATGAATATGCCCTTGTAAGTAAGAAGGAGTTACCTGATCCAAACCAATATATTCAAGGGATATAGGTTTGGTACATGTCAAAACTTTCTCGTGAAGAAATTGTTAGTAGGGTTGATTTATAATCGAGTTATCTATGTTGAAGTGAGATTATTTGTAGTATAAATTGACAAACGGATTTGTAACGTTTTTGTTCATGTTACACTCAGAATGGGTTGATTTATGAATAATTTGAAGGAAATCAATAAATATCAAGGAAAAAAGTGTTGAGGTGGTGTATTTGCATAATGAGGATTTGTTTGAGTGTTTGTTGGTGTTTGTTTACAATACCTATGTATTGGCGGTGTGCATATGACAAAGAATAGTTGTAGTTAAGACTGATAGAAGAATATGACTGCAGTGAAAAAAATTAACAAAGACAGATAACATTTAGGGAGGGTGCCTCCCTCGTATGCCTTTTCTCTCGGTCTCTCTCTCCTAGTCCAGGCTAGGCTCCATAGAAAGTTCACCTAACCTTGTTTTTTGATATATACAATGTTTTTTGATGGTTTCTTGTCAATTCGAGGGTGCTGATTCCAAATCCAATTGATGCCACTTGCGTAACCTTGAGCATTTTCGGCAAAACGCAAAAATCCAAAATGGCCGTCAGATATGCTAATTTGGTCATGATAATCCTAGTTATGTCAATTTTATGACAAATTATTCCATCAAAGTTTTTTCAGATTTTTGTTCCTTGAGTAGTTCTACTTGCACATGCAAGACATTTTTCATTTAAAGAGGTACATTTAGTATTTTAAGCTTATTTTCAATTCAAAATGGCCGCCACTCCTATACTCATGTACTATATGAATGGCAAAAAATATGCATAGAAACAGAAGACGAATTTTCAGTCACATACCTACGCTTTTATCAAGTTTTGCATGTGCAATGCAAATCTGATGAGTGCCAATAGCAAAACAAGCAAACAAACAAGCAAACAAACAGAAAGTTTATTGTTTTCAGGCTTATTATATTCTTCTTAATACAAAACTTCAAAATGGATGCCACTCATATACCCCTGCACAATATGAACGGCAGAGCGTGTGAAATAAACAAATTTTCTTTTTTTCTGTCACTCAGGTACACTGTTTACCACTTTGTGTGCTGATTATAAATCAGAAGGTTGTTACTAAAAAAGGGTGTTTTATTTTTTAATGCAAACATCCAAACTTACTACCTCAATCTGAATTTTTCACTAGGTATTTGGAAAAATCCACCAAAACTTGAATTGACGCCAACATCAAGATCGTTTATCAGGAATTATTAGATATGAACATTTGATACTTACTTGCCTTGAGATGTTCAACATCAAAGTATTCATTCTGATTTACTGAATTAAGAGGCTGAATCCTCGATGATTACACAAATGAAATTTCCAATTAACTGTCCTGTTCTACATTATCTAAAAGCAATATTATACAAACTCTTTCAGTCCCCTCATCCGAGAAAGAACATGAGGCAGGGGAAAGTGGAAAAAAGGGACCACCTCACTTTCTGTTGTCAAATCTCTGAAATGAAAACAATGCCCCAAAGTTTTTAATGTTAACCCAGATGAATTATATGGTAGATGAATTTTACCACCGGTGGTTTTTTTTTTTTTTTTTTTTTTTTTAGTGAATATGTTTGAGTATAGACCTATGATGTCCAGGGAGACTCTGAGATCTGTACAATGTTGCCTCATTCTGAAAACAGTGTTATAACAACTTCACACTGCTTGTCTTTAATCTTCAGCATTTGCAGATTCAGGATTGCTCTCGGTAACCAGACCAGCTGTGTTAGGACTCTGAATGATGGCCTCCTTAATGGTGGCTGTAAACTAACTCCACTAGAGCTCTTTTTAACATACATTGTATATGGTGACATAACATTCACTTCACGTATAGGAAGTTTGCAGATGATCTTGCCTTTGCGTCTCATAGAAAGTCCTTGGATGACATGAGCCGAGTACTGACCCATCTCAAGACAATAGTGGAGTACTTCATCTTCTGGAGACTTTGCCCCAACCTTTATTAGATTATCATCAGACCTATGCTTTCCATCTTAGTAACCATCTTGCCAACGCTATGCTCAAGGTAGCCCTCTGTGGCAAGCCTTCCAAGCATAGGCTAAGGAAGTCTATCCTCCTTCACTGGCACTCGATCACTCTCCCTCACACTGGGAGGAAAGGAAGTGTCACCAGTGCCGTCAGCGCATACCCTGACCTTCCAAACACGATAGCATGGGGGGGGGGAGCATTTCATGAAGCGTTTTGTCTGACAAATTTGTCTGACAAATTTGCTCTCAGCCAATCAGATGCAAGAGTTTAATAGCTTATAACAGTTTGTCAAAAAGAAAAGAACAGACAAAACACTTCATTGAAATGCCCCCTTGAACAACCTGCCATCAATGCGGCTGAAATCCCACAAGCCTAGAGTTCCCTACTGTAACTTGAAAGCTTTGACCCAGAAACAGGTTGGTGCAGATGCTGGTCTGAGTATTGTCATCTCTGATATCACCCAAGTCACCTACAACACTGTCTCTGGCCTGGCAAAAAAGCCAAAGGGCTTCAACGGGTGGTGATCAAGCAAGTCTTCATGTCTTCATCCGGTTTCTATGGCAAATAATCGCCCTCTGACCCTGAGGAAGTGCTGAACATCACCAGATGTGATTGCAATTAAAACAATTGCAGGACTAATATGCATCTTTAGCCTGAGAATTCTGCAAATTTGGGGCTGATGTCGCCTGCTGCTAAACATACAATTAAAGGATTCTTTAAAGACAATAGAAATGACAGTTTTAGTTTTAAGACAAGACTGAATGAGATCATGATGTCAAAGTGTATAATTATTATCAACACCTGGGAACTGTGAGAGAACTGAAAGAGGTATCTCACATTGCTCCTTGGTTGATGTTTAATGAACAATTTGTACGGTATTGCATAAGGACAGTTTCGTGCCTTCAACAGTTTTTGTTGTTGTTTTAATTCAAGAAGAAAATCAGGTTTGCTCGATAATATCAAGGCGGCACTTCTAAAATCAAATCATATCAAAGTGATGGAGGTTATGATCCATTTCGAACTCGCATCAGGACTGCTCCTTCCCCCCCCCCCCCCCACAACTCCTTGCTGGAAAAAAAAAATACAATGTAAAGGGTTTTTAGTTGTGTCATTACTGTCCAATGTGTTTTTGTCTGCAACCATGTATCTCTGCACTTACTGTATAGGATTTTTCTGTACTTTGTTAATATGGTTTTCGGGGATTGCGTATTACAAGCTTTGCTTTCTACCTTCCCCTCCATTTTCAACATTATTTGATAAATACCATGTATCTAGGCTCCTTAACATATTGTGTTAGTATTACATTTTTATATTCAACCTGTATGTAAAATATGATGGTACATGTATATTGATTCCTTGCGAGACGTTTAGTGAACTTATATTGTTGAGACTTTTGTTGAGACAAAATGAAATATATAAGAAATTGTGTTCAACATCGTAAGGTTTATGAATATCAAATGCTCATATATGTAGGCCCCCTATATATTGTAAGTTACACCCAACATATTGCACATGCAACACTTTAGGCTAGCGTAGGTACGGGACTGGAAATACATTAAATTTGTTCTATATTTCCATGCATATGTTTTTGCCATTCATATAGTACATAAGCATGGGAAATGGCGGCCATTTCGAATAAAAAAAAAGAGCTTTGAATGCTAAATGAACCTATATAAAATGAAAATTCGCTTGCAAATGCAGATGGAGTAACTGTAGGAACAGAAATGTACAAAGTTTGGTGGAATAATTGGTCATATAATGCACATTATTGTGTTTATCACGGCCGAATTAGCATATCTGGCGGCCATTTTGGATTTTTGCATTTTGCCGAAAATGCTCAAGGTTACGCGAGTGGCATCAATCGGATTTGGAATCAGCACCCTCGAATTGACAAGAAACCATCAAAAAACATTGTATATATCAAAAAACAAGGTTGGGTGCCTTCTAGCCTGGACTACTCCTAGCCCGCCTCACCGCTGAAATTGACACACCCATACTATTTTGAAATCAACGCTGCTGTGAACTCTATAAACACGTGCTCATACACGTTGAAGGCATTTTCATTGCCACAGTAGTGCCTGCTGCTCAAACAAGTTCGTTCGCACATTACCCTCCAGACCAATTCCCCAGAACAATTCCCCATAGGGCACCCCCGAACCCCCGGCCCAAGACAATTACTCAGGGGCAGTTCTGTCTGGGATGAAAGGTCATGGAGTAGCCGCAATATCCCATAATAATAGGTTACAGTTCGTTATTCCGAAGGTTCGTTATTCCGAAGGTTCGATGTTCCGAAGGTTCTTTACTCCGAAGTTTCGTTATTCCGAAGGTTCGTTATTCCGAAGCTTCGTTTTTCCGAAGCTTCGTTATTCCGAAGGATTTGAAATCCAAATGCATGTTGATTTGTGTTGATTTATGATACCCTCAACATCACTTTTGCGATGAAACGAATATATATTTTTTACGATTTTTTCTTCTATTTTTCTTCAGATTACTTGGGAACGCCCACAAAAAATCCTTCCAAACCAGTATTCTTGAGATGACAACATCGGTCAATCATTGCTAAAGTACTGAAATGTTTAACAAAAGACAATGGAATGCACCTTCCCCTCGACTCAGCATAACTAACATGTTTCCGTGACATTTCCCACTTTAGATCATTAATAGTTCAAAAACTATTCATCCGATAAAATTGTCATTAATATGAGTAATAGCTGAATAGTGTACAATTTTGTTGGAGGTGATTTGAATGTGAAAGCATAAATCAGTTTCATTGAATCTAAGATTGATTTTGAAGTAAGGTTTCAGATTTTGGTCAAATTTTAACCCTCTGTACAAAAATTGAACTTTGCACAGGAACCAATTTCCGAGGCACATGAATGCTTAATCAAAAATTCATGTGGATTGCCCTGGGCACTGCTAGTCTGAATTCATGCAAAGTAAAGGGTAATGCATGCACATGGAAAAAGTAAGCATGTGTTTGCAAACACCACATTTCGTTCCAGCTGGCAATCATTTTCAAATTTTGCTTCACATTATTATCACTAAATTTGGGATATAAATAAGCATAAATGATCTAAAGTTCTTCATTTTAATTCAACTGTCTACTAATAGTCTGACAAAAAATTGTCGCTTTTTCGATAAAAAGAGATCATTTCTGGTAGAGTTCAGCAGCATTTTTCATTGGGGCGATTTGTTTCACAGTAGATTTATTTAAGGCTCCATATACACAAGTGTATACTCTAATTGATTTTCACCATGTTTACGACAGAACAGAAGGTATTCATTGTAATATCGTTTTTCAGAAGTAGGGAAAGCACTGTCGCGACCAAGGAGGTTTTATACATGGAGTTCCAACTGGCTGCAATTATTCAAACAGTTGTCAGATTTCTATTGGTGTACAAAAAAATTCCACAGGTGCACTTGTGCCTTTGATAATCGATGTTTGACGCCGCCGTCTTGCTGAACAATCTGAAGATTTATTTTGAACGTTATCATAATGTTGGCCATATTTTGCCTATTTATTCATTAAATGAAATGAAATTTCACTTAATGATAAAGCATGTAAAACAAAAGCCAATTCCGTCCAGAAATTTGCACAAAAGTGTAAATCAGAGCTGTAACATGTGAAAATGTTTAAAACTGTACAATCCTGGAAAGCTGGTTTTATCACTTTTCGGCTTAATTTCCCCATTAATAAGGAATAATATTCAAGTATAATTCTTTATTGATAGATATATCAGATTAGTGCCCACATTATGCCCAGTCGAGTAATTTTCAGCTTTATTTCAGCATTTTTTTTTTTTGCTCAATTTCTGTTCGTGATCCTATAGTCACTATCACCACGATTACAAGCCCATATCCGGAACGGCGCAGCCGGGGGGGGGGGGGGGGGGGGGGGGAAGAGAAGCGTGGTGCCCCCCCCCCCCCCCCACACACACACACACACTTTACAGGGATCGAATGTCCCACTCTTTTGCATGAAATATTTGCTTGTCAGCCGACTTTCGGCGGAAAATCAGACCTTAAAAGTATGAAGACATTTTGTTGTTGTTTCTCTTGTCTTTTGATTTTTCTTTCTTCTTGACTGACAGGCGATTTTGCCCCCCCCCCCTTTTTTTTTTCAAAAACATAGCGTAGCCCTGAATAATGCCCAAATAAATTCAATAAAGTGGTAATATTATGGATCTCCATTTCTTTCTAATCGAATATGTGATAATGTAGTAGATATTTTCCTATAGCTATTGTGTTTTTCAATTTTCTTGACTTAAGTCAATAAAGCACTCATCCGCAGGGCCATCGTTCCGTTTTAATGATGGTGGGTGGGGGGACTTTGAATATCTGTGCGGAGCGACCGAGCGGGGGAAGGGTGTGGGAGGGGGTGTCCCCCCTCCCACACGAGAAAGATTTTGCATTTTCAGACCTGAAAGTCAGCGATCTGGTGCACACTTTTGGTGAAAATTTGGATTTTTTTTTTCTATCAGAACACAAGTAAGAAAAAGAAATATCCATAGATAATATAATGACTAAATCGTGATATATCGTAGGTAGCAGTACATTTTGATGTAGATTATCATTAAACAATTTTGCCTATGAAATTGTATCATTTAAATAACTGAATTCGTGTATTAATTATTACACTGAATATCATGAACGCAACGGAGAACGAGCGAGCGGAGCGAGGGGGGGGGGGAGGGGGTGTCCCCCCTTCCACGGTGAGAACTTTTTGCATTTTGATGTCGTACATGGTGTAATTTGATACTTGTTTTTGAGCGTTTTGTCAACTTGAAACAGTCCCCCTTGTCTAAGGTAGCAATATATTTTAATATCGATTATTATTAAACAATTGGTTATGAAATTGTATCATTTCAATCAACTACTTGTATTAATTCTTACACTGAATATCATGAACGCGACCGAACCCGAGCGAGCGGAGAGAGAGAGGGAGGGGGAGGGTGTGAGAACTTTTTCCATTTTGATGTTGTAAATGGTGCAATTTGATGCATGTTTTTGCGCGTTTTATCGATTTCAAACAGTCCCACTTGTTTAAGGAAGCATAATATTTTGATACAATGAACAATTTTCCTATAAAATGGTATCATTAATTAAAGTCATTGTATTGATTTTTACGACGAATAATTATCATGAACGTTGTCTGTTAAGCAATTCAAACAGAAAAAGCAAGCACACGAGGGTGTAAAGATAAGGGGCATTTCTCCTCCCACATGAAGATGTTTTTGCATTTTCAGACCTGAAATTCAGCGATTTGGTGCAAACTTTTGGTGCGGACCCCCACCCCCCTCCAAAAAAAAAATATGATAATGGAAATAAATAGGGCTTTTTCAGGGAAGTGTTAAAATCATGGAATTTAGCTCTTATTCCGAGTGTGCATCATCTGTGTGTATGCAGAAAGTCTAGTGAGGTAGAGCTTGGGAGAGGGTATTCCCCTCCCACTCGACGGAGCTTTTGCGTTATTAGAATTGAAATAAAGCGATCTGAAGCACACTTTTTGTGGAAAATTCGGAGATTGTCATCAGCCAAAGTGTACTAAGTCTATAGAGGGAACCAGGGAGGTGAGAGGCAACTCCCTGGAGGGGACCAAGCAATGGGAGGGTGGCAAGATACGTCTCCCCATATTCGAGGGAGCTTTTTTTTTTCAGTTTTAGAACTGAAATTCAACAATCTGGTGCACACTTTTGTTGGAATATCTGGAAATTATTTTGTCAATCAGAGAAGGTGGGAGGGGATAATCCCTATTCCCCCTTCCTACACGAGGGAGATTCTTTACATTCTGATTGCATTTAAACGTTTTGGTGCACACATTTTGTGGCATATTTGAAAAACTGTCTATGTTCAAAGTGTAGCCACGGTCTACTTGTATGGATGGGACGGGGGGGGGGGGGGGGGCGGGACGGGCGAGCAGGGAGAAGGCGTGGGGCGAGTGCTATTACCACCCTTCCCGTATAAGAGGGAGCTTTTGCCTTTTTAAAGTTGAAATTAAGATATCTCGCATACGGATGTCCGATGGAATATTTGGGAAATTAAAAAAAAAAAAACCCACTGATCTATGACAGGGGAAGTGAGCGAGGAAAGGGTTGATTAAAAGGGAATATTCCCCTTGTACATGAAGGAACTTTCGAGTTTTCGGAATGTAAGTGATAAGTCTTATGCACTCAGAATTATGCATAATTTTCTGTAAATCTGAAGAGTGTACTAAGGCTAGGGAAAGGGGCACAGAGGGGGAGGGTTTGGGACGGGGTACCCCCTCCCAAGCACGAGAGATTTTTTTTTTTATTTTTTTATTGAAATTCACCAATCTGGTGTACACTTTAGATAAGATATTTGGACAAAACGCAAGAAATTCGGGAGTTATTGGGGGACAAAATGACATGTCCCCCCCCCCCCCATCCTCCAGGATCGACGTCCCCGCATACGAGTGGGCTTTTGCATTCTTAGAATACAAATACAAATGAAAAGTTTTGATGGAAAATACGGAAAGCTGTCAATCCCAAAGTGTACTAAAGTTTTTAATGGGAAACAAAGCGGGGGAAGAGTTGATTGAAAGAAGATATCCCCTACCACCCACGGTTAATCTTTTGTGTTCTTTTTTTTTTTTTGTAACTGAAATGACAGACCTGGTGCACACTTAAAATAAAAAATTTGGGAATCTGTCAATCTAAAAAAAAAAAGGAAAAGGACCGAAAGGGGGAGGTGGTATATGTTGTTGCATTTTTCAGAATTGAATTCTGCAATCTGGTGCACACTTTGGATAAGATATTTGGACAGTTTTCTATCAAAAAACGCAAGAAAACTTTCCTCATTTCGGGAATCATTGTGGATCAAAATGAAAAGTTTACCCCTCCCCTCCCCCGTCCCCCCCCCCCCCGTCCTCTAGGATCGACGCCCCTGCATACGAGGGTGCTTTTGCATTTGCATTCAGATGAAAATATCTCGTAAACACGTATGATGTAACCTGGGAAAGTTTCAATCCAAGAAGTATATACTAAATCTAGGGGGGGGGGGGGGGGCTCCGTTAACTGAAAGTATCTAGATATCTCCTTCCACCCACGGAAGTTTTGCATTTTTTTTTTTAAACTGAAGTAACAGACCTGGTGCACACTTTAGATGAAACATTTTAGAATCTGTCAATGTAAAGTGTTGATTAAGTAGAAAGGACTGAACGGGGAGGGTATGGAAGGGGATAGGCCTATCCCCCTCTTACGCGAGGGAGATTTTGTATTTTCAGAATTGAAATTAAGCCATCTTTGGATGAAATATTTCGACAGTTTTCTATCAAAAAAGTAAGAACATTTCCACATCTCGGGAGTTACGAGGAGGAGCAAAATGATATGTTTGTCCCCAATACTTTTATGGGGAACCACCCCCCCCCCCCCCCCCCATCGACACCTCTGCATATGAGGAAGCTTTTGTAGGTGAAAGATCTGCTGCACATTCTTTGATAAAATATTGGCAAATATATCAATCTCATATAGTGTACAAAGTCTATCGAAAGGGACCCAGTAGCGGAGATTTTGCGTGTTTATGATTGCAATTCAATGATCTGGTGCATAGTTCTGGCGGTATTTGAACAATTTTCTGTAAAGAAAGTTCGAGATCTGTCTTCATCTCTGGAATTGCTTGGGGGACAAATGATTTGTCGCCCCTTAAAATTTCCGTAGAAGCGGGGCAATTTCATGAATGATTCAGGAAATGGAGGGGGGTTCAATTATGGCGGTATAATTTTGTTATTGTTTGTTTGTTTCCGTACATAATTTGCAGATGGTCCCGAGTTGCTCGCGTCATAGCATGCTTAAATGTAGGCCTATACTATTGACGTTGTCAACATCTAGACCATACCTTATATCGATATTACTTTCCTTGAAAAAATCATTATACATTTTCCTACGAGATTATGCATATTATTTGGCCTAGATGGATGCTATAAGTTAACATTGAAAAAAAAATGGCATTGGCTTAACCCTATTATAAAGCCCAAGGGGTGCACATTGTGCCCCCCCCCCCTACCAGATTTTCATTCGCCACTCCTTTGCCCTTAATCCAATTGTAACCAAATTTGGTGACTTTTCCTAAAATCTTATTCCAAACATTTTGATATATAATTTAGCTATATTTGATATTGCTGGTTGCCATAGCAACCATAAACTGACAACCATGTCAATCAGATTTTTGCGTATTTTTCTGTTCCAATTCCAATTTACAACATTATATTGTATGAAATGAGCGTTTCTTGGCTAAAATTTGCTGAAGAAGCAAAATGTCAAGTGATTATGGCCTTGAAATGCTTGTCCTATTATTTCCTTTGTTTTTCTGTGACAATGGCATAAAACAATACATATAATAGAGATAGTTGAAAATAACAATATTTTCCAAAGTTTGCCATTCTATTTTGTGTCATTTTGATTCCTTCACCCACATTATACCTCTAATATAATTTGTTTATCACATTATCAATCTGCAAACTTAGAATTCCAATATCATGGAAATATGAAATATGATAACTTTGCAGGTACCTATCCCAAACAGTACATCACAGGTTTCATAATGTATTTCTTTATTTTGTTATGAATAGCGCCCCCATGTGGTGACTTTGAGAAATTTCAACCATAACAAATAATGAGCCTTGACTTCCACATCATTTGTGGCAAATATGAAAAATATTGGTCTATGATAGGACATACTGGGGATAAAGGGATTATACAGAGAAATCACGTTTTTAGCATATTTCCTATGTATTTCTTTATATTTTGGTGAATAGCGCCCTCTATGGGTAATCTTGAAAAAATTATGCGGTCATGTATTTCAGGTGTCTATCAATGTTATCATTTATTTGTTAGAAAACTACTGCTTAATTGCAGCTATTTTTATCGGGTTTTTTGTATTTTGTAAATCTTCTAATATTTACTGAATAACTTAATTTTGTTTTAATTAAAGTCATCACTTTGCCTTTTTCTTTGGGGGGGGGGGGGTAGGGGGATGGGGGTGTTGATTAAGGGTATAATATTTTTGCTGATGTTCCTTTTTATTTTGTGTAACCATTTTGTCTTTGTGCGATTTGTAATCATTTAATGATTGTTGTAATTGATTTTAATTCGTTCTAATAAAAACAAAATAAATTTGTTTCTAATTTTGTTTCTAATGAAAACAAAATAAAAAAGCTTATATAACCAAAAGCTTATGTAACCAATTATGTAACCAATTGCGTGGCTCCTCCCTGTCACGTGGTTGTTGGTTGGCGCCTTTATTGAGGTACTGCTTGGCGGTCCCTTGCCTCATCGGCGGGACGTGGTTGGGGGCGCCATGCTTGTGGTTATTGACCGTTCGCACTGTGACCATTTACGATAGTGGGCATTCACCTATTCGCGTTCAACCAGTGTTGTATCTATGTCATTTCATGTGCATAACTTTGTGAATGTTAATCACTGAATTCAATAATTATGTCTGCATCTGCTATAGGAGAAGTGGGTTTATTTTTTTCCTCTTTTTTTTTCTATCTCTCTCTGAAAATGGTTGATATAATGTTCATAAATGCATAGGGACATTTTACTTAGTTTATTTCTTTCCTTTTTGTAATCTGATTTCTTAACTGGTGTATTCTAATTACTATTTTATATTAGAGCAAGGCTGAAGACGCTCTTAGATAATCATTGTTAATACGTTGATCTGTAATACACGTGGTACCTTATGTATGGGATTAATGTTACATTGACTCTGTTTTCCAACTAGATGTAGCCTTTTCTTTCATTTTAGTCTCGTACATCACAGACATTCAAGATGTCAAAATCCCCTGCGTTGCCCTCTACAGGTGCCCTCGTGGACACAAGCAATAGCAATCACGCTCACCCTATATATACTACACAATCCAGTAGACATTGCATTTAATTCAATTTATGATGATGATTTTTTTTTTAATATACGGTAGGACCTTCTTTGGAAGAAAGAGAAGCAAATAGTTATCAAAACAATATGTCTTTGATAATTGTGTTTCAGATAGTTTTAATTCATCGTCGCAAGAATTTGATTATGACTTTGAAATAGAAAACCAATTTCAAAGTCCATCTTCGGAATATCTTACTCTCAACCAGTTTAATGTTGTCAAGGAGCATGATGATACCACTTTTTCTCTCAAACATTTTGATATTAGGAGTATTAATAAACATTTTGAAGAATTGAGGATATTTTTAGATAATCCCATCAGGCAAAAATTTTCCATAATAGGTTTAACTGAAACCTGGCTTTCCAATGATTTAAGTCTTCCTTTCGCCCTCGACGGATATGATTTTGTAGTTAACAACAGGCAAACTAGGGCGGGTGGGGGCGTTGCTTTTCTTCCTATGAATCGTTTATATGCTTTGCACTGGTTCTGTCAAAGTTCTTTTACAGGCTTTGACTATTTGTGTGTACGCTTTCTTCCTGTGTTGTTTATGTATTCTATGTTCTTTGATTATGTTGCCTAAAGTCTATGTTTTCGTGAATTTGCCTACTCGCAGTACTATCCTTGAACCCGGAATTGTTCGTGCATCTTTTGTGCCAAAAATTTTTATTCCTCTGCTAACTCGTCAGTTTGACATGCCTTCATATACGTTATGCCTCATTTTATGGCCAATCGACTTAATGTAGCATTTGATTCCCTTGATCATGATGAACTCTTTGATCTGTTTAGACGTCCCCCTTCGGAATTAAGTCGGAATAAGTCACAATCGTCTGCTTTTTTTTTTAACGATCTTATTGCCAATAATGTAAACTCATCTTTAAAAGATATATATAATGATTTTGATTTTGAATATGACACCCCTCAAATTCCTTCTAAATAATTGTATGTAACTGTTGATCAATTTAAAGATTACACAAAAAGTTTTTCACAAAGTATATTTTCCATGTTACATTTAAATATAGGGAGACTTTAGATACTTTGTTCGTGGAAATTTGTATTCCGCAAAGTAAGAATATTATAATTGGTATTGTTTATAGACCCCAACCTCTAGTCCCAAAGATTTTTTGAATTTTTATTGTATGACAAACTTATTAAAAAGTCCTCTATTTATCAATAAAAGCATTTTCATAATGGGTGATTTTAATATTGATTTGATTAAGAATGATGATAACACTTCTGAAGAATTTCTTGAAATGTTTTGTCAGCCTCTTTCTTGCCATTGATTTTAAAGCCAACTCGTGTTACAAATCACTCCGCAACCCTCCTTGATAATATTTTGTCTAATTCTGTGCAGATTTTAAACTGATAATTTTATCTGATATAACTGATCATTTCCCTATTATAACATGTTTTGATCTGAAACATTCGGTTAATAAGTTCAAATTTTCTCTATTTAGACGTAGAGCTTCACTGGAAAATTTGGCTAGCCTTGGTGCTTGCTTAGATAGGGCTGACTGGTCTAGCGTTTATGAAAATGACGACGTAAATGCATCATTTGAAAATTTTTCAGGGATTATGAATAAATATTTAGATGAATATATTCCTAAATTAAAATATAAGTCAGTTAATTATAAAACGTCTTCTAAACTTCCATGGATTTCAAAATCTGTTCTTCGTTCAATGAATAGGAAAAATAGGTTATACTTTAAATTCAAAATGAAAAAAACTGAGAAGTCAAAAAATAAATACACTTCGCATAAAAACATTTTAACGAAGATTATACGGTTGGAAAAGCGGAAATATTATGTGATCCAGTTAGAAAAATATAAACATGATATAAAGAATACATGGAAGGTATTGAAGCAGGCTATGAATATATCAAAAAAGAAATGAAATATTACAAAGTTAAAACATGATAATAAAATTGTTGAAGATCATAATGATATATATAGTTGAAATTTTTAACTCTTATTTTTCAATGATGGGGAAAATCTGGCAGAAGAAGTACCACAGTCAAATACGCATTTTTCTACATTCTTAGGTCAACCAAATTCTATTTCTATTTTTTTTTTGTTCCAACTACCAAATATGAAATAATAGATATTGTTACTGCAATGAATAATAAGCGAAGTGCTGGTTATGATGATATAAGTAATTTTATTTTAAAGGGAATTATATCATCAATTGCTGACCAACTTTCACATATTTTCAATAAATCTATACTAAGTGGTGTTTTTCCTGAAAAAAATTGGTGTTTGTAAGAACAATTAATTTTCTTAATTATCATAATGTTTTTACAAATTCTTAATTTGGGTTTCGTCAGAAACACAGTCCCATTCATGCCCTTTTGAAGTTTATTGACCACGCCGCGCATACTTTTGATATACCACTCTCATCTTATTGGTATCTTCCTGGACTTCTCCAAGGCCTTTGATAGGATAAATCATGAAATTTTATTATATAAATTGTCTCATTATGGAATACGGGGGAAGGCCTTGGAGTGGTTCAGAAGTTACCTACAAAATCGAAAACAATATGTATCTCTGAACGGGAATGACTAAAATCTAGAAATTATTAAATGTGACGTCCCACAGGGTAGCTTATTAGGACCTTTACTTTTTATTATTTACATTAATGACTTTTGCAGATCATCTGATATACTCTCATTTATACTTTTTGCTGATGATTCCAATGTTTTCTTTTCTCACCGAAATCTAGATACTCTCGTACGCATTGTTAATTCCGAATTGAAAAAAGTTACTCAGTGGATAAGAGCTAATAAATTATCACTTAATCTCCAGAAAACTAAGTATATGCTTTTTAGCAATTCCGTAGAAGCTTTGCGCACAAATATCATTTTTGATGACACTCTGCTAGAACGTGTATCTCATATAAAATTCATTGGTATCACAGTGGACGATAAACTTTCATGGAGACCGCACATTATTAACATTAGTACCATAATTTCACGTAATATTGGTATCATGAATAGACTCAAGTCTCATAGTCCAATGTCCTCTCTGTTGACCTTGTATTTTTCTCTAATTTTACCGTATCTTAATTACGGACTCCTAGCATGGGGTAGTGCCCATCAAACTTTACTAGATAGATTACTGTTACTGTAAAAAAAAAAAAAAAGGCACTTCGTATTATTTGCGTCATCCCGCCATGTTCCCATTCAGAGCCATTGTTTACTAAATATAAGATTTTGAAAATCAAAGATTTGTATTTTTTTTTCAGCTTGGTCAGTTTATGTTTATATAATTAGGTCTACAATGCAAATGCACTTCCCAGTATTTTCAATTCAATGTTTCCGCGGAACCAGTTTTTCATAATTATCCCACTAGGCAATCTAATGAGTTGCATTTGCCCCTCCTTAGAACTTTATTAGCTCAGAGTACATTATAATATACACCGGTCCTAGATTTTGGAATTCATTAAGCTGTGAAATAAAGAATTCCCCTTCTTTGCATTCTTTTAAGCGCAAGTTGAAATAATTTCTGTTAAATCCGATCTCATTAAAATTAGATCTCATCAACCTCAGGGTTCATCATCCATCCACCAATCTTTCGATCACTGACTTCATTATTACGGAATAGATTACGTAGGTTATTATGTAATAGCCATCAAATCCTTGCACAGCTGCGTGCAGTACCAGCCCTCTGAAGCACATTCTCAATCACCCCCTGTTCCATTTCCCTAGTTCAGCGTGTAGGCATTCTCTTGTGTTTTTTCCCTTTCTCTCTCTCCATTCTTTCCGTCTTTTTTGTCAAGTCGTGTCATGTCTTTTGTATTTCTCCTGTCTTGCTCTGTTCTGTCGTAAATTATACCTGTGATAAGTATTTGTAAATAAGTTTAATTCATAAGTTTGTTCATTTTTTTAATGGTTCATAACATACAAGCTTGCTTTTTAGTGGACCTCTCAGTTCTTTTTTTCTCAACTGAAGCATAGCTTTGTACTTTTTTGCCAGTATGCATTCTTTTGTTTATCTGTATCATTTATCTTTTGCAAAGTCGAATGTTTGTGTTTATGATGTAATTCCAAATTTATTATGCGTTATGTTTTGTTGGAAAAAGAAGAATGAAAAAAAAATTTTGCTTCTTCAGCAAATTTTAGCCAAGAAACGCTCATTTCATACAATATAATGTTGTAAATTGGAATTGGAACAGAAAAATACGCAAAAAAATCTGATTGACATGGTTGTCAGTTTATGGTTGCTATGGCAACCAGCAATATCAAATATAGCTAAATTATAAATTATATCAAAATGTTTGGAATAAGATTTTAGGAAAAGTCACCAAATTTGGTTACAATTGGATTAAGGGCAAAGGAGTGGCGAATGAAAAAAAAAATATGACATTCATATTCCAAAACGAAAAGAAAAATCATCCAACTATAAAAAAAGTACCCAGGCTTCCTTGGATTTCTAAATCACTTTTGCGTTCAATAAATAGAAATAATAATTTATATTACAAATTTAAAATGAAACCTACTGAACAATCAATACTAAAATATACCAGTTATAAAAATACTTTGACGAAAATTATATGTATTGAAAAGAAAAAATATTATACTAAGCAGTTACAATTTTATAGGCATGATATGCAAAATACATGGAAAGTTTTAAAGCAAGCAATGAATATATCAAATAACAAGTCGAATATTACTAAAATTAGATTTGATAATGAAATTTATGAAGATTCTCATCAAATTTGTAATATTTTGAATAGTCATTTTTCTTCCATTGGGGAAAATCTTGCAAGCAACAGTCCTTTCTGAGTTTTTTTTTTTTTTTTCTGAGTTTCTAGGTCCACCAAATTCAAACTCAATGTTTCTTAGTCCAACATATATTCAGGAGATAATCAACATTGTTTCTGATTTTCGTTCCAAAAAAAGTGCTGGACACGATGACATCAGTAATTTTATGTTGAAGGGGGTGATATCTTCAATTGCGGATCCTTTAGCTCACATATTTGATTTATCTCTTTTTAATGGTATTGTTCCTGAAAGTATGAAAATAGCAAAAGTCATCCCTTTGTTTAAAAAGGTGACAAATCAGATGTTAATAATTATAGACCATTTTCTTTGTTACATTGTCCAAAATTCTTGAAAAAATTGTTTACAAAAGAACTATTACTTTTTTTAGATTTAATGATATACTCTCACATTCTCAGTTTGGATTTAGGGGAAAACATAGCACCAGACATGCATTATTGAGTTTTGTAGAAAAAGTGGCACATGCTATCGACAAATCTTCACATCTCATAGGTTTGTTCTTGGACTTCTCCAAGGCCTTCGACACCATTATTCATGATATTTTACTTAATAAATTACACCATTACGGAGTCCGTGGGAAGGCCTTGGAGTGGTTCAGGAGCTACCTCATGAACAGGAAGCAATATGCCTCTTTAAATGGTTGTAATTAAAAAATGTTAAATGTTAAATGTGGGGTCCCACAGGGAAGTTTGTTAGGTCCGCTTTTATTTTTTGTTTAAATAAATGATTTCTGTAGATCATCAGATATTCTTTCTTTCATTCTCTTTGCGGACGATTCAAATTTATTTTTTTCGCATAATAATCCTCTTACTCTTGTAAATACATTAAATTCTGAATTAGAAAAAGTTGCTCAATGGATAAAAGCTAATAGATTATCTCTCAATCTTCAAAAAACAAAATATATGCTTTTTAGCAACTCCATAGAGGCATTACCTGTTGATATTATCTTTGATGGCACACCACTGGAAAATGTTTCTTTTGTTAATTTTTGGGGAATAATAGTTGATAAGTTCTCATAGAAATTTCACATTGATAGTATATGTAAGATTATTTCACGAAATATTGGTATAATTAACAAGATTAAATTTTGTCTTCCTTTGTCGTCCTGCTCACATTATATTCATCCCTTATATTGCCTTATTTAGATTACGGTATTCTTGATGGGGAAATACATATCAAACACTCTTGGATATTACTTCTGCTACAAAAGAAGTCACTGCGTATTATGTCACACTGCATTTTTGTCTCATACTGATCCGTTATTTTTTGAAAATAAAATATTCAAAATTAAAGATTTTTCTTTGTTTAATTTAGGACAATTTATGTATAATTATAATAAAAATAATCTTCCAGATATATTAGAAACAATGTTTTCAAGGCGATCCAATGAATTCCATGTGCCATTTTTTAGGACTTTGCTGGCGCAGCACACCTTCATCTACGAGGGGCCAAAGTATTGGAACTCACTTCCCAACGACATAGTATCAGCACAAACTTTGAATTCTTTTAAGAACAAATTAAAATTATTTTTACTGAAATCTTATGTATACAACCGAATTTTGTTCGGTTTTATTGTCTCAATCATGTCATCTTTTTTTATAGCCGTTCTTCTGCCGTTCTTCTGCATTCATACCGGTATATACACCCAATCCTTCGCAATATCAATCCAGGGAGCGTTTTATCATTGCACTTACATCATGATGTCCAGTGTGCTTGTGTCCACGAGGGCGCGTGTTGTACCATAGTCTCATTCCCCCCCCCCTTTTTTTTCTTTTTTTTTTCTCCTTTTTTCCCTTCCTAAGTTAATTTAATGTCAGTTGACATTGGTTTCTTTGATTTTGTGTATGTATTTTCCGGGGGTCCCATACCTTACAAGCTCTGCTTTTTAGTGGGACCCTCCATTTCCATTCTAGTCTTTGTATTATGTATTTGTATGTACCTTAGAAAAGGACTTCCTGTTGTTACTCGTGATCACATGTACGTTTTCTTTGAAATTGTCACAAATATGTTCTGTTAATGTATTGTTGTTGTTTTTTTTTTTCAATTCAAAGTTTATTTCATTTTCCGACAAAACATAAGTTACACTTCTTTTGACAACAGAGAATAAGGTAAACAGAACATTATGTATTGAAAAGAATGTACAACAAAATTTGAGGACCTTATAGTAATTATACATTGTTGTAAAAAAAGAAACAGAAGTGATCGAAATGAAGTACATGTATAACTTTGCTTAAAGTGCGAAAAATGGAGAGACCCACTAAAAAGACAGAGCTTGTAGAATGTGGGCCCCTCTAATGTGGGCCCCTCTTGTATATTATTTTTCTTTGTTTATTCAATGGAAATGGAAATAAAGTTGAAATTGAAATTGAAATTGATTTTTTTTTGTGCACACCTTTGATGAAATATTCGGAATTTTGTCAATCTAAAAATGTACTAATGAAATAAGAAAGAAACATGAGTGGGCAGGATGACGGGGTATCCCCCTCCCAAGCAACCCAAGCAAGGAGAGATTTTACACTTTCAGAACTTAAATTTAACAATCTTCACCAATCTGGTGTGCACTTTGGGTGATATATTTGGACAATTTTCTATCATGAAAGCAAGAAATTTTCCACTTCTCAGGAATAAGTGGGGGCCAAAATTATGCTTGCCCCCTCCTCCCCCCCCCCCCCCCCAAGTCAACGCCCCTGACAATCCTGATAGGTTGTCGATCGCTTTACATTATTTCTATCCACAAAGTGACGTGTACATTATACATAATATGAACCCTCGTGTGTATATAATAATATAGGCTAACGCGTCTATTGCAATTTACCCCAGACCCTTCCCTTGACCCTAATCCTAATCCTGATCCTGAACCTAATCCTAACCCTAACCCAAACTCTAACCCTAAACCTAACCCTAACCTTAATATTTAATCATAGCCTTATCACTAACCAGTATTTAGCCGTGGGTAATTGCCCTGATACGAGGCTAACAACGCGGGTTCTGCCAAAACTTTTAACCTGGTATTGAGCACCCTTCACGTATTTTTTGTTTGTCCTGAAAAGAAAAAGGAAACAATTGCTAAAAGAATAAAAAGAAGGGAAGGTATACTTATCCACAAGACTTGGCGATTTCATCTTGTATCTCAAATTTATTTAATCTTACTCTGGAAAAGGTTGAAAGGCTGCAGCTTCTCATGCATATACACGCAACTGTATCTTTTTTTTCTTTCTAAATGTTATCTAAGGGGATGGTGAGGCGATGGGGACGACCGCCCCCTCGCCCCCTTGGCTACGTCTTTGTATTATGTTACCTCAACAGAAGGCTCATTCCGCACTGTAAAAACATCGGTGTTAGATTTAACACCACGGGTGTTAAATCTAACACCGATCAAACTTCAATAAAGGACCACACCCACAGGTGTTAGAAATGCACTGTGATGGTGTTGAAAAGTGTTCACCTGACACTTCGTGGTGTTAATTCGACACTGTACCTGGTGTTATTTTGACACTGTACTGGTGTTAATTCAAAAATGACACCACATGGTGTTGATTTGATATTTTCTGGTGTTAATATCAATGGTTTAACACCCGTCCAGCTTCAATAAGGGACCACACCAGCTGGTGTTACTTTGGTGTAAATTTATTTTCACATATTTTCAAAAATCTAGTATTTTAATGTAAAATTCTTGATCGTCTTGTTTAAATAAAAAATCAACAAAAAGTGCAGTTACTAAGAAACTCTTCAAAAAACAGTTTAAAATTTGGAAATGACACCCGTAGGTGTTAATTCAACACCATAAATGAGCACCGAAAATTTAACACCAACTCGGTGTTCACTATTTAACACCGGACTTTTTGCAGTGCGATGGGTTGTCACTAAGAGCCATCAAATCGTCTTCTTCTTTAGCGTATGGAAATTAGAAGTGAACAATTTGATACCATGTGAATTTGGAATCACAGACGTGAATTAACCTCAGCATTAATCTACGTCGATTATCATCAAGATTATACTTTTTCACGCACTGATTATTTTGATCATGCCTGTAGTGTATTCTGAAATGGTCGTTTATGATGTATCACTAGTAACTCCACTACGGGGCCTTAATTGATCGGAAGGGGGGGGGGGTGAGCAGCCTCTCTCTCTCTCTCTCTCTCTTCTTTTTGCTCGTCAAAAAATTATAATTAAGAAAAAATCAGAAACATATTATCTGGGAAAAATCGCAATAGATATCACAAAAATTGAATATCCAAAAGTTCCTTATAGATCGTTCGGGGGGGGGGGGGGGGGGGGAGGTACCATTGACTCCCCCCCCCCCCCCAAAAAAAAAAAAAAAAAAAAAACATTTCGCGGCCCCTAAATGCAATAATGATTATAGCATCTAATTGCTGAAATGTATCAAACATGGTTGTATCCTACCGTATGTCCGTTTATGATGCAGTTATTAAACTGTATAGTTTAATCATCTTTAATGAAAATAGATTACGGGTCCGTTTTTTTTTTTTTTTTTTTTACCCGCTTATTGCCCGTCTTACATACCCGAGGCCTCGGGTAAAACGGTCGTTATCAAGGGAAAAAAAAATCTTTGCACATTATTAAAGCCCCTGTCACACTTTACCGGATAGGCCCACCGTACAAAAACAAAACAAAACAAAACAAAACAAAAACAAAAAACGAGCGATATTTTGCTCATCCGTTGTTCAAATCGTCAATCCGGTGGACAAAGTGCAAAGTTTCCGTTTTAGAGGAGCGTACGTGCACGGTATAGTGGACGAACCAAACGAAGAAACAACGAACCTGGGGCGATTGTGTACAGGACAGTGAAACGTGCGCAAACGAATGAGAAACGAATATGAACTGCTTGCCCACAGGACAAAACGCACGAGGAACAAATAGGTGACGCATGAGAAGTAGGTCTAAATCGAACGTCAGAGATCCATTGGCGTTACAGCTATCGGGATATACATTTATTACATCATCTTGGAGCGTCCACCACTTGGCCAGTTCTGCTTCTATTGGTATACTACCTGTACACTTCACTTCTCATCTCACAGCTCCCGTCAAAATGCCAAGGGATCGAAGGCCAAGACTTGGCCTCCTTCTCAATATGTTGGCTACCTGTTGCTGGACCTTTGACACCACTTTCTTCATTTTGGTCCTAAATATCCGTCTTACATGCAGATTTACCCAAAAGTTTCTGACATTACACAAAATCACTTTCATTCATGGACGATGTTACTTTACAAATATAACCTTCTCTATTTTTGTTGCTGATTTTTTTTTCAGATGTTCTTTATAATGATTAATTATACAGATATGTAAATCTATTTTAAGTCTCGAATTTTACCCCGAGGCCTCGATCCATGTCAAGCTGCTGCTTATGATCGCGGTCTCCTGCTTTTCTGTTATTATGATAACCAAAAATATTTAATTTTAAAAATCAATTTATTCAAATCCCCTCTGTTATATTCTTTTTTTTTCTAAAATTCGTTTAATGAAACGACGTGATATACTCCGAATGAATAATCAATTATTATCTACATACTCTACAAGTGTTGATTTAACGATTCGCCTCCGAACTTTTTTTTTTTTGTGAATGATATGCTACACGTCTTATACATCGAATACTGTCATGTTCATAGTGTGTGTTTATATGTACCTTGAATTAATTTGCAAGACAGTATATGCTTGCTTAATGTCGTGTAACGTTAATTTCTAAATATGTGTATTCTTTTCTTATGTGTGATTTGGAAAAAGGCAGAAATAAAATCAATCAATCAATCAATCAATTAATAACCGGATGTACGTTGATTTTCTCAACTTAGTAAAGGCACATAATTTTTCTTCATTGAACTCATACATTGTACAGTGTATATGAAGATCCTGAAGTCTTAAAACACTATTTTGACTGCATTCAGAATATCACTGTCAGCAATACATTTTTCAAATTTGGACATTGACTCAAGGTTTGAAGCAGTCTCTATTTTCTCTCAAACAATTTCTGTGATACATCAAATCAAATGCATCACAGCCACATGACACTAATATGGCTCATTTAGATTTCCTAATGCATGGGTTTTGTAAATTGATGGCTTCTACTCATTGTCTCATTTTCAACTCATAACTTTTAATTTTTGAATATCCAACAGTTGATCTCAGTCGATGCCCAGTCATAATCGAATATATATACTTCATTGCCCCATGATAGCGAATCTGATTAAGGCTGCCCTTTTTGCTGGTAAAACCTACAACTAGTGTATTAATTATGCATGCTTCCATAAATTTTGTTCAGATCTCTGCAGTTCCTCAGTATTTACAACAATCTTACAACAGCCATGATAGTAAACTGACTGAAAATCTTGCTTTTCCGAAAGACTTGTTGTCCTGTCATAGAGGGGTGAGAAGTTTTTATTTCCCCAATGAGATGATGGTCTTTCCGACCTTGAAACCTATGAAGCATTTTGCTTTCTTTTTGATGTGCCTCTAACCTTTTCACCTGAAACACAACATTTGCATGGCAAATCGGGGAAACTTAGCAAAGTAGTTTTGTGTCGCCTTTGTGTCGCCTTTGTGTTTATGACAATATTGGTAATTCAAACCAAATTCCCTGTTTCTCTCAGGACCAATTTGCCACTTCTTGGACCGCATCTGCCTTCTCTGTTGCTTGCTTTCCTTCCTCCAGGCGGCAATATACTTATGGAGGGCCATGTTGGCATTTTGCAGCAACGGACTTATACAGGAGGCCTAGCGGATCGAAACGCGAGGAAAACGACAAAGTACAGTAAAGATACAGGAGAAAACGTCCAACTATAGGACAAGGGTCGGATCGCGCTATCCGTTTTTTGGCGAGGAAAAACTTTGTGCATGCACAAAGTTTTCTGGCCCCTCTGACGAAAGACAAATGTCCATCCAAAGGATAAAGAGGAAACGTATTTTAACGGATATCAACGGATGCCAAAAATCGACCTTCGGTTCCCATGCGTTTGCCTTATCCGGCAAAGTGTGACAGGGGCATTAGCCCCTAAGCATTTTGTTTCATGTAGTCAACGTACAGATGACTATCGTACATTATCGTACAAGCTTTGCTTCTTAGTGAGACCCTCCATTTCCATCCCCATCTTTATACGCATTATGTATATGTTAACAAATACAATTGTGTTTTTCTTTTCATCTGCTACTCATTTTCGTATGTACTTTGTTAAATCACATTATGCAACTATATTACAAATATCATTGTATATAATTATATGTAGATTGTATATAATTTCTTTGTTTATTTGATGGAAATGGAAACAAATTTGAATTTGAAAAACATGACGTACAGATGGGTAGCGATATGCAGCCACAAAATATAATACACCAAAGAAAATATCCAAATCCCTCTATGGGCTAAGAATGATGTGACTCAAAAGCTAAGAAGGGATCCCGCTTACCCCATTCCCCCCCCCCTTCCTAAAATCAAAACAAACAAACAAACAAACAAACAAACAAACAAAAACACAAAAAACAAACAAACAAATAATGTGGTTGCTCCAAATTTTCAATCATATAATCCTCCCTTGGGAGACTTCTAGCACAGGCTCCGACAGTTCGCCAAAGTACCAAAAAGGCCCTGAACAGTGTACAAAGTCTATGTGTTAAGGACCTTTTAGCATAAGGCCGACGATATATGTTTCTTACTATCTATGTGGTTATAGACCTACAGCTCTTTCTTGTCAAGCTCATATTAATAGCTCCATGCAACAATTTTCGGAACTCACATGGACACTGTTTTGTTGAAAATCAATATCCAAAAAAAAAAACTATGTGACATCAAGACACACTTTTGGGGGGATCTATTAGATTGCATTGCTTCTATTGTATTCCAGGAGCTTTTGTTCTATATTTCATAAAATATGTTTATCGCTTTAGTCTATTTTCAAACGTATGATAAAATTATTTTTCCTTTTTTTTTTTAACTGAAGTGACAGGCTGGTGCACACTTTGGGTGAAGTATTTTGACAGTTGTGTTTTTTTAACAAAAAAACAAAACAAAACAAAACAAAACGAGACTTGTCCACATCTCAGTGGAATCGATATAAGACTTCTGACGAGGAACGTTGGATCTGTTGCGCCTTTTTGTCCTCTGCGTGGTGTTGTCTTCCTGTCATGTTAGTCTCGTCTGACTCATTCTTTTAGTCTTCCTTTATTAGTTTCATTTTGTTAGTTTCATTGTTGCTCCAGTTTCGCTTCATGTTCATTCGCGTGTTTGTATGTGTGTTTGTTTGTTACTCTGTCTTCTTAGTGGGCTTCCAGACGTTTTTTCTTTGTGCATTAACTTATCTTTCTATTGACATTCTGTACCCGAGAAGCCCACATCAGTTCCGTCTTTTTTAGTGGGTCTCTCCATTTTTCGAAGTTTGCGTATGGTCATTTCATATTCCCCACTTCAGTTTTCATAACTTATAATCACTAGGCCCTATGAGGTTCCACAATTTATTGTTGTATCCTCTTCTCATTTTACTTTGTTTTGCTTAATTTTCTGTTATAAAAGAAACAAGTGAAATGTCTACTTTTTTCGAAAAATGAAATGAAATTTTAATTGAACTGAACTGAATTGAAAAAAAAACAACAACAAACAAACAAACCCAAACAAACAAACAAACAAACCGAGATACAATACCAACCCAGGCTCTGTACTAGTTTTTGACTAGCGCCAGCTACAGTTAACCAGCTTCATAATCATGCAGTCGTTTATTGTGGCTAGGTCTAGGGCCGCCGGCTGTGATGTGTGGGTCGTTCACGTCCCCACAGCAAACAATGTTGTATTCTCTTTGCTCTAGCTACCAGTGTAAATGTTCGTAGAAAAAAGGTAAACTTGGAATTATCCCACGCTCCGTACGGTTACTCCTGCGACTCGAATTATGAGTTCATTCACAGAAAAGGCACTGACCGAGAAGCTAAATTCACTTACTAATACTCAACAGAGTATTCAAACGATGTCTCTATGGCTGATCCATCATCGGAAACACGCAAAGAAAATCGTAACCGTGTGGTACACGTTGCTCGTGAAAGGTAGGTAAAATTGATAGCAGTTGCCGCGCCGTGAATCTTGCAGTAACCATCAAACAGTGCGCGGAACGACCTCGGTCCCGAAGCCCTGGGATACATGGGGAAGTCGTAGCCGTCGGTAGCAGCCATCGCATGGCCCATCCATTCCATGACGTGGTGTTAGTTCAGGCTCAGGCCTATTGCAGTAGGACTACAGCCACGAAGCTAATTTAAGCGCCTCAAATATAAAATACCCGCAATCTTAGTATGTCCGTCGCGTTGAGAAGTACAAATTACAGCTGTACCGTACTTTTCCAGAACCAGAACTTGTTCAGAGTGTTACATGTTACGCCTTTTTGACCGACAAGTATGTCTAAGGCGAAAAACTTCTCATTTATAATAGTACCTACGTTAGTAATAGTACCTACGTTATAATAGTACCTACGTTAGTTAGTACTGAGTAGGGCCTAACTGACATTTGCTGGGTCAGTGAACAACTGACCCAGCAAATGTCAGTATTATAAATGAGAAGTTTTTCGCCTTAGACATACTTGTCGGTCAAGTTGCACCTGAACTAGGTCCCTACAACTCATGACTGTTTATGCCTTTCTCTCTGGCAATTTTACTAATTAAACAACTAACGTTAGGCACAACAGATATGGAAAAGTAATTAACTTTGATGATAGTTGATAGGTGTAATTGCAAATGAGTTGAATTATAAGGCCCTTAGGGACTCGATTTCAGTAAATTTGGGGGCGCTAGTGTACTTTCCCACCTGTTTGTCAAATGACATCCAAACATGCACAAACTCACCTTAGTTATTCAGTAACCTAAATACTTGCATCTGAGCGAGATTCAAGTCCAGTAGAAATGGAATTTTCACCATTTTGTCATTTTAATCTACTTCTCGGAATAATCTCGATCGCAGCTACTCGCTCAGCGATAACTGCATTGCACAGGAGCAGACAGCGCAGCACGATGTACAAAACACACGGCAGCACAGCAGCGAGCACCACGATTGATCTAAATGTAGCTATCTCACAGTGACCACAGCAATTTCTTGTATGGTGTCTTTAAAAAGAAAATACCATTTCCACCTTGGCCGATTACAAGGAAAAAACAAATTTTAGCTTTTCAATGACACCATAGAAAAAGCCGTATGTCGCTACATTCAGACCAATTCGTAATTGTGCTTGTGCACCGAGCAGCAATTCCACTATAGCGATCAAGATTTTCCAATGATTTTCCGACACTTGTAAACGCTAAGAGTGGACTTTGGAGACTCAGATGGAAGTATTTTAGGTTACTGAAATACCAGGGTGAGTTTGTGGTTGTTTGGAGGTCGTTTGACAAACAGGCGCGAAAGTACATGCTAGCGCCAATTTGGGGAAAACGGTAAAAGAGCAGACTCTATATAAAATAGTTATTATTATTATTATTGTTATTATTATTATTATTTATTCGGCATTTGCAAAACAATACAAGTGATAACAGAGAAACAGAACAAACAAACAAAACACAAGAAAACAAAGTGTCAGGCTTTCCCTGTTGAGCTTCCCGAAGGAGCCGGGTTGGAAAAAAGCAATCAAAATCACTATGACCCTTGGGCCTCTCTAACCAGGCAGAAATAAATTAATCATTTGTAATCATGTTTATAGGGCCTAAATCAGTAAGTGGCTTGCAGATGATCAGCTACTCTCGTCCTGAGGCCAGAGATGTCAAGTTCACACAATTTTTATGAGCGAGACTTTCATGACTCGGCATCTCGGCGCACGTGCATGTGCGCGAGCAAGGGAGCAAAATGACCAAGCGGGAGGAGGGGGGTGTCCCCCCTGCCACAGTAGGGAGCTTTTTAAATTTTTAGCTCTTAATGGTGCGATCTGGTGCATAGTTAAGTGACTATTTTTTACTTTTTTTGAAAGACCAAAGGGAAATATACCTTCAATTGCAACTGTCACTTTAATCCTTTGAGCTATGGTCCTAATGCGTGAGAAAAATGGGTGCCATGCGTGAGATCGTGAGACGGACCCTAAATGCATATGTCTCACGAAGAATGCGTGAGACTTGGTAGCTCTGTGAGGCCCTTGAGACTAAAGTGTCGATGGAATTAGAATCATCAACTTCCTGAGAGGGTCCGTTCCACTGCTTAATGGTGCATGGCAGGATTGAATTCCGATGGTAATGTGTGCGGCATTGACGTGGGATGACAAGTTGTTCATTGTGGCTCCTTCTTTGTGTTGATGGAAGTGGATGGAGTCCTTCCTTGATATTCCCCATGCAGGCAAGACCGTGATGGATCTTGTACAGCATGTTGAGGCAGGTAATACAGTGCCGTTTCGCAAGTGATGGCCACTGCAGTTCGTCAGTCATGGGCGATACACATGAGGTGTTACGGTATCGTCTCATGGCAAAGTGGACTGCATATCATTGGACCGCCTCCAATATGTTGATGGCCTGCTGGTTGTTGGGGTCCCAGAAGATGGTGGTGGCATACTCCATTGCTGGTCTGACATACTGTAAGTCTTGTAGTATGCTGTTTCTTGAATCTTCCTGGAAGAAATCTTGAGGTTGCGTCTCACAAAGCCCAAGGGTCTTGTTAGCTATGCTGGTGATGTGTTCTATCCAGTTGAGGTCTGAGCATCGTGTTACTCCTAAATATGTCACACTCTTGGCAACCTCCAGTGTATCTCCATGTAATTTATATTTGCGCTGGAGAACTTTATTCCTTCATAGGTGACTGGAAGGATGACACATTTTTTGGGATGGAAGAAGAGCATATCCCGTCTTTTCTCCCACTCAGCAAGTTTGTCCAGATTATGTTGTGGGTACTTATGATCATCAACTCCTGATTGAACAGAAATGAACTTGGATCTTGCTCCATTGATCACTACAGCCTGCCATCTGCCATCCAGGAAGTATTCATGGGTGTATGCAAGGGGGGGGGGGGGGGGGAGGAGGGGGGGGAGGGAGGGTCGTATGACCCCCCCCCCCCCCAAATTTTCAAAAGGTCCACTTTTTGTAAAAGACATTTTTGTTTTTTGAGGGCTTTTTACTCTATATAGGCCTACAACAGGGAAAAAAAAGTGACCGGTGTTCCAGCAAATTGTCAAAAACCTCGTAAATTTCGTAACTTAGTTTTAATATGCCATAATTTACCTTATTTCTAAGCCGCACTGCCATGCCAAAAAAGTCACTTTTGTATGCACCAAATGGCCCCATTTTAAGATATAAAATTCAAAAACTCCCTACCGTGGGAGGGGGGACACCCCCCTCCCACACCCTCCCCCCGCTCGGTCGCTCCGCTCCCTCGCAAAGGTAAAGGTCAAAAACTTTTTGATTACGACCCCCCCCCAGAAAAAATCCTGGATACACCCCTGGTATTTGAGATCGATTGATTCAAAACACCCTGGATTACATAGAAGTTGAGCTTGTGGACGAGGAGAGAGTGGTTGACGCGATCAAAAGCCTTTACAAAATTCAATATCAGGATGTCTGCTTTCCCCCAGCCATGTTGAAGAATTGCTTGTGGGTAAATTTGAGGAGTTGAGTCGCACATGACCTCTTTCTTCTGAATCCGTGCTGTTCAGGACATAGGATATTATTGTGTTTCAGATGGTCCATAATAGTGCTGGTCAGGATGTGCTCCAGCACCTTGCAGCAGACACTGGTGAGAGATATGAGTCTGTAGTTGGAAGGGTCATACTGCTCACCTTCTTGAAAATTGCAGCTCTTAACCAAGGAAGTTGCAGAATTTTCTCTACCAATTCCACAATACACATTACATGTGTACAGCTTAAAATTGTATAGGAAGTATCTGTGATAGTACACCTTCACGTGTGGTTAGGTGGAGCATTCAGACTACTGTAGGGGTTGCTTCATAGTTCTGTCACCTTTCAAACCTTCCTGCTTTAATACTATCAGAAGTTTGATGATTACCTGTTAGCCTAGGCTATGTACAAAATGCTTTAGTGATGCCATGTAAACTTTACTGATTGTGTTATCATATCTTGCTAGAGCCGTTATATTTGATGTGTCAGGCTAGCAACACATAAATGTACCCATTAGATGAAGTCTTGTCAATAGAAGAGAAAAATACAAGCATGTAGTGCAACAGTTCTAGATTGAGCAAAATCTATTGAAACTACAACTGACTTGTCATGCTTCTCTAGAAGTCTTTATTGGCCATTGAAATCACATTTCCACCCCTACCCCCCCCCCCCCTCCCAATAAAAAGGAGGGATCTTCCATGATTGTCTAAAATTGTGTGAGGGCATAGTGATCTGGGCCCCGTTGCAAGAAAGTTGCAATCAATTGCAAATAATTGCTAATTTTGAAACAACCATTCTGATTGGCTCAGGGTCTGCCCTATTAAGAAGACATGTATGCAACAATGATTTTGATTGGCTAGTGACAATCAGTTGCAAGTTGCGTTTAAACGCAAAGTTTCTAGCAACAGGGGCCTGATCACTTAATCAACAATTCTGAAGCAAGTATAATCTATGACATTTCAAGAAACTTCTGTCTTTTTAGGTATGTTTGCACAAAGCAAAGACATAGCAAAGTTTTGCAGTAGTCTGTTTTAACAGACAATGTATGTCATTATGTCTTGCTTGATGATTTTCTGACATTCAAGTATCTTTGTGTCCTCTCTAATAATGTGTACATTTGTGGTTTAATTCTTTTCAACTTGCTCTTTAAAAGTTACAATTTATTGAATGAGATTCATTCAGAATTTATTTTTCAACAAAGGTCATGATTTTGCCTTATCTTTTGTCTCTTTCCCAGCAAAGCCTTCACGAAAGCTGGGATTTGTTTACCTGGCCAATGATGTCGTGCAGAACAGCAAGAAGAAAGGACCAGAGTTCAACCGAGAGTTTGCTGTGGTCATGCCAGCATCGTTTGGACACATTTATGAGTAAGCTTCGTCCCATGAAAAGCCATACCAATGTAAAACATAAACCTGTAGAAATGATCTTTCACTCATTTTCTAATTGTTTTGTTATATTTACTTTTGCCTTTACTTACACTTTGTAAAAACAATCATCTGTTTACAATTTTTTGGGGGGCTCACATGTTTCTTTAAGAAATGTATGTGTTTATACATGAATATTTTTTTCTTTCTTTGTTTTAAAATCACAACAAAATTACCTGCTGGTGTGTTATACGCACTCACATCAAGACACTTATTTACTTTTGTACTAAATTGTAACTGTATTCTTGATTTTATAAGGTACTTATTTATGTGTGATAGATCATTTGAGCCTTTTACACAAGTGATAATCACACTTGTAGGTCTAATACTGGAATGTACTGTCAAAACAGTCAGAGACCAACATCTTTGTTGAGTGTAAATATTAAATTGAGTGAATTTATTGCATAATTTGATTTGCTTTCATTTATCAAGAAAATGTATGTACCTTTGAATTCATCAAAGATAATGATTACCATTGATACTTTGGCCTTTTGTTATTGATAATCATAGTACCACAACTGACGAAAAGACGTATGCTGCATTGCAAAAGGTCTTAAAGGTCTGGAAAGACAGGAGTGTGTTTGATAAGGAGGTCCTGAAGAAAATTGAGTCAGAAAATACAGGTATGTTGGATATTACCAAGGATGATGCCATGGATTTTTGTCCCCGCCGAACGAGTTCGGGCAGGGGACTATGAAACGGGCTCCATACGTGTGTGTGTCCGTGTGTCCGTCCGTCCGTCTGTGTGTGCGTCCGTGTGTGATCAAAATGTTCAATTTGCTACTTCTCTGTTATTTACGAGCCAATTTTGACTCTGTTTGCTTTATATGATAGCACTACATGGGAGCTTTGAAAATTGTACACAGAATTTCAGTTGTGACCTTTGACCTTGACCTTTGACCTATATTGTACATTTTGCTTCAAAATGCTACTCCTTCGCCATTTCTAACCCGATTTTGATTCCGTTTGCTTTAAGTGATGGCACTAGGTGAGGGCTTCAAAACTTCTACACAGAATTTTGACCTTTGACTTCTTTGAACTTTGACCTTGATTTTTGACCTATATTGTACATTTTGCTACAAAATGCTACTCCTTCGCCATTTCTAACCCGATTTCGATTCCGTTTGCTTTATGTGATGGCACTAGGTGAGGGCTTCAAAACTTCTACACAGAATTTTGACCATTGAGTTCTTTGACCTTTGACCTTGATTTTTGACCTATATTGTACATTTTGCTACAAAATGCTACTTCCGGCGGGGACATGTATTACGCACCGCATAATTTCTACTTTTCCTTGTTTTAGATTACCAAAGGGTAAAAATATGTTCCTTTCCAGATGCATTTTTGCCATGCAAATGAGGAATTACTGGCTGTTTGAATGTCCTTCAAGAGAAGTTACTGCTTGTGTGACAATTTATTAGTTGGATACAAGATAATTATTTTGGGCATTTTCTACAAGGATGCTAACCAGAAAGTTCATTTTGTTATGTATTTATCATGTGTAATACGTATAATCCCAACAGCTCGTTTGGAAAAAATTGTCGACATTCATGGCACTTTTTGCATCTGGCCTCATTTGTGTGCTGAATAAATATTATGAAATGATTTGATGAATCTGTAATTTCTGTGAACTCCATTCAGTAAACAAAATTTGTATGTACAGTCAAACCTGCCTTAGCGGCCACCTCTCTATAGCGGCCACCTGTCTATAGCGGCCACTGAAAAATCCCCCCGAGAGAAAAGCCATGTTAAAGACCCTGTGTATAGCGGCCACCTGTCTAACGCGGCCAGCGGCCACAAATTTTGTTTCCCGCGGTAGATTTTAACCTGTCTATAGCGGCCAAAAACCCGATGGAGTGGTAGCCGAGCTGATAATTCAGGTTGTTTTTCTGCTTTTTAGCTGTGCCAGTCATTTCTGGGCAACATTCAGTGATCGCCACCGTTGCATTCATCACTTATTCAGTCACAATAATGCACTAATTCATGACTGTGCACATGCTACATCTAGTGTACTGTGCAACAATTTCATAAACACCGGCATTGTTCTATGCATGATACACACGTGTGCATACGTACACACATAAATGTACATGTATATACAACGATGATACATGTACATGTAGGCAATGCACACAAAGTTGGATTACCTGTCTATAGCGGCCACCTGTCTATAACGGCCACTTTTTCCGTATCCCTTGGGTGGCCGCTATAGACAGGTTTGACTGTAATTGCAGTAATTGGCTCCGCCATGATATTATCTTTTAGAAAGCACTTGGCCATTCGTTGAGAAATTGAGAATTATCTGTCACAACCAATTCTGTGCTGTTATCTGTATTATTTGTTTGTACAAAATGTGTTCACATATCAATCGTGTGACACATCCAATATACCTTAAAGGGGATGGCTAGTAACTGATCAGTGGGAATCAGTGGGAATGCTGGGGAATGATTGTTCCAATCCCTGTGGGATTAATTTAAGAGTACATTATATATCTTTTGTTGTGTGAAAATTATTTGATTGAGAATGGTCTCATATTCAAGATGTGCAGTTTAATGTTTCCAGGTTAGCATGCCTGTACAGTGACGGGGCACTAAACTGCACATTACTTGAATATGAGACCGTTGTGAAGCAAATTATTTTCACACAACAATAGATATATAATGTACTCTTAAATGAATCCACAAGAATTGGAACAATCATCCTCCAGCATTCCCACTGATTCCCACTGATCAGGAAGCCATCCCCTTTAATTGCCATGTTTTCATGAAAACAAAGTTTGTTATATACGTTAAGCAAAGGCAAAAATTGGTAGTCTGCAATTGCTAGGTGAAATGACTACAATATGCATCAAGGTCCATTTTAAGCTCACCTGAGATGCGATCATGCATTGTACAAAGTCAATCGTGGAGCATATGCAGACTTTTTACATCAAATTTTCACTATGCCCCCACCCCCCCCCCCAAGTTTGCTATGTTTCTAGTTAACAAAAATGATTTAAAAATGTCTTGCAGCATTCAGAAAATGAGGCATAAGTCAATGACTTGTGAGAATGAAAGACTTTGCTCACTGAAGCCTTTTGAACTAGTGCACTTAGATTATAGGGTCTCACACTTTAGTCTCATTTATACTCAACAAAGTGCTATGGACAAGTCTTGTAATCACTTGTAATTATGCAGGGTATTATCTGTTCTTGATATTTATTGCTATTGCCTCTATTAGTGTTGATGCTATTTTTGGCTTTGAAATTAGTATTCTAACCCATTGTGTATATTCAAAATATTGGTGTTTCTTGGTCTTTTCTCAGAAAACGATGAAGATGTCCCAGAGCAGGACGTGGCAGAAGATGCCTCCACGACCCCACCCCAGCGACCTAATAACTCTGAAACAGAGAAGGAAGATGTAGTCCCTTCAAAGAAACCCAAGATGGAGGTGGAGGACATGCAGCGCATTCTGGAGGAAGAAGATGACCAGCTGGTAGAGATTGATGATATACCAGAGGTAAAGAGACACCAATTCACTTTTTGACATCAGGGCTGGTGTTTCCCCACATCGGTACTCATTCACCCCTTTGATTATAAGCATTTCCAAGTGCCATGGGAATGGTATAGAAGAGTCGAATACAGAAAACTACATATCAAAATGCCACTCATATTTGCAATGACTTTGTGTCTATACCATTTTGTCTTTCAGTCAACCAAATTTCATAATTTGTTGTTGCTTTTCTTTGTGTTTTTGTTTTGAGTTGACATTTTTAAAATGGCATAAATACTGTGTTGTGTAGGAACCTCCATATCTAGAGTGACTACCTCAATAATCCCATGATCATAGTAATCACAACATGTGTAAACAAACCTACTTTACTCATAGCCAGAGGAGCTAGCACAGGCCTTGAGGGAACTGGAGAATTCAGCATCCAGTGATGCAGCTGTGAGAGAGAAGATTGCCAAGCTTCCACCTGAAGTACAGGACATCAGCTTACTAGAAAAAATCAAAGGTATTACCTTGCTCATCGGTTTGGGCATTTAAACACTCTCGTATCTGAAATGGGCATTACATTCCCTTTTCTCTTTGCGTGTTTTTTGCTTATTTTATAATATGTTGAAGATTTTAAAGACTGATTAAAAAAAAACAAAAAATTACAATAAAAAGCTAATGCCTGTACTGGTAATGATGCATCACATACTAAGATAGAAATCATGTTAGTGATTTTGATGGCATTACAATAATGGTGATGACATGTTATAATGAATGTTTTAAAGTATGTTGCAACTTGCATTTGAATGTATACATACAGTATTGCTTGTGATGATAAATGGATATATGGGTTTCAGGGTTGTTTAAAGTTATCTTTCAGAGTGCCCCTTTTTTTGCTGACTATTTTGAGTCGGGGAGCACTTTATCAGAGTGAATGCTAGGATGCATTCATGACATTTCTAGTGCCTATGGTAGGTCATGAACTGTTTACGCCATGTTTTTCGATTTTTGTGAATTTTGGTAGCCAGGTGCCATTCATGAATTTTACAACACATAGAAATAATAACCCTGATTCCAACATGAATGCGACATGCATGCTTTCATTTTCCATTCATTACTGTACTCCATGATCACTGCTAATTTTACCACGAGTGAAATTGTTGGGAAGCCTCAATTAGAGAAAAAATTTGACTTGCTAAATATATGGAGTGTAAGTACATGATTAATTTGACCAAGGAAGGGATTTTTGTCTATACATATAACAGGAATATTTGTCATTGTCATCCACCACAGATAAGGAAGCTGCTGAAGAGTTGTCCTCCGTTGTCAATGAAGCAGTATCCATGCTGTCAGAGTATAATAGCAGGTTGTCGGCCGAGATGATTCAGAGAGAGGCAGTGATGAAGATGCTGAAGAACTACCGGCTTGGACAGCAGATGCACCTGAAAACATCCCTGCAAAAACTGGAGGTGAGGAGGAGGATCAATCCAATCCAGTGCCTCCCATTTTCTCATACAGTGGACTCCCGTTATAACAAAGTCGTCAGGATGGGTAGTCTTCTTTCGTTATATCGTAATTTTGCTATAACCGAACAAATAAACAAGGAAGAACATAGAACAGATAATGTTGCGGCATGAATTTTTATTTTGTTGTCAGCAGAATTTCATTATAACTGTGTTCGTTATAATGGGAGTGTGCTGAACTCGTATCACTGTGGTTGCCCTAGCTAAAGACAGCTTTCTGTAGATGTAGATCAGCTTAAACCTTTGTGGTAATCATATCACAACATTGAAATCATGGCTATATTATAACATTTTGCCTGACAAATATTACATAGAGATTGCCTGTGAGTTTTAATTGTGATATATGTTGACAATACTTAAAATTCAGAACAAGAAATTTGTCTTCTAATTAAGGTGCAGCGTGAGAGCTAAGCCCCATTAAAACAGAAATGACTGAAATGTAATATAACATGAATGGTTGGTAATTTTCTAGTTTCATTCGCAGCAAAAATTTCTGTCCTATATGTCTGGTCTTTGACAAAATTAACAAGAATCCTATTTGTACTGACATGAGAATGCAGTCTAGTGATACACTATTATATATTATACTATGTAAAAGCAGAAACTCTCCCAAATACCAAAATATTGTAACTTGTCAACAGGTAACACTCTAAAAGCTGCAATCTGCCTAAGGAGAAACTGGTCTAACATTTGTATGCATGTATTTTTATGTCATGCCAGGAATACAAGGACCGCCTAACTAGGGTGACCACAGTGAGGAAGGAACTCACCTCCCACATACAGAACCTGCCAGACTTGTCCCTCTTGCCAGACGTCACGGGAGGGCTGGCACCACTCCCCTCTGCAGGGGATCTCTTCTCCATCGACAGCTGAGCTCACTCACATATGCCGGCAGCTCCGAGAAGCTAGATGGCTCTGTGCAAGATCAGTGGGTTTTCTCAAGCCACAGGACTTCTGTCGAGTTTTAAGACACGGCTTGATTCTGAAAACTCTACATAAATTTGTGCCTTCGTTCTCATGATGATGGATTCAGGGAGAAAGTCCCCTCACCTCCCTCAGACACTGGACACTTATTTTGGGGTGTTTTTTGTGTGCACTTTGCCTATGCCAGAGTCTGTGTATAAGTGAGGATTTATGTAAGACTAGCAGCATGCAGAGTATGAAATCCAGCCATTTCAGAAAGTATCAAATTATCTGAGACCTTTCTACATGAGACCAGGTAAAGGGAAAGGGAAAAATGTTAAAATGTTCAGAACCTTGGTGTTACCATGCCAGAGACTCCAACTCTCCCGTTTTCGACGGGAGATCTCTCGCCGAAAGCCCATTTTTGCAAAATCTCCCGTTCTCCCGCTTGAGATTTGATTTCTCCCGCCCTGGCTATGTGTCTCCCAGTGGAAAGGATTTCTTACTTATTGCTATCGTATGTTAAAGAATAAGCCTTAGATAGCACCAGAGAACATCTAGAACCCTAGGAACTTCGCGGTTCGCATACATCAACTTGGAGTCTCCCGTTTGCTAGGGGTTTCGCACGGGAGAATCTCCAGATCAGAAGGTGCTTGGGGTTGGAGTCTCTGCCATGCCGTATACACCCAAGATGCTCAAAACACTCTCCCTGCCCTGTATCTTTGTCCATTCTACTGTATTTTTCTGTCTAAATCTTGTCACCTACAGGTATATTTGACAGTGCATGACTCTCCCTAAGCAAGACAACAGGTTGATATGGAGTTGATAAACCATGGAACTTGCAGACATTATTGACTTAGGTCTAGTGCTTGAGTGCTTGAGTCAGATGTATGGTCAAGGATGATGACCAAGGTAGTTATGCTGGCTGTGAATGGAACATGGTTGATTAAAAATTGAAAACTCACACTGAAATATCAATTGGAGCCAGTGTGTTGGCAGTACTGTTGGCAGTACTGTAGGCAGTGTGGTTGTATGCTGGACAGGATGCTTACAACATTTTATATTCCACCAGACTGATGAAAATTTGGTCAGCTTCAACATGTTATTGTGATACCTTAGGAACCTCAGGAGGGTCATCTTTGACTGTTTTGTTGGTGGCATGGGGATTCATGGGTGGCCCAATTTAATTATCTACATTCGTTGCTCCCCAGGGAACATTCGAAAAAAAAACACCAAACAAAGCAAATACAGTTAAACTCGCCTAAGTCGACATCGCATATGTCGAATAATCGCGCAAGTCGATGATTTTAGAAAGTCCCGATTTTTCCCCATTGACTTACGTGTATTAATTCACTCATAAGTCAAAATTTGTAAGTCGAATACTCGCCTAAGTCGATGAAATTCCAAGAACACTTTCATGGAAAAACCATTAAATTCGCTGTGCCTAAGTCGAATAAGATTTTATTGTGCAATAAATTACTGTCAAAATCACGAGACGCCAGTTTTTGTTTACATAAGACCCAGCCCGACCAGACATGTGAAAAAAAATGATCTAAAGTATCAATATTCAAAGCGATCGCATGCGATTGTTGAACTCTCTTCGTGTTTGGAGGTCCGCTGGACAGCCCTGTCGCGCTACGTACAAGCGTACGTACAGCAACTGGGCTGTGTTTCATAGTTGTGCGTACAGCGACTGGGCTGTGTATAGTCTGTGTATGTTTGTAGTCTGCGCTCTGCAGTGGATGGGTGAAGCTGCCGAGTTTTCAAAGCGGAAAGTAGGGGGAAAGTTACGGGCACGGGTAAATCAGAATTACACCTCTACACGCATTTCAAGCTACGGTATGGTAAACTGGAATCAATCACTGCTCAAATATCGTTCATATTCACTTCCCAAGGTTTAACAAGGGTGTAAAGTAATCGGACCTGTGCCAATACTAATGCATTGTCCATGCAAAGTTAGCCGTGGCCCTGCCGGGCGACCCGTGCTGCGGCACACCTCTCCAGCTCTCGGCTCCAGAGTAGACAACATACATGTACGTACATTTTATACATAATGTACGTGTGGTGTAACTATTGTTAAGTTGATTTTTTTTTTACTTACGCACAAGTCGAAAATCGCCTAAGTCAATGTGTTTTGCTCAGTCCCGAGAAGATCGACTTATGCGAGTTTAACTGTAGCACCCATCAGTGAATATGTGCTTCAAAGTGTTCATTCACTGGTAATGGTCAACTCCAGCTGAGATTCTATGGCTTTGTGTGTACATGTGTTTATATAGAGATCAGTGACAGAGCTGTGCACCATTCATTACGAGGATTCTCAGATACATGTATATCCAAGTCAGGCCAGCCTTCCCACTCCATGGTATCCCCATGCTACCAGGTCTTTAAAGGAAGACTAATGTTTTTTGTTTGTTTCTTTTGTTTGTTTTTTAATAAAGAAGTTGTGTGTCACAGCATTACATGCCATGCACTTTACAGCTTGCAATTGAAAGCTACTGCTCTGGAGTTCATTTGTGCTTTTAAAGATAGGTCATCCCTTTTGCATGCAAATTTGTGAACATTTGGTGAGAACACTTGGGTATTGAAGAGAACACTATTTGGAAATCTCCTGTAAATTTTGAACTCGAGAGGGTCTTTATTTGTTGAGTTAAATTGACTATTAAGATTTGAAGAATTGTTTGGTACTACGAAAAAAATTACAAATCTAAACTACTAGTCTAATTTTACAGACCTGTGTGATGCACTTATGTAGTTAAAGTCGGACGATCGTCACCCCTAATGGTACGTTATTGCGTAACTCTTCCGAACGAACGAAATTTGTGCATGCAATTGCGCAATGCCAGACTGCAGTGCTATCCATAAACGTGTGGGACAGTGCTGCCACTGAGACACGTGTGTGTGTGTGTGTGTGTGTGTGTACGCATCATACACAAACATTGTGACCGCGAGCTGCGGTGATTGGAGGAGAGAGGCCAGAAGACGCGTGGCTCTTTTGGCTTCTCTTCATGCGCATGATCGGAAGCTCTCGTGGCTCGGACAGCCATTTTGGGTCAGGTGATTTTTTTATCCCAGCGTGTGTTCGCTGGCCCATTGAGCCAGCGCTATTTTCGGTGAGCATTTGGTGCATTATTTGAATTTTAACGGCTAACAACCTTCAAATATCACAGAAATGTTATAACTTTACAAAAGTCTTGTCATTCTGGTGGAATATATCATTTTTTGTGCTATTTTGGAAGGAATGCAAAAGGGTTGGCCCATCTTTAATGCATCAATTTAGAGCAGAAGAAAAAACTGTTGTGAGATAATTGTACAATGTATTTTCATGTTGTCCCAGTTGCAAGAATAATTATAGTTGGTTGCTGTACTTTGTCTTTCAGCAAACACTCCATTACACTTACTGGCAGTATCAGAGCTGCCAAGTCTACCTGATTTTTCAGGAGCTGCCCTGATAAGTTAGATATTTCTTCTTCTGACAGAAGAATATGATAGCCTCCATAATGCAAGTGTACCTATAGGATATGTCTTCTCCCATCGTGATGCATGTATCACACTAGTATCTGTGTGATTGCTCTCGATATCTCCTTGTAGTTAGGGCATTTAAGAAAATTTCTGGACCATCTGTGAAAAAATTGCTTACCAATAGCTTTCTTCACCAATGTGTTCACCAAGGTGTCTACTAACACCTCTCAATTAGTTCCAACCCAAATCCTTGTGGAAAATTCTGGGGAGCCAATCAAAATCGAGCACCCGGAAGGGGGCGGGGCAGAAATGGAAAAATATATATGTTTTCCAATATAAGCGAGTGAGATGTCTAATTAGGGGTTTCTGGGGGTGCAGAATCGATTCCCACAATTAGTTTTGATTATAAACGACTCTCTGACCGTGAAATAGGCCACGCCTCCTTTTTGCCCCCGCCGAAATACGTAAATATTGGTATTTTTATACGTATCCTATTGGGTTTATATAGTAGGTTTTTAAGGTGCACTGAAAATATTTGTGTGCGATGGGAAGTAGTTGTTCCCATTTCCCTTATATCCATAACACCAAATATAATCATATTATTGTAAATAGGCTTTACTTATTAAATGTTTGATTCTCAATAATTTCGAACCAACATCCTTGTGGGGGAAAAAAATCTCAAAAACTGTGGAGTCAGTTAAAGCTATTAAAGCAACAAAAGGGTGGGGGTGTCAATCAATAGGAAGATTTTTTTTTTTTCCAGTATTAGTTTGTGAGATGTCCAATTAGGGGTTTCTAGGGGTGCTGAAAGGATTCGAAACATAAGTTTTGCGTAAAAAATACTACCTGACCATTAAAATAGGCCACGCCTACTTTTTGCACCCGCTGAATCATGTATTATTGGTATTTCACACGTACATCAGTGGGTTTATTCAGTGAGTTTTTTAGAACACTGAATTGAGTTCTATCATTGAATTTGAGCTCTATCAACCCTTAAAACCGTGAGCAAAAAATACTGCAACATACCGTTAACTGTGCAATCCACTTCTCTTACTTCCATTATGCCACATTTAAATCTGGCACAACAGAGCTGTATTAAAACCTTGGTACTTTATCCTACTCCCCAACATCTCCCTTACTGCTCCCATCAGCTGTTTGGTTGATGTTCTGACAAGAGTTACCATGCCATTTGCCGCAAACAGAAATGCATAACTCCTTGCTTTTACAACTGCACTTCAGTGCGCTACAGTCCCTTCACAGTTTGCAGCTAACAAACTTCAGAAAATAGTCCTTTGCAATGGGGTTTGTTGAAGGGACCGGTGCGTAACCTTGGTCCTCAAGCTTCCATCCATACTCCAAGACATCCAATGATGGAGTTTGCAACATTAGCCAACCTCTGGTTTGGAGATTAGCTCGTAGAGGATGCTCCGCTGCAGCTTCTGTTGTCAGGTTTGATGCGCTCATCAGTAGCCCGCTTGGTGAAGTTGTCAAATCTCAAGCCTCCAAGTCTTTCGGATGGTTTTCCATGGAACATGAGATTAAATAATACACAGCCGGTTTTAATGATACCATCTTTCTTGCCTCGGATGTCCAGAAACACATCCATGGCCCTTTCCGCCTTGTCAGTCTCTCAGAGCTTGTTTACCAAAGTTGATTTGCGAACCCAGAAATCGCTGACACTGTATCGCGGCCAGAGAAGCTGTGCAAGAGTTCAAGATCAAACACTTTCGGTATCTCTCTGGGAGGGCCTCCCTGATCTTTGCGATACTACAAGATGTTTCTTTTGCTCTTGTGAGGAAGATGGGGTGAATCAGCAAAACCATAATATCGGTGTCCTCCGCCCTTACCTCAACAGGACTCGTGAGAATATTTTGCCTAGTCTAGATATATGCCCGGACTATAGCAGTGCCTGCATCATCGTGGCATTGCCGTACACTGATCCCATTTCTACTGAATTTCTCAGCAAGCAGCAGAATGAGCCGGGGCTTGTTGCTCTTCTTGTGGATGAACTTTTCTCTTGGAACGAGGCTTTGATGTCTGGGCGAAAGGGAATGTCACATCGTGCATTCTTTGTTCGTCTCAGGTGATCATTGTCCTTAGCAGAGCTGCCGTATCTACCAAAGACTACAGTGATTTGGAGAAACTGGCTCCCCATGGACTTCAAAAACTGAAGGTAGCTCTCGGAAATGCCCTTCCAGGATAGGTCAGCCTCCAGCTTGAATTGTGCAGTATAGTCATCCACCATCAATAAACAGACTCATGCAGGGAGTTCGTTCAACGCTTTCCACAAATGCTTTCAGAAATCTTGCTTGGGCAGCCTTGTCTGGATTTCGCAACTTCTAGTCTTTGTCAAATAGAGACATTGGTGTTGGTGTCAACTCAAATCACAGACCTTCGGTCTTGACTTCACGCAAACTGATGATGATTAGACGGTTGAAGAGCTTGAGTGAGTCAATAACCAGCTTCTTTCCATTGACTTTGGGTCCACTTCTAAGGCTCTCTAATGACTTCACCTTTTGCTCTGGTTTCAATTGAATCCAGAACCGTTCGTCCATTCATCTTGGCCAGCATGGCTCTACCAACCTCCTCTGCCTGATCAGCGTTGACTGGGTCCTCTGGAGTGCTGCTGAATCCTGTTATAAAGGATACTAGGGTCTTCTTGTCCCATGTTGCATCGAAGAGGTCGATCTCCTCCAACCATCCGAAAATGGCGTTGACAGCATCTTCGTCATTCTTCAGCTGGGCTCTTATGACGTGCGTGTGGTCAGGTACCTCACGCTTGTTCATACCTTGTTCAAGTTCCTGGTGAATGCATGAGAAGTGGTTTAGCGTCTTAACCCAACACCTGTGAGGAGATTCATTCCGGAAGCGTCCTCTGTTAAGACTGTTTGAGGATTTGGCCTCACCCATGAGCGTGGTTTCTATCGTGATTTTAGTCCATGTACCTGACCGCTCATGGTCTGAGAAACTGCCTGCATGGTTTCCATACAAAGTGAATTTGGTAAGAGCTTACCAAATTCACTGTGTATGGAAACCATGCACCCTAGCAAGACTTCTGTGGAACCCGTAGAATAAACCCCTGCACGAGTCTGGTAACGGATGGTGGATGGCTCCTGCGCAACGTCAAATGGGAAGCTAACCTCACCTGCTAAGGGCATTGCCAAGAGATACCTCTATTTTTTAAGTCCATGGGGAGCCAGTCTCTCCTAATCAATGTGGTCTCTGACGGATACGGCAGCACCACTAAGGGCCTTGATCACCGGAGACGAACAAAGAATGCCTGATGTTACATTCTGATTCGCCCAGACATCAAAAGCCTCGTTCCAAGAGAAAAGCAAGAGCAAGAAAGCCCATTTTATTCTGCTGCTTGCTGAGACATTCAGTAGAAATGGGATCAGTGTACAGCAATACCATGATGATACAGACACTGCTATAGTCCGGGCAACTCTAGATGAGGCAAAAGATTCTACTGTTGAGGTGAGGGTTGGGGACACCGACATCATCTTTTTGCTGATTCACTCTATCTTCCTCACAAGCGCCAAGGAAACATCTTATGATTATAATCCCAAAGATAAGGGAGGCCCTCCCAGAGAGATACCGGAAGTGTTTGATCTTGAATTCTTGCACAGCTTTTCCGGCTGCGATACAGTGTCAGCAATTTCTGGGTTCAGCAAATCAACTTTGGTAAACAAGCTCTGCGAGACTGACAAGGCGAAACAGGCCATGGATGCGTCTCTGGACATCCGAGGCAAGAAAGATGATATCATTAAAGTCAGCTGTGAATTATTCAAGCTCATGTTCCATGGAAGACCACCCAACAGACTTTGTAGACTTGAGATTTGACGTTTTCAGCAAGCGGGCTGCTGCTGGGAGCATCAAAACTGAGAAATTACATGTCCCCGACAACATAAGCTGCAGAGCAGCATTCTCTACAAACTTATCTCCAAACCAGAGATTGGCTAATGTTGCAAACTCCATCATTGGATGTCTTGGAGTATGGCTGGAAGCTTGAGGACCAAGGTTACGCTCCGGTCCCTTCAACAGACCCATCGCAAAGGACTATTTTCTGAAGTTTGTCAGCTGTAACTGTGAGGGGGACTGTAGCACACAGTCGCTGGCCCTCAGTTGTAAAAAGCAAGTTGTATAATAAAAAGTAACGAGTCAAGTGTATTTCTTTTTGCGGCAAATGTCATGGTAGCTGTTGCCAGAACATCGACCAAACAGCTGATGGGAGCAGTGAGGGAGATGTCTGTGAGTAGGATAATGTACCAAGGTTTCAATATTGAGATACATTTCTGTTGGATTTAAATGGGCATAATGGAAGTAAAAGAAGAGGGAACGACTACTTTTGTTATTTTGCACACTTATGTTTCAGTGTTTTGCCAACTGTTTTTAGAGGAGGTGTAGCTCAAATTAAGTGATGATAGAACTCAATGCAGCATTCTAACCAACTCACTACATCACTAACCAACTCACTACACTACATCAGAGGGACCCACATACTACAAGCTCTGTCTTTTTAGTGGGTCCCTCCATTTTTCGCATTTAAAACAATGGTATACATGTATTTCGCTTTGATCACTTATGTTTCTTTCTTGCAATACAATAAACCCACCGAGATGCGTATAAATTAAAATACCAATAATACATGATTCGGCGGGTGCAAAAAGTAGGTGTGGCCTATGTTAATGATCAGGTAGTAGTCTTAACTCAAAACTAATGTTTCGAATCCATTCAGTACCCCCAGAAACCCCTAATTGGACATCTCACACGATAATACTGGCATTGTTTGACAACCACTCTCATTCTGTTGCGTAGATTTAACTGGCTCCACAGTTGTTGTTGGTTTTTTTTTCCACGAAGATGTTGGTTCAAAACTATTGAGAATCAAACATTTAATAAGTATATACAGCAGTAATATGATTATATTTGGTGTTATGGATATAAGAGAGATGGTAACGACTACTTCCCATCGCACACAAGTTCTTTCAGTGCACCCTAAAAACCCATTATATAAACCTAATGAGATAAGTATAAAAATACCAATATTTACGTATTTCGGCGGGGGCAAAAGGGAGGCGTGGCATATTTCACTGTCAGAGAGTTGTTTGTACTCAAAACTAATTGTGGGAATCGATTCTGCACCCCCAGAAACCCCTAATTAGACATCTCACTCGCTTATATTGGAAAAAATATATATTTTTCCATTTCTGCCCCGCCCCCTTCCGGGTGCTCGATTTTGATTGGCTCCCCAGAATTTTCCACAAGGATTTGGGTTGGAACTAATTGAGAGGTGTTAGTAGACACCTTGGTGAACACATTGGTGAAGAAATCTATTGGTAAGCAATTTTTTCACAGATGGTCCAGAAATTCTCTAAAATGCCCTAACTATTGGTTTTGAGTTGTGAATGTCGGCAGACAAGCAACGTGTAACCATTCTGTGAAGTTAATGCCTTTCCCACTCTGTTTCTCACAGGATCATACCAATCACTTCACTTTGGAACTCCCAAATGATTAAGAAATGAATGTTTAATTTCAAATGAGTTACTTTGTTTATTTATGAGGTCCCAATTACAAGTCTAGTCTTTCTAAAATGTGCTTTAGCAAACTGTTTCTAGATAGAGCTCTTGTCAGCAGTTCCATTCACACACACCAGCAATTTAAAAAAAAAAAAAAAAATTACAATAAATATTTTCAACAGGATGAGAAAACTGTTAATTATTGTGTGGACACACACTTGGAATTGTTATCTCTTGCAATGCACATTGTGATACAAAAATCTTGCCCAGGTTGAATTTTCTCATAATCCTGATAATTTCCCCTGCATGGCGTGTGCAAAGAAACTAAATTTTATGATTCCATAATGCAACTTGCCACACTAGGTGTGCACATTTCGGCACCTAGGATCACCCTCTAGTCATTGTTTAGGCATGCACAGTCTGGAAATTCAAAGCACTTCATTTGCAACTGAGTTGTTGATATTGTTACAGTATTATTATTTTTTGCCTTGCTAGAGGCTAGAACAGTGGCAAAAAAAAATTTGATTTTTGTATTGCAATGTATAAACTGATAAATCCTGCAAGTGAATGCAACTGAAGATATACCCCCACCCCACCCCCCCCCCCCCCCCCCCCCAAAAAAAAGGTTTGGAAAGTTTTCACACTTCACATGTGACTTGCCTTTACAAAGACTATATCATTCATTTTGAATGTGCATGCCCTTAAAAAAGAGGAAATTTGCCACCTTTCATGTATGTGGACTTTCTTGATGACAAATTTCAGTAACAAATGTACAACTCATTTGGATGTACTCTACATGTACATCTACTCTCCACACCATGTATGTGAAGAAATCAAGACTTTGCACAATGATTCGCTCTGTTGTGGTAATGATTCAAGAATCTTGCAACTGAAAAAGAGATGAATTGTACTGAGACAAGTACGAGAAATCAGTAATGCAGGGACATTTGTTCAGATTAAATAAAGTTCACCCTTTGAATCTGGTACTATTTTGTGTGACAAGTTATTTCGGGTGTTGAAGATACACGTACTTGTTTTTGCTGTATTTTACGTGTATCTTGTAATTTGTGTTTCTCCGTATATGCTTGCATGTATGTGATTACATATAAATTGTACATGTATGTACATAAATATGTGTGTGCATGTGTATGTGTGAGTGTGTGTGTGTGGGTGGGTGGATGTGATGTTGCAAAGACATAATTAAACAGTACTGCAAACATTGATAAATATGCTTTTACCACTTGTCACTGATAAAAGTTAAAGGAGATTTCCACACAAGGTAAAAGTTAGAAAAGAAAGTAAAATTTCATAGGCAAAATATTTAAAATTTGATCAGAATTGGATGAATATTAGGGAAGTAATGAAATTGTGAAGTTGTGCAAATTTATGCAAAACAGTTGATATGAATATGCTAGTGAGTGAGCTGATGATGTCATTACCTCAATTTCCCACTTACCGTGTACAAACAATGAAGAAACTTCAAGTTATTTGCAATGAAAGTGCAAAACACAATGTTCTTCCCGACTGAAGAACGATCAGTCACAGGAGCATGATTGCAGCTGAACAAAAGTAGAGCCTACATGTACCTCAAAATTATTTAAAGACGCTCGGTCGTCGATTTCAATGGGGATTTGTATATCTGTTTGCTGATGCTGCAACACAATTCGCGCGAGCACGAATATGTCTTGTCAAAAGTATTTTGAGGATCAGCGAAATGTTCCCTCATAGCAGAACTGTTAACAATACAATACAATTCACAATTTCATAGTTTCCCCAATTTAAATCCGATTGTGATCAAAATTTCACTGTTTTGCTTGAAAATTCTTTCATATTAGACTAACTTGTAACTAGACCGGAATTTCCCGAATGGACTTTAAATGCATCCTCCAGAGGATGTTTGTCCGAATGATGTTATCTTCCTCTTCTGGTGGGGAAAGGGGATTGGGGGAGAGAATGCGACCTTGTTTGTCCGTGTGGTCATTTTCCATCTGAGAAGATGGCTGGATAGCCCATATTCAGCTATACACTAAGCTGGTTTTCCATTGGGTCCAGTTGGATGTGAGGCGGGACCACTTCATCGGGTTAAACACCCTGCTCTTTGCGATGAATGAATGAAGCGGGATCTTTTACTTTCAAGAGTTGTGGCTCTCTCATACATGGGACCTCCATTTTATGTCCTATCCGAGGGACAGAGTGTTTTGCCTCTTGCTAGAGGTATGATTACACACAACATTGCTCAGTCCAGACTCGGATATCGAACCCGGGTCGCTTGGGTCGGAGGCAGACGCGCTACCGACTGAGCTAACTCACCGCCCTAATGTACCTTATTGTATGTATAAGCGATTAAAAAATCATTAATTCAGACCTCGAGATCAAGATTTAACAAGTTAATGCGAAATTCTCCAAGTATACCGAAATTGAACAAAGTTTGGAATTTCTCAAGTATATCTGTGTAAGTCCTACGAAAGCCCTCGGGAGAGATTTAAAAAAATATTCAAACGATTACGCAATTTCAAACATCGAACAAGAAGTTATTTTGCATAATCTAGAATAACTTCTATTCTTAATTGTGAGTCACTTCCAGAAGTGTGCAGAAAACGAAAATCTTGATTCATGAAGAATGATAAACCCCTTTCCACAAGTACTACTGCATTTTGTTTAGTTCTTGATTTTCGAATGTCTTATGAATATATACAACGAAGAATGTCCTCAAGCACGCCTTTCAGCACATACGCCTTCGAGCACATTATTGCAAAAAAAAAAAAAAACATCGCCAGTATCGTATTTCATGACTTCTATAAAATATAATTATTAGAATTTGCAATAGAAAATGCGATCTGATCTCCTTATAACGCTAAAATGGATAATGTCTGAAACAAACTGATAAGGGTCAATATGATATATTTATATTCAGTCATACTGTTTGTCTATGTAGACCTATGCAAGTTTGTATAAAGATAGATGGATTGAATATAAGATGTACAGATATCGAGTGTTTAACAACATTTAATAGCCCGAAACATGCCGCACCTTTTACAGTGGCGGATCAGAGGGGGGGGGGGGGGGGGGGCGCCCTCTCTCCCTTTATTGTTTTTTTAAACACAAGAAGTAAAAGGGGGAAAAATGGAGGAGGCGCGTGCGTGCGCCCCCTTTAATTTTGTAAAGATGCCCCCTCCCCGTTTACGGAATTCCTGGATCCACCCCCGTTGTGGGTGAGGTGTACAAACAACAGAGAAATGACTCCTATAAAATGTAGATTAAAATACGAAATCTATTACAAACAACAATTTACGCATTGCCTTGAAGTATGTAAGACTTCTCCAGAGCTATTTACAGATGAAACCGTCTTTTCAGATTCGAATCATAGTATTATCCAGACACAATTCCCTTATGCTTATCAATATTCTGATACAAAATGGTCACTGAATTTTACCAACTGATTTCTGGTTTCTGACAGTCTTGGACTGACAGCCAAGGAAGAACGTGTTACGTTGTTTATTACCCTCCGGTATCCAGTAGTACATGTATATTGCATGAGTCATCCAAGAACGCTAAATGATTGTTCACACAAGATTGTAGACGATATTGTAATGCCTGATGATATAGAAATATTTATAATGGATGTTTTAAACTCGGAAAAATATAATGCATACAGATCGACATACAATGTATTATGCAACATTGTGTTTTCACAAAAGTAAAGAGAGTCATGACGTCTTGTGAATGAATAACGTTATGGGTTTCTTTTTCAGTTTAAATTGATAACGTGATATCATCACAAAGACAGGTGAATAAAGGTGAAGAAATGTCATATAAATGGATGTCTCGCAGGGACAAGAAAGGTACAATGCCATGTACCGTCTTCTAATACTCTTCTCTTGTCGGAATAAGGAAGACAGCGTGAAAAACAAACTTTCGTCCGGAGACCACAATGTCCGCCTTCATCGATCCCGCTTTCATATTGGACCTTTTTTGACAAGGCAGCACCAATAGGCCTATTGGTTTACTGTACTTTCTTAAACAACCGCAGGAGAAAGATGCATAGTTCATACACTTATGCTAAACTAAGCCCTAAAAATGATATAGGCCTACTAGGCCGGTTTAATTGATTCCTGTTAGATTTTGTGAGTATTTTCATCGGACACATCCACATTTTGCTCGTACACCTCAATCGTCGTGTCTTGACATGGAGCGATGCTCTCTTTCCCATTCGTTGTGGTAGAAGGACCTGATGTCTTGTTCGTGTCCATGTTCTTGTCCATGCTCGAACTTGTAGCCTGAGGCTCGGCAGAGGACGTTGGTGCGTTCCCGTTGCCGTCCGCTAGGGGCTCCTTGTCTTCTGCGACGGGCATCGAGAGTTTTCCCAAGAAATTGATGGCGATGCCGTACACAACAAGGCCGAGAACGAACCCGCCGAGTACGCCAATAGAGATGAACACTGGGGTGGTGTTAAAAGGCGCTGTTGCACCTACCGTAGTGCTCACTGCAGGTTGTGATCAGATCATAATTTATTTAATAAACTGTGCCAGTATAATAAGTCAGATTGCTATGAGCAATGAGATTATGATATTGATCATGGGATATTTGACATAGCTACTGTCTAACGATCCCCTATCAGTCTCCTGAAGATTTGTACTTTGATCAATAGAATCAGCGTGACAGGTCGACACAATCTGGAGTTTTGCTATTTACCCCTGTCTCCAGATCATCATCATCAGCAGCAACAACATCAACAACAACAACAACAACAACAAACTCACACAAAACATAAATGCTTCCGATGGCTCCATTTTCATTTTCATGATACCCCGGAAAAGAAATTGCAGGCATTATGGTTTTATTTTTAATGTGACATGAATAATGCCCTTGTCATTTTGATAGTACGGTGTCCATGATTTATCTATACATCTTTACACACAATCTACTCCCGAGACTATACGATAGTGCGTTTTTATAGGCCTAAATGGCCGGCTTCATACTGACCCCAATGATTCACACACACACACACACACACACACACACACACACACACACACACACACACACACACACAATATATATATATATATATATACACTGCGAATCAAAACTTTGGAGGGCTATACTACGAGGTCATGATTGTATTTCATCATTGTCAGCTATGAAGAGCACAATTGTTGCTTATTATAGGAAAGATGAGTTCTTCCTCTTTCCATTGGTACCTAATTATGTTGACAATTTTAATGTCATGTATGGTTGAGCACATGAACTTTAAAGACAACAATGACAAATTACACTTTTTCCAAGTTTGTGTGTTATTGTGAAGGAACAATGCATGTCTCACTGCATGGATGAGATATGTCAATGAAAGTGGCCAAATAGGCCAGCCTGTACGAATGCAGGTTTGTGTTTAGGCTTGTGTTTAGGGTTTCTCTTAATATCTTATGGTTCATAACCTTGAACAATGAACATGGCCACTTGTTCGACAACTTGGTCACTCCCACAGAGGTCAACCCACACAATACATTTTCTCTGTTTATCTTAACACATAGCTGCGATGGCAGCGACAAACCATGTCTTGAATATGAGGAGAGAAAATGGATAATGGTTTAGCCTTTATGGGAAGGACCAAGTTATCGACAACATGTCCATGTTGAAGGTTATGAAGCATAAAAGGTTAGAAAAAACCCCTTAATACGAACATGCAGTCATGCAGGCTGGCCTAAAGATTTGGCCACTTTCATTGACAGATCTCATCCATGCAGTGAGACATGCATTGTCCCTTCACAACAACACGCAAACTTGGAAAACGCGCACTAAGTTGTTATTGTTGTCTCTAAAGTTCATGTGCTCGGTTATATGCATGACGTTTGTCAAAACAATTAGGTATCATTGGAAAGAAGAAGAGTTCCCCTTTCCTCACAACCAACATTGCGCTCTCCATAGCTAACAGTTATTGAATAGTAGCCCTCCAAAGTTGGATTACTTTTTTTTTTATACGCATTGTATTTGCCCTACACATTCCTTCATCTGTTAACTTCAGGACCCACCCCAATATCCAACTCACCTGTCGTCATAACTTCAGTTACGAGGATAGTTGTAGCATTCTCCATTTTGTTCCTCTTCGGTTTCAGTGTTGTAGGCCTATATGGAACTCATGCAATGGCAACCTACAGTAGTAAAATATTTACCATGATAATAGTAATGATGATTATGATTTTCTTGTATCCGTGTCTATACATTATAATACGTGTCTATACTACCGAACACGTAAGTTGGTTGTGTACATTAATTCTAATTTGTAGTCTTATTATGCTGTTTAAGACTTTGTTTAAGTTTGTGGTGTATGTGAGTGCTATACCCGTAAACTTTCATGCAACCTGGATATAAACCTATACCTCTGAAGTGCAAAATCACCTATTAACTTTTTTTTTTTTTTGTCGTTGTCATTTAATTGTGACCAAGGCCCGAAAGTTTTCAGAAGGGTCTTTATGTAGCTATAGGCTATAGACCTAGCTGGGTTGTACGTCCATCCCACTGGTGTCCTTCTCTTTTCAATATTATACATTTTTTAAGTTAAGCCACCACCACCGCCATTTATGTTTATGAGTTCGAGCTCCCTGCTGCCATATTGTATAATATCATGTATATTATATGTATTGCACATCTATTATTTACATAGATATTGTATACAATACAGTAACACATATGTTAGCATGCAATGTCAAAATAGTTTCTTAAGAGTGACAGAGTGATACAATCCATCGAACATATTCTTTGTAAATTATCTTCCTTAATTGCATAATATGATTTTCATAGCGATAGATACTATTATAGGCTCGAAACATTATGGTTATTTTACGTGCGTCTTTATCTTTCTTTTTTGTGTGTAGTCTACAGTGCGACTCTACACTTTGCTCGAAGGCTCATAAAATTAGGGAAACTATTTGAACAGCGTGTTTGGCTCAGTCGCATGATCTATGGCGACGGATTACTTACGTATCAAGGCTTGTGCTCCGAGATGGAACCAGAACAGGTGTGTCATTACCACCACGATGCTCTAAGTCATCAGACCCAATGATTACGATTGTACACACAATAGTATCTGAATGCGTTACCATTCAACGTTTAATCAAAAACTGCAACAATGCAATAGGAAACACCGAGGTTGCGGTATCATCCAACTTCCCTTTATGCCTTTGCTGCAAACCGTAACAATTCGAGAAAGGTAATCACCACCAACAACAGCAACAATCAAAGTTGAAAGTTTCTATCCGATCAAGCGATACCCTTGTGGGAATCAGAACGTACACTAACTCGATCGTTGAAAATGACACCAGTCCGCCGTAAAATACCTAAGTATGTTTTGTTCACCCATATACAAACACCACGCACTAGTCCTGAAAACTTGATCCACTCCCTCCATGTACGCTCCAGTCTTGTTGACGTCGAGTACAGAGTAAACACAAAAGAGAATACTGAAAAGCAATACACCTTCGACAAAAGTCTGTACACCTATTGTGCTGGTCCCATTTGAATGACTGCAAAAAGATTGCGATTGACATCGACACTGCCTGACATTATAAAAGCGGTCTTAAACTTACTCGAGGGAGTGACCTGCAATGCGCACGAAATCGTCACGTTTATGGTTATATGATGATACTAATGACGCTGCGGCTGTGTGTCATCTCAAAATCTCATGCGTACTATCAGTGGCGTATCTAGGGAAAACGGCGCCCGGGGCAAGCACAAAAATTGCGCCCCTAATTTCTGAAAAAGTGTTCAACCCCAACCCCATCCCGGTAGGGACTTTAAACAAGGTCCACATGATGCTTTTTCAAGCACTTAAAAGGGATCTTTTGAGGGTGATTTAAATGTAATTAATTTTGATAGATTTTGGCGAGCGAGCGCAGCGAGCGAGCCGAAAATTTTTGTATTTCAGCTTACAAAACATGGAATTCTTGTCATTTTTTGCTTACCAAATCTTACAATTCTAAACAAGATATAGTGACGGCCTTATAGCCTTATAACGATTTATACCAAAAAACTGAGGACTTTATAAAATACTCTATACATTAATTTAGTACGCGCGAGTGAGCTGAAATTTGTATATGTCCTCGTCATCATCACGTATATGTTCTTATCTTTTTGAATACATGTATAAATTTTGGCGAGCGAGCGTAGCGAGCGAGCCGAAAATTTTTGTATTTCAACTTACAAAACATGGAATTCTTGTAATTTTTTGCTTATTAAATCTCACAATTATAGTGACAACCTTATAGATAACGATTTATACCAACAAAGTGAGGACTTGAAAAAATACACTAAATTAGTACGAGCGAGTGAGCCGAAATTTATATATTTCTGCGTCATCATTACGTTTTTTTCTTATCTTTTTTATTTTTTTTGCGCCCCCCTCCCCCGTATGTTCGAAACCATTGGCGTCCTCTTTTGATAAAATCGGCGATCGCTTCAGAACGAATGAAATTGCAGACGCTGCTCCGTGTAACATTTTTCCTGCTAAATATAAAATGACATGAGTGAACACAATAGACATTGTCATTTTGTCCGCGTCGTCGTCACGTTTTGTTCTTATCTTCTTCTCTTTTTTTATACAAATTTTGGCGAGCGAGTGCAGCGAGCGAGCCGAAAATTTTTGTATTTCAGCTTACAAATCATGAAACTCTTGTCATTTTTTGCTTATTAAATCTTACAATTCTAATCAAGATAATAGTGACGGCCTTATAGATAACGATTTATACCAATAAACCGAGGACTTGAAAAAATAATCTAAATTAGTACGAGCGAGTGAGCCGAAATTTGTATATTTCCGCGTCATCATTACGTTTTGTTATTATCTTGTTTGATACGGGGTTTTTTGCGCCCCCCCCCCCCCCGTATGTTCGAAACCGTTGGCGCCTTCTTTTGATCCAATTGGCGATCGCTTCAGAACGAAAGAAATTGCAGCCGCTGCTCCGTGAAACATTTTGCCTGCTAAATATAAAATTACATGTGTGAACACAATAGACACTGTCATTTTGTCATCATCACGTTTTGTTCTTACCTTCTTTTTTATATAAATTTTGGCGAGCGAGCGCAGCGAGCGAGCCGAAAATATTTGTATTTCAGCTCACAGAACATGGAATTTTTGTGTGAACACAATAAACATTGTCATTTTTTCCGCGACATCATCATGTTTTTATCTTGTTTGATTTGGTTTTCTGCCCCCCCCCCCCCCCACCATTCTCCCTCCCCCCCCCCTTCCGGGCGAGTTTTTTTTTTTTTTTTTTTCCCTCTTCTTCTTGTTTTCTTTTTTTTTTTTCTTCTTCTTCTTCCTTTTTTTTTTTCTTCTTCTTCTTCGTTTTTTTTTTTTTGCGTTTTTTTGCGCCCCCAAGGAGTGGCGCCCAGGGCACGTGCCCCTCCCCCCCTTGCCCCCCCCCCCCCCCTAGATACGCCACTTCGTACTAGTGACACAGGGTTTATACCGAAGACGGGCCGAGTGCTCTTAAATTTGGATGAGGCGTATCATGTTTTAGAGGTTCGGGCAGAGTTCTGACAGAAACTAGCAACGATCTCATGGAATTTATTGGGAAGGAATTATTATACTTTTGGTAATGACTGATGATTAGAGTACTTTTAAAGTTTCACATTCCTGCTCAAACTAAGTCTGTGAACACAAAATACTATATATGTCATCACTTTGTTCAAGGCCTATAAATTTTTTTAGGCCTGAGAGATTTATTTGTCATCATGGAGGTCACGCGTACTATTAGTATTTATATACTTTATTATGGCTCGAAGTGTAATTTTCACACGTTCGAAAGTGTTCGAGTTGATATGAAGTTGATGACAGTGAGTTTAATTGAATGTGGGCGCAAAATGTATTGCAGGTATTTTGACTTTCACAGCCAAGATATAGACATAATTATTGTTCACATGTGCGATTTTGCCGGGTCATTGATTATCCGAAGTTGCGTGTTTGTGACATGCGTTGCGTAAATATTTGTAAATCTGTGCAGTCATCTGTATCAAAGTCATTGTCGCTAAATCATTTGAACAACAACAACAACAAAAAGTCATATGATAAATGAAGCTTCCAGCACTTTTATATTATTTTACTTCATGTCCAAAAAAAAAAGAATAAAGAGATGTTTTAACACGATTGTTGATGATTGATTTATTGCTTGATTGCTTGTTTTCTTGCTTGCTTGCTTGCTTGCTTGCTTGTTTACTTGCTTACTTGATTGATTGACTGACTGATTGATTGATTGATTGATTGATTGATTGATTGATTGATTGATCGATCGATTGATTGATTGATTGATTAGCTGATTGATGGATGGATGGATGGATTCTCTGGTTGGCATTTCTTTACAATTCCACCAATTTTCAGCAATGTCACCCGATCTTGGTGGGGGAGGAAGATGAAGACAACATCAAAAAATCAAGGACGAAAACGCGCAGAATTTTCCACCACTGGCAAACAGGTAAGACACCTCTAATAGTGTCCACTGATCTACTCTCTTCAATCATTTTCCGTGGTGTCTCCCCTGGAACTTCCAATTATGTGTGTCATAGTTGATTGTTATAAGAATTATGTTGTTTTGACTATCACGACTTCCTTCACTAAACAACCCATTTTGCAAATTGTCTGCAATCAATAATTCATTATATGATTATTGGGCAGGTCATGTAGTAGGCCTAGAGAGGAAAAAAAAAGACCGCAATAAAACAAAAACAGAAACGAGAGGGGCGTGGTTTCGCCCAGGAATAAAAAGGGGGGGGGGGGCACAGAGTGAATTGCGTGTGCTACGCATTTATTGTACGGAAAGAGACGGGTACATGTAATCAATACGTACGTGTGTGTGCGTGTGTGCGCGTAAACTAGTAAACAAGATGGCAGCCGCCACGTCTCTGGGTGAGCTGATGGCCGGTGTTGAAAACCTCACTGAAATCACTGAAATTCAGAGTGCCTTGTCTAAACTTTCTAAAGAGGAGGTATGTAGCCCAGGCCGACCTGTGTTAAAGTGTACCTTTAGCGACATGTCACATTTCGAGCAGCTTTCCAGGTCTTGCTCCGTCGTACCGTTGCTTGTACCGAGCAGTCGAATGTTGACGATGTGAATCAAATGCGATATACAATAACTTACACACTAAATTTAGCATAGGTAGCCCGACCAGACGCTGTTTAGAGTCTATACGCTATGCGAATACGACTGGGCTGTGTATTATGATAGTTAAGATTACAGGCCTAGGCCTATTACTGCTGCACTTCTCCACTCCCGACGACTAACCGAGCTAAGTGCCAGCAGCTAGGCTAGGCTAGGCAGAGTGGCTCACGGCCCGGGCCCATAGCAGCCCATACACCAGTGCCCGTTCGTTCGTCTTCACTATCGCTAGGCCTATAGTAGGGTAAGCATGGTAAGGGCACCAGTATTCGGTCAGGCACCGGCATTCGGTCACTTATCATCACTAACACGTGTTAGACCTAGTCACCAGCCAGTAAGTTCAACTGTCACAACATATGCAAATCACACTAATTCACACACTTGCACACTCATTCACAACAGCCCCCTCCAAAAATCCATCCAAAATCCCAAATTTTACCGTCAAAAGTGCAGAATCGGCGCTACTTACCAAAAGCGTGCGCGGATAAGGCACAGTTTTAAGAGTGCGGGTCGCTGAAAAAGCGCTGAAAATCGAGAAACACGCCGTTCTCTCCCGGGATTTTTCGTTTATCACAAGCTTGGAGTGTAATGGTATCCTCAAAAACGCAAAAGAAAAACAAAATGTCTGTACGTGCTGATACAGTGTCCCAATGTACAAGGGTTGAATGCAAGTACCGTGGCCCCAGTATTCGGTCACCAACGGTCACCGCAACGTCCCCGATGCAATTTTGCGCCAACAAGGTAGCGCGCACGCGCGTTTTTCAGCTGCATTGAACACGCATTGACTTTGAACGCGCACATCGCGTGACCGAATACTGGAGCCGATGACCGTATACTGGGGAATTTTCAAGGTGAAATATTTCACGATTTTGTGCAATTCTGTGAGATATTTAACGAAATGAAAGTTGAGATTAAAGAAATTTGATATATTTCACATACATTGTTGTAGATATGATGTATGTATGTATTATTTTAGTTTGAAAAATATTGCAAAAAAGCTTAAGTGACCGAATACTGGGGATGTTACCCTATAGATAGACTAGGAACTAGTGCCTTGAGCCACGAGTCACTAGTGAATTTTCGTACATTATGAGTCTAGATTCTATGCACTATAGGTGACTAGATATCTATAATAAACGTGGTTAGTATTATGTTATATAATACCTAGAACTATGTCAGTCCCAATCAATTTGCACGCTTTCATAGGCCTACATGTACATGCACTCGGAAATTAAGGGGATTCAGGGACAGATTAGAATCTAACATAAAGTTAGATCTTGGTAGATTCTTAAAAGTAAATTTCAAATATAAATTTAGTATTGGGGGTCTAGTAAGCATCTACACGATGTCACTTGACCATGCTTGACTGAATGCGAAAGATTTGACCGACAAGTATGTCTAAGGCGAAAAACTTCTCATTTATAATAATGACATTTGCTGGGTCAGTTGTTCGCTCAGCAAATGTCATTATTATAAATGAGAAGTTTTTCGCCGTAGACATACTTGTCGGTCAAGCGAAAGATCAGTCTGACCATATAGAAATATACTCACTGTATTTTTCTTGTTGTCGGGGATTTGTTCCGCAGAGACTGCATCTGGCTTAAGCTAAGGCCCGGGAATCTCGATCCCGGCCTCCCACGGAGGAGAACCGTAAAAGTCCAAAAATGATTAAAGGAAAAAAAAAACTCTGTACCTCCGGACAGACGGGTTTTTTCTGTCTACACATTGTAGCTCTGTAGAGGTCTAGTACGTATGTCACCAACCCAGTAGGCCTTTTTAGGGTTCTATAGACTAGATCCTAGTATTTCCCAAATCTAAACCATCATGACCATGGCCATGATGGGCTATCTATGCATGGTATCGGCATCGCTTCTTCCTCCTGCCTAGCTGGCATTTTAAGTCTAGTACTAATAATATAGAGTCTAGAGTAGTAGCAAATTGAAAGGATTTTGATTTCGTGCACTATTTAGCATTTGCAGATGAAACAGAAACCCAACTTTAAGTGCTTCAAAATAGATCTAGTTCTAAAATGTGAGTCAGGGATAGAAACAGCCAATGTAAAAGTTTTAATCAGTATATTAATGGTAACTATAATAAAGGGGAAAGTACAGTTTCAGGTGAGATGGAGCTACAGGGTTTCCAACGTTTTTCGATGATTTTTTTTTCTTTTTTTTTTTTTTTTAGAAATGAGAAACCTCTTATGAAATATGAAAGAGCATTTACAAACTATTAAGAGGAATTCAAAGTTTATTTGATGAAAATTGGTTTTGAAATAGCTGAGATATCCAAAACAAAGCAATTCTAATAAAAGATGGGATACACCTTTTATGAGCGGCTTGCATTACACCTAAATTTTACCTTTAGTAAATTGTTTACTCTTAAACTGTTTATATGCTAATTTGGCAGTATATAAATTTACAGCCACATGTGTGTGGTTCTTTTCATTGCCCGAGATGCTGGATACAGCCACTTGCGTCTTGCACATATAAAATGAGGTATTCATCATGCTCCTTTTTTTTTTTCTTCTTTTTCTTTTTGTTCCAGCAACTTGTGACTGATGAGATTTCGGTTCTGCTTGACCATCATGGACACCTGGAATCCAAGATGAATTCTCTGCACAGGATGGGGTAAGTTGCCCAAGATTTGTCATGCAGTAATTTCTTTGGGTAAATTCTGGTTTAGAAATTCATCTTTCCATCTTTTGAAAGATTTATTCAACCCATTGAAAAGCAAGTGTAATGGAAAAGAAAATGCACCAGTAGTATTTATACTTCAGAAATGTGTGATTCCTGTATAGAAAAATGCATAATATATTACATTATGCAACGAAAGCCTGTGAAACTGTGATTTTGCATTAACAATTTAATGACTGGGATTTGGAATTCAGATCTAGATGCTTTAATTTCCTTATGACTGGATTGGTATGTGCAGTGTCAATTTTAACTAGTCAGTACAGATCTTTGTGAAAGGCTTCTTTCATCATCCCATCACCATTGCTACTGTGGTAGTCATGTGATAACAAGGCTATGACATATTTAACTCTTCAGCAAGAAATTTTATCAAGTTTACAGAGTTTATAGACACCAAAGTAGCAAAACAATGGTATCGTTTTGATATGTTTCTTAACAGATTGTTAGCATAAACTACTGGGAACCTAGTCAAAGCCAATGTGAAACCTTGTTTGATGCCCTGCTGAGCAAGACTTGTATCTTTTCATCTTTTTATCTTATTTTGATATTTGCTTGTAAATCAAACTAGACCAAACTTGCAGCTGGTCCTGACTGATGCTAAACAACTCAGTGGCATGATTGGGTTCACATCTGAGTTGGCAGAAAATGTCAGCAGCAAGGTTCGACAGCTAGATCTCGCCAAGGTAAAAAGAAAAAAAAAATTGCAGATATGAAACCACGAAAGTGTCACTGTAATAGACTAGGTATATTCTCTAGCTTAATGACTGATCTATCTTTGTAAGCATCTTTACTTTGTTATAATAAATGTGACTTTTGATACACTGAAATGTCAACAATAAATGATTTCTTTCTATCATCCCTATTTTTTTACTAGGTTTTTTCACCTATAAATGTGCATTTTTACTTCCTGGTCCTATATAACATTTCCACTTCTGAGTATATGTGGTGATATTCTTTTTTCCTATGTTGCTTTAATTTATTTTGTTACATTACTTGTGTGTGTGTGCAGGGAATGATTTTCCTTGTATAGCATAGCAATTTGTTATGCACTTTGGTGAGACTGCTATACAAATGTCATTTGTGAACCAGTTTCAATGCATAGAATTGTACACCAGTTTGTTCAAAAGTTTACCTGAGCCAAATGGCTCAAGTGCACTTTGCAATTGTTCACTGTCCAGTGTCTGTCATTTGTCATCTTGTTCTTCTTGTACACTGATGCTGGATATTAACCAAACTTGGCAAGGATCATCAGTCGGGGGAGGGGATCATAAATTTTACAAAAGATGGTCGTGTATCTTAGGCCAAGGAGGTCTGTAGGATGGACTAAAGAAAATTAGAAGGGTCTTGCACAGGGGGCCTGCAGCAATCCCTGAACCTCAAGATTTTTTCAGTAGTTTGCCTCAGGTGTATTGCCCTGATGGTGAAAAGTGAAGTGTGATGCTCAGGTTAGTGCTTCTGTGGGTCTCTCTTTGTAGCATCCTTGACCTGCTTTGCCTGTGAGAGGAATTTAAACTTTCTATGCATTAAGGCCTACTATCTGAAAATGACAATATAAATTTTCTATAGCAAAGTATTCAGCCAACACATATTGTCATATGAAGTGCTTTCATCAAAGTTGGCACATTCTTGTTATCATCTTTAGTATTATCATAATTTGTAGTGTTATCAGAATCATCATCATTATCACTTCATTTGATATCATCAGATATTGTTTTTGTGGTGATGGTGGAAGTTGTAAATGTATACATTTTGTACAGCAAAGAATTAATGCTATACCTTTTTTGTTTATTCTGTAGAGTCGTGTTCAAAGTGCAATCCAGAGGGTGAATGACATACTTGATTTAAAGGTAAGATCGTGTCAAACTGCGCATGACACAGAATTCCAATATCTTACTGTACATCCAGTATGGAAATCTTATCAACCTACTTTTTTTTTTTCATTAATGCATAAAAGCAATAAGGACAAATTGCTGCTGAATTTACACATATTCTTCCTTGGGAAGAAGAAGATAAAAGCAGTCATTGATTTTCAGTTTCTATTAACTTTCAAGTTAGCTGGAAGCTGCAACAGAAAAAAAAAAAATCGAAGGGTATTATTACTGAATGTCCTTGGTAACCATTAAGACATGTGATATAATATCTAAACTATCAAGAGTCACTCATGTCGTAGATATCTGCCAGTGATACATTTAATTATACATCTTGTACCTAGATACCTTCACTGTGTCAATTATGTGTCATTGATGGGAGTTAGAAGCATCTCAAATTTCTTGCATAACACAATCAAACGTGTGTTCAACTGTGTTTTCCTCTTATTCTCTCTCCTCAACACAGTTTTGTACTGATGGAGTCCAGACAGCCCTTCAGTCTGAGGACTATGAAAAAGCCGCTGGTCACATCCACAGATACCTCACACTTGATGAGAAGGTTTTGAAGCAGGTCATCTCTGATGCCAGGGAAGGTAGGAGAGAGAAAGAGAAACTTATAGCAAATTGCATCTTCACAGTGGATGTAGTTTTTGTGTTGTACTACTGGAATGCACTGCAGTTTGTTCTTGCAAGTTTGAAGGAGATAAGTAGATGAATTATGCAAGGTGCTGTAGTAGAGCTCATTTCTACAACACAGCATCATTGGATACACTTTTGTGTCATGGTAATAGCAGAGACTCCAACCCCAAGCCCCTTCTGATTGGGAGATTCTCCCGCCCGAAACCCTTAGCAAACGGGAGACTCCAAGTTGATGTGTGCGAAGTGCGAAGTTCCTAGGATTCTAGATGTTCTCTGGTGCTATCTTAGGCTTATTTTTTCAACATACGATAGAAATAAGAAAGAAATCCTTTCCACCGGGAGACACAGAGCCAGGGCGGGAGAAATCAAATCTCAAACGGGAGAACGGGAGATTGTGCAAACATGGGCTTTCGGCGGGAGATCTCCCGTCGAAAACGGGAGAGTTGGAGTCTCTGTAATAGATATTTCGACTTGGAATGGTGGAACTCTCCTATGCCTTAATACAGGACAAGTTTTTGTTCTCAAAAGGATAAAAATGTAATCATATCACTGCCATAGTCATGCCTTCCCCATTCCACTTTTTCTTAATATGCTGGATGCAGGTAGCAGCATTGATGCCTCCCTCAAGGTACTGCATGAGGCTGAACAGAACCTCAAGGGCTTGGTGAGGGAAAAACTGGACCAGGCCATCAAGTCCTCGGACCGACCCTCCGTGGAGCGTTTCTTCAAGATCTTCCCCTTGCTGAACCTCCATGAGGAGGGGCTGGCCAAGTTCTCCACATACCTACAGGCTCAGGTGAGGGCTAAAATCATGGAAAGAGGAACTTGAGGTTGTGGCTAGATCTAGTGGACAGTGCACAGTGGTTTCTGTCAGGAGCATCACAGTTTAAGCCGTAGTATGGTTCTTGTGTCTGAGAGTACGCCACGTAATCCACAGCAATCATACTTTGTGAAGGGCTCTGAGCACCATGGCATGGCAAAAAAATGGTGTACATGGAACATAGTATATATGCAGGTACTGACCGGCAGTGATTATCTAGAGAATTTAGGGGTCATGGGTCAAAGGTCATGGGTCAAAGGTCAAGGGCAACACTTCAAAATTGTACTATTTCCCTCATATTTATGCAATGCCAGCAGGATTATTTTTTTCTGCACTTGTTGTATGCATGTGTAAACTAATATAGATTCTCTGGAAACTTTCTTTTTTTTTTCCCCTTTTTTTGTTTGCCTCAAAGGTCAAAAGGTCAAAGATCAAGGGAAAGTGCTGAACTAACTTTTTCCTCTTTATCTCGGAAGTGGCTCAAGTTATCTTGAATGTTCTGCCTGACAGTGATAATCCTATGAATTTTAGGGTCAAAGGCCAGATGAAAATGGTAACAATGTACTTTTCAATACAGAAATTACACTTTTTCTCCATACCTTGAAAATTACTTGATGCATTAACTTATGAATGGGTCAAAGTCAAGTTGAAGTCCTTAAATCCCCAAATACATGCTCTCCTATTCATCCAATTAAACCTAGGTCAAGAAATGTGAACATTCAACACATTCGTGACAAATTTGTCATTTTAATATTTTGCCAATTTTGTGAAAATGTAATCACACATTGTCCACAATATGTACTATAGACCTATTAGGAGAATCATGCATTATGGGGGAGGCATACCAGTCGCCTTAGCGACATTTCTAGTTACAATTGTTTTTTTTACACACATTACTCTAAGTAGTGAAAGTTTGTGTCAAGCCCTACATTATTTATGAGATGACAAGGCACTGTTCACTGATCATAAGAGGGAGAAAGGTATCTATGTTCAGAGTTTGAGACTTTGTGCTACCCTTTCCTTGCAGATTGTCAGCAATGCAAAAGAGCATCTGGCAATAGCATCGAGTGTCGAGAGTACAGACAGGAGAGCGGGAGTCTTGTATGCAGACGCACTGACGAGTCTGTTTGAGGATGTTGGGAAGATTATTGAGGTCCATCAGCCTCTAGTGGAAACATACTATGGTGAGAGTTGTTCCATGTTTTGATCGGATCCCAGATTTGTATTTGAGGATTACATGCTCTTTCTGCTACACTGTATTTCAGTCTAACTTTGGTTAGAATGATTATTTTCTGACAAATTTCTGACAATATTTTTGACAAATAGCATTGTGGACATTGTGTGTATTAAGTGACTTTGACAACTAGAATAAGTGATGGCAATGTACATCATGCCTGGTGTTTTAAAATTTTGTATGCATCTTTCAGATGCTGCGAAAAAAAAAAAAAAAAAAAAAAAAAACTTTCACCTAAGACAGCAAACCATAAGAGACATTTTTATAAAAGTCAGTATTACGCAACAAACTTCATGGCCTGTCAATCAGACAAGCAGCTCTCTATAAAAAGGAATGCAAAACTATGCCCACATATTCATGACCTTGTGTGTAGAGATGTTGAAGAGGAGTGAAAATTGGTTATGTCAAACTCATCTCTTCAATTTTGTTTCAAAGATCATACTATATAAACCAGGGCTCGACACTAACGGTGGCCCGGTGGCCCGGGGCCACCAAAAATTAAAGTCGGGCCACCAAATTTCAAAAAGGGGCAAATTTGGTGGCCCGCCTCGGGCCACCAAAATTTTTTGAAATGTATGTCAATAAATTCGTAACTTTTTGCGTTGGAAATTAGCAGTTAAATTTGTTCAAAGGATGGATGAAAAGGACTGAATGAATGCCTGAGAGTGAGTGTTGCAAGTTTGTTGAAGTTTATTTATGAATAGATATGTCCAACTTCTAATTCTTACTATCATAAATCTTAAACATTTGACTCATTAAAAAAAAAAGAACTTTTAATGTTTTTTATTTTTTTGGGGGGGACACCAAATTTTTCTCTCGGGCCACCAAAAATTTGAAATTTAGGATTTTGGTGGCCCCATCGGGCCACCAAACAAAAAAGTTAGTGTCGAGCCATGTATAAACATTAGGCTTACACTCAGAATCAAGCAAAACTTAGTGATTGCAGAACAGCTGTAAACTACAATGTGATAAACTTGATTATGGAGACGTGACCCTTTGCTGTGATATGAAAAAGTAATGACAGTAATGGAAATAGTGTAAGAAGGCATCAGACTTATTTCTTAACTTGTTTGAAAATAGATAATTTGCAATGTACAAACCCTGTGAGGCATGTTATTACTGAAGATTCAACCGATGTGAAATCATGTCCCTGTAGGACCAGGGAGGCTGTTCACCATGATTGAATATCTGCAGAAGGAATGTGACAGACAGGCCCAGAAGGTTATCGACACGTTTGTGGAACAACGTGACTTTGACAGGAAGGCACAACAGGTCCAGCAGAGCCTCAGCAGGTCGGCTTACAAGTCATCGGCAGTTCACGACAAGTAAGGCCTTGATGGCAGGGATGGAGAGAGAGAGATTGAAGGCTGAGGGTGTATGTGTGTGAATATGTAGGATATCCTATGGGCAGCAGTCAGCTCTTCACAATGTGTCATATTTGCTCATTACATTGAAATGTCAAGATTCTCTGCTGTAGATGTAGAGTGATGCAGAAAAATTTGTGGTATTTGACAGAAATGGTAGCTCCTCAGGTAACCCGCTGAAGACTAGTCCAGAGTATACTTGGGCAGGTGTCAATGGGAAATGTATGTTATAGCAAAATGTGTTCATCCACGGTGGGTTAAGTAGGTGACTGACACTAATACCCCGTTTATACTGCTAGCGGGTTTCAGAGCCTGCTCAAGGAGTTTCGAAAACCCACTCTGAAAAACCAGCCTCTTGTCTGTTTATACTGCTTGCCAAAAGCAGACCCTAGCAGGCCCTAGCAGGCCCAACCTTCTCCTCCCCTCTTGATTTATGGCGTGGGCTTTTGAGTGACAGTGTGCCAGTTGAAAGGCTTTCTACAGCGGGGATTGGTCGAGATGGCTGGGTTGTTTATGTAAGCAGGTGATGACCTTCAGCAATTACCTCCTTTTTCCTTAGTATAAACGGGGTATAAGTAGCACAGAATGGGTGTGAAACCAAGTTCATTGCATCCAACAATTGCTGTTTTCTTTCAAAGCTGGTACACCACTACATGGGATTTTTTTTTTTTTTTTTTTTTTTTTAGGGGGGGGGGGGGCTTGAAAAGAGAAACTGAATCAGTGTAAAATCATGTCAAGTTGTAAATACATTCATATTTCCTGAAAAAATTATTGCCTTTGTGGTTTACATTGAAAGTTTTGCAGAAATCTTTGTATATGATTGCAGGCATAGGAATGGTGTTATACCACTCTGCAGATTTTTGAGTGATACTGTAAGAGAAGAAATATTCATGCAAGTAATTTTGTTGCACTCTGTCGAGTGAAATGAATTTTGAGTTGTTTTTTTTAATTTGTTTAATTCCACAGAATCTGAAGAATCAAATCATAGAGTAATGTTACATATGTAACAAGTGAAAATTTTTGCGTACTTTTATTTTTGCACTGGTTTCTTGTTGAGCAAAATGCGAGAAAATTTCCACACCGCAAAAATTCCCACTTTTACAGTATTATTCTTGCAGTCACTCACTTGTGATCTTTTTGTGTAGTATTGCATGTGAATGTGTGTCAAAAACATATCATGGCACTGTTTGCTCTGCTGCCAATAGGCTGGACCCAAGGGATCTGGACGTGTTACTGGCAGAGTGCACCCTTCTGAATGCGAGGACAGAGCTCTACTTGAGGTTCATTAGGAGGCGTGTTACGGTGAGTTGATGTACCTTCCTTCAGATTGTTAAAGGCTAAACCATTAACTCAGTGGTACCCAGAGGCAAGACTATCATGTGTAAAGGCTAATTCACCTTGGGACAGCAGGCTCATGAGGGTTAATGGGCTGGATTGTATATGTCCGAGTTACGGTAAAATGAGGAATGTTTGCATGCATTTTAATTTTGCGAATTTTGCGAGAGCCTAGTTTCGCGAAATTAAAATGCACACTAAAGATCTTGTCTACACTATATGCATTGAATGTTAGAGGCAACTCGCAAAAATTTCATGCTGCGAATAAGGCCGTGGGCTCCCATTTGCAAAAATATCATGTTTTACAGTTTACTTTTCTTCAGATTGGTAAGAGCCATCTCTCACTGCTGCTTGCTTCCTAGAGTGACATTGAGGTATCCAATGAAGAGGGACCAGCCAAGGAGGAGAGTCTGTCACATCTGGAGCGACAGCTGAGGGAGTGTGCCCTCAGTAGGCGGATGCAGGAAATCATTGGAAACTACATAGTGATGGAGGAGTACTTCATGAGGGAGACTGTCATGAAGGTTGCCTGAGTCTCTTCTTTGTCTTTCTTTGTCCTGAATTTAGTTTCCTTCTCAAAATAATTGTAACATTCACCAAATATCATTCTTATTTATAGACACTGTGGATTACAGTCACTTAGAATTGTGTACCTTATGCAAGAATATATATATATATATATTTTTTTTTTTTGCATTCCAGAAATTGGTCGAAGGTTGATAATGACCACTGTGCTTGGCTCCATTCACCCAAAGTAAACAAACGTTAAAGCAACACATTACCCAAAGTGTTGTGAGGGGGAGTGAAAAGAGCATGATTTACAGATTCTCTAGTTGTAGTACATGATCACAACATTTATTTTCCGTATTCAACAGGTGCCAAGTTTGTATGTATATTTTACCATCATTGTTGTTGTCGTTTACAGTCAACCTCGCATACCTCGAGTTTGTCGGGACTGAAGAAAATGGTTTGAGGTACGCAAACTTGGAGGTACGCGTACGTCGAATTTTCTTCGACGTATCCGACGTTTATCGATGTTCAACATGGTATCTGTTATAGTGCCTACCGATTGTTTGCATGCTTGCCAATTGGAATTGAATCAACTTTTATATGAATTAATTGAATGAAAATCGAAATTGAAATCAAAATTTCAGAAATAAAGATTTTGGTGGCCCGATTGGGCCACCAAAAAAAGTCGGATGTTAACAATCCGCTCCGTAAGATGCTAAAATAAATGTAAGATGTTTGCTTTTAATTTTGGAAATGAAAAACGGTAATATTCGACCCAGTATGATACTAAAATAAATGTTGGATGTTTGCTTATACTTTTGGACATGAATAATGGTAAGATTCAGCTCCGTATGGTGCTAAAATTAATGTACTGATGTTTGCTTTTATGTTCGAAAGTAAATAGCAATAACATTCGGCTCCGTACGATGATTAAATAAATGTTGGATGTTTGCTTATACTTTCGAAAGTAAATAGCAATAACATTCAGCTCCGGAAGATGCTGAAATAAATGTCAGATGATTGCTTTTACGTTAGGAAGTGAATAGCAGTAATATTCTGCTCCATACGATGCTAAAATAACTGTCGGATGTTTGCTTTTAAAATTCGAAATGAATAACAGTAACATTCATCTGCGTTCAATGGTAGAATTAACGTTTGATGTTTGCTTTGACGTTTGGAAATGAGTAACAATAATATTCAACTCCGTACGATGATAAAATAAATGTCTGATGTTTGCATTTGATTCGGCACGCCGTACACCGGGGTACCGTTGTAACCCGGGGTACCGCGTTGTATAGCGCCATCTCATGCCCATTATTTATAATGCGTATCCGAATTCAGATACGCCGATTCTGAATTCGGATACGGCAAAGTCGTCGCAATGAACTAGCACCATAGGTGTTTTTCGAAGTAATTTCTAACACCACACCGTTTTGTAAACATCATCTACCATAACTTTTATTTTTCAGGAAAAAAAGATATTCACCGAAAGCCCAGAAAATTCACCCCAAAATCAACTGTATTTCTTCAAAATTTGATCATGTGGGCTGCCATCTTTATAATCTTATACGCGTGCGCGAATGGTCGATAATAAGAGATGAAATGCGAAAGAAAAAGGTTCAGAGCAGAAAATAATTATTAGTTGCATACATTAATTGTTGCATAATCACAAATAAGAAAACATTTTTGTGCATAATAATACTAAAATAATACAAAAAACTATTTTGACACATTTTTTGGTAAGCCAGGGTACAGCGCTGAAAAAAAAAAATAATTAATTCAACAAAATGGCGAATTTTCATTTGGTACCCCAGGGTACCAAATATTGCATCATTTATGTTCGAAAGTAAATAGCAATAACATTCAGCTCCGAAAGATGCTAAAATAAATGTCGAATGTTTGCTTTGACATTTGGAAATGAATAACAATAATATTCAACTCCATAACATGATAAAATAAATGCCGGATGTTTGCTTTTACGTTTGAAAGTAAATAGCTATGACATTCAGCCCCGGAAGATGCTAAAATGCATGTCAAGTGATTGTTTTTACGTTTGGCATGTTTGGAAGTGAATAGCAGTAACATTCTGCCCCATACGATGCTAAAATAAATATCGGATATTTGCTGTTACATTTCGAAATGAATAACAGTAACATGCAACTGCGTTCGATGGTAAAATAAATGTTTGATGTCTGCCTTGACGTTCAAAAATGAAAAACAGTAACATTCGGCTCCATACGATGATAAAATAAATGTCAGATGATTCATTTCAATTCCGGAAGTGGACAGCAGTAACATTCGGCTCCGTACGATGATAAAATAATTGTCAGATGATTCATTTCACTTTCAGAAGTGGACAGCAGTAACATTCAGCTTCGTACGATAATAAAATAAATGTCGGATGTTTGCTTTTAAATTTGGAAATGAATAACGGTAATATTCTGCTCCATACGGTGCTAAAATAAATAACAGATTGTTGCTTTTACATTTGGAAATGATTAACGGTATCAATCCGCTCAGTTAGATGCTGAAATAAATAGCGGATGTTTGCTTTCACCTTTCGGAAGTGAATAAGGATAACATTCAGCTCCATAAGGTGCTAGAATGAATATCGGTGGTTTATTTTTACATTTGAAAGTGATTAACGGTAATATTCGGCTCTGTAAGGTGCTAAAATACTAGTAAATGTTGGATGATTGCTTTTACAATAAGAAATGAATAACGGTAACTTTCGCTCTTTATACAATGCTAAAACAAATGCGGGATGTTTACAAATGTCTGCAAATGCTCCCACTTTCTCATTTCAAACGTAAGTTTGACCACCTAAATAGGCATCAACTTTTATGATAATCTCTAAGCCTATTTGCTAAATCTTAGAACTCAGGATAACGGTAAGATGATTGAATTTTCTATTCATTTGTGTTAGGCATGGGTATCTGTATCACTTCAATAATGCTTAATATTTATTTTTCTATGTTTAGTAGAAACCGATTTAGTTTTTTCTTATGTTTTTCTTGATTTTTTTCTGGGGGGGGGCCACCAGATTTTACTTTCGACCACCAAAAAAGGAAAATCAGTGATATTGGTGGCCCAATCAGGCCACCAAAAATAAAAGTTAGTGTGGAGCCCTGTCTATTTTATTCTTTATTATGCTAGGCCTATACTTCCAGATTATATAGCAAAATATTTTCATAATTGCATTGTTGAAAAAAAGAAGAAGAAAGTATTCAGTGTTTTCGTTTTCGGGGGAGAATTGATGAAACAAACTTCGTAAAAATAAAAAAGTAAAAAAAAAAAAGCACTACGCAGGAGAGTGATGTTTGGACAGTGGACTGTGATCACTGCCAAAGATATAACTGTTAACACCTAAGCAGGTGCGCCACGACGGTTAAAAAATAAAAGCGCACGGCATGACTATCACGATCGTGAATCAGAACACAGTAGTTAAAAGAAGATGATGGGACAGAGCGTAGTGCTATCGTAAGCACTCCATTGGCACGGGTGTTATGTGCATACTGTGTACGTGTGTAGGTAGGTGTTGGGGATTTTTCTTGTCAGCTGTGTACCGGGTATTTCTTTGGGTGCGCAATTGTTCTGGTCTCAGAATATCTACATCGAGTGTGAAAAGATTTGTGACATGTCTTTGCTGTCCACGCGGGCTTAATCGGAAATGCTGAGAGATGTTTGCAATTTCGATTCGAGCAACATGCTGGGAAAAAGCAAGTTAAGTAAGAGCGGGACATTAGATTTCCCTTTGAGGTAACCGAACTTCGAGTTCGTTTTTTCGAGCTACGCGAGTTTTAATGCACAGAAACTCCATAGGAACAATCGGGACTTTCATTTTGCCCCCGAGGTAAGTGATATTCGGCTGATCCGACGTCGAGGTATTCAAAAGCGAGGTTGACTGTATTTGAAGATACCCATAACCACAAAATAAAGGCTATCATATGCTAGTGTAGGAGAGTTGTATTCCATGTCCATGTAATGTGATTCATAATGCCGCTTGTGCCAGTAAATGAGCTGGGATAGAGTATGGTATGACTGAATTGAAAATACGTGGGTACTAACAATTAACTTAAATGAAGCATACAATGCATAGAAATATTTGACTCTTATAACACTAGCATCCTATGACAGCAATTTTTTTTTTTTTTTTTTTTTGGGGGGGGGGAGAAAACACCATGTTGGTCACCATGTAGGATTGCTTCATTCTTAAATGTTTCTATGATTTTGCTGCTTGCTTTCTTCTTGCAAAGGCCGTCAACATGGACAGCATAGAGCCAGGGACGCACACATCGAGTATGGTGGATGATATCTTCTTCATTCTCAAGAAGTGTACCAGGTATTCCAGAGAGAAGTGTGTAACACAAAAATGAATGAATACAGGCATGTTGATATGTATTTAGCAACCAATACTCTGCCTGTGATTTTATATGTTGTACAGGAGCCCATGCACTCTACACTGCATACATGGTATGTTTGTCTCTGTGGTTTATGGATGTGAAGTCAACCGCTCTGTTGTCTTTGAAGTCCCGTAATTGTTCCATAGGTTTTCTCTTAAGTCCGTGTATTGATTTTACAATAAACCCTTAAAGCATTAGCCTGCTTAGGCGAGTAAACTGTAAGAACATAGGAAATACACTAGTAGGTTGCCCAAACCAACTACAAAATACACTAATATCATATCATTCAAGTGTAAAGTAGTATGTTATCAGTTCCAACATATGATGAAGGGAAAACTTTACGTGGTTTTTACTCTGAGTTTGAGAGTATGATGCATATCCCTCAAAGATCATGAGTAGTGATTCTTTCTCTCTCTGAAGTATTCATCTTTAAAATCGACTTGCTTTTTCAGTTTGGGTTTGAGGATTTTGATATTCTTCCACGCTGTTGGCATCAATAGAATATAAATTCACCTAGGCTTTGGATGATGCATTGTTGTTTATCATTTTATGTAAGAAACTATGGAACATACTTGTTTATTACTTCTATATACTTTAAACAGGTCTGAAAGAAAATTTACCAAAAAAGAGTTTGTTATTTGTTATTTATTTGTTTTGTAATGCGGGAAAATGTGGCATCTCCTCACCTTTCTCCAATAACTTTATTCTCATAGTAAAATAACAAGCACAGCTCTCACTGAGATACCCTAAATGCATCGGATGGTAAAATATGAAGAAAACCTTCCTTCCTTAAAAGGATATCCACCATCTTTCTCTCTCTCCTTATCACCAGGAGGGCCATGTCCAGTGGCAGTGTCGACTGTGCATGTGCCATGCTTAACCACACCAGCACTCTCCTAGGCAGTGATTACCGCGATGTATTGTATGGCAAGTTGAGGGCGGGCTTCCCATCGGGCTCCTTCGATGTGGCCCAGGCCTACAGCATGCTGCAGCAAGGCAGATTTCCAACATCATCATCAGACACCAATGCGGCTAAACTAGAATTTCTTGTGAGTTCATTAATGCACTGTGATATTTAAACCCTGTAAAAAAGGAAGTAACCTCAAGCAATGAAATATTTTGAATGAAGTCAGTGAAGTTTAAGCATCCAATCAAGAAGAGTGGAGCTGAGGAAATGATGTGCTGTATATTTTCTTCCTAAGCTACAATCATTCTTTTATGGATGAACAATAGCTTATTTGTTATTTTTTTTTATATGCAGCTGGACAATGTGGCATTATGTATTTTCAATGGTCCTTCCACATGTTCACAGAAAAAAAAAAAAACATGCAAAGGATGCAACAAAGTACTGTGTGAAATTGTGCTGGCAAGTTTAACAGAAGGAGAAGGGATTCTACAAAGTTGACCACATAGACAAGTTTACAGTATATACTCATTAAGAGAGAGAGGAAGAGAAATGGAATGTATGTAATATTAATGCTAATCAAACTTGGACATATTAAGGCCAGCATACTTTGACATGAAACATATCATGTCTTTGTTACCCAGACCACCCTGAATAATGTGGAAGTGAGTATAGAGTACACACAGACATTGAGGAAGAGCCTAACAGAGGATTGTCACAGTCTGGTCAGTCAGAGCGGGGAGATGAACAGAGACAAGCTGGACATGTGCTTGACCGAACTCACCACCCACACTAACAAGTTCAAAGATGTGTTGGAAGTAAGTAGTCTTGATTTCTCTCGGTCCCTACAGCCAAAGCAGAAATGTTTACCAACAAATGCCAAAAATCAAAGTAACTTTGACTTTCAAACAATCAGGAGTACAGTTGGTAGGTGCTGCTAAATTGATTTATTGGGATTTGATCTCTCATTGTTTGTGATGCAGTATGGACTAGGCCAGCTGAACGCCAGTGCCATCAAGCCGCGGATCAAACCAATGGTGGACATGTTCCTCTCTACAAGTCACAACATCACCGAGGATGAGTTCTCCGTCTACGAGGCCAACGACCCCTTCGTCCAAGAGTTCATCATGAATCTTGAGCTGCTCCTCAAAGAATTCAAAGTAATGTCCATTAAACCTTTTCAGCTCTACCAATTCATCACAAACCTGTGATAAAGAAATGATATATTATAGTATTAAGGGTGTATCATGTAGGATTGTTTAGTAGCCTTTCAAAACCTACATTTCCAAAAAGTTGGAAGAATTATCAAACTTAATTTCTTGTTTTCAGTCATTCTCAACCCGTTGAGGACGGCTTGATTTTGCTACAACACGCATTTCCCATAGACACTTGCCCGAGTATACTCGGGACTCGTCCTCAACGGGTTAAAGTTGATGGAGAATCAGTCAACATGTTATTTTCAGAATCAAGGCAAAGTTTCTCACTTCCTTTGTGCATAATTACTCATATAATCTTTGAAAATTTCCATGGTAGTAGAACGTTCAGTGTGGATGGTTTCACAATACATCATGGATTCTTTCTTGGATGTGCGTGTGGTCTTTAGAGTGCTTGTCTGTGATTGGCTAAAATGGTCACAGTATGCACAGATGGTCGTGGTTGATTGCACATACATAAGCACTGTCTGTGAGGGGCTACACCTTTGGCTAGAGGTACCTAACAGATCCCTACCCCCCACAGGTCGTCAGCCACAATTGTGTAAGGGCTATAGCTGTTAATTAGCCACCATTGTGTAGGGGCTGAAGGTGTTGATTAGCCACCATTGTGTCCGAGCTAATATAGATTATAGAAATATGCGTTTCCTTCATAAACATGAGATATATAAGGCTGAAGTACTTCAGAAATCTGTGTTGGTGTCTATTTGTCATTTTGTTGTCTTGTTCTTTGTTTTTTCATTCCACCATTTGCTAGGATTTGCTGACTTCCAGTAACTATGATGCTATCGTAAGCCTCCTGACCAATGAAGTCACAGTTCAGCTAGAAAAAGCCGTCCTCAAGTCTGTCTTCAACAGGGTAAGAAGGGAAGAACAAACTATCATGCCTTTTTCTTTGACAATTGTCAAGGTTGTCAGAATAAAGATATTGTTTTTTTCCTGCTTCCTAAAATGTGCAAAGAATGTAGCTGCTAAACTTTCATTGCCATAAACCCAATAAAAATGGCTGGAGAATGCAGCACAGTTTAAAAACAAAACTAAACAAAACCACCTAAGAACGGGTCATCACTCTGTGTATGTGGACTTGACTGACTGTGATGCTCTTGTCACACATACATCATAGCTCCATGAAGCATCAGAATGGTCATTTTTGTATTGTAATCAGCATCAGATGCACCAAGGTATGCTCACTCTTATGCAAATCATATGCATTGTCAAGTAGCATAATATCAGAGCCCACAACTTGATTTTGGTTGAGGAAAAAACCCTAAATATGAAGTTCATCAGTTCACATGATTTGTAGCTAGGGAATGGTTATAGGGATGTACAAATTGTATGTCACAAAAAATGTTAAATGTACAAGAATTGTTCTGCCATATATGACTTGTAGAATTCTGCTCTGTCACAATGATGTTCTTGTGAATACCGAAACATTACTTGTTCACAGCTAGGTACTTGTGGTGTCATACACTGTGTAGGGGTAACAACACACGGTGTTTCACTGTGCATGTGACTTGTTTACACTGCACTTTCTGATTTGTAATTCCCATGCCAACAGCTTGGAGGTTTACAGTTTGACAAGGAGCTGCGTTCCCTTGTTGGGTACCTCACATCAGTCACTCAGTGGACAATACGGGACAAGTTTGCCCGCCTTACCCAGATGGCCACCATACTCAACCTAGATCGAGTGAGTTTTCCAAGTGGTGGGGCAACTGTTGGAGTCACCTGCTTGCCCCTGTATCAAAAAAAAAAAAAAAAAGTCTTCCAGCACCAACTTTTTCATTGCTGTCTTAAGTGAATTCAGCCAAGTATTACCACCTTTTATTGCAAATACTTGCACGGCAGCCATTTCTTGTGACTGTAGTGTGTTAGCATACAAAAAATGCGCATTACAGAGGACATTTTAGTAAAAATTATCTCCCAGATAATAACTATGTTTTGGACTATTCCAAAGTTACAGAGGATGGACAGTTTTACTATTGCCCAACCAAGTAGTGTGCATTATTTGTCATACAAAGTGATGAGATGATTTTTCTTCGGTAGTAGCCATTCTCGCACGATTTCCAGACCAACACCACTTTCAAGCTAACCAAAAGTACAGTCAAGAACAATTTACAATGCACTTATACTGCACAGGCAATGCAGTTGAACACAGATGAACTGTTGTTAGTACCAGTCATTAGTATACAAATGCTCAATGAAAAGTAAATTTAGGCAAGATAAAAAATTGGTCATGTGGTAGCTCTCAGCCAATAATTTGATTAGGACTCACATTGCCATTTTATAGTTGTATATGTGGGGAGATTATGGGGTGGTGGGAGCGAATACACTTGATTTTTAATCTGAGTCAGTGCTATGCGTATTAGCTACACTATTTGAAGTTACTGAAATATCACCGCTTTTTGATCATTTATTACTGGAACCAGGTAACAGAAATACTAGACTACTGGGGGTCGAACTCGGGACCTTTGACCTGGAGGTTGACTCCAGCAGAAGTCAGGCAGGTGCTTTCATTAAGGTGAGCAAATGTTGCTATTGTACAAAGTAATAAAAAAAGAAAAGAAAAAGTATGCTTTCAAACCTATGATTAGATTTGGCAAGGAATGAGACAATGAAATTTGTCCTTGTGTGCAATCTTGATTGCTTCAAAGTGTGTGAAAATGGTTGTTTTCCTATCAGCTTGCCTTGTATCAAACTTTCTCTGTATTAAGTACCCTGTAGTACTCATGATCTTTAACCATCTCAGGCTGTCCAGCTCAAAATGTCATTAGCATTGTTTCCAAACACATTGCCATGGTAATGACAGAGATCGCTTTGTTAAAAATGCTTGAGTAATCTACAATTTGCCATAGATGTGGTAACTATCTGTAATTGTTTAACCATGCATGATAATTCCATGCAATTCATCTGTGGACACCTATGTACACCAAAATAGCACTTGGCAAATTATAGATTATACTATCCCCTCTGTGAGGAATAACAAGTAGGAGCAATCCTTAAATGTGTGTTAATTTTTCTGTTAGACCTGTGGCATTTCAGCTTACTTCACCCTGAAGTATTAGAAACTGTGTAATTAGACAAATCTGGATGCTCTAATTTATCATTCTTTAATTCTTACTTTAATGCAATTTTGTAGTCTTAACGGATTTGTATCACAAGGCAGTTTAATTTATGCATAATCTGAATCATATGCTTTTTGCTATAATTTTAAAGCAATTTTCAATGTCAATGTTGATTTTAGAGTGAGTTATTGTGGGGGAAATATGAGTTTTCCAATTTGATCTACCGGCATAGTAGCAATTTTGTTTTCCCAATAACTCTAAAAAATATATATGATATAAAACTCAGCGATTGACTGACGTGATTTTTCTCTTATTTCTTTTCTTCAGATTGGATTTCCGATCAGAAGACATCAAGAGGTTAAAGCTTTAGTCTGGAGTGCTGGTCTTCCTCATAATCATATCCCACCCTCACAGAGTGTGTAAGGTGTATGTAGGAATCACTCTGAGGTCAGGTTGCAAGGTACTGTAAAAGTGGATATTTTCGCGCGACTAATTTTTCGCGCTAGGCCAGGTCAGAAGAGTTTCGCGTGTTTTTAATTCCGCGGAATCAAGACATCACGCACAGGAACGTATGGCAAGCAAAAATATTCGCGTGTTTTTATTTTCGCGCTAGTTTCTGGTTGCGCGAAATGCGCGAAAATTTCAACACCGCGAAAATTTCCACTTTTACAGTAGTCAGTCCCTCCATTGCAAAATTTGTGGATAGAATTATTTCCCCCCCCCCCCCCGATTTTTTAACAAATAACCTAGAATTTGGCACATGTGACTACTATTATGGGTAAATGTGCAAGACACCTTTGTTGTCAGTATCAATTAATTCATTGCCAGGGTAATGGCAAATTTTCATAAAAATCATACCAGAATGTTGCGGTCCAGCTATTCTCAATTTAATGACAGTTCAGGTAAGTCAGCACGTGCGATCAATGTAATGTGTAGTTGTGCAAGACACCTTTTGTTTTTGTTTTTGTGAGTGGTGAGAAATGTGCTGCCATGGCAGCATTTTTGAAGAAATTAAAGAAATTTTGTGGATCAAACTAGTCTCAGTTGATGAGCATTTGAGTTGGAATTTTGGACATGTTATGACTACCATCCAAGACTTGTATTGCTATTTCAGCAGCATTTTTATACAAATAATGAAAAACTGTGGTGCATCAAACTGGTCTCTAAGTTACTGAGCAATGAGTTGAAATTTGGCACATGTGATTATGATGATGTGTAGTCACATGTATGTCACAGATTTTTTCAATCTCTACCAATGGTTAGCATGGTAAAAGCATTTTAGATCTTCAGCAGTCTATCAGTACAGAAAAGTTCTGCTTGGGTATTAATCAGCGTCGGTGATATTTCAAGACTATTATTATTATTTTCATTATTTTAGCCTACATTCAGTCACTGGTGGAATTAGGTTTACAGTCCTTTCCTTTATCTTCGAGAGATAGATGAATTCAAACACACTGAATTGTGTGAATGTCTCTAATATCAAGAGTGTGCGTTTTTGGATTCTACTTGAAAGTAGTTTGCTTGTGAGTATGCTCTCATGGGACCATTGGCTTTGATTCTCCTCCAAAGGACCTGGCAATGAGGATAAAATCCTTGCCTAGGAGCACGACTGCTGGTACTTGACCCAGGGACCTTATGATTGATAGTCTGTGGTAAATTCTTCTCCACAGTGTAAGTAATTCAGAAGAAACTTGGCATATTCTTCAAGGGTCGCAGAAAGTATGCTGTGTAAGTTACTCTTATCATTCTAGGCAGTTTACCAGTGAAGAAGCATAAGGCATGATATTAGTCGCCTTCCGTGATATTTCTAGTTGACTGCAGAGGTTAATCAATTTCTTGAATTCAGGGATAGCCCTGAGGGAGATCCCTAGGCTTGATTCTCTCAGTAGCATACAGTTTTCTAGGCATACAGGTCATTGAATCTAGTAGCCTTTTCCTGTTGGTACACTTCATACTGCCTGCTGTACTTAAGTAGCAGAGCTGCCAACATTCCTACATCTGAATCAGGGAGGTGCCAGTGAGCACTCAGGGAGACACCAGTGGGTTTTCTGCATTACTATTGGCAGATAGATTTCCAAACCAGGGACACATTTCTATTCTCAGAAAATGAGGAAATATCTGTGCTTTTAGAGAGCCTCCTGCAGAATCATGGAGACTTGCCAGCTCTGAAATAGGTAGGAGTCTCAAAACTTTGGCATTTAGTGATTCATCTTAGACATCAATCCAGGTGCAGTGCTGTTTGCATCTTTGACTATGTATTGTTGATGTCACCTGAGAAACCATGAAATATCACTTCAGCCAAAATTGAATGCTGAGTGGGTGCCATCACTAGTGTTGCTGACCTTGGAAATGGGGTGAGACTTTCTACAGTATGAGTTGCATCTGAAGTATTTACTGTATGTGTGTTGCTTGGCCAAAGGGTATGGTTGAAAGTATGAGCCACCTATCTGAAATACAGTGTATTTAGCTTGACTGATATTGATAATTTTGTCACCATGCCCAAGTTTGTTACAAAGTGGGTTTTATTTGCACTTGTCAGATGTATTTTGTATGCGTTATCAGTACATGAGAATCAGGAGGGTCGTCTGAAACTGTGATGGCTTTATCCAGCTTTGACACCAATCTGTTTTGTAAGATGATACAATTTTGTTCAGTTTTATATTTGGTTTGCTTCATTTCTTTCTTTCATTGGTGTGCTAACATCTCATGTGTTGGCACATTTAGAGTTTCAGACAAGGCAGCAAATATTTAGTGTAACCTTTGTTTTGGGACTCCCTGCTGTACAATTGAATAATAGTCAATATTTTGCTTGTTGGTCATCACTAAAGTAATTTTGGATGTTTGAGTTGAGGACTTTGTCTCAAGCTTGTGATGTCTGACACAGGCAATGGTTAACCTTTAAACCTTGACCTAACTTCCAGTTTGTTCAAATTTTATTTATGCCTGTAAGGTTAGTTGTATCAATGATATGTAGGACATGAGAAGGTTTACCATGTTGGCAATGAGACTGCTGCAAGTGTGACGGTATGAGCTCTCTTTTCAAAACCAGGTGAGAATTACTAACAGGATGGTTGGAAGAGACTACATGTACTAGCATGTATACACATCATGATTCCTGAACAGTTAATTTAAGACATCTGGATCTTGCTTCATTTGATGTCAAGGGGTCAAAGGCCTAGGTTATATTGTTTCAAAAATGTGTCTCTAAAGTTAGTTACTCAAGTTGTAGTGAAAGAAATCAAATCATGTACAGTGATGTGACAGAAAAGAAAGGAAAAATAGTGATATGAGGCTGCTTGCAGGTGGAGAGGTCAAAGATCAACGGTTAGATTGATGCATTTGATGGAACTTTGTAACATAGTAACCAAGTTATGAGTGTGGAACACAGAATTGGAAGGACCTAGAAAGTACATCCACATATTAAGACATGCAGTGTCGTGTCCGAGTATTCCAGTGTGTATGAGGCCAGAGTCAAAACAAATAAAAAAAAAGGGGGGGGGGGGGTTTCAAGTAAAGTAAATTGAAGAAGGGAGCTCCTGCCTTTAAGGCACACATTCTTAGATATGTATAGCTTGTAAGCAATATCATTCTGTATATTTGTGTAATATACTAAATAAAATTTCATAGAGATGCTGATCGAATGAAAGGTTTGTGTTATTTCTTAGTTTCATACGATGTGAAGAAGCTGTGCTTTTGGAACAGTCTTTCAAATCGATATACAGCTGTATCATATCTTGACAGTCATGTTTGAGTAAAATCAGTTGTGTTCCTGTAACCACAAGTAACATGCTGGTGTTCAGTGGATTTCAACCAGCAGCAATTAGCATGCTTGCATACATACCAAATACAAATAAAGTGTACTTACATATGTACTTACACACAGACACACACACAGACATACATTCTTGTAAGATGCTTCAACCAGGGATATGATAGATTGCTCAAGATAACTTGGCATATTCCATTATTTGTTTCTGGAAAAAAAAAATCTGATAAACCAATTGAAATTGAATAACACAAAAAATTCAGTTTAGCAAGTAAAAAAATCAGGCTTCATGTAGTGTAAAGGTGCATACACAACAATCGAGGAAACATGTAAATAATTTAAAATTTCCCTATTTTAATAATGTGAAAACTAGTTGCCTACATACAGGTCCGAAATGTGCTGAATGGGCAGGTGCATTCTTCACCCCAAAGGTACCCCTAGAGCCTTAAGAGGGTGCTTTTTCATTTATCTTAAATATGAACAAATTGGCATGTGCCCAGTGTGAAATGTATCCCCACTTGCCTGGAGTGAAACACTACAATATTCCAGACTGAAGCTGTTCAAGAGACCACACACACACACACAAGATACGGGTGCCCCACATCAGATTTCATTGTGAACAGAACACAACAGAGGGGATAATTAAGTTAAACCACTTTTATCCTCTTTTAACTAGTACTTCCAAGTTACCTCATTTGAAGGAGCAGCAGCAAGCACTATGACACCAACAACATTAAATGAAAGAACCAACAACATTCTCATTCACCTGAACCAACAACATTCTCATTCAATTACTTCCATTACTACTGTACTGGCAATTATCATAACATTTTTGTAGTATTGGTATCAAAAAGGATTTCCAGTTTGGTAGATTGGAGCCCCTGCTTGGTCTTGCATAGCTACCAGATTATCTGATGTATTACAAATACAAAGCTTTAAAACAATGTCAAAAATTGTCAGTTTATCATATTTGATATTTCCCATGGACAGTCATGTTCAAATAAACCAATCAGTAGATTGTTTGTTAGCAAAGGTGATATTTCATTGATATATTGTTTCATAGTAATGGTAGGCCCTATAATTCTCCAAAACTTTCACATGTTGGGAGTGGATTTTTTTTCTGCAATATTAAGCCACCACAATTTTTAACGGTGTCATCTTCTTGTGAGAATGAAAGACTTCAGGGCACAATGGTAGTGTGTTGAGAGACTAGTCTTCTTTAATGCTGATATCCCAACCTTAATAAGTATCTTGTAAAAATAAAATGACCAACAATATGAATCCTGCCGAGTTGATGACATTAATAACACAGAGTGGAATATTTGATTACTGCAGACCTATACCGTCTCCTGAAAACACAAAACACTAGACTATTCACCACCACTTCCTTCATGCTACAAACACAGTATTTTCAAAATTGAGTTGCAAATTTGTCAATTCTTTTGATGCACTCAAATTGTACAGAATTTGTCTTCTAAATCTATACTGAGCTGGTCTTTACCCCAATGGTGATGCATCATAATATTAGATCATACCAGCTAATTTCATCAAAGAATTCTGCTGGATTTTCATCAATTTCCAGTAGTAACAACCATCCAATTTTTCACAAGACAAGAACACTGTTTTATCTACCCTGGTTATTATTCAAGTAAATGAAATGACCTTGTATGCGATTAATAACTACATGGTACCATACCACAAAAAAAGCATGTACATCTTTACCTACACTGACTGATCACATTTCATTATATCATAAATGAAACGAGGTAATTTGACAGCTACTCAAAAGTTAGTCTTAGAAGTCTACAACACTCACTGTACAAAAAACAAACAAACAAACAAACATGTATCCCTGATAATGGACAAGTACAATTTGTAAGTTGCACATAAAGCAAAACACTGTCTACATATGCCCATTTTCACATCAAAGTTGTGATTAGTGTTAATCATACAGTAAATTAAGGCACTCTTTCCACTAAGAAAAAAAAACCCAAAACGAATGACTTTCCTTAAGCTTGCTCAGATTGAGATTCAAGAGTCAAGAACAATTCATTTGCATAACAAAAGAGTGAAAAGGACATATTTCTCAGTGCATAAAATTCCTCCATAAAGACAACTTGAAACTGTATCTGTATCAAATATTAACAGCATTTGTATCTTCAACTGCATCTGTATCAAGTTTTGTTAAATGTTTAGAGGGCCAGAAAGTCTGTAACCTTATATGGACATTGTATTGCAACCAAGACAACAAAGGGCTATGTTTCATGATGTCATTTTCAACAAATGCAACAATTACCATCACTATGGCAACAACTGTAACAATAAAATCAACTGTAAGAAATTTGTTCCGTGCTTTGGTATCAGCTATCCATGTCATTTACAACTAGATATATCGCTACGGCGACTGATATGCCTCCGCCATCATGCATGGTTCTCCTAATAGGTCTATAGTACAATGTCTTGACAATGTGTGATGACAGTTTCACACAATTGGCAAAATATTAAAATGACAGGTTTGCCACAAATGTGCTGAATGTTCACTTTCCTAGAACTAGGTTCAATTGGATGAATTATTCAAATGTCAGAGTGCAGGTATTTGGGGAACTAATGATTTCTACTTGACTTTTGACCCTTTTATAAGTTTATGCTTTGAGTAATTTTCAAGGTATTGAGAAAAAGTATAATTTCAGTATCAAATGGGAAAATAGCATTATCTAAACCTGGTCTTTGACCGTTGACCTCACAGTTCCACAGAGAATCACTGTTAGGTAGAACATGCATAAAAATGTAAGTTTCATGATGATACCTTGAGTTACTTTCGAGATATGGAGGAAAAAGTGCAATTTAGCACTTTCACTTGACCTTTGACCTTTGACCTTTTGGCAAGAAACTTCCCAAAAAATATATATTGGGTAATACATGCCATACATCCAGTTAAAAAAAAAAAAAAAAAAAAACCTTCAGGCATATTGCATTTTAAGGAAAGTAGCGATATTTTGAGGAGTTGACCTTGACCTTTGACCCCCCTGACCTTTGACCCATGACCCCCAACTTCCCTAGATAATCACTGCCCATCGGTACAAGCATATATACTAAGTTCTATGAAGATACCTTGAACCATCTGCGAGATATGGAGAAATATGTGGAATTTCAATTTTTTTTTCACAAAATAACCTGTGACCTTTGACCTTTGACCCTGTGACCCTAAAATCCACACAAAGTATTATCCCCCAAGGATATACCCTCATACCAAGTTTGATGTAAAACCACCACACGGTTCTTCAGATATCGACAAAAACAAAACGGGACGGACGGACGTACGGACGGACGTACGGACGGACGTACGTACGGACGGACGGACGGACGGACGGACGGACGGACGGACGGACGTACGGACGGACGGACGGACGGACGGACGGACGGACGACCCGAAAACATAATGCCTCCGGCCACTTCGTTGCGGAGGCATAAAAATTGCAAACCTCTTCTTAGATCAGGCCCTGGGTTTTTAACAGATGATATAAGCTTGTATCAGAGACTCTTAACGTTTCTGTGGGAGATCTTCCACTTGAGGCCAATTTCATATTCTCCTGATTGTGTTTGGATGATACCTCATTTAGTTTTGTCATATATATGTTTAAAAATGAGGCTACGATTAGCATCAGAGAGCGTCTAGAACCACAGAGCTGGACCCCAGCCACAAGGGACGCCATGCTTTGTGCTTGTAATGTGTGCTACATGCACATGATATTTTACACACATTTGTGCCACCAGAGTGTCCAGTTTGCTAGGGGGTCCCCAGGCAGGAGACTTTGCAGTTTTATAGAGAAACTTGAGGTTGGAGTCTCTGACTTGCATGCTTACATTCCACACTTCAATTGCAGTTTCACATCATGGTCAATTTGACTCAATAAGTAGAGTGAATATCAGAAATACAGAACAGAATGAAAGTTTACATTTTCTCATATTTTCACAGAATACAGTTATAATGCAATGGCAGATATCATGATGTCATCATTGTACAACTCCCAAACTAGTGTGCACACAAAAATGTTATTGAAATCAAGTTTTGTGTTGCAACTGCAACCTCCTGCTCCTAACAACCGTAAGGATAAATGTATGTTGAGTTTACATCAAGGAAACTTGGTGAAGATTGGCTTACTCTGTGCTACCTTAAATCCGATGAAACCTGTGAAACAGCTAAACAAGTCCTATTGACCGACTCTCAGAGAAGCACAATATATGAGCAATCTGAGAGCCGGAATGTTGGGGTTTATGAGCCTAAGTTTGCCTGTTGGGCAACAGTAAGAGTCAGTCACATGCAATATGAAAATAAAGGCACATATGGCAAGCAAGTAAAGAATATGAAGAGATGCAACAAAGAATATGAATATGATAACGCTGCTGCTGACGGTGATGATAATAAATGAGTAAATAAATATATGAATAAATAGAAACAAATTAATTTAAAAAAATAAAATAAAAACAACAATAATTATAACATTATAAAAACATGTTTGCATATGTTGAACACAAATATACCACTCTGACACTGTTCTCTACAAGATAGGACACAAGTAAAACTTGTACCAATAAAGTGTAAATACTTATAAGACAGATCCATGTACAGAACTGGGTAAGTGAAAGACAATTGCATAACATGCATGCTGTTAATGAACTTTGTGCTGAAACTCTGTGATCTATCATGGCTGTTGAAGAAATCTGAGAAGTCCAACTTTTAAAAGCGAAGTTGGGGAGTACCAATAAATATGATCAAAGGTCTTCTGGCTCCAGACTTGGTATAACAGCTAGCACACTCTTATAGCTGAAAGCAAGAAAAATGCTTTTGCCACTAGCACACTAATAGAATAATGACAGAAAGTGAGCTATGAACATCACTTCATTACATCAACTCATAACAGGGTTAATGAGTATGAAGACAGCAAGCCATGTGTACCAACATTTAAGAGATTTCGTAGCTTATGAGAAAGTCAGGACGTACAGTTGTATATAGAGTTGTGATGAAATGACAACTACATGCATATTCCTTCTTGACATGTTATATGTCACCACTACACTGGTTCAATGCTGCTCTGTGAAAGACAATGGCAAGTTCTGGGAAAGCACAAACTGTACAATGGAGACACGGTGAGCTCCATCATTAAGTTGTCAGTAATGCTGTTAAGTCACAGTCACTAAACATTAAAAAATTCATAAGAAGGGGCACGTGTAATGCTACACTGACCATATCTGTCAACTTATGGCATGGATCAAAATAGCTTTGCATGAACAGACAATCTGGTGCACCAACAGGTATGTATGTAGTGATGTGTAAAATACAGACATGCTCTTTACAGGCTTGACCTGTCATGGTGCAATCTTACCCAAGTTATTTACAACTTGATAGTATTACTATCACTGACTGATGTTCAAAATTTGGTATTCAAAGAAGTTAATTTATGTAGCCTCTTTTGATATAAAAATTGGTAAGTGTACTTAATATGTTTGCCCTGAGATACCTACAAAATGTAAACATGACTCAGAGAGGTCAATGCAGAACATGACAACTTATATCAAGGATGATTATGAAGGACATGTATTTCATATTAAAGCTTTCAGTTTCATCCATGTATAAAGACAAAAAGGTGTGTATCTATATGTACGAAGATAAATGTGAAAATGTAAGTACAATGTGTAAAACTGTGAGTAAAACAAATTACTGGTATGACTGCCGTATTTCAAATCTTGCTGTGCTTACATTGTAACCATTTATTTATCTGTTTCTTTTACAGCAAGACATAACCCCAGCAATGCTTATCACATTTCACACACAACGTAATACCCTCTTCACACCATGCTGAAGTATTGTTTGGGGGAATGATTGTATTGGGGGGGGGGGGGGGATTGGTAGAATATTACAAATCATTTAATTAGTAAGGTTTGTCTTCCAAGGTTGAAAAGCAAACTTCTGTGGGGAATGAACAAACTAACTCAGAAAAATCAACTTGGTTCAAAACACAGATGTCTCCTCATCCCCTTACAGTGTGTGAGTTTAAAGCCATGACTCACATACGTAAAAGATCCCACTTGTATCGCAAAGAGCAGGGTGCTAACCTGGTGAAATGTTCCCCTACCCACCTACACATGAAAACGGGTGAAAGATGCCGACTCCTCGTGGTTTGCCCCAGGTAACTAGCAAATAGTCACCAAATGATATCAACTAGTCACATTGTGCCATACACTCGTATGAATGAACCATCTGTGCAATGTAATCAAACTCCCTTTTCATGTGAAATGGAACACTCTCATTACACAGCTTCGCTACTAGTTTTCCTTGGACCATATGTCCTGGTTGCCATGGCAATCCTATTTTCTATTCTGCATCTCATTCTCTCTGAGTGGAATATAACTTGCCTGCTTTACACGAAAGATATCTCTCTGGTTGGGTCACAGACAAGGGACTAACCTGCCCAAGAAGTTTGTCATGATTGCTTATGCTATGGTCACCGCTATTGACTGAGCAGCTATGCATTGTTTCGAGTTGTAAATATAAGTTTTACATGAATCTGTTTCCTTCTACCCAGGCTTTCCTATCACTGTCTCTGAATTAATCATAGCAGTCATGTCATACATGAGGATATATTGCTATTTATGCATAGCCAAGTCCTTTGTGTGGCAAGAAAACAAAATGATTACTTTTATCATGTTTTATGTTATCACACACTTTCAGATATTTTAGGCTAATGAAATACCAGGGCTGAAAATCTTGCAATCCAAAACGATCGATGTAGCAACTCCCCTCTTCCCCCCCCCCCCCCAAAAAAAAAAACCAATACAAAACAAACAAGCAAATGCACACAGGCCTGAATGTTTTAATGGTCAGACAGATTTGTTTCCTAGACTGAACCAAGACTATGTACAGACCCTCAGCTGCAAAAATTGGTAATGAATGTAGTCTGAAAACATTTTACTTGAACTGGCAGTAATACTTTTGACATTGCAATTGTCTCTTGGGGATTATAACCAATACAATACAATATGGGTACTTATATAGCACTCTTACAATGAGTGAACACGTATCACAACGAGTCATTGAATTGACTTCTAAGATGGCATGTTATCATTCATCATCTCCATGGCTGATTTCCGTCTGGAAGCATCCTGGAATATTGTTGGTCAAAGCCAATTACCTTGTGAATTACTGATGCATATGAAATTACATCCTTTGTGTCATATTGACGGCTTACTCACTATACTTTAATGGGGACTACATTCATTTTTATTGGGATTGTCTTCCACTTTACTGTAAGCACACTAATGAGCAGCATGCTGAGATAACCATCAATGCAGTATGTTTGGTTGAGAATGAAAACAGGTGTAATAAATCAAACACAACCAAAATTCTTCATCCTACCTTTTCTTGATTTTTATTAGATTTACATCTATTCAGAATCTACAATATATTGAAATTAAGTCCGGTTAAAATCTAATATCTACCTAAATATAACAATTCATGTATATATTTTTAGAGGATATATTTTATCAATAAATCAGTACGATAAACTAAATCTGTAGTGTATAAAAACATAAATATATGTGCATATAGTGAATAAACAGAAAAAACACACACACAAGGCTGCGATGTGGGTGCACACTCAAACTGACATGACAGTGACACAGACTTCACACTGCACTGGAGGCACATATAGCCCTACTGCAATGAGATTCCTTAATCAGCTAGCGTTGCCCTCAGTGGTACCGCCATCCACACGATGCAGTGACCTGAACACTCTTAACAGCCTTGTCGGTGGTCAGTGGGGCTGACTGTTGATATCCGTTGCCTCGGATGCAAGTATGGCCATACGGGCTTCGGCCATACTGGCTGTCTTCTCTTTGTCATTGCTGAATGACAGCTCACGGGTTAACTCAGCAGCTTTCTGTTTCAACAAGAGGCATTAAGATGCAACAGGTGATGAGAGACCCCAGGTATGAGATTAATAGATGTGATTCAGTGGTTGGTAGGATACATTCTGCTGAGATCATCCTTCACATTCTCAAAATAAAATATAGCAGTGCAGGGAGTGCAAAAGATAAAAGTAAGATATTACAATGAAAAACCCTATCATGGTATCATATTGACTAGATCTTACACAAGCAAGAAATCTATTTATTGCCAATTGGGTACAGAATACATAGGAGGTTTGGGTACCTGAGAATAAGAGCAACAATGATGGATATTTTACACAGGTTTGAACAAGGTTGGGTAGAGCTGTAGCATCCCCTAGGCTCAAAATATCCATCAAATGGCCTCATTTTTATTTCAGTACTCATCTCAGGAAAACGTGAGGCAGAGAGGGGGCTCAGTCAGCAGCACATCTGCCTTGGATTCAAATGGTTGAAGGGATAATATAGTACTGGTGGAGATGAGGATAGGGCTTTTAATTTTTCGTGAGATACCAGGAAACCAATTATGAAATAGTGCAGAGCATTCCATTCTAAGAGGAATTCAACATTTATTTTGATGAATATCAGTTTGGGAATGGCTGAGACATCCAAAAACAAGGTAAAACAAAGCAATCATACGGGCAATAAAAGGTGGGTCCCACATTTTATTCAGCTCGCTCCGTTTTGGATATCTCGGCCATTTAAACCAATTTTCATCAAATAAATGTTGAATTCCTATTGGAATTACAGGTTCTTTCACATTTCATACGAGGTTTCTCATTATCTCACCAAACATGCTAGAAACCTGAAGTTAGGTCTCAACCAAAACTATACAATCCCTTTAAGTTTTAAGTTTATCCTACTGAGTCTGGCTAAGCGATGTTGTGTGCAATCGTGTTGGCTCCTCTATAAAGAGCCGAAAACATGTTATCCCTCAGACAGGGCATAAAATGGAGGTTCCAGCAGGGGAAGTAACTGACGTAGAAAATCATGGTCATCTGCTCCTGGAAGAGGAGGGGCTGGGTGGTAATGGGGAATGGTAGGAAGAGAAACTCACCCTGTCTGCCAGAGCCTTTCTAGATTCAAACTCCTCCTTGGCAAGCTCAACCTCCATCCACTTCGGCAAATCTGGGATGAGGATGGCAATGGCTGCCTTGAAGGCAAGGAAGATGTGCTGAACAACAGAGGGGGAAAAAGAGATTACTATCAAATACTTCCATTTCTGCTAAATGTTATTACCATCATGACCAGCTAGTTCCAGGTGATTTACAAAAACATCATAATTACTAAAGATATAAAGGCAAGTATCAATAAAACCAAAGCTAATTACTGATACTTCAAATCTACATAGACAAAATTTTGTCTCAAGCACCATGGATTAGTTACATTACTGTATGCTATCATAGTAATCATCCTCATTATGGTCTCATTTACACAAACCACCAAAATGAAGATTTATTATGATTACATTGATGTTACAGTTTCACATACAAGGATTTATTACTCTTACTACAGATGTCCTCATTGATCATTATTGCTACTGTCATCAAAGTCTCTTTTAGACATTAAAGGATATAATGACAATGGTGCCTATAAGAAGTCATGCCCTCCTCCTTTGCAAAATTGCCCACAAAAAGTTTTAATTTTCTTTGCTAGTTTTTCTCACAAGGATGCCTTTACCTCAACTATCACAAAGAGAAGTATGTACTTGGTGGTGGACATCTCTGGGAAGAGGGACTGGATCTCAGGTGACAGAGCCATCAGTGCCACATTGGTTAGCACAGCAATGATGCTCATAATCTCAAATGTGATCTGAATAAGCAGAGCAGAATTGGAAATAGAAAGCCATTACAGAAATACCGCAACACACATAAATATTTTCCCCACTATGCAAAAACCAGGTTTTGACAGCCCTGTGATTTTCCCCTCAATGCCTTTTCAGACTTACATTGTTCACTTCAGAATAGTCTATGACAATGTCATATTTTGAATAAAATCACTACCATGTTTGGCCATGACATATGAAACATGTTTGGTAAACATTTTTTCTTGATACTTATTTTCAAATAGATTATTTATGCATTTGATGACAGAGTAATTTATGATAAAAATTGCACTGCAGTTTTCCACAAACATACTAAAATTGACAAATTAGGAACTGCTAAACATAAAGCTGCAGTATACAGCATGCTTTAACACAATCATACAGTTAGTGACATCGCCAATATTCAATAAACACATAACAACACTAAACAAGAGACACAGTGGGTTTACGGCTCATCATAGTATTGCAAATTCTTCTTCTTCTTCTTCTGATTAAGTCTGCCTCCTTCAATAGGCTGAATATTCTTGCAGACTGTGCTTTTTACATTATAATACAGTTTATTTACAGATATTTACAAGCACACAGAAAATTTGAAGAAAATAACTAGCCACTGTGATCAACCGTTAGTCGGTTTCGGAATGATCCCACAGATAATTCAACTTCCACACATTTCTGCAGACTATTTCTTTCTTTCTTTGTTTCTTTTTAAATGTACCTACTACCATAGTTATCACTTCTGGTTCTAGAGAAAAAGATTTTTTTTTTTTTTTTTTTTTTTTGCTATTCCTTGATTTCAGAGTTCTGGGGCCCTCTGGGGCAAATACTCTAAAACCTCCATTACTGACTGTAGTCCCTAAAGTTACAAGGTGGCACTTGCCTGCCAAGTGCCAATGTCGGCAACAGCTTGTCCAAAGGGTCGCTGGCACACACGGCTGAGCTTGAAGGCATCACTCCGCACCTCAATGACATTGTTGAGGAGCGCAAAGATGCCTGCCAGCGGGAACACAGCAGAGAAGAGGAACACGTAACCAAACTGAAGGAACAGCTCCAAGTAGTCATCAAATGTTCCCTGGAAATACACAGAAAGATTGAGAATATGTGTACAACACAAGCATAAGTGCAACCTGATTCACATCCTTTCCCCAATATCATATGAGAGTGAGTGAATTTCATGGTATAGGGAAAACTACATGTAACAAACACTGCAATGTAATGAGATTGCTTATTACGAGGAAACTTTCGCGGTCCCAACTTATGGTGAACTTTCCTTCCACACAAGTCTATGTAAAATGTCATTCTTATAGCAAGATTAGCTGTTTAGAAATAACTGCTACAAGAAGATAGATTTTGTGATTTCCAAACAAAGAAAACCATAATTAGTCATTCTGTTATAGCCATGTAAAGTAAAATCTCTATTATTGGGTAAAGTAAAATCTCTATTATTGGGTAAATCTTTTCTTTGCCTGTGCAACCATGTCTGAAGATTCTACAGCTTAAATGCAACGAAAACTGTGCCTTGCATATTTTTTACATTGCACTCCATCCCAGCACTGCATGTTATACATGCGTGTGAACACAGGTATGTGTACATGCACAGAATGTGTTGAGTATGTAACGGCTCACGTACAGCCCTATGCATACATGTATCATCATGAGGTGTGTATAAAGGCAATCTCCTGATTTGACTGACTTTCTACTGTCAGGAATTTCCAATCTCTTCACACATATGCATAATGTACAGACACACAAATGCGTCACACAGCATTATGCATAACCTGTTCTAATCTTCCACACACAACACAAGCTTGTCAGAATCATAACATTACACACCAATTTACAGACGATCATGACACAATCACATGCAAACTAGACATTAACAAATTCAAACATTCAATGAGAAACACATTCCCGAAATCAAATTTCATTGGCAAAAACATCTGTTTGTACATAAAGGAGAATAATTCTCTCGCCACACACATTGCCAGCTTATCAGTATGAATTGAAATGTGATCTGTAGTCCCATATGTACATATAAATAGTGTCCTTATGCTATGCTATCTTCCTTGAACACATTTTCCCTGATCACTACACTGGACATGGGGAAGAAGTTAGTGGGATAATTGATCATACTGGATAGACATCCATCTTGCTCTGCTGGGCTGCCAGTTTGGAGGCGTCTCTGTGAGGTGAGGTCTCCCTACTGGGAGCGTCATCATCTTTCTTAGCCTGTGCCTCCTTCTCAGCAGCCTTCTGTCCCCGCCAGAACCTGAGGATGAGGTAGGGCAGCGCTGTCTCGATGAATTGTTCAATGAATTGTTGGATGATGAGCAGCGTGGAGAGATACTGAGGGTTGTACAGAGGGATAAAAATCATATTGTTAATGAGAGACCAATGGAGATACATGTAGGCACATCACCATACCTAATGGAGCAGGTTGTGGTGGAGGATGAGGAGGAGAAAGAGAAGATGGCATCAAGCTGCAATTCACACTGTTTTTTGGAATGCACAACAATAGAGACAGCAGAAAATGACATTTTGTGTCATTGATTTTACTCTCTATGTAACATGAACATTACACAGGTCAGATGCAATGCCTCTAATTCGAGGGAAGAGAACATCACATTTTTTGGAGAATAAAATTTTTGAAAAGAATTTGGGATATAAAAAAAAAAGACCTTGATATAACTGTAGATGAAAAAATTGAAATGGACCTCAGGTCTAAACTTCAAAAAGCTTCAAAGAGTTTCACTGGATTACAAAACATCATTTAAGGACGTTCCTCAGTTGTGTTTGTGCGCATCCTAGCTGCGCAAGTTGGCAGTGACGTAACAAAGAGCGAAGAAGTGCATGCACGAGTGATGAGCTGAGCTAGCTGAGCTGAGCAGCTGCTACTAGATCGAGCTAGAGTGTGGTACGTACGGATACCCGACAGCTCCCCACCACGGCCGTGCTGGGCGGCCTCGCTCGGCTCGCATGGCGACTGTACGCGTTACAATCTGTACGTACTACGCAAAGTTCAGCGGTCCGAGCCGCATATTACATGATCATGGTAGCACAACGCTGATCGACGGAATCGGGAAGCTTGGAAGTGGAACTGAGCTGTTTTCATTTTCAATCCATAGATCTGTCATGTGACACGCAGTTCATTATCTGTTCATCAACATGGCCAAGTCGAGTGCTAAGGTACCTAGGGCCTATAGGCCCTAGGCCCTAGTCGATGACTACTAGTCTACTAGGACTAGGTGTTAAAAACAACAACAACAACAACAAAACAAACATATATGACACACATTTCAGCTTTAGGTCTAACAACTAAAACAATCTGAGTCTCTCTGTTAAAATCTAAATTAGATCTAAGCTTGCCATCACTAATGCAAAATATTAGGTTTTGGGGTTTTGTTTTGTTTTTTTGGTTACAAAATACAAGGTCACGAAAGTATTACCAAACATGTATTTATCACTTTCACCATTCAGATATTAATTTTTGATTACCAAATCTGGTGTAACAAAAGGAGAATCAAAGAATTTTTTTGTTTTTTTGTTTTTGGGGGGGGGCACTCAAGGTACATCTTAATAGTTCACAACACGCACTTTACCAACCACTGCAACAACCAACACATGCAATCTACAATCAACGTCATATTAAGATTTGTTTTTCCTTTGGAGGACCGTCAGACTCACATTTCCTTATATTTATTCTTCTTCCTCCATTATCACTTTCTGCACATGGTTACAGCAAGTGGGTAAAACAAACAAACAACAAACAAGCATGTCAATGTGGAGTTTTCCACGCTTGTGTCCACATGATATCATTATGGCTGTGTAAGGGAAATAGCAATAAAAACGCACATGGACCTTCCTTTCTGAATATTTTTCCACCATATCACTGCAATTGTGACACCTTTTTTTTTTCTTTTTTTTTCTTTAAAAAAAAAAAGAAAATGGGGTTTTGAGCCGGCCGCATGAGATTCATGCATCCTAGCAGGGTATATCCTAGTCTAGCTTCTGGACTCTTTTTACTCGTAGCCGTGATTGTACGCGACAAGCCGTATGAGGGCGTGACAACCGAGGATTGCGATACGCCGAGAACTGCGATACCCGAGCTTCGTTGGGCGCGCACTCTCTCGATTATCGCAATCAGAAAATTTGCGCCCTCTCTTGGTCGCACCAAGGAAAAGGGGACGGAGCCCAGACTAGATATATCCCTGCATTGGTTCCTGACCAGATTTGGGGATCTTACGATGATTTCTGTCACATGGAGGCTCTGCTAGCACAAAAGCGAGCACATGAACCCCCCATTTTTACAATTGTTCTGCAGTAAGTAATCCTTTTTCTACAATTTGATAAAGTTTCGTAAAAATGACATGGGTTTTGAATGTACAGCATGACATTCATGAACCCCACACTAATCAGGGCACCTACAATAGGTTTATAACCAGATTTTGGGGTCCTAGGATGCTTTCTATCATATGGGGGTGCTGCCAGCACAAAAAACTAGCACATGAACCCCCACTTTTTATTGTTTTTCTGGAATAAGTAAGCCCTCTTCTACAATTTGGTCAAGTTTTGTGAAAATGACATGGGTTTTGAATGTACAGCATATGGTTTATGAACGCACCCTGTCAGGGCATCCCTGCATAGGTTCCTGACCAAATTTGGGGGACATATTATGATGATATATGTCACATGGAGCCTGGAGGCTCTGCTAGCACAAAAGCGAGCACATGAACCCCCCATTTTTACAATTGTTCTGCATTAAGTAACCCTTCTCCTACAATTGTTCTGCATTAAGTAACCCTTCTTCTACAATTTGGTCAAGTTTTGTGAAAATGACATGGGTTTTGATTGTACAGCATATGTTTTATGAACCCACCCTGTCAGGGCATCCCTGCATAGGTTCCTGACCAGATTTGGGGGACTTACGATGATATATGTCACATGGGGGCACTGCTAGCACAAAAACGAGCACATGAACCCCCACTTTTTGTTTTTCTGGAATTAGTAGGACTTCTTCTACAATTAGGTCAAGTTTCGTGAAAATGACATAGGTTTTGAATGTACAGCATAAGTTTTATGAACTTTGTCCTTTAGCTCACCCCTATCACAAAACGTCGATGAGAAGGATTTGAGAGATTTCGGTGTTTTCTGCCATGTGAGGGCGCTGCTTGCTCAAGAATGAGAGTGTAAACCCTAACTTTAAAACCTTTTCCTCATTTTGGGTACCTTTCTCTGCAATTCTTGCAAATTTGGAGAAAATAACGTGGATTTTGAAAGAATTATTGGGATTTAAGTTTGTCATTGCAGATTTTGTTGCCAATCATGGTCTTGATCCTGTAACGCTATCATTTTGGTACAGGACGGCAGATTAGTCATATTCTTCAAAGTCCCGTAGCAAAAAAACAAGCACACGAACCTATGGTTTTATTGACATATTTGGGCTTCGGATGGATCAAAGTTACGGTATGGAAAGTTTGAAGAAAATGACATGGACTTCACTTTAACTGAGGAACGTCCTTAAGCAGCAATCTATGTCTATTACTTTACAGTTCATGGCTAACACTTAGTCAAACTCTACAAGATATGTGACAAGTATTACTAATTGTTTCCACATTATCACTGTGCACTTCAAACTTAAGAATACTGTAGTATGTGTTGAAGTTGTGTTAAATTGATGATTACAGATACACACAAACCTTGTTGAGTATTGACACACCACAATCTTTTGATTCACTTAAGTTAACAACAGTGAAAGGTAATATCAATTGCAACTTACATCCAATCTCTGAAGCTTTCTAAAAGGCTTACGTTGACGCCTTAGGAAAAACCTCATCAATTGACAAAAGATCTCAGTAGCGAGACGACAAATTCCAACAAATAAATGATAACTTTCTTCACTAGATATCTTTATGTGCTCTACAATTGTGCCACAGCATTTGCAATCTTGAAAAGCTTTAAAATAAAAATGTATGCTTTCCTGCTTTCTATAGCTTTTTGTCAGATTTCAAGAATAAAACAAGCAAAAAAAATCTGAACCTTATGAGGTAGACTGTCTTATATGCACTACACGGGACACCCCAAGCATTGCTGCTAGAATACCAAATCTACTGACACTGACTCACGGCAAACCCCATGGCATGATTACAAGTTTACCAGTGCTTCTCACCTTCCGCAGTTTCACCATGTCTTGTTGGTAGAAAGCAATAAAGAAGAGGCACATGAAGCAATTGGAGAAGTCAAACTGTGGACAGAAAAGAAATCTTTGTGTCTTATTTCAATATGTACTTGTGGGCATTAAATCTTGATCAAATAAGATATGTTACAAGCACATTTTAAACATCAAGAATCACTCTGACAATGTTGTGTGTTTAAAAAATGCAGGCTTGAGAGCCACAGCAAAAAGGATGAAAAATAAAAACAATACCTTTCCAAGAAGCAAAGTTAGCCATTGCCAACCTTAGAGACAATATGTTGCATTTATGTTGCACAAAGCAATATTTTGCCAATTTTGTTATGAGCTGACTTGCAAAAATGCACAAAAGATGAAGCCATTGCAAAAATGCATGCTGTAAAAAGCAGCCCATTTTTTAGATACATTCACACTTTATACTAGCAACAAAGATAGAATTATTAGATTTTCAAAATTTATCTGGAGGTTCCCTGAGGCTAGTAGGACATAGTGACCAGTACTTGACCCTGCTTAATGGTGATTCACAGACAAGGCCATGAGTAAGAGGAGCTCATTATCACATAAAGATTTGAACAGAATTAATTATTTCAACATAAACCAGGGCTGCACACTGGCGCCGGTCCGACGGTCAAAGACCGGCAAAAGTCACTGTCGGACCGGTAACTTTTCAGGAAATCCACAAGTTACCGGTCCGACATGACCAGTAAAAAAAAAAGCACTGGCGGGGTCAGTAGAAAGAAAAAGATCAGCCCCGATCAGGGAGAAACAGAATGCAAGATATCGCATTGTTCAACAAGTTTTACGCAAGTTTTCGTTTATGTCTACCAGTGCAATTTGTACAGTAAACATAATATTAGTTTTGAGCACTAGCAGTTGACCAGCTACTGTAGTATTCGCGCTCGCTTGCGCATTGGCGCTGCTCACGCACTGCCATGCCATGCAATACGTGCAGAGAATGTACGGTATACAATGTAACTGTTGAAATGCATGGATTTTAATTCCCCGATCCCTGTTTTGTTTGATCGTTTGCTTGCTATCTGCGGTCATGCCAGACAAGAAGCATTGATAGAAGCGCACGCATTTCTGGGTCATTTAACTCATGATTTTTTAACGCAAGATCGATCCGATCCCGGCTTCGCAGCCGCGTGACAGTTGACATGTTAGAACTAATGTTATTTATCCACTTGTGCCGATTTTTAGAAAAAGTAAAAACATATTCTATATTCAGCGATACAGTAAATGAATATTTTCATTCGTTCAGAATGGTCTCATAATGAAGATAGGCGCGAAAAGGATCACGAAATCGGCCCTTACAAAATGTGAAGAGATAATACAAGGGAGAAAAAAAAAGATCATTAATCATCGCAGTCCCGCTTACGAGGTAGAAATCGTCCCAAAAAGGATCATGAATTCGGCTGCGTCATACACCTTTCAAAAGCTCATGTACGAAATGCGAAGAGATTTTTATAGAGGAGAAAAAAAAATAGGGACACATTAATTTGGTGCGTGCATCATAAAATATTACAGCCGAATAACAATTCATGAAATCAACGCAATCCCGTTGAATTATTTTGAGGAAATAATAGGCGCAAAAAGGATCTTGAATTCAGTCCTGCATGCCGTGTTGGTTATCAAAAACGTATGCACAAGTGCAACGAGATTATCGGGAGAAAAATAAAAAGCACATTTTTACCCTTCTGGTGCGTGCATTACAAAAGATTACATCCGAAGTAATTCATGAAATCGCCACAATCCCGCTGATATTTGAGGTAGAAATAGACGCAAAAAGGATTGTGAATTCGGCCGTGTCGTATACCTTTTAAGAACGCATGTACGAAATGGGAGGAGATTAGCGGGAGAAAAATAATGGACACATTTTAAACCCCTTTTGGCGCTTGCATCATATAAACTTTAGATTACAGCCGAAGAGTAATTCATGAAGTCATCGCAATCCCATTGAAATTTTAGTAAACGATAATAGGCGCAAAAGAATCTCGAATTCAGCCCTGCGTGCAGTGTATAATTTTGAAAACGCATACACAAATGCGAAGAGATTATCGGGAGAAAAATAAAGAACGCATTTTCAACCCTTCTGGTGTATCACAAAAGATTACAGCCGAAATAATTAATGAAATATCGCAATCCCGCTGATATTTGATGTAGAAATAGGCGCTAAAAGGACCGTGAATTCGGCCGTGTCGTATAGGCATACCTTTTAAGAACGCATGTACGATATGCGAAGAGATTATTGAGAGAAAAAAACAGGACACATTTCCAACTTGTTTTGGCGCGTGCATCATAAAGATTACAGCCGAATATATTCATAAAATCATCGCAATCCCGTTGAAGTTTGAGGAAACAATAGGCGCAAAAAGAATCATGATTTTTGGTCGTGTCGAATATCTTTTAAGAATGCATTTACGAAATGCAAAGAGAAAAAAATAAAGGACAAATTTTCAACACATTTTGGCGCGTGCATCATAAAAGATTACAGCCGAAGTAATTCCTGAAATCATCGCAATCCCGCTGATATTTGAGGTATAAATAGGCGCAAAAAGGATCGTGAATTCGGTCGTGTCGTATACCTTTATGTAAGGAATGCGAAGAGATTATGGGGACAAAAATAAAGAACGCATTTTCAACCATTTTAGCTGGTGCGTGCATCACAAAAGATTACATCCGAAGTAATTCATGAAATCGCCACAATTCCGCTGCAATATATTTGAGGTAGAAATAGGTGCAAAAAGTATGAATTCAGCGGTGTGTAACATCTTTTAAGAACGCACTTAGGAAATTCGAAGAGTTTATCGGAAAAAAATAAAGGACACATTTCAACCCCTTTTTGCGCATGCATCATAAAAGATTACAGCCGAAGTAATTCATGAAATCATCGCAATCCCGCTGAAAGATTACAGCCGAAGTAATTCATGAAATCATCGCAATTCCGCTGATATTTGAGGTAGAAATAGGCGCAAAAAGGATCGTGAATTCGGCCATGTCGTATACCTTTATGTACGGAATACGAAGAGATTATGAGGAGAAAAATAAAGAACGCATTTTCAACCATTTTAGCTGGTGCGTGCATCACAAAAGATTACATCCGAAGTAATTCATGAAATCGCCACAATTCCGCTGCGAGATATTTGAGGTAGAAATAGGCGCAAAAAGTATGAATTTGGCGGTGTGTAACATCTTTTAAGAACGCACTTACGAAATTCGAAGAGTTTATCGGGAAAAAATAAAGGACACATTTTCAACCCCTTTGTGCGCGTGAATCATAAAAGATTACATCCGAAGCAATTTATTCATGAAATCGTCACAATCCCGCTCATATTTGAGGTAGAAATAGGCGCAAAAAGTATAGTGAACTTGGCCGTGTGGTACATCTTTTAAGAACGCACTTACGGAATTCGAAGAGTTTATCGGGAAGAAAATAAAGGACACATTTTCAACCCCTTTTGGCGCGTGCATCATAAAATGTTACAGCCGAAGTAATTCATGAAATCATCACAATCCCGCTGATATTTGAGTCAGAAATGGGAGCAAACAAAAATTGCGAATTCGGCCCTGCATGTCGTGCACCTTTCAGAACGCATGCACAAATGCGAAGAGAGCGTCGAGAGAAAAATAAAGAACCCCTTGTAGCGCGTGCATCAAAAAATATCACAGCTAAAATAATTCATTAAATCATCGCATTCCAACTGAGCACCAAGAGCAGGTTATGCAGCAAGTTCGTGCGCCGATGTTTAGAAAAGGTCACAAACGCATGATACAATCTGATTTTTGTTTATTATCATTTTACACTGTAATTCACGAACAAACATTCTATTTTTTTTCTCATTTAAAAAAAAAATTCTTGTGCAGTAAGTAATGCAAGTTTAAAAAAATATCAATCTGTAAAATGTACATGGGGGGGGGGTACGTCCATAAATAACAAGAAAATAAGCCTGCAAGTCATTTATTGTTTTTTTTTAGGTTGCCGTTGTTGACCGGTAAGTTTTCTGTTCGGACCGGTAAAAAATGGTAAAACGGGGCATCTACCGGTCCGACAGAGACATGTCGGACCGGCAGAAAAAAAGGGTTAGTGTGCAGCCCTGCATAAACATTACTCATAATAGTTCAAAGGCAATGACCTTGATGCAATGACTTACCTTTTATATGTCTTGAACAGTTAATACAAAATAATAAACACGGAAGAATATGTATGTCAATGGAAGACCAGTTTCAGAGAAAGACTACCCTATTAAATGTTATCATAACAACACATGGAGGGACTGGGAATTGGCAGATGGTGTGTGATGGGGAGTGTGGGCAAGTGCTCATAGATTCATGGACACTCTTCAGAAATCAGACAACACAATTACTGCTCTGCCACCACAGAAGAATTATCTTCTCATAAAAGCATAAAATAGTACTGCATGTCAACGCCAATCACTTGTTGTGAATGTGCATTACAATCTAAATTTTACCTCAAGAACAAAGATGTGGGGTATATTATCACCAAGGCTAATAATTGTCTGTAAATACCTCAATCACATTAAAAAGAAAAATCTGCCAAGCTGTTTGTCATCCAAACAAAAAAACGAGTACATCTTATATCATAGTCACTTGCCTTTCATGATATTTCATTGCCCTTGCAGCTTTTCTAGTGGTTCCATGACATTTATGCTCCACTGACAATTGCTCCAAAAATCTGACATATGATTTGTAGCAAACACCTTCAGACATTTGCTGGGCTGACAGTTGTTCCATCGACAATTGCTTCCTCACAAGATGGTTTGGAGATAGATATTTTTTTTCTGCCTATAATTGTTCCAAATATATGCCATGGCATTCACTATACTCATAGTTACTCTGAAGATGTGTTACATTTGCTCCATCAATAATAACACCAAATATATATGACATTTACTCCACCGATAATCGCTCCAAATATATGTGACAACTATATTGTCAATATTTTCTTTATGAGGACACATTGCTCTTGAATTTATTTCTTTTGCCTACAAATGCTTAGTGATTTCATTTGGGATTGATCTAAACATCAGAGCTGGGCCCTCGACTTGAAAATTATTTGAAACAGTAACACAGCATTTTCAGAATACTAAACCACTACAATATTTGAATGAATTGACGGTTACTGAATCAATTGTACTACAATTTCATTTATTTCAAAGCATTGATTCAATAAAAAAAAAAAAAAACTGATATGCAAAATGATTTTTAAATGATTCTTAAATGTCACAAGACTATGACACTTTCACAAAGAATTTAAAAGTCAACATTATATCAAAAGCACTTGAGAATTCTATTGAGAGTTCAATGTTTGGCAGAGTAAGTGTCCATTGAACAGTTATTATTACAAAGCAAGTGTATTACTTCTGGAGCATATTTCAGCTGAGAAAATGTCAATGGAGCAGATGTCTGCAGAGCTGAAGTCTCAAAGCATTTGTCGCAGAGCATAATATATGTTGACAGAGCATACGATATGTCACCTTTTCTACTAGACCAATAAAGCTCTATGGCTCTGATAGAAGTGAAAACTAGTATACAGTGTAAGCGTAATTCTACAATGGGTACTCAACATGAAATAACATCAAATTATGGCATACTACTTATAAAGTTTTCTCTTTTTCCCTACATGTGTCAACAAATTACCTTTGAAGGGTTTTCTCATTTTGTTGTTTGTCTTTTTGTTAAGGGGGGGGGGGCTGAGTAAGCTGATGAGCCAAATTTCTGAAAGTGTTCAAACTAAATTCATGTGTGACAGACTAGTTGTCAAATCTTATTGGCTTTCAACCACACAATGTAATTTTACACTATTTAAGTTTAATGTTACAGAGAGATATTTGGTAAAGATGGGCTTCTTTACCAAATGAATAAGCCATAACATCAAACACTTCCCTCTTACAAAATGTTATGATAATATTCTACAAGGTCCAGAAGAAAGGCAACTCAAAATGTTGTATTATAGGTTCTACTTCAAAGTTTACCTTACAAGAAATATGTAATGAAATATCACTCCTTCATGTACACGTTGTAGCTTTGCTAAAACAGACAGCATCTGCAATGTTAGACAATCATCTGCTTCAGAACATCTAAGGTTACCCAAGCTCACAAATTTTTGCTCGTTTTGGAGCAGAGCAGTTGGATGTGTTGGACTACTGCAGGCTAAGAAGAAACTCACCACAACTAGTTTAAGGATGAGGTTGTTTTCATGAGCAGACTGAAGACGGTGGTTTTCTGTTATGCACACAGAGAAGAACAGACGAGGCATGCAAGACGAAACAACACATAAACTGGAACACAACAAAGTCACTCCTTTATACCCTTGAACCACATCAAACGGGAACGAATGGGATCAATCTTTACCACAATCAGAATTTCCAGTAAATCTCCCAAATTCCAATAAACGATGACCACTAAAGTTAAAACAGAACGTCACAGTGAGGCACCTTTTTTCCTGTGGAAATAGGACAGTTCCTGGTAGTCTTAGGATTCAGTAGAGATGCAAATTAAGTCACTTCTGTCTTAACAAATAATTAGCTATGGCAAGTTATTTAATGCTTATCAACAAACATGATAATGGGAATAATTTGTCATAGTCTATGTCATTACAATTTTCATATATCTACTGATTCTGAAACAAACAACCAGCAGTCTATTAGATTCTCACAAAAAGAATTGAAACGTAAAGTGCTCTCATGTAAGATGTAATTACTAGACATTCTATGGCAAAAAAAAACAAAAAGAAAACAAAACTAAATGACCTAACAGAATCGCAAGTAAAGCCAGTATTAAATTGGTATGTCACCTTCCTTTTTTTTTCTGTGTCCTAAATCTTCAATGCAAATGTACAGATGAGGAGGCAAAACAAAAATCTCACAACAATGTCAGTGAATTTGAAATTCACATTTAATGGACTATGATATATATTTGCACAGTGAACAGATTTTGCCACAAGAAATTGCTGCTGTCATGCATATTTTTGTCTTCTGTAATGGGATTGCCAGCAGAATGAGGAAAATATTAACTCTTGACAGGTTTTATTCTTTGATACAACTATGTACAATAAAATTGTGAAAACACAAGGAAGTTCTAAACAAGTGATGAAATGCACAGGAGCAGAACACAAACCTAAGCATGAAATATAAATGCACTATCCTAAAGTAAATCAAATAAAGGTAACAGAAAAAAAAAAAAACACTTAAGCAGAATAATATTGTCAGAGATGCCTTTGCAGTGCTGAGAAGGAAGGATAATTTGCTCAATTGCTTTATCCCTGCATCACACCACAAAATAAGTACAAACAGGAATAGCAAGTGTCTACATGAAGCAAAGGAAGCACTGACATGAACATAAAACAAAAACATGTACAGTGCATGCAGCTACAACCCATTATACATGTACAAACATACTTGGTACATGTCTCATGCTACATCTTGGTGCATGTTAACATTCCAGCTGCCATGCTCTATCTTAAAGAAATGATTGGTAATGCAGAAGGGGGAATGACATTCAACAGTTCTAGCCATACTCATTTCTTGTTTGCAGACACATTCTTTGGGTAAAAACTCAAGCCACAGAAGAAGAAAACAAAAAGACTCTTTACCCACCAAGTGCACAGCAAATTAGAAGTAACCATTGCCACAATAGTAGAGCAGATAAGCCGAAAAATTGTGCAAAATTTGACTAAAGCATGAAACTTTCACCAGTGTTAATGATTGTACATGTTATAAGATTCATTTTAAGATCGGGAGGTAAGTCTGAATTGACCTCTGATGACCTCCAAAGGTCAATGACCTCAAAATTTGATAAAAATAGATATTTTGCGTCATTGATGAATGTTAAAATGGTAATGATGTACTAAAAACTCATTTTTGTTACAGTGGAATTGTCTTCATGTTCCATAGAACCCTGACATGTTTCTACCTTTGACCTCTGATGACCTCCAGAGGTCAATGACCTCAAAATTTCAGAATATTGATATTTTGTCAATGATTAATGATAAACACGGCAGTGATGTACTAAAACAATGGTGTGGGGTTTTTTTTTTGGTATTTTTTTTTTCAGAAGAATTGCCTCAATGTTCCACCGATCCTTGACAGGTTTCTACCTTTGACCTCCGATGACCTCAAATTATCAGAATTTTGATATTTGGTGCAATTGGTTGATGATAAACATGATAACAATCATGTCTTAAAAATTTATTTGTGTTACAACTGAACCGCTTTCCTATTCCTCAGATCAAGGGAAATTATTTACATGTCTCTGCCTTTGACCTCCGTGGACTGTGACAGGTCAATGACCTCAAAATATCAGAATATTGATATTTTAGATATATTCAATGGTTAACTGTATACCTGGTGTGCAATCATGCATTATGCTATTAGCATTTATGCTACAATAGAAGTGTCTTCTCATTCCACAGAACATTAGTCATTACCCTGTGTATATCCAACTTTGACATCTAAGGACAATGTGAGGTCAGATTTTTAGAATATCAAAATTTGTGTAGGATTACAAATATCGATGTTTGGCTTCATTGGTTTAATCCTAAAAGTTTAATCATTTACAAATCACGCCTTGACGTTATAATCAAAGCATGTATGCATATTCCACAGAGCATTGGTTCATAGTAAAAGGTCTCAGGAATGTGAGCAGTCAATTACTTCAGAAATGAAGGGTTAGAGTTAGTGATGGCAGTGACCTCAAATACCGTAGAGACTATGTCCACCCCCCCCCCAAAAAAAAAAAAATACAGCGGGACCCTCCGCAATGATATCTTTAAAAATATAGAATCACGTCAATCTAAATACAAATTCAGGGTATGAAACTGTAACTCATTGCCCACATTTTACAGGAAACCCCATTCGATTTGCTTCAGTGGTCAAAGAGAAATGAGGAATTTTGTAGAGGATGTCAGGAATCTCTTCCCTCCAAGTTCTATTGTATTCACACACAAGATGTATTTGTATTAATGTTTGAGTTTGTTTGTACAACACTTGTATATTTGTTTTGGTGTAGTGATTGATTTGTAGTATAAGTTATTTCATTGTTTGTACTTTATTTTGATGTTCATGACATTTTTATCTGTACATAATATGAGCAGGGCCCCTTGGTAGACCAGTGAACCAACTGAAAGGGCTACCCTGCTAAAAGAATACTGAAATAAATAAATGAATAAAATCAAGATCATTGAAGTGCTAAACTTGGAAGAATCAGACTCATGACATGCTTTACAACAATCCACATTTCTCTGTGACCGCTTAACCAAATCGAATGGGGTTTACTGCAAAATAGAGCTAAAATGTTATATTTTAAGACCCTGAAGTAGCATTTAGACAATTTAATCATATTGGGTGTTTTCAATGCGAAAATCTGATTGTATTTTTTTTGGGGGGACATACTGTATAATATTTATGTTTGGGTTAGTTATGCAGCCTAGCTTGCATGAAATTATGTGCAACATTATCCAATTTGCACTGGACAAAATTTGTACGCTTAAACATGGAAGGTGGGGAGAGGAGTACCATATTTTGGGTTGATGCTTAATAGTATGTGAACAGGCATATGGCAAAGTTCCTTGAACTGGATGAAAGGGTGAAAGATGCTAACCAGAAAACAACAGGCCCACCTCATCAGGTGTACGTCACAAGTCAAACAACTCAAAGAGTCGTACAGCCCATGAGTTACGCAGCCCACGAGTCATACATCCTGTGACCTAAACACTAGATGAACAAGGTCCATGAGCTTGACATCAAATATAATAGGCCCACAAGCAGTGCGGTCCGCGAGATCGACACTCGAGGAAAACTTTGCCCACGGTATGAGATTAATATATATATTTCAGAGAGCTTAATATATTCAGTGTATAGGTTCCCCCCCCCCCCCCCCCCATGTGTCGCACTCTTATGGGCCTGGTTTGCCTAAACTTAGTGTCAAGCTCATGGGCAATGCTACCTAGTTTCGAGCTCGTGGGCTGTATGGTTCCGATGAATGACTCATGGTCTTGGAGCATACAGTGACGTCATGGACCATCTGGAAACCGACATACTGTGAGGCCTAACATGTATTCCACATGAAGTAATCCTGTGTCTTGCCATTGTCATCCAGTTACTAGGTCATTAAGTCAGGCAACTTGGGGCATTTTTTTTTTTTTTTTTTGATGATATCTTTAGGTACCTCACTTCCAAATAGGAGTGGAACTACTATTTGCTCTTATTATCTTCTTTATACTCGATACTCCTTAACAATTGGGCCTGGCCAAGAGTTGTGCCCCCATGCCCAAATACTGCTTGTTTCCAATATGGCCGCCATCCGGTTTGCATCCAATGTGTAAATCAGGGTAATATGGCAGCGGGTACATCATCTGGTTAAAACTCTCTGCCAGCAAGTGATGATTCAGTATAACCTCCTGCTGAAATTGGTCTAGATGTATACCCTCGATCTCTTTCAAGACAGGGCAGCATCTGCGTCTTCAGTGAAGCAAGCGATTGAGCTTACATTGCACAGATCGGCACACAGATCTCCACGACGACTAAACTGGACATCCTGAGGTCAGACCAGCGTTCTTCCAGGTGCACAGCCACTGTATGCGATCATCAGAGTCTTCCATTGGCAATATCTAAACAGTTTCGGTGAAGGCAAGCTTGTCTCTATGATGGGTGCATTACACACAGAGTACAGGATGCACCAGATGATAAGAAAGTTTCTCATTGACTCGCGGGATAGGCTACAATCCTTTCTCTGGCAAAGGTTCTGTATTATCGGATCATGCTCAGTCTGCACACAGTGAGCTGAACACCATATCAAGTATACGTGTGCAATGATTGTGTGTAATGATATGGGAAAATGCATGGAGAAATCAAAATGCATTCATATGTACATGTTTATGTATTTTACTTGGAATTAGTTCCCGTCTGTTGTCTTCATCTATCTTGCAGTGTTGCTGTTTATTATTTTCTGTATTGCTGTACTGCAGGTGGCCTATTGCAGGTGGCCTTCAATTTGTTTTTCACATTATATTGACATGTTTAACAGACTGTAACTCACCAAGATGCCTCTTGAAATGTTTTGAAAGACTTCTGCTTGATTTCACACGAGCGGATGACTATCAGTTGTCTTTCTGCTATTATCGTGTGTGAAACAAAGTATTGTTTCTCTTCAAAAGATAGTGTGCCAATTAATCTGCAATTACTGTTGGTGCTCTATATATGACATTCCAACCCACCTCCAGCCTAGACATCCGTAGGCGTTGTGGTGTAGAGCGGGATCTGAACATCTCTCACGAAGCCAGACTTCTCTTTTCTTTTCCCCACTAACAATGTGAAACAAAGTGTTGTTTCTCTTCAAAAGATAGCGTGCCAATTGATCTGTACTTACTGTAGGTTGGTGCTCTAAACAAGACATTCCAACGTACCTCCAGCTTAGATATCCGTAGGCGTTGTGGTGTAGACAAGGTAGAGCGAGACTTCTCTTTTCTTTTCTTTTTTCTTTCCCACTAACAAGTTTAGCAGGAAACATAGAAGCATTCGCACATACTGTTTACATTTCCCATCACATGCTTTGAATAGCGGAATTTTCATGTACACATTTTCCCTGGAATTTTGCCAAGAACTTTTCAATACAATACATGTTCAAAAGAAACCATTTGGTTCATACATAATTTGATTAAAGGGGCCTACTTATCAGTTAGGTGTAATAATGTCAGAGGTAAAAATGTTAGAGGTAAAAAAGGCAGAAGTAAAAATGTCAGAAGTAAAAATGTCAGAGGTAAAAATATCAGAGGTAAAAATGTCAGAAGTAAAAATGTTAGAGGTAAAAATGTCAGAGGTAATAATGCCAGAGGTAAAAATGTCAGAGGTAAAAATGTCAGAGGTTAAAAAAAAAAAAATTGCTGTAAAACCATGTTTATCATTAACTAATAACATCACAGATCAATATTAAGGTATTTTGAGGTCATTGACCTCTAAAGGTCATCAGAGGTCAAAGGTAGAAACCTGTCAATGCCCTGTGGAAACGGAAGATTTGTAGTACAAATGCATATTTAGTGCAGCGTAACCAAGATCTAGGCCTATCATTCACAAATGCCTCCAAACATCAATATTCTGATATTAAAGTTCATTGACCTCTGGAGGTCATCAGAGGTCAAATCAGACTTACCTCCCGATCTTAAGATGAATCTTATGGTATGTACTAATACTGGTGAAAGTTTCATGCTTTAGTCAAATTTTGCACAATTCTCATGATTTTGAGGGCTTAACTGCTCTACTACACGGATTAAGTTCACAGCAATGAAATCAATGAATCATTCAGAGGCTATGCACTGCACACCTTCTCAGCAAGCATATAAGGACATACGCAGCAAGCAACATATTCTTTAAGTAGAAATTTGCATGATTAATTTTTGGCACACAGACCAGTATCAGTGAATTCTTGATTGTTTCAAATGTTGTAAACTAGAATATTTCTATAACATTTTAATATCTCCCTGATAAATGGCGTGTTGTTACTTTCACACTACTTCAGAAGAGTCCAAAATAACTACAACATGCAATATTCTACATTCACAGTGTGTGGTGTTCAAGGAGGTATAGTTAACAAGCAGCAGCACATACCCCAGTCATTGAGGAAGCTGGCTATCTTGCGGTAAATGGAGTTGATAATGATGATGACAACGGCATACAGGATGCTTGGGATGAGGAGCACCAGACCTCCGACTGTTGTCTCGGCATCCACTTTTGTCATGAGGTAGTCCTCAAACCAGAAGAAAGCGAGCATCATGAGGAATGCAAGGCAGAGGAAGACCATAATGATAGGGGCAGAGACACCATACTTCTTGTAGTTGCGTTTGGACTCTGGGTAGTGTGGCTCACGGCGCCCCGTGACAGGGTTAGTGGTGATAGCACCATGGTACTCAGCTCGTGGCTCCTCAAACTTCACCATGCCTGCCGGTGCAAGGGTTAGTAATAATTCATGTATGGTATGCTTCTTTTTTACATCATCTCATACTTGCTCTGAACTCAATTGTCATTTCCTGCTTAAACCACTGAGATCAAACATACATCTTCAAAACAATAATATTTCTCCTTTTATTAGGTTGAAAAAAGTGCAAAGTTATAGATGACACTCTTTAAGCCCTGAAATCAAATTGAATCACTCTGATCACAGACAATCATGTGTTGAGCACAATACATTTCTTCATCAGAATCAGCAGTATTCACTTATAACTTCATGTCAAGAAGCCATCTTGAGCACTAACCATAAGTGCCCCACTTGAATGCCATCACATTGCACTTCCTCTTCCAGGCTTCCAGGAAGATGGTGGTCCACAGTAGGTTGAAGATGGCAAAAAAGGCATATCCATGAGGGAGGTGGCCAACAAATGTGTCCAGCAGGAAGTAGACCAGGCCCACTGCTGCCGGAAGGAACAGGGCCTTGGTGTAGAACCCAAGGAAGGAGAAGTAGATGCCTATCTTCTCACCAAAGTAGTCGCGGATCATTTCTGTCAAAAGATATTTGAGATAAAGGTTTGCATTTACAAACAAGGAAGAATGTAGAAATATGGATACATTTATGAATACACCAACAATTAATCACTATCTAACATTCAAACAAACTAACAAACAAACAAATGAAACGGACATGAAGTTTATCTTTACATGTTTTGCACTTTATAACCTGAGACAATAATAATGGTACTATTATTATCATTATTATTATTATTATTATCATCATCATCATCATCATTATTATCATCATCATCATTATCATTATCATCAACATTATTATCATAATTATTATCATCATCATTATCAATATAATCATTATTATTAACCGAAGGGCCAAACCGCAAAAACTCGCTTACTTTTCGAGTTCCACTCTCTCTACAAACTAAGTAGACCATGCTTATCTTAAAGTTTTAATTGTAACAAATAACATTCCACTGGTCTACCTCAAATAATTTTTTGCGAAAGCCATCAAATCCAAGATGGCGTCCAAGATGGCCATCATATTTACTGAATTTGTTATTTGAAAGATCAGATCATCTGATTTCAACAAATTTGATGTCATATGAAAGAGAATACAATTTTCTTCAAGTTGATACCATTTTTATGGGTTATTGTGATAACTAGATTTAAATTTTAAGGAAAAAAACTTTGATATTTTTCTGAAAAAAGGAAAATCATCAAAATGTTTGATTCAGCATAAGTCACAGAAAGACTGATGGATTATCTTGAAACGTTTCAAGAATTTTGTTTGACATATGATTAATATTTGGAGAAAATTAGGGGTCAGTACCATTTTCGGTTCAGGAGTATAAGGTCTCAAACTTGAAAACTCATTTTATGTAAAACTGGCCACTTTAGTTCTGACAAGACCTTGTTGGTCGTACAAAGTCTCCATTTGCCAAGACTATTACACGCACCACTGGCACTGCTACTGTAAGCACTATTTGGGCACCCGTCCCGCTTCATCATGAATATTCATCATCTACATGTATCCGTAATACCGTGGAAATACATGATTTTTACATTTCCCGGCAGCGTTTTTACATTTCCTGACAAAACTGAACATTTTTCCATCTCCCGGCGAGACGTTTTAACAACCCCGTTGATGCAATTTTTCGAGATTTTTAATATTTCCTGGCAATGCGTTTTTACATTCTATGGCACATATCCAGCGTTCTGCCATTTACTAGTACAGTATCTTACTGCCTGATGAATATTCATGATGAAGCGGGACGGGTGCCCAAATAGTGCTTACCACGCATCAGTGCCACTGGTGCATGTAGTAGTCTTGGCAAACGCAGACTTTTTCTTCGACAAACAAGGGTTTGTGCCTACAAACTAACTTTTCATACCAAGTGGTAGCTCAGGTGATGCTGATCGCTATTATTTTAGAGTAGATTGTTCTGAAGCAGATGAGATGAAGCAAAAAATATTTTTCAAATAGAGGTAGAAGCTTGAAACTTGGCACCAACCTTGCTATAGAAAGTTTAAGACAAAATTTAGATCAATCACTCAAAAAATTCAAGATTGCAGGCTATCAATTTGAAAGCTGACTTAGTGTATTGCGCAAAAGTAAATGTATTATTTCAATATAAAATTTGATAGAAACATTGGATTGCAACAAATGTGATGTCATAATTTATAAAGGAGAGTAAAACTTCCTAAAAGTTGATACCACTTTAGCTGGGTATTGTGATAAATGGGGGGGGGGGGTTGTTTGCTTTTTTTGGGGGGGGGGGAGAAAATCCATATTTTCGTATTGTTTTGAAAAAAGGGAAGAAATATAAAAATGCATGATTTAGTACTTATCAAAGAAGAACTGAAGGATTATTTTGAAACCTGAGATTGCGATTTACTGAGACACAATTCATATTAATGGAATTACAGGCAATATCATACACTGTTGACAAGTTAACATCTCAAACTTGAAAAAATGATATTTATGCATTTGCATACAATGTATTTACATGGCCACATGTAATACTGTAATGGTCTAGTGACTTGCAAGTGCCTGCAAACTAACTTTTCATGCCAAGTGGCAGGTGACGCTGGTCGCTATTACTGTAGTATTTCATAGTATATAGATTGTTCTGAGGCAGATAAGATTGAACAGAAAGTATCTTCCAAAAAGAGATAGAAGCTTGGAATTTGGCACAAATTTTGCCAATGTGTCATATTTTGCAACAAAAATAGTATCCACACAAAATTCAAGATGGCGGTAATTAATCCAGGTTGTGTGTCGTTAAAGGCATTATTTACCATTAGTGTACGTGAAACAAAAACCCAGCTTTAGTTCCTCAAAATAGTTCTAAAATGGGATAGAACAACTAATGTACAAACTTGAATCAGTATAATTAATGCTAAATATTGTTAGATATACAAAATAGATCTGATAAAAATGTTTTTTATATTAAACTGTCAACAGTTATTATGGTTATGGTTTATTGAAAAGAAATGGTGATATCTCCGTATGTCTTAGGCTTTATTACAAAATATTTTACATGGTAGGATGTTTTGTGATACAAATAACCTATATAGCTACACATATAAATCAAATGTGATATCTCTCCCAATGGTAAACAATATCTTGAGCGTGTTGCATCAAAGTTAAATCTCAACTTATAATTTGATATTTTTTAACCTTCTTATTTTGTTGTCTATCATACAATACATCCGAACAATATTGTGATAGCGTGAACCATGTTGAGGGTCTTTTTTTTAGGGGGGGGGGGTGGGGGGGGTGGGGGGGGGGGCCTCATTCCAGTGTTTGGGTAAGGCCCGATCTTTAATAAAAAATTTTAAAAAAGAAATGCTTCTGTACCAAATTTGCTCTTAAATGTGTTGTACGAAATTACTTTTCAGTATATTGTTCGAATAGAACTGTCCAAATTGATTATTTGTGCTGTATATTCACATGTACAAACAAGCATGCTGAAACTGTATTTACTATTATCACATTTTTCTTGCATTGTTTTTAGGCTGATTTCATGCAGGTTATAGCGTCACAATAATGATCTGAACTGGTGCCATTGGTACATGTTTTCCCGTATTAAATACAGGATCACTCGAGAGTGAAAATGTTCATTTTCATTCACTTTAGAGTGACCTCAGGGATCACTCGAAGAGTGACAAGTGATCCCTGAGGCCACTCTAAAATGAGTGAAAATGAACATTTTCACATTAATTGTTTTCTGTTATTCACTCCTTCAAAAGTGAAAACTTTCACTCGATTTTTTTTTCATTTTTTGGAGAGTAGAAGATCACTGGTTTTAAAAATGTCTCAATAAAAACCTAAGATGGTTTAAAATACAAATGTAGCATTATAATGTTCAGAATGTATAAAAACACATAAATAGACTGCAAAATATGCAAAATTGTATCAAAATCGAAATACAGTATTCATCGCATAATCGGGAATCTGATAATTGGGAACCTCGCTTAAATGACATATGCTTCCCAGAAATATTTCCAATGCACGTTATTTTCACTGGATAATCGGGCGGGGACCTCTGATAAACAGGACAATTTTTCTTCAAGCGATCTTTGATTTTGTTGATTTTTCACACAAAAAATCCACCAAAATACCACAACAATATTTCAAAGATTCCCTATCAGTTGTCGTTTACATCGAACTTACAAAGCAAGCTTTGGACTGGTGTGTTTTGACCTCCATCCATCCAGTACACATACATTTCAGCTCGCTGCCCGCCTTCGCTTTTCTGTACATACATGTGTATATATGGCGAGCTAGATCGCTACATATTGACAACACATGTACAGTGCAGTGATCGCGGCAAGAAGACAATCAAGCCGTGATGATTGAATGATTGAGGGATTTTTCATTGACGTTCCCACATCAGTTCTGGGTAATCATTTCCCATGGTTGTGGATATGTATTTATACGGAACGCCCTACGTGTCCAAGAATTCTGCGAATGTTTAAAGTGCTAGCTTTTAATCCACATATTTTGTGTTCAAAGAGAGGTGACAGAAGAAGAACCCGGTTGCGATGACTCTACATCATTGCGAGAATGCAGGGAGAGCTAGAGGGTCGCGCCGAGGGGTAGCGTGGTTGTGTATTCATGTACATGTACAGTACGTCAGTATGCATGTGTGTGTGTGTGTGTGTGTGTGCACTACATGTACATGTCGTATGCCGTATAGTGTATGGTGAGTGCTCATCGCGAAATCGGGCGCCCCGCTTAAAGGGGCCGTGTTTGCTACTCCCAACCTGGCCCGATTATGCGATGAATACTGTAATACATTTACTTTGGCGCAACACACTATGTCAACGTTGATGGCCGCCATCTTGAATTTTTTGAGTGGTTGATCTAAATGTTGTCTTTGAACTATCTATAGCAAGATTGGTGCCAAGTTTCAAGCTTGTACATCTGCCTCATCTCATCTGCTTCAGAACGATCTACTTTGAAATAATAGCGATCAGCGTCACCTGAGCTACCACTTGGTATGAAAAGTTAGTTTGCAGGCGCAAACCCTTGTTTGTCGAAGAAAAAGTCTGCGTTTGCCAAGACTACTACACGCACCATTGGCACTGGTGCCTGTAGCATGAGTGCCAGTGGTGCTTGTACATGTAGTAGTCTTGGCAAACGCAGACTTTGTAGACCAACAAGGTCTTGTCACAACTAAAGTGGCCATTTTTACATAAAATGAGTTTTCAAGTTTGAGACATTATAACTCCTGAACCAAAAATAGTACTGACCCCTAATTTTCTCCAAATATTAATCGTATATCAAACAAAATTCTTGGAATGTTTCAAGACAATCCTGCAGTCTTTCTCTGATTTATGCTGAATCAAGCATTTTCATGATTTTCCTTTTTCAGAAAAATATCAAAAAAATTAGTTGTTTTTTTTTCCTTAAAATCTCAATCTAGTTATCACAATAACCCACAAAAATGGTATCAACTTGTAGAAAATTTTATTCTCTTTCATATGACATCAAATTTGTTGAAATCTGATGTTTCTATCAAATTCTATCTTTCAAATAACAAATTCAGTAAATATAGCGGCTGTCTTGGATGCCATCTTGGATTTGGAGGCTTTCGCAACAATTTTTTCGAGGTAAACCAGTGGAATTTTGTTTGTTATAATTAAAGCTTAAAAATAAGCATGGTCTACTTAGTTTGAAGAGGGAGTGGAACTCGACCTCTGTTTTTAGCTTTCGGCCCCACGCTTATATTGTTTCATGCCCTGCGAACACTCAGACTGAGTGGTAAATGGCATTATAAATACCCCTGTTATTATTAGTTAATTATTATCATTATCATCATTATTATTATCATTATTTATTATTATTATTATTATTATTATTATTATTATTATTATTATTATTATTATTATTATTATTATTATTATTATTATTATTATTATTATTATTATTATTACAAGTCTTCTGTGTACACTGGTGCTGTGCCATGAATAGCTCAGTATACTACAAACAAAGTTTTGTTTTAACTGTTAACCACAGGTAACCAATGTACAATGTGTCTCACATTAGAATTAAGCATTACCTCTGTATTTTCAGAGACACAGAAATGAGAATAACTTTTGTTGTTGTACTTACTACTGTATATACTAAATTCTTTACACTAATGCTAGAACAGACATACATTTTGTATAAATCCTAGATCAGATATAAAACATTCTTTGGGAAATTCATCATGAACAGTCTTGCCTAGTACATCTATTCAATCTTAGTATTGTCACTAAACAGATGGCACTGGATCCATCCCTGTTAAAATGGTGGGAGCGTTTGTAGTTTAACATTTGTGATCATTTTCTTCAATTAAATACAAGAGTTGCATGCTATACATAATTTTACTCAACTCATCATAAGGTACATGGGCTGAACTTCATCTTTAGATATTCAAAGACTGAGGAATTGCCAATTTATACACATATACACACCCACAAAGATACACACACACATAGATACACACAGAATTTACTGGTAGAAATAATGAATATTATACTTCTCTCTAACAAATCACTACCATCAATGCCCTTTGCATGTTAAAAAAAAAAAAAAAAATCATTTTCCACTTTGAATGAAGTGATTATCTCACTGATTAAAACACAACTACAACTATGCACACAAAAAGAAAAAAATCAACAACAAATGAAAAGTACATTTACCTATCTCATTGAGAGCTATTGACAAGTCTCTTGACAGACACAACTATAGACCATGTGATCAAATGCAAAACAAAATAAACCCATATATTTGCATAAGCAATGTATTACCACTGGACCAGTGTGTAAAGAATGCATTGAAACACACATTTTTAAGCATGCCTGTACTGCACTCTACACCACACTGGAATGTATAAACATGTGTACTGACTGACAATATTGACACAAGGTATCACAGACAAACATTGCCTGTGTTCACCTCCCTTCCTTTGGTTACATGCTATCAAGAATTAAAGACTAAAACAAACATCATCCTATTTACTCAGAGACTGATCAGACACTTGGGTGTGTTACTTAATTGCTATCAAAGTGAGACAGAAATCAACAGATTTAACAAAACACACAAGATCATTCTGATTAAACTTTACACATACCAACATTTGAAACACTTGTGACTGCGGTCAATATCCATGATCTTGAGTAAATGTTTCATCAATCAAGGATTTTCTCTCATCAGTTAAAAACATTAACTGACAACAACATGATTTGTTTTCCTCACTTAATGGATTTTAATAAGGCTGGTCTTACAAGACTTATGACTGACACATAGAAAAATTGTACACAATACAACTTCCCTTGACAATCAACATTGTTAATGTTTGACCAACAACACTTTCTCATCAGTTGTCACATGCAAACAAACAAAATATATTCCTACACACTTCATACAAAAATTAAATGTAAAAGAATGCCAAAAATGAAATGAATCAATACTGATACCAGTATGAATTATCAACTTGATAATGCACAGTCAAGAGACAGGGGCGGATCTAGCTTTTTTCCAAGGAGGGGGTTTCAGGGGCTGAACTGGGTTGGATCAATTAATCAATCAATCAATCATTAAATAAATAAATAAATTAATTAATCATTCATTCAATCCATCAATCAGTCAGTCACAATTATATGCATGTTTAAAGTGGCAGATAGACATATGGAATATCATCTCCCCCCCCCCCCCCCCCCCCCACCAAAATGGCCACTGCTCTCTTCCCTTGTTTCCACCACCAGCCCCTTTACTCTTTTCTTCTTAGGGTAATTTACTCTAAAAATGCATTTAAAACACTTATATACATGTATTTGAAAATAATGAACTTTTATTTCCTCTTTAAAAGTGACACAATCGGTGTACAACAGGATGCAGTTTTTTTAGGGCATATCTGAGCAAGGTGAAAAGACAAATAAAATGACAAAATTATAATGCTAAAAAATGTTTTGCTTTAACTTCTACTTAAGTCCTTTCGTTAGTCCCTGGACTTCCATTTCAAGCCTCGTTCTTGATTGTTCTTGATTGTCAGAGTTGCTCGATTGCCTGACTGGTTGATTGACTGATCAATGTTTGAAAAACTGATTTATTTGTTAATTTATTCATTCAATCAGTCGATTGATTATTTCAATGACTTAAAAGTGATTGATTGATTATTGGGTTGATTCACTGATTGATTGAACAACTCAATGACTGGCTAACTGATATATTGGTTGATGTATTGATGGGTTGATTGATTGATTGATTGATTGATTGATTGATCAATTGGTCAGTCAATTGACTGATTAATGGGATGAATGATTTGAATGTTGATTAATTTGGTACCATTACCACATTAATGAATAACTGGCATATGGTATTGATGTGTCCGTGTATTGTGAAAACTGTGCTTTAAAGATCTTGAAGTAAGTACACACTCTAATTCTCACCAATTAATTTAGAAATGAAATCATTAAACTTACGATAAAGCTGACAAAAAAAAATCTCAGACTATCATAACATAAAGCTTTAAGCAAAAGAGCAATTTATTTGAATGGGAGCACTTATTTGGACTGCTGGCTGAATTTCCCATCTTCTTTCAATTTGGTGCAAGTCATTTTTCACACTCTGGACAAAGAGCATCAGTGTTCAGCCAAGTGTGAACAAAAATTTGTTTTGTTGATTGCACTTGATAGATGAGACTATTGGGCATCCATAAATATGAAAAAAACTTTCAAATATTTTGAAATGTAATCTAGACAATTTTTTTAAAAGTGTAACTTTTTTTTCTGATACGCTCTGTAGAGCATTTAAAATTTCTAGGGAATTAAACAGAGTGAAAAAAAAATCACTGCGAAGGACTATGGTCATAACTTATGCAAACTATTCATTTTACTATAAGTACTGACAAAGCAAGCGAGCCACTCTCACTTTGCCATTCGTCTGAAATGTATTCATTAAAAGTTAAAACGTAATTGCATTGTTCGAGCAATAAAAATTATTTTTATATTACTACAAATCATAGAGGAAAAGGAAAAATGTAGGGTTTACTAAAGTTATGTTCCACGGGGCACACTCGAGGACGTGAGGCTACCATCTTAATATACACTAAATTTACTCATAAGTAAATATTAGTGTATAGATATAATATTTATTGTGAGTGTATTATAATTTTCCCCCCGTTACGAGCGAAAACTTTGCATTTTTAGACAAGAAATTGACAATTTTTAGACAAGAAAAGTACCTTTATGTTCATTTTGGTTGTAAAATAATTGATGGATTATTTGTTGTTTGTGTGTTCTTTTTTTTTTTCTTTTTTTTTTACTTGGCAGCCCAAGGAGGGGGTTTAAACCCCCTGCCCCTGTAGATCCGCTACTGAGAGACAAAGCTGTTTCTGCTCCTCTTACATTCTTTTGGACAGAGACATTCACACTGTACATTCCAGATGCAAACATATACAAATCAACATAGGCCTTGTTTCATGCTTGTGCCTAGAAGAAAATCTGAAGCCTTGAATCACAGACTGCAGTCCTATGACATCTGTAGCCGTTATATTTGTGAGATAGACCAGCATGATGCATTTCGTGCACTGTATAAATATGACCCCTACATCTTCAGGTGTATCGAAATGTCTTTAATGCAGCTCTTCGCATTATAACAAAACTCTACCACCATTTAATAAAACAAGTCGCCAAGTGTTTGCTATGAAGTCTGTGAACAATCCAGGGCTGCACACTAACCCATTGTTCTTTTCTAATGGTCCAGCCTACCTGTCAGTCCAGTAGGTACCCAGTTTTTCCCTTTTTTACTGGTCTGACAGTGATTTTCACTAGTCAGGGACTGTCGAACCAGTGCCAGTGTGGGGCATTGCATAATCAATGGAAAACAAACTACGCTCAAGCCCTATGCAGCAAGGAAGTAGCAATGCTTTCTTACCAATTGGTTGTGGCTGAAAATACTTGGAGTGTTTGTACCAGTGCTTCTCAAGAGATGTCAGCTCTACTGGTGTGTGCAGTGGGTAGAGTGCTTCAATCAAACCACAGTTCAGCAACTTCGGAACTATGAATACAAAACACAGTGCGCTCCCGTTACAACAAACATGATTTAATTAAATTTGAACAACAAAGTAAAAATGTAGGTTCCAGAATTATCAAACTGAATAATAACACCTATTTTATTTTCAAATCGACTAACCTTCCCAATAATGATCCTTATTTCATTTTCAGAATTACTGGCCTTCAGAACAAGAAGCTGTAAAAGAATCCTAAACCCTCACTTTTCATGCATTCATTTTCAAACTTAGCAAAAAAGTACAGACTTTATGCTTTCTCTTTGATGTAAAATCTTAATGATACTAATGAGAGAGCCTTGAATCTACCATTGCTTTTCAGCGTATGAGAGCAGAATAAGCAAGATACTATACACTTTTGGTTTGCGTGTTATATACTTGACTTATTTGGTTATTAAACAAAATTTCAAAATGTTGAAAGAAAACAGCCGGCCCAAGGACTTCATTATAATGAGAGTGGCCTATAGAGTGATACTTCTCCTTTTCTGCACTTCATTTTTCCTGATGGTACAGATGCAATGGCAACAACATTCAATAATTTTTATTATTTAGAGAAATTTTGATTACAAAATATGTAGTGTGCATTTACTATGACATCTTTATTTTGCTATCAATCTTCAGAACCATGCTGACACTTTACATTAGAGAGGTAAAAGAGCCATGCAAAAGTTAAAAGACAAAAAAAAAAAAAAAAAAAAAAAAGATTTACTTATTCGTTGCTCTGGGTAGAGATTCTGCTTCTTGGTCTCTGTGCCAGGAATATCCTGGGCCTTGGTGCTGCGAAGGTGGGTTAGGAGGTAGTAGATCACTCGCTGCTTCTCGCAGGTTGTTAGGAAGCATTTATCTGGATGCGTTAATCAGAGTAATAGAAAAAATATAAAGGTCATTATGATGGGGAAACAGCAGTAGAAAGTACACTGATATCAAGAAAACCATGTGAAATAAATAAAGAAAACAAAGGAAAAGTAACACTGACAGCACAGTGGAAACCATTTTTCAATTCATGACAGCACTGCTATTCTAACAAGCACTGTTTTCACATGATATATCAAAATATTTTATGGGTAGACAACTTCCCCTACCCTCGCTGTCAAAATGATCCCTGTGCCCACGGCTAAACTCTCGCAGGGACCCGTCTTTGCACTTCTTCCGGAGGCAGATCTTCTCTGCCCCTTCCAGCAGGAGCTCCTTGGTGGCGCTGACCTGGAGGATGAAATCCTTGCCATTCTGTCCTCGTAGAGGATGCACTGACAGACCTCCACCACCTTCCCTTTCTGGTGCCTGCAGCAATGAGAGGCGGTTACTTCATTTTAGTCCATATAAATTCAAGCAAAATGAATGAGGATTTCTATATGATCAATGCCTCAGCCTGACATGCTCTTTCTCATACCTCGAACCCCTCCCCCCCCCAAAAAAAAAAAAACAAACAAAAAAAAAACAAAAAAGATGTGATTTCTAGACACTACAAAAGTCATATTCTGAGACAATACAGACTAATTATCCCTGTTTGCACCAGAGTACCAATTTAGGGCAGGGGCAGTTTCATTCTTTGACGAAACTGCCCAATCAGATGTGAGAGTACTTGCATTTTCCATAACGTGTGCTAGCAATTCACTTTTATTTTGTTCTATAAGTACGACTAAGCACAAACACTCAATGCTATTTAGCTGTCTCATTGATAAACAAAACTGCCCTTGTAAATAGGCGCTTCGCCGCAAACAGGGATGATGAGTCTATATCAATTAGAATGACCCAAAATTTTATTTATACATGCACCAGCTTGCGAAAGCTCCTTACTGTGTTATGGGTGACACCCCTCTTTCATACCCTCCCCTCCCTCACTCTGTTGCTTTGAAAATCTCACACCTAGCTGCTCTTTGACCTTGACGTCTCTATAATGTAAGTACACAAGCAATCTGCTATAGTAGGTAGATTCTAAGAGCTCTAATCTCATGAGTATCGGTAGTCAACATAAAAAATTTGTATTCCAAAGTTAAAACATAGTTGTAGGCCCATGTCTTGACCATTATCTTCGATACCTGTATTTACCCCCCCCCCCCCAAAAAAAAAAAAGAACAACACATACACACAAAACAAAACACACAGACACAGAAAACGATTGCCTATCATATGATGCAATGATGATGCAGATATTTTCCTGCCCCCCCCCCCCCAAAAAAAAAAAGAGAGAAATCTTCGCTCACTACACTACTGTATAAAACCCTTGGTGTTGCTGTGAGGGCCTAAAAGTTTGGTAACTGATCATCAAAATACAGAAATGTTACATAATTACTTTACATCACAGGAAATTGCATAAATGACTGGTGGCTGCCAGGTGCTAAAAATGCAAGGCTTGTACTTGTTTAAAGCCTCAATTTGATTACTCATTACATGTATTTGATATTTGTACGTCCTTCATCTCCTTCACTTTCTCTTCCTTCCGCGCCTAGAGCACTCTGCAGAGTGGATTTGGCGCTATATACATCATATCATATCAATATCACTGTGCGATACAAAAATGTGTACTGCATATGAAGGCTATGATAAGAAAGCTGTAAGGTAATACTGTCAAAATTGCAAGCAATATGATTCATGATTTTTACACTCCTTTTCAGAAGGGCATATCAGTTGAGATTGCATACCAAATACAGAACATTTACACACAAACCTTGAGTACAGAAATTATCCAATTCTTTGTTGCCATGGTAGCACTTTTGTCAAACTCAATGATGCATATGGCATCATCATCATCACTCTCATCGCTATGATTGCAACATCCATCCGGACTGGCCGGGTTACTGATGTCCTGTATGCCAGGCTGATGAGCTTCATCCTCTTTTTGGATATCCGTCCTGGTTGGGGGGGAGTCGAGGCCAGCATCAGACCCAGCTTGTATTTGCTCATCAGTATCCATCTGAATACAAGCATTACAGCTTGTCAGCAATTCAGTAAATATGTCATTTTACAACTACAAAAATTACAAGATCCTTTATTCTTCCAACACCATTCAGAGGATGAAGAGGAAGAAGAATATAAGGAAGAGGGGGAGAAGGAGATGCTGTTGATTATGTGCCTAACTTTTCAAATCTACGCAGGTACTGATTATAAATGTCAACCTATATTGGGATTGGGTTTTCTCCAAGGAACTGCATCATTGGTACAAACACAGGTCACCAGACTCTCTAAATATTGCATGAACAGACCTTCCAGATTATGAGTACTTGTTTACTATGGTTTTCAGCATTAGAAATGTTTGAACACAGAACAGAGTCCTACCTGATAGCAACTACTAAAGTAGAATCTAGGCGGAGGATGCAGTTATGGTCACACTAAACGTCTGACATGGGGAAACTATGTGTCTTTTCTAAGAGATACACTGTGTACGTCTGATAAAAAATATCCTGTCAAATTATCAGGAATCCCACTTTTTATGAATGAAGAAAGTTGGCAGCTTACTATATAGCTAGAGTCTAATGCATGTACTCTGTTTTGGAAAGGCAAATCTCCTTCAAGAAGATATTGTAAGTGTGCCCCCCTTCAATTTTGTAAAGGCAACCTCCCCATCCTAGATCTGACCCGGACCCTGGTGTTGAATAGTTGATTGCCATACTTGGTATATTGATATTGATTGAGGAGGGCGACTAGATAGATAGAATGTCCAAGCTAACTTTAATCATGTTAATATAGACGGAACTCTTCCCCAAAATACTGCCTGGTGGCTGCCCGGTGCTGAAAATGCAAGGCTTGTAATTGTATTTGTAATACACTGGTTACAGATCAAATCACCCAGCACAGTGTGACCCAGTTTGACACGCACGTGCAGTGACACATCAAAAAACAAACAAACAAACAAACAAACAAACAAATAACAGCCAGAATGTCAAATTTCATACCATCGGACGAGACGCGTAGAGACCCAAAATGAGAACTTGATCTGAAGAAGCAAAGATGAATGGATGAAGCAACGCAACAGAGAACAAGTCCTTTTGAGGGGTACCGTATAGCCGTAGGCGTAGGCCTACCGGCACGGTACACGTATGGCGTACTACCGTTACTCTTACTACAACCTGTTGATTAATTGTGGAATTAGGAATGCCAACAATGTCCAAAATTTATCAAACTCCTCTCTGCTCTGTGCACTAGATTACAGACGTTTAAGATGCGCCCTGTCAACGGAAACCGCTACAATTTTGTTAGTAGGGCCTACAGGTAGTATTAGTAGTAAGAATCTCTAACGTTTAACGTTAGAGTTAAGTGATACACATTGACATGGTCAAGTCTGTAATAATTTTGTCAAATAAGTGATATTATTTGTGTAGCGGTCGTCGATTCAATTTCACGTCAGTGTATACAGTGACCTAGCTAGCCAAAAACAGTAGGAACCCTAACAGTTAAGGCCTACTGTAAATTTAATTTAGGGTGCGTTTACAAACTTCGGTCTAACGTGCAATAGCCCGACCAGACGCTGTTATATACGCTGTGCGAATAAGCTTAACGTTACAGCGACTGGGCTGTGCCTGTGTATTTAAATGGCAAGTCTAACGTTATGTTAGATCTCAGTGAAAATGAAATCACTTCCGTAAGAAATCCACTAACAAGTTAGGACCTAACATGTGCGAAGTGCAACACGGTGAAGCAGACAGCTGGCCGATCTGTTTACTTTGAGCCACGGTCAGTTTTACCACGTCATTAAAAGAATTTGAGAGCAAAGTCATTATATCGCAAGAGCCTACACACTATTCCGTGATGATAACGAATAAGGATACGAAATCGAGGGCGGGGTTAGGTAGCGGAACGCTCAGAGACCATCCAGCATTCGTCCAAATTCACGTTTGTCTGGCACGGGTGGGCGTCATGGAATTCATTCCCAGATCCCTTTTCAGCTCACTAATCCCCGCCAGCGCAGCGGTTCGGCACGCTATGTATCCAAAGTGAACGGCCGGCCGGCCGGAGACGAACAGCCATGTGCGTAGCCCTACGCGTACTAGTATACGTGTACGCTCGCCTGACCAGACGGACGCCGTGCGTTCGAAGCTCGGCGCGACACCCGTGTACATCTACTACCCTAGTGACGTGAAGCTTTCGAGCAGGAAGGTGGGAAGACCTCCCTGGTTCGAGCATACCAGCTAGGTGTCGATTTGGCAGCACACGTTGGACACAAGGCCAAAGAACCTGTTTCACACTTGTCCCTGGAGATGACGTCTGGATCAAACAACTGCCAACAGTGCACTAACAACATTTCCGTTATGAAGTTCAGGCCCCCAAATTATCATCTATGCAGGGGTGGATCTAGCTTTTTGCTAAGGGGGGCAGGGAAGGGGTTTGACCCAAACACGATGGGTTATGACAAAAAACAAAACAAAACAAAACAAACAAACAAACAAACAAACAAACGCAAAACAAAGCAAAACGCAAAAAGAAAGAAAATGGGGGGGGGGGGGAGGGGTAAACCCCTAAACCCCTCAAACAACAAAGAAAAACAAAAAAGAGCCCAACATAAAGGGGGGGGGGAGGGTTATACTGCCTACTCCTCAACCCTGCCCCTCTCCCCATAGAAACACCACTGATATATATAATTATCTCTATCAAATACTTTTAATATATTTGGTCAGTTTCAACAAAATTTTGATATAGGCATGTAACAAAAGAAAATTGACAATCCCAAGGACTTTGTTATAACAGGAGTGGCATATCTTGTGCACAAGTTCTTTATATATATATATATATATATATATATATATATAAAGACGATGAAGACAAACAAGTTGACATAATGCATTAGAATCCAACTTCATTTATTTGTAAACCAAATTTTCGACCCTTGCACGGATCTTCCTCAGGGTAACAGGGTAACTGTTACCCTGAGGAAGATCCGTGCAAGGGTCGAAAATTTGGTTTACAAATAAATGAAGTTGGATTCTAATGCATTATGTCAACTTGTTTGTCTTCATCGTCTTCATGCTCTTATTCCAACACGCGGATAATAATACCATTATATATATATATATATATATATATATATATATATATATCTACATATATATGAAGTATAAAAATACTACTAACCACTGGCAATAATTTGAGGGCATGTATTAGCTTCAGCCTATTCCATCTTGGGTTCCATAAACGAAGTTGCACCTCGATCCAAACCTGTGTCTATGGCTGTCCTCAGTTCATTAATACTATCAAGGCACATGTCCTTCTTCAGTAGACGAAAGAATATGGCCCTACTTCTTCCTCTTTTTGCAATTCCCTGTTTATAGGGCTCCCAGAGTATGAGAGAATTGGCAGATATAGCTCAGGGTGCCACGCACAGTGTCCATCAGTTGATAAGTATAAGTATAATCAGTATTCCTGTTATCAAGGATGAAAGCGCTAGTTCCAATGTGCACAGCTGAGGTATTTATTCTTCTCATACGAACTCACACACATGAGAAAGGATAATCTGATAAGGTAACTATCCATAAATGAATGAAAGATGTATGTGTATGGGTGTATCAATATAATAAATAAGCCCATTAGGCCCATATATGTGCATATATGTATGTATATTATGCATGAGATTATGAGGAAAGAGAAAAAAGTGCATAGCTTTAAGATTATTATCCCTGTTCCTGATCCTCCTTTTTTTTTTCTTCTTTTTTTTTTTAAAGTTTAAAAATTGGCATCCACCGGGAATCAAACCCCGATTCTTTGGCAAGGAATGCCAACGCCTTAATTGCTCGGCCACTGAGACTTCATAGCAGTCAAGGCAGACCAAAACTCCACTAACCAATAGATCAATTTTTCAAACCTTTATATTTGTATTCCTTTTTGGGGCAGAAAGTTATGAATGATATTCAGCCGCATGCCTCAGCTGGATCCACTAACGACTACTGGCCATTGTGTGCAGATCTATACTGCTGAAGGTATATTGATCGGGTGGCTGTTGGCTCATTAAATGAGATTCATATACATACATAGCAATAATAATAGAGGAATTCATTAAATGCCAATCCTGCTTTTAATTAAAAATCCAAATTTTCAGGGGTCCTCCTGACGAAGGGGGAGGACCCCCGAAAATTCAGATTTTTAATTAAAATCAAGATTGGCATTTAATGCATCCTCCATTATTATTGCTATTTCTAGTACTGCCAATACACGGAGCAACTACAATATATATATATATATATATATATATATATATATATATATATATATATATTGTTACATGAAAAGCTATCAAGGATTCATTTTTGTCATGTTTTTTAACACTGAATTCATCCTGTCATCTTTGGCTCTTCATGGAAGGAACCAGTCCATGGATGCATCGTTGCTACACCTAACGCGCACAGGCACTGCACGGTTACCACGCACTGTGCAGCAACTGCCAGACTAGACGCATTCCATCACAAGCAGGTTAGTTTTGAAATCCGTCCGACCAGGAGCAGACATATACCCTTATGTCTGCTTCAGAAATGGATTTTAATCTAACATCACATCGCATCCTGGTAGCTGATGAAGAATGCGATGACTAACCTGTTTGTGTCTTGTTTCTATATAATGCGCTTTCCTTGCCAGGATAAAGCGTTTTTAGTCTAATGCCATTTTAGGTTTTTATCATATATATATATATATATATATATACAGGGCTCCACACTAACTTTTTTATTTGGTGGCCCGACGAGACCACCAGAATCATCAATTTCAAATTTTTGGTGGCCCGAGAGAAAATTTTGGTGGCCCCCCAAAAACAATAAAAAACATTAAAATTCCTGCTTTTTTTTTTTTATTAGTCAAATATTTAACTTTTATCATAGTAATAATTGCAAGCTGGACATATCTACTCATAAATAAACCTCATCAAACTCGCAACATTCACTCTCAGGCACTCATTCAGTCCTTTTTATCCATCCTTTAAACAAATCTAACTGCTGAATGGTAAGACTAAGTAAAGATATTCATTGACAGGCAAATGGATTGCAACATCTTAACATAAATAAATGACACTTTTCAAAAAATTTTGGTGGCCCGGGGCGGGCCACCAAATTTGCCCTTTTTTGAAATTTGGTGGCCCGACTTTCATTTTTGGTGGCCCCAGGCCACCGTGCCACCGTTAGTGTCGAGCCCTGATATATATATAGAGTATATATCGTTACATGTATATATATATATAAAATATTAAATAATACGAGGAAAGAACCCAAGAAATGTACATCATGCTGTCAATACCAACAGTTTATTTATGGAACACACAATTTTTTGGCACCCTGCCCTTTGTCAAGTGATTTTATATATCAAAATCATTAGACAATAGGACAGGGTGCCCGAAAATTTGTGTGTTCTGATCATTCCTTCTACTACTATTACTGCCAATACGCGGATCAAAATAATAATAATATATATGTGTGTGTGTGCGTGTGTGTGTGTGTGTGTGTGTGTATGTATAATCTCTTTTCAGATGTGTAAACTCAACTTCACATTGTCTCATTCTACAAATTGAAAAGATTGTTGTGGATTCTTGGCAAAAAGGGCCCAGCTAAGAATAAAGGTTGCAGCAAGGAATTTTGCAAACTTGATAAAAAGGTTGATACAGAACAGCTTGCCACAGATTCATTTGCCTAAATCTTCATAACTCCTGTCCTTGTCAAAAACTATTCCTAAAATAAAGTAATCATAAAATTACCACTTTATGCAACTTAATTCATACCAGCACACTCTAAAAGTAATTTTTTTGCAAGTTGTAAGGGCATGTATGCAATGGCACTCAACTTGATCGAAACTGAACATTTGGCTCATTTTACTAATCATAACAAGGTTGTCCACTTAAAAAGAGAATGCATGGCCAACACTTACTTTTGCTAACAAGGTTGATTAGCTCTTCTAATGTTTACTCTAAATAGGGTGAGCAGTTTCCAATCAAAATCTTTGTCACTATTGACAGCAGTTGAAGTCTCCTATCAGGAGACAATTGTAACAGACTCCAAAGGTGAATTAGTCTGGCAGTGTGAAGGACCAGTGAACTAATTCAAAGTTAAAGGACAAGTTCACCTTCATTTACATAAGGATTGAAAGAATGTAGCAGTATTAGTAGAACACATCATTGAAAGTTTGAGGAAAATTGGACAATCCGTTCAAAAGTTATGAATTTTTGAAGTGTTTGTGCAGTCACCGCTGGATGAGAAGACTACTGCAGTGTATGATGTCACATGCGTACAACAATATAGGGAAAATATAAAGAGAATTTCACAAAATTTCATCTTTTGAAAAAAGTACACATTCCCTTGACTCGTTACTGACATATGTTATGGGTAATATTATTCCTATTGCCTTTAGAAAGAGGCAAGTCAAGTGCTCTTTTATTATGCGAAAAAAAGTGAAAATATATTGAATTTTCTTTACATTTTCTTTATACTGTTGTAATCATATGACATCACGAGCCTTAGTAGTCTCCTCATCCAGCGGTTCCAACACAAAAATTTTAAAAATTCATAACTTTTGAACGGATTGTCCGATTTTCCTCAAACTTTCAATGTGTTCTACTAATATTGCTGCATTCTCTAAATCCTTATGTTTATGAAGGTCAACTTGTCCTTTAATTTCAAATAAGCCAATTACATGTAGCAAATTCAGCTGAAATCACAGTAAAACTAACCTTTTTTATATTCCTATAAATGGTGATCTGAAGAGCATACTGTATGTAGTAGAATACACTGTATATTGCTTGCTCATCACAATGCCTATTTGGGCACAATGTATTTTTCTATTATCAACCAGGTTGGGGCAGGGTTGCTGCGGGATGTATCTGGGCCCTAATTTCATAAAGCTGTTCGTAAAGTTACGAATGACTTAGGACGACTGGTGATCAGTTCTGATGTGCTATACTAATCGGAATTTTAATAATTCAGTGCAAGAACTGATCACCAGTTGTTCGTACATCATTCGTAACTTTACAAACAGCTTTATGAAACACCCCCCTGGGCATGTAGTCTAATGCAAATGAACAGATGCGGATCCTTGAGAGCCTCCCACTGGCTGTTTTGGTACATGTAATGAACATCTAAAGAAAAGAAGTCGCTGCAAATCTGCCACAACCTCCAACTGGCTTGTCATGCTACCAGGTTGCTACAGCAATCTGCTGCAGGCCTTTTCCTATGTGTAATGCATTCCATATGACTTAATCCAGGCAAAACCAAACAAACATTTTGAAAGCAAATGTATATTCTGCACAGATGCAGTTTAATTCACTTTCCCAACATGTCTGCAAGTCAAAGTTAACAGCCCTACAGATGAAATATGTGAGCAATTTCTTACACACAACCATTAGACAAATGACGCTGCAAAAAGTGATGATGCCAGATTAAAAGAATTCAAGACCTACTGGTCTTATGACAACAAATGGCACAAACAAAAAACAAATAATACTATACATCACAGGCCACAACATATGCATACATAAATAAAAATACTCAAAATCATTACCAAACTTAAAATAAGACTGTGATCTGTTCCTTTTCTTTGTTTTTGTTTTCTACAGCACTGCTCGGAGGATTGACAAAAAGGGTGCACATTGGAACAAAAGCAGTGTTTGTCATGGACTAAGTTTGGCATGTTAAGAGGGTTCAGCACTGACACGGGTTGTGCTGTCAAACTTGAAGCAATTCGGTTAGGGAGCTGTGGAGGGCAAAAGGACAGAAAAGACAGGCAGGAGAGCACATAAACAGAGAGATACATTGTAAAAGAATGAACAGTATACTTTGCATTTTGCCAAATCTTAAAGGGGATGGCTAGTAACTGATCAGTGGAAATCAGTGGGAATGCAGGGGGGGTGATTGTTCCAATTCTTGTGGGATTCATTTAAGAGTACATTATATATCTATTGTTGTGTGAAATTTTTTTGCTTCAGAACGGTCTCATATTCAAGTAATGTGCAGTTTAATGCCCCGTCACTGTACAGGCATGCTAACCTGCACATTACTTGAATGTGAGAATGTGAGAATGTAATCCTAAATCAATCCCACAAGGTTTGGAACAATCATCCCCCAGCATTCCCACTGATTCCCACTGATCAGTCACTAGCCATCCTCTTTAATGTTGTGGATAGAAATCTATATCTAGATAATTGGCATGCAAAATATTACACTTTACACAGAGTGAAGATGAACTATTTTTCAATGTTAAGCACATGAAGAGCAAAGCAGATGGTATAAATGAAGGTACTTTTTAACAAAGAAATTTGAGACACATTGAAGGGCATGCTATATGCTGCATATCATTATGTGCAGAAAATTCACAATCAGTCAAATGCTGCTACCAAACTACCCTGGCTATACTTTGTTAACTTTTCATTCCTCCAGTAAACCTCTGTTGCAATTGAGCATGTAGCTACAGTCCAATCATTAGACATGGATCACAAAATATCAAATAGAATGCTTCTTGATGTCCAATGAATGGAGATTGATACATATATACTGGTACCATGATATGAAATTTGAGCTCTTGTAGAGAGAGACATTGAGACCAGACCAGCAGAAAGAATTGTGAAATATTGAGGGTAATTACTCATTTAACCATGCAAGAAGTCATAATTATCAGGGGCATATTTCATAAAGAGGTTTGCAATTACTACAAGTTTTAGCAATTGTTGTGGTTTCTACGGTAACAACCAAGAGAGAGCCAATCAGCCTTTAAACATTCAAGTTATTACTGCTAGCTACAAGGTGTAGAAGTCTCATTAAAAAAAAAAAAACTTTAAGAAAAGCAAACAAAGTACATTGTTTGCTAAAATCAAATCCTAAAACAGGTGGTTGTATCAGTCTAGTCACACATTTTATCAAATGTGTTCACTCGACAAGTACATCTGTACGTTTAAACCCACAATATTTTTGGAAGGAGGGAGTTCAATGAAAGAAAAGCAATTACTGGATGACAAATATGCACAAATACATCAGTCCAAAGGGTGGCTGACTAGATAGCTACAGTGTTCAAGAACCAGACACTTCTTTTCTGTAAGTGTACTAAATAAGAGGAGAGCTTATGCCCATGAGATTTGGATTACAACCAATCAGATATGATGCATGCTTTCAAACAAGACCGCAGACAAAGGAAGCTCAAAACACTTCACCAATGACTTCAAAAAATATGACACATCTTGTTTTTGTCACTGAGCATATGATTGATTCCTATAGTACAGAAGTAATTTGAAATGTGAAAACACTTACAGTAGTTAGCAGCAGTACATTAGTCTAGGAGACAGTTGCAAGCATGGTCTTCAAATCTTGCACATTGTCACAATTTGACAAACTATCATATTCAATAGTAGTACCACTAAACATAACATGGGTAATGTTACAGTGGCCTAAAATTAAAATTCCAGCACTACCAAGTCCTGATTAAAAATAATGTAGGGTGATAACGAATTAAAACTGGAAATGTTGCTATGGCGACTGGTATGCCTCCGCCAGAATGCATGATTCTCCTAATAGGTCTATAGTACATGTGGACAATGTGTGATGACAGTTTCACATAATTGGCAAAATATCAAAATGACATGTTTGTCACAAATGTGTTGAATGTTCACCTTCCTTGACCTACAATGTAGGTTTAATTGGATGAATGGGAGAGGATGTATTTTAGGATTTGAGGACTTTTACTTGACTTTGACCATCTTGTAAGTTTATGGATTGAGTAATTTTCAAGGTATGGAGAAAAAGTGCAATTTCTGTATTGAATAGTAAATTGTTACCATTTTCTCATGGCCTTTGACCTTGACCTTCGACCCTATGATCCTAAAATTCATAAGAGAATCACTGTCACTAGTGTCAGGCAGAACATGCATAAATATGTAATAAGTTTCAAGACAACTTGAGCCACTTCAAAGATGGAGGAAGAAGCACTTTCACTTGACCTTTGACCTTTTGACATTTTGAAAAAAAAAAAAAAAATCCCAGAGAATCTCTATTGGGTAATACATGTAGTTAGTTAGAAGAAAAAATCCAGCAGGCACTGCATAACTATGAGGGAAATAGTCAAATTGTGAAGAGTTCACCTTGACCTTTGACCCCTGACCTTTGACCCAATTACCACAAATTTCCTAGATAATCACTGCCAGTCAGTACATGCATATACAGTTCAGCCAGCGATCAAGTTCCCCCTAGATCGCGATCACGGGCGATCAGTGATCGTACATGCGATATGTCGCAAAATCAACTGATTGCGACATATCGCGTATGTAATCACTGATCGCCCGTGATCGCGATCTAGGAGGAACTTGATCGCTGGCTGAACTGTATACTATGTTCCATGAAGATACCTTGAACCATTTCCAAGATATGGAGAAAAAAGTGAAATTTTAATATTTTCACTTGACCTTTGACCTTAGACCTCATGACCTGAAACTCTGCCGAGAGAATCTTTAATTGGGTAGTACTTGTATACACTAAGTTTCAAGACAATATCTTCAGTCATTGCATAGATATGGGGGAAATAGTGAAATCTAGAGCATTTGACCATGACCTTTTGACCTTTGACTGTAAGCATGTGCACCCAAAAGTTGACAGGCACAACTTCACCCCCTCATACACATACATGCCAAGTTTCATTAGGATACCTTAAAATGTTTTTTAGTTACGCTGTCCACAAAATTTGATTACAGACAGACAGACGGACGGATGGAAGGACGGACAACCCGAAAACATAATGCCTCCGGCACCACTTTGTGGCGGAGGCATAAAAAAAAAGTTGCAACATAACATATCAACACAAAATGAGATTCATCACTACGTCACATTTCAGTTTGCGGAAAATACAAATGAGTGCTACATGTACACCATGTAAATCGAAGTAACAAAATCATGATAGTTATACTGACTATTTCACATAAAAGGTTACAAGTTATACATTTTGTGCATAAAGCTATGCACTGAATTTCTATTTCTATACTTAAAAAATTCTACCAGACATTTATACATTTCCATTTCTTATAAATCTATCAACAAGAGACACAAGTCTGTACATGAAAAAGTCTATACATGAAAAAATCAAGGCATATATGAAATTCACTCTGGTACTGTACACTGTTGTACAGGAAGTTATTTACAACTTATTTTTCAAAAGAAAGAAACATTTGCACAACAAATATACACAGGTGTATACTTGCATGTCAGCCTTCTTTAGGATCCCTAACAAATAGACTCATTGTGGTAAAGTATATACATTCTCCTCTTTCCCAGTTGGTTATGCTTGGCGAAAGAGCAAGGCATATAATCTACAAACATAGTTTTGCTGCTGACAATGCCAAAAGATGACCAAATAATAAAAACCATGAAACTGCATCTAAGAGCTTCATGTTTGGTGATTAAATCTGTAGTTCTTTGCCTATTCCTAAAAATATATACAGTGTAAACAGCTTCTTAATGTTTTGATTCACTGTATTCAGAGCACATTTTCTTTGGTGTACAAAAAAAACAAAAAAAGAGCCGAAACATGCTAATGTGAATCTGTATGCTTTAATGCTTCACAAGCTTGACACAATTTATGTAACACTGCCAGAAACATATCTGCAGGCAATGAGGCAATGAGCATATCCATGCTAACTTTGAAGATTGCATTTATCATTGGCAAAGTACTTTGGGATACCAAAACCAAAGCAGGGTCACTGCAAATAATTCAACTCCTATTATGATCTAGAATACCTGGTCATTTTGTATGCAATCTCCCGTTAATAAGCAAAGAGAACCATAATGATATTAAAAACATCACAATTTTTCGCAGTATTCAACTCATGTGTAAACATCTTAACACCAGATCAGAAGCATTATAAGGAACATAAATACAACATATTAAACAACAGTTTATTCGGTTCTGTTCAGTATATTAAAACTGAACTATCTGAATAAACTGTTGTGAATATCTTTCATTCACTGTCATCTTCATTGTGGCAATCATTGGTAGTACAAGCTTTTTGACATAAGATCATTCTGATTTAAAAATGGTACATGTGTATCTGCAGAATAAAAAAAAAAAAAGAAAAGAAGGAAATGTAAGTGGACACCAAGGGGATGTGTGAGAAGATGACTACCTTGCTAGAACCTGGAGGATGCGGGTCAAACTCTCTGAATGTGCATGAATTTTCACAGAGCATTTTCATTACTCTAGTATATCTACATGGCAGTTTAATCATAACTCCATGAAATGAAGGGTTAATGCCCCCTTCATACACATTTTAGGTGAAGGTGAGAGAACAAGGCTTCCCTGGATATAAAGGACAGAATTATTCATAGCGACTGGAGGCTATAGGGTATGTCCATGCACTCAGCAAGACTCTTCCCCACTCTTCTTTCCATAGAACCCATCTCTATATGGCAGATTCCAATAATGTTACTGAAATTGCTGAATGCTGCATTTTCTGGCAAGATCACAGGGTCATCTTAGACAAAGCGTAGAGAAATTCCAAACACACACAACTACTGGTGTCTTACAGACAACCATTATTTTCTACAGCTGATATTGGCAGCTATCCTTTTCACAGAATTCTTTGATACATAAGAAGCACCTGAAGAAAATGCCACTCGATATTTTCATGCTTTGGATCAATTCAGAACAGTTGTTATCAAGTATTTGTTAGAATTGCTCAGTTTACTAGACAAATATATAAAGATGCAATAATGTTCCCATCTTTTGAGTCACATTAATGCAGTCACAATATTGAGAGAAAGAAGGGAGACTCAAAATGAAACTTGCCATTTTGGCAAGTGCTAGACTACATTCCAAACTTGTAAAATGCCTATCCATTATTGTTTTTATATTTTTTTATTTGTTTGTTGATGTTCTTGTTTTTGTTTTCATTTATTTTCAGGGGAGTGGGATGGGGGTACAGTATTAAATGAAATTACTTAAGATATCAATTGGCGTCTTGTTCCAATCATTCAAATCCTACTCGTACTTCAATCAGGCTGAGAGTGTTTGATAATACCCTATGTGCAGCCATGCTCAGCTTCCACAGTAAATCATGCATACATTTCACATCTGTTTGAATTTAGTAAGCTCAAGTTCTGCTCTTGGTCCATCAAGAAAAGGTCATATGTGCCATGATACAACCCTCTTATATCACTGGAATGATCAATTATAATCAAAGGAAGTTAATCTTCCAAATCATTCATGATGCTCTGAAGAGCAACATGGTGGCTGTAGCTGGACAACACTTTTTATGTCATGCTTGGATAATGACTTGGGACAGGCATTCAGAGAATGAAATATGCAAACAATAAAACAGTTCTTGTTGTCATTTTGCAAAATTGTGCATGAGTTTTGTAATGAAATGCACCCAAAGCCACTCAAATTAAAATGCTTCTATTCAGAGAGTTACATTGTGATTGGTGAATGGAGGGTTAATCAATGCTGAGTAATAATTTAGTAAACAATGTTTCTAAGTAAAATTCATGAAAAAAACTTAAGTAACAAAGGAGGAATACATCTTTACAAATCATTTTTAATAAGTTGGTTACACTAATGACTTGCCTTTAATATACAGGTACAAATGCAAACTGAATGAAAAAAAAAGATAATTTCCACTGGCAAGAAATATAAACATGGCATACAGTTTATTTGCACTTATACCATTTAAATCTTTCCATTCTGAAAGATATATGGAGAAAAATATATCTACACATGTATAAAAAACTTTTGATTACTGCTATATACATCGCAATATACATTCACACTATTTACATATCTTACACTATATACACATACTTTCATGAGTGTTAGTTCATGAGAAATTGAATACTCATACATGTTTGATTGAGATATTCATCCATTTAGCACCGTCCAATCATTTGACAATTGTAAATAATGTATGATAAAAAGCTATCCACACTTGGCTTGGCTTGTGCCTTACCTATAATGTTAAACCTATTCTGGTGTTCATATTACCTTATCTTGAAGCATTACTGCAAGTTCTTAACAAGAACAAATAGGGAGTGAACATGCCACTGATCACATGCAATAAACACCAACTAGGCCAAGCTATCTAAGGATGATGGTAGAGCTGGGGGGAGGGGGGGGGGTCTCCAGATCTCGGCCATTGACTGCACAATCGCGACGGAAACCTACAGTACGGTGAGTTATTATTATATTTTTTAAAATAAATTATGCTACCATATGCATAATGTACACATGAAATCAGACTTTTTGCTATAAATTACTAAATAAAGCTCTAAAAAGGCATATTTTTGTTGTATAAATTGTTTCGGGTGTTCTTAGCAAATGTAAGCAGGAAAAAAATTGTGCCACCAAAAATAATGTCTGAAGCATTTTATTGTTGTTGTTTGTTTTTTTTTTTTCATTTTTTTTTTCAACTTGGTTGTTATTCGTTTGATGAAGCTCTTTGGCGACATTGTTCCAAGCATAAAAAATATGTTAATTGATTTTAATTAATAAAAGCAAAAATAATCATGCTTGGTTGAAATTTGACAAAAAGTGCACTTTGCATTGAAACTATTTATGAATTCACATTTTTGAGCAATTTTTTTTGATTTGACATGCATGTACGCAATTATGAACAACTTGGAAACTGTGCAAAGGGCATCATAAATTTGGTCTCAAAAGATGCGGGAGACTCAAAAGAAAAAGGTCATGAAACATCATGGCGATTGCTTTTTCTGAAGGCAACATATCAAATGTAATGTTGAGAGGGAGCCTCCTAGGTTCCCCTACCCTGGCCTATTTCAGGTTAAGAAACTATAAATACATCTCCTTAAGAAGTTACAAGTCATAAACGAAAGAACTGTAATTTCCCCTCCCCGTCCAACAATGCATGATTCACGGAACAAACCTTTTCTATTTTCACCAGTCAATTGTATCCTTATGCACATGATAGCCCACCACAAATCATCCAGCATCATGATTCAATTTACTCCTAATACAATAACCCACCTATGCTGTAAACTTGATAAGAAATATGGAGGATTTGCATGTAGTAATAGTTTCTAGAAACCATTTAGGGTAAGGTATCTACGAAGGGGGAAATATATTGAATTTAAAAGCAGATATGTCTAAAGCAAACTCTGAAAGATGAAGTCAGGAAACATGGCCTCACATCCATGCAATTATCAACCTTCAGAAATCTCCTTGTCTGCACAGGTAACTCCATCATTACATTTATTGCAGAGAATCAAGTCTTAAGCATACTTCTGTATAAGCTGTTATTTTCACGAGGGTTTAATTTTCGTGAATTTCACTAAAATCTCAGTTGGATCACGAATTTAACAACGCGCGAAAATGTCTCTATGCGCTAGAGTAATAGCGCATATACGTAAGCGTCAGCGTCAGTTCACGAAAACAACATCTCCTGAAAATGTCTAGTAGATGATCTCCTCATTTGCGAAAATATCTGTACGCGAAAATAACAGCATATGCAGTAATTCATCTATATCTAATTTTTAAAAATCTTTTTTCTTTCTTTCTCTTTTTTTTTTTTTTTTTTTTTACAAAAGGATATACATATAAATTGATCATTGCATTACCACTCAGTATGAAGTTTCCTGATTTGTTTCTACATCCCATCAAATAAAGAATAAATACAAATACAAAAAAAAACTAGAACTATCACTCATTGTGATTAATATACCCCCACCCACAACTGAGGGAATTAGCTCTACCAGGATTTTTTTTTTTTTTAATGGAAAAAAATGTCACCATGGCAATGCACTTTTTAACAGTGAATAAATGTATTGCTCACTGTTAGTCAAATGTCCCACATCTCAAAATATGCTGTTACTGTGGAAACGCATTGATCAACAAAAACAAAAGGTTAAGTTTGCACATCTGCGTACCATAGTGGTCAGGTGTGCCAAATTTCAAGCTAAATGCTCAAAGACTGAGGGAGCTAGCTGAATCCACAACATCTTTATGTGCTTTTTGGTGGGAAAAAATGCTGTTACCATGACAACACATTGTTCAACACTAATGACAGATTAAAATTGCACATCAATATGCCAAAGTGGTCACATGTGCCAAATTTCAAGCCAAATGCTCAAAGACTGAGGGAGTTAAACTGAATTCACAATATCTTTGCATAATTTTCATTCAAAATATGCTGTTACCATGGCAACACATTAATCAACAATGACGAAAGATTATGTATGCACATCTACGTACTATAGTGGTTACATGTGCCAAATTTCAAGCTAAATGCTCAAAGACTGAGGTAGTTACCTGAATCCACATTTTTGTATGCATTTTAGTGAAAAGATGGTGTTACCATGGCAATGCATTGTTCACCACTGACGAAAGATCATGTTTGCACATCTATATGTTATAGTGGTCACATGTGCCAAATTTCAAGCCAAATGCTCAAAGACTGAGGGAGTTAACTGAATCCACAATATTTTTGTATGATTTTCATTCAAAATATGCCGTTACCATGGCAACACATTGATCACCACTAACGAAAGATTACGTTTACACATCTACATACCACAGTGGTCATGTGTGCCAAATTTCAAGCTAAATGCTCAAAGACTAAGGGAGTTAGCTGAATCCGCAATATTTTTGTATGCTTTTTGGGAAAAAAAAAAACTGTTACCATGGCAACGCATTGTTCATCACTGACGAAAGATTAAGTTTGCACATCTATATACTATAGTGGTCATGGGTGCCAAATTTCAAGTCAAATGCTGTAAGACTAAGGGAGTTAACTGAATCTGCAATATTTCCGAATGATTTTCATTCAAACTATGCTGTTACCATGGCAACGCATTCATCAACAATGACGAGAGAGTAAGTATGCACATCTATGTACCATAGTGGTCACATGTGCCAATTTTCAAGCCAAATGCTTAAAAACTGAAGGAGTTAGATTAATCCACAAATTTTTGTATGATTGGTAAAAAAAAAACAGTTGTTGCCATGGCAACGGATTTATTAACACACACATCAAATGTATTTTGCACAACTATACATTACATTGATCGCATATCCCAAATTCAAATTGAATTGCTACAAAACTGAGTGAGTATAGTTTGATTCACAACATTTTGTAGGATTGTTATGAAAATCTGCCGTTGCCATGGCAGCGCATTATGAAATACTCATGAAAAAAGTGTCTTGCACATCTGCCTGTGATAGCGGTCACACAAGCCAAATTTGACATTAATTGCTCAAAAAATCAGAAAGTAGTTCAATCCAAAATATCTTATGAAAATATGCCGTTGCCATGGCAATGCATTATGCGATACTAACGAAAAAGGTGTCTTGCACATCTACCTTTGATAGCGGTCACACACACCAAATTTGGGGTCACCTGCTCAAAAAATGAGAGAGGAGTTCGATCCACAACATTTTGTAAGATTTTTTTTAAATTTGCCGTTGCCATGGAAACTCATGCAATACTAACAAAAAAGGTGTCTTGCACATCTTCCTTTGATATCGGTCACACATGCTAAATTTGGGGTTACTTGCTCAAAAAATGTAAGAGCAGTTCGATCCACAAGTTTTTATGAAAATATGCCGTTGCCATGGCAACGCATTATGCCATACTAACGAAAAAGGTGTCTTGCACATCTACCTTTGATAGCGGTCACACATGCCAAATTTGGGGTCAATTACTCAAAAAAAGAGAGAGGAGTTCGATCCACAAGATTTTGCAACGGACCGACCGCCCGACCGACTGCCCGACCTACCAGCCACCCGACCTCCAGAGTGATTCTATACCCTCCCTACATACTATGTGTGGGTGGGGGTATAAAAAGAGAAGACAGATTGTTGACCCAAATATGTATCATCATCCATTCGTATTATGTTGAAGGTGCATGGTCCGGGTGTTTTAGTCAAATGTGTATGCGGGCGCACAGCACAAGTTTCCTATAGAGACCTATGCTATCGACTCCTCTTTGGCACTTACGCTGTGGCCCACTTCCCCCCCCCCCCGAGTCCGAAGAAATCGGATTCACTGTAGTCAGTGGTCTGATCACAGTTCGGCTCATGATTCGGTGGAGGGGGATGACAGCTTTAGCAAACTTCTTTTGTGATGTCATAATAAGAAGCACATTATGCACGCACCCTGGCATTAATACAGACTGCGCGATGCGCAGAGAAGACAACGAAGGCAACGTTACTTAGCAACACCTACGCACTTTAGTCTTGATGACAGCTCAACTTCGGTAATCTTCGTATCAATGCAAACGGTGATCGGCAGTATCATCAACAGCACCCTCTACACTACCGGGACTATGCACCTTTAACATTTCAATTTAATGAAAAAAAAAAAAAAAAAACTTATTCAAAATGAGCTAATAAGTACCAAATAAAAACAATATAATCTACACGGATTTATATTACAAGACAATTTTAATGAAAAACATGAGGCAAGACTTTTCTTTTTTGCAAAATACTTGCAAAAATTGATGGAAGATTGCTAAGACTTGAATTACAACTAGAAATATCACTGAAGGTGAAGATTTGATCAAGCCCCAAGGGGGCCACCCATGGATCTGCCAGGAACAAACATGAGACAACAGTCACCACATAGTTACTCAAAGAACTAGGCATCTAGTTCTTGAGAAGATCTTTAAATGATCCATTTTCTGTTTCTGTTTGCATTTGGGGGGGGGGTGGTAGTAGTATGCAAATTTGAAGAGATTAAAGTCCTATACCCTTGGGATGCTTCCAGCCAAGTTTGGTGAAAATCTGTCTTGATTTTGAAGAGTAAGCTGAAAGTGTAAAAAGTTTACCGACAATGTACGACTGACACTGGACGATGACCGATCACAACAGCTAATAAGCCTAAGGCTCAGAGGAGCTAAAAATGCAGTTGTCTCGCATGACTACATAATGAAGTGATCATATGTGTCAAATTCCAATTAAAACCCTCAAAAACTGAGAGTATATTTCTTTATGATTTTTATAAAAATGCTGAGGCCATGGAAACACATTTTTTGACAATCACTATAGGTGTCTTACACAACTACACACTTCATTGATCATATGCATTCTGGTATGATTTTCATGACATTCTAGTTACCATGGTGGCAACACATTACTCTACAATGACCAAAAAAGGTGTCTTGCTCACGTACAAATGTACTTGTATTAGTGGTCACATGTACAAATTTTAGACTAACTGCTCAAAAACTGTGGGAGCGGTTTGATCAACAAGATTTTGCAACAGACAGAACAACAATCTGACTTGCCATGTAAGCTCATAGTAACTCCTACACACTATGTTTGGGGAAGGGGTAGAATCAAAGGAAGAGGGTACTGCTTGTGGCATATTTATAGCTCATTTTGAATCTTTCCTTGATCTCAGAACTCTGCCACCTACAACAGTAGACTTCTGGGTCACCAACTGATTACAGCTCAAGGTACTGTCAAGTCTTTTGACTGCTTTCAGCTTCATGGCCCCCTTGGCAAGTGCCTTGGCCCCTCTCCTTACCGGACTCGTCACAACTGGCTGAGAGTCCTCATCATCGTCCTTCCACTCATAGACATCGATACCTTCATCAACTTTCTCTGGACTGGCCAAGGCTGCTTTGCTGATTGGGGTCCACTTACTGCCACTCTTGCTCTCAAATTTGACAGGGCTGTTAAGGACAGGTTTGGCCTCCAGAGGCCGAATAGCCTCTGTCCAGTTGCCTGTTGTGTTGCCCGTGGTGTAGTCAGCTAGCGTCTTAGTGGGAGTGGCTTTACTCTTGGTGTCCACAAACCAGTTGATGACACCAAGATTACTCGTCTTGCTGCTGTCACTACTTTTCAAGGGACTGTCTGCAGATTTGGGTAATGTGTCACTGGCATCTGGACTGTAATTGAGCTTTGTTGGACTGAAGGGTTTCTCTCTCTTGAAAGGGCTTGTGTGCATGATGACGGATCCCCCATTGCCTTCACTGCTGCTAATGCTCTGACTGGAGGGCACCTTCTCCTTCTCGGAGCTCATGTGCAAGTCTGCATTGACTGGCTTCACATGGTGAAACCAGCTCTTGCTGGCATTGTCCATGTCTTGCTTCACAGAGTGAATAATGCTTGAATGTGTGGCCAACTGCTCCACTGCCCCAAGGGGAGAGTTTCTTTTGTGCTCTCTGTCACTAGAAGGTGGTGTGTAGTGTGACACCTCTCTGGCAGGCATGGAGGGATTGTACGAAGATGATGATGATTGTGATGATGATGATGGTGAGTATGAACTTTGACCATGGTTTCTACTGTGTTCGGTCCTACCATACAGGGAGGAGGAGGTGCTATAGTCTTCTCTGCTATAAGATGGAGACCTCTCTGTCCTGCCACTCCCATTGTATTCCCTGTCAGACTTGGAGCGTTTCCTGGACGGTGACATCTCCCCATCTTCTGACATCCTCTTTTTCCTTGGTGTTGTGGGTGCTGACCCGGGTCTGGCTGCTTCAATGACTGCTTGGATTCCTTCATCAGATGGTGGCCACACCCTATTCCCTTCGTCGTTCTGAAGGAAGAACATCAGTGTACCATGTGCTGCTCGAATGTTCACTGCAGATCTGGATTATAAATGCAAAGAAAAAAGAAAATGCCATGGAACAGTAAATTGTAGCCTTATACCTAAGCATGCAGGACCAATGTGCATAATGTCTTCTGCTGTCAAATGTCATATCTAATATATAAAATAGGAACTGCTGTAGCTCTGTGCATAAGAACACAGGGTGTCAATCACGGTGTCTTTGGTTCGAGTCCCATGGCTGCAGCTGTTGTGCTCCTTGGCCAGGCACTCTAATCATCCTTGCCTAGTCCTTTAGAGGGGCATTAATCAAGCTCTTGGTCCTGTGGTTGTCTACTGACAAGCATCCATTGGTTCCTTAGCAGCCACATAAAACAAACAAGGAAAAGTAGAAATTACGCGGTGCGTAACATATGTCCCCGCCGGAAGTAGCATTTTGTAACAAAATGTGCAATATAGGTAAAAAATCAAGGTCAAAGGTCAAAGAAGTCAAAGGACAAAATTCTGTGTAGAAGTTTTGAAGCCCTCACCTAGTGCCATCACATAAAGCAAATAGAATCGAAATTGGGTTAGAAATGGCGAAGGAGTAGCATTTTGTAGCCAATGTACAATATAGGTCAAAAATCAAGGTCAAAGGTCAAAGAAGACAAAGGTCAAAATTCTGTGTAGAAGTTTTGAAGCCCTCACCTAGTGCTATCACATAAAGCAAACGGAATCGAAATCGGGTTAGAAATGGCGAAGGAGTAGCATTCTGTAGCAAAATGCACAATATAGGTCAAAAATCAAGGTCAAAGGTCAAAGAAGTCAAAGGTCAAAATTCTGTGTAGAAGTTTTGAAGCCCTCAACTAGTGCCATCATATAAAGCAAACGGAATTGAAATCGGGTTAAAAATGGCGGAGTAGGATTTCGTAGCAAAATGTACAATATAGGTCAAAAATCAAGGTCAAAGGTCAAAGAAGTCAAAGGTCAAAATTCTGTGTAGAAGTTTTGAAGCCCTCACCTAGTGCCATCACATAAAGCAAACGGAATCGAAATCGGGTTAGAAATGGCGAAGGAGTAGCATTTTGTAGCAAAATGTACAATATAGGTCAAAAAATCAAGGTCAAAGGTCAAAAAAGTCAAAGGTCAAAATTCTGTGTAGAAGTTTTGAAGCCCTCACCTAGTGCCATCACATAAAGCAAACGGAATCGAAATCGGGTTAGAATTGGCGAAGGAGTAGCATTTTGTAGCAAAATGTACAATATAGGTCAAAGGTCAAGGTCAAAGGTCACGAGTGAAATTCTGTGTAGAAGTTTCAAAGCTCCCATGTAGTGCTATCATATAAAGCAAACAGAATCAAAATTGGCTCATAAATGACAGAGAAGTAGCAAATTGAAGATTTTGATCACACACGGACGGACGGACACACGGACGGACGGACACACGGACGGACGGACACACACACGTACGGAGCCCGTTTCATAGTCCCCTGCTCGAACTCGTTCGGCGGGGACAATGAACCTAAAAATATGACTTAAGGTGACTAAAACACTTCTGTACTGCCAAGAATTATAAACTGTCAATGTGCTGTTACCATGACGACGTAATTTCCTCTACTCCTGAAATATACATTTTGCACAAACTCAGCACAACTTGACATTGCTAACAATATCTATAATAATGATAATAATAACTACAATTATCACTGAAGGTGATTAATACCCCCACCCCTAGTGTTGCTTTATAGTATGTGATGTCATGAGGGCAATGATGTTAATACCAAGTTTGTGCACTTGTCGAATTGGAAACAGAATAATTTTAGTTTACTGTACAATTACAGAGTTGACACTGAGTATAAAACTTACAGCAAATGGAAACATGCTTTCCCCCAGCATCACTACACTTAAAGACCATCATACACACCAAATTTGACCTTCATAGCTTGAATGGTTTATTTTGATACAAAAATGAGTGGTTACCATGGCAACACATTTTCCTTAAACAAACACATATGGTGTCTTGCAAAACTACACTTCTAGATCGTGATACAAACTAAATTTGACTTTAATTGTTTGAATGATGGAAAAGTTATTCGATCTGCAAGGTTTTGGTAAAATTGTGGTTACCATGGCAACAGTTTGTGTGACAAACACAAAAATTATGTGTTCCACATCTAATACCTCAGGGCCATAATGCCTACCAAATTTGGTTTCAATTGCTTGAAAACTGTGGAAGAAGTTCACTCCACAGGATTTAAAAAAAAAAAATGTGGTTACCATGGCAACGTATTGTCCGATACAAATACAAAGGACATTTTGCAAAACTACACTTAACCCTAAAAGAGCCGGGGGGGGGGGGGGGGGGGGGGCGGAATCCGCCCCCCCTCAACGTTTCGCGTTATAATTCTGTAACGCGAGAAGGCCTCGTCGCGAGGCTTCTTGACTTTGTTTGTTCAAGTCTCGCGCAACTTTTGAGACCAAATTTGCAACGTCCGCGCAAACTTTTGCGAAGCCACGCCCGTTTTTGTAATGGAATGTCACCCCAAAACGGGCACAATTTTGCGATTTTGTGTGCATTTCCTATGGAAAACACTGCTCTGTCATGAAAGTCATAAAATCCTGATTATTTTCACAATTAAATCCTTTTCATTGATTAGTTTTGTGCTAATCATGGTAGAAAAGTGGTCAGTGACAACTTCCAATAAAAAAACAAAGAAAAAAACAAAAGTTGAAAAACACAGAAATACATAAGAAATTCTGAAAACAATAAAATACATAAGAATTGAAATGAGTTTGGAAAGTTTTTGTGATGTACAATTGTTGAATATGCCAAAACAGATTTACAGATCAAAAATTAGACTCTCAATGCTTTTAATTAGGCTAAAATATGATCTTGAGCTTAATTTGCATAATCAATTAATCAAAATTAGAAATTGCTTGTTTCAAAAAATCTTATGACACAATATTGTAGATTATGAGGCGGGTCTCACGCATGCCAAATTTCATCGCGATTGCACCACCGATGGCCGAGATCCCCCCCCCCGGTCTGAGCATAGCCAAAAAAGCCCGGCCCCTTTAGGGTTAAAGAGCATCATACACACCAAATTTCACATTCATAGATTAAATGGTTCAATTTGATACAAAAATGGGTGGTTACCATGGCAACACATTTTTCTTACATTAACACATTGGTGTCTTGCATAACTACACCTCTTGATCATCATACATACTAAATTTGACCTAAATTGCTTGAATGATGAGGAAGTTATTCAATCCACAAGGTCTTGGTAAAATCATGGTTACCATGGCAATGCTTTATCCGACAAACACAAAAATTATGTGTTCCACATCTATGCCTCAAGGCCATAATGCCTACCAAATTTGATTTCAATTGCTTCAAAACTGTGGAAGTTGTTCACTCCACAAGATTTCGAAGAAAACATGCGGTTACCATGGCAACGCTTTGTCAAGTACAAACACAAAGAGTGTCTTACATAACTACACCTACAGATCATCATAGATACCAATTTTGAAATTGATTGCTAAAATACTAAGGAAGTTATTCAATCCACAAGGTTTTGGTAAAATTATGGTTACCATGGCAACGCATTGTCCGACAAACACAAAAAACATGTCTTGCACATCTATACCTCAATATCATCATTTACCCTAAGTTTCATTTAAATTGCTTCAAAACTGTAGGAGAAGTTCGCGACGCAAGATTTTGCAACAGACCGACCGCCCGCCCACCCACCATCACGGTGATTCCTAAATACCCCCTTCACACTATGTGTGGCGGGGGTATAATAATAATAATAATAATAATAATAATAATAATAATAATAACAAAGATGATAATAATAATGATAATAATGATAATAATAATAATAATAATGATGATGATGATAATATAATAATAATAATATCAATAATAACAATAATAAGAAGAAGAAGAAGAAGAACAAGAAGAAGAAGAAGAAGAACAAGAAGAATTAGAAGAAGAAGAAGAAGAAGAAGAAGAAGACGACGACTTATACAGCACCAAATCCTCTCTGTAGATTGCATACACACTATTATTACCCCGGTCACTGGATAGGCCAACATCACTTCCAACCAGAACTGATAGTGCTCACTCTCCACTCCCTGGGAAGCATTCCAGCCAGTTGCCATCTTAGGCATGTACATACTGATCAACTATTATATCATCCTACTGGGTACCCATTCATACTACTAGGTAAAGAGTAACAATGTGGACATAGTGCCTTGCAGAAGGGCAAGTGTGTCATGCTTTGTTGGACTTGGGTTCATGAACCTAAACCACGCTCAGGTGATTCATTGACATGCACTCTTATCCACTCGGCCATGACACTTCCACAAATAACCACAGTTTTTTTATTGATTTGGGAGCCATAATATCTTGTTACCATGGCAATGCACTTTTTACTACTTATGAAAAGTGAAGCAGATACATCTGCAGACTACTGGTTTTTCCTGATTTGGGGTCCAAAATGCATTGCTACCTTGGTGACATGCTTTCCTTACTCATAAAACTTTGTCCTGCACAAGTGTGCATCAAGTTATAATGTGTGCCAAGTTTTGTGCTGTCATCGTGGCAGGGAACTTTCTGTTACTCTTACAAAATGTGTCTTGCACAACTTTACACTGAGCTTAACATGTGTGCCAAAATGTTTTTGAATTGCTTGAACACTGAAGATATTTCAATCTCTAACATTTGCAACAGAACAACCAACTGCCTGACCACCTGCCGTCCACAAGCTGATTCTGATATACATGTACCCCCTTCAAACTCTGTTAGGCAGGGATAATATGAATTCAACAATAAATCAATACATGTTCAAACAGTAAGAATATAATAGTAAACCTCACAAAAAAAAATCCATTTGCATGTTTAATCATCCTCATGCCAGTTCATGAAACTGATATGCCTACCATATGGAACATGCACTACTACAATTTAGGTCCCTTTCTGCAAAAACATGTAATGCCATGGCATGCAAGGTGAGAAGTATCACTCACTCAGGCATGCTGTGCTGGCCTCCACTGCGGTAGTCATGTTCATACGCTGGGATCGCCTCTTGTCTCCTCTTGAATCTGTAGTAGTGTAATAAAGAATACAAAGTCTTACTGCAAAAATCATTCCTTTTCTCTTATCCCAACAAACAAATGTTCCTAGTAAATGTCAAATGACTAAGTTTGACACTGGGCATTTTGAAAAAAAAAAATAAAATGAAATATTATGAATTTGAATAAAATCCATCAAGGCACATGGCCAGTACTGCACAGGCAAATGTGACATTTTGGCAGCAGCAGAATACTGCTGCATGCAAAGTATCCTCCAGTACATGTGCACGTACCAGGGGATACAATAACAAATACAAAGTATCAGATGCAAAAGAAATCTTATTACTAAGTACCAAACAGCATTATTACTACTTATTTCTTTGCAAAGCTTGTCTAGTGGATTATTATCCTCGCAAAACTGAAGATTATCTGGCATATCTGAAGATAACCCAGGTTGGCTTTATCCGAAAACATCCATCCTGTGTTGTCTGATGTCCCTACTTCATTCTCTGTGTCTGTCTCTCTCCATGCCCAATCTTTTTTTCACATATTTTCAAAGACCTCAAATTGGTGAGAATTTCAGTGCAATAATGCATTCAATATTGACCAATGTTCTCAAATTACCATAAAATGGTGAGACAGCAAGGCTGTTCACAGGACAGTCAGACAGTGACAAGACTTACTTGCTGCTCTCCATCATCTTGAGAGCATTGATGGGTGGATCTCTCCAGTCTGGTATGAAGACAATGAAAGAAAGAGGATCTGTCGTTCTCTCCAGCAGTTTCTACAGGGAGCAGAGAACAAGCATGTGTCATGCACACAACACAGTATGAGCCCTTGCAGACAGAATAAATACTGTGAAGGCAACATGAAAGAATGGCACTGAACTATCATATCTCCTCATCAGCACTCTGGATTCCAATTTGATGTCATGACTCTGCACTTTTATGGCAGGAGTTTTCATATCTAACTTAAAAACTGAAAATATATGTAATACTGAAAATAGCAACATGTCAACCAGTTTGAAAGAGGTATCTTATGCGATGTATCAAATATCCCCGCAAGCCTGTGGACAGTACATGGTAACAGTTCTTGGAAGCATTTTGTCTGTTTCTCAGCCAGATATTGTGCTGTAACAAAAAAGGTAACAAAATGAAAATGTGCATTTCCGCAATGCAGTTTATCCAAGCACTGTGTTCACAAACAGCAACAATATATCTATACACACAAATGATCTTCCACAACAAAAGTGACAATGGACCATATTCACATGACCCACAATTACTTCCTTACAAATTTTTGGACAATTGTGCTCGCTCTCCTGTCAGATTTTCTATTTGCATGGACTTGAACATCAAAGATCTTTGCCACAAGAGGCGATGTGATCACAACACTTTGGTGAAGCTTCTCTATTCAAACCATGGTCTTCAGTTTTTTTCATAAGGACATACCTCAAAGTGAGTCACAGTTGCTTCCATCAGCTCCTCACCAAATGGTGGGTTGGCCTCGAACGAGCCACTGAAGGGAAAGAAGTCCAGGATGGGCCTGTACGTATCCAAAACAAATCATAGAATTAATAGGTACTCTGAGATTTGAAATGACAGGGGGAAACACTTTGAGACATTCATAATAATTCATACAAAGATGAGAAAACAAGACATGTACACATGACAATGGCATGCACAAAATAATATCAATTTGAGGGGATTACACGCAGTTGTTTTGATATCTAAACTTGTTGAACTTGTTGGATTCTTAAGCACATTCTAGCTTTGAACTTAAAGGATATTCTGCACATCTAAAACCACGAAAACACACTTCTAGACAAAAAAAACTAGAAATGTCGCTATGGCGACTGGTATGCCTCCGCCATAATGCATGATTCTCCTAATAGGTCTATAGTACATGTGGACAATGTGTGATTACATTTTCACAAAATTGGCAAAATAATTAAAATGACAAGGTTGTCAAAAATGTGTTGAATGTTCACCTTCCTTGACCTAGGTCGAATTGGATGAATAGGAGAGCATGTATTCAGGAATTTTAGGACTTTAACTTGACTTTGACCCATTCATAAATTTATGCACCGAGTAATTTTCAAGGTATGGAGAAAAAGTGCAATTTCTGTATTGAATAGTAAATTTTTACCATTTTCATCTGGCCTTTGACCTCAAAATTCATATGATAATCACTGTCAGGCAGAACATGCATAAATATGTGCACCCAAAAGTTGATAGGCACAACTTCACCCCTAATACAAATATATACATGCTAAGTTTCATTAGGATACCTCAAAAGGTTTTTTAGTTACGCTGTCCACAAAATTCATTACGGACGAACGGACAACCTGAAAACATAATGCCTCCGGCACCACTCCGTGGCGGAAGCATAAAAAAACTAGAAATGTTGCTACGGCGACTGGTGTATGCCTCCGCCATAATGCATGGTTCTCCTATTAGGTCTATAGTACAATGTCTTGACAATGTGTGATGACAGTTTCACACAATTGGCAAAATATCAAAATGACAGGTTTGCCACAAATGTGCTGAATGTTCACTTTCCTAGAACTAGGTTCAATTGGATGAATGATTAAAACATCAGAGTGCAGGTATTTGGGGGAACTGATGATTTTTACTTGACTTCTGACCCTTTTATAAGTTTATGCATTGAGTAATTTTCAAGGTATTGAGAACTAGAAATGTCGCTTTGGCGACTGGTATGCCTCCGCCATAATACATGATTTTCCCAATAGGTCTAGATAGTACATGTGGACAATGTGTGACTACATTTTCACAAAATTGGCAAAATATTGAAATAACAAATTTCTCACAAATGTGTTGAATGTTCACCTTCCTTGACCTAGGTTTAACTGGATGAATAGGAGAGCATGTATCTAGGGATTTAAGGACTTTAACTTGACTTTGACCCATTCATACATTTAGGCATTGAGTAATTTTCAAGGTACAGGTGTGGAGAATTGGTGTGAATTTCTGAATTGAATAGTAAATTGTTACCATTTTCATCTGGCCCTTGACCCTAAAATTCATAAGATAATCACTTTCAGGTAGAACATGCATAATATGTACTAAGTTTCAAGATAACTTGAGCCACTTCCGAGATATGGAGGAAAAAGTTAGTTCAGCACTTTCACTTGATCTTTGACCTTTTGACCTTTGAGGCAAAAAAAAGAAGAAAAAAAAACGTTCCAGAGAATTTCTATTAGGTTACACATGCATACACCAAGTGCAAAAAAAAAATATAGGGTCTAGGGCAATTACCCCCTGGGCAATTACCCCGCACCCTTCCCCTGGCACTAATCGTAATCCTAATCCTGAACCTAACCCTAACCCTAACCCAAACTCCTAACCCTAAACCTAACCCTAACCCTAATCTCTACTCTAACCTTGCCACCAACCAGTAATTGGCCGGGGGGTAATTGCCCTCTCGGGGTAATTGCCCGGATACGAAAAATATAACCCTGCTGGCATTGCATAAATATGAGGGAAATAGTAAAATTTTGAAGTGTTGCACTTGACCTTTGACCCCTGACCTTTGACCCCATGAACCCTACATTCTCTAGATACAATCAATTCCAGTCAGTACATGTATATACTATGTTCCATGAAGATACCTTGAACAATTTTCCAAGGTACGGAGAAAAAAAAGAAGTTTTAATATTTTTACTTGACCTTTTGACCTTTGACCTTTGACCTCATGACCTAAACTTTCACCAGAGAATCTTCATTGGGTAATACATGTATACACTAAGTTTCAAGAAAATATCTTCAGGCATTCAATAGATATGGTGGAAATAGTGATATTTTATGTATTTGACCCTGACCTTTTGACCTTTGACCTTTGACCTCATGACCCAAACCTTCACCAGAGAATCTTAATTGGGTAATACATGTATACACTAAGTTTCAAGAAAACATCTTCAGGCATTCAATAGATATGGTGGAAATAGTGAAATTTTATGTATTTGACCCTGACCTTTTGACCTTTGACCTTTGACCTCATGACCCAAACTTTCACCAGAGAATCTTAATTGGGTAATACATGTATACACTAGGTTTCAAGAAAATATCTTCAGGCATTCAATAGATATGGTGGAAATAGTGAAATTTTATGTATTTGACCTTGACCTTTTGACCTTTGACCTTGAGCATGTGCAACCAAAAGTTGATAGGCACAACTTCACCCCCTAATACACATACATGCCAAGTTTCATTAGGATACCTCAACAGGTTTTGATAGTTACCTTGTCCACAAAATTCATTACGGACGGACGGAAGGACGGACGGACGGACGGAAGGACGGACGGACGGACGGACGGACGGACGGACGGACGGACAACCCGAAAACATAATGCCTCCGGCACCACTTCGTGGCGGAGGCATAAAAAGTATAATTTCAGTATCAAATGGTAAAATAGTATTATCTAAACCTGGCCTTTGACCTTTGACCTCACAGTTCCAAAGAGAATCAGTTAGGTAGAGCATGCATAAATATGTAAGTTTCGTGATAATACCTTGAGTTACTTCTGAGATATGGAGGAAGAAGTGCAATTTAGCACTTTCACTTGACCTTTGACCTTTTGGCAAGAAACTTCCCACAGAATATATATTGGGTTATACATGCATACATCAAGTTAAAAAAAATCCTTCAGGCATTGCATAAGTATAAGGAAAGAAGTGATATTTTGAGGAGTTGACCTTGACCTTTGACCCCATGACCTTTGACCTTTGACTCCCAACTTCCCTAGATAATCACTGCCCATCGGTACATGCATATATACTAAGTTCCATGAAGATACCTTGAACCATTTGCGAGATATGGAGAAAAACATGAAATTTCAACCTTTTTTTCACAAAATAACCTGTGACCTTTGACCTTTGACCCCATGACCCTAAAATCGAAACAAAGTATCATCCCCCCAGGATATACCCTCATACCAAGATTGATGCAAAACCACCTCACGGTTCTTGAGATATCGACAAAAACAAAATGGGACGGACGGACAGACGGACGACCTGAAAACATAATGCCTCCGGCCACTTCGTTGGCGGAGGCATAAAAAAAGGAAACAGCAGGTCAGAAGACAGCATAGTGTTGAAGCTGTCGTGTACTGTGTGAGTTAAGTAAAACATTTTATGTCACTACACAGAAAGTTTAAACTTAAGCTTACATTACAATTCTTCAATACTGAAAATTAATGACTGGCAGGTACAAAGAAAGAAAATAATTTGGATTACCCTCTGGAGCCAAAGAAGCTATCTGTATCGGCAAATGCTGAGCAGTACTGCTTGAAGTAACAGTTCAGGGGTGAGGCAAAGCACTCAAAGGTTACTCCAAAGTGGTCATGGAGAGCCTTGAAGACGCCGGTAGTCAGAGCTCCCTGGAGGCCAAAGCCCTCCTGGTCTGCTATACCAAACAGGGTCTGGAAGATGGGGCACAGATAAGACAATCCTTATTGGATGCTCTCTTTCTCACTTTTTTTTCCTTTTTCCCCTGTCTTCCTCTACTCATATTACTGCAACCTGATGACATATCATCTCGACTAGATTCAATGCCATGTGCAATAGCATTCTGGCATTCATTGGCTGGCATATTTTAGAGTAGAATACTTGCCTGCACAAGTGGTCTCTTGTTTAGCTCATATCACTGCTTCTGAAATAAATTACAGATATCAACGAAGGTACGAACTGCCTAACATACAGATACTCCTGAAAAATATGTCTTGCACAACTTTAAATCACAATCACATGTGCCAACTTTCTTCTGAATTTCTGAAGGCTTCTGTGGCAGTAGAACATTGGGTGGTAGAAGGCTTCATGGTGCACCACATACATGTATTCTTTCTTAAGTATGTATGTCACCCTGAAAAGGGCCTACCTATTCCCAACATTTTGGCAAGCATGTTCTTTCCGTTTTTTTAATCGTTTATAAAACGCAAAGAATTCCTATCTGCACAGCTTTTTCCTGACTTTGGGAATCAAAATATTTAAGTAAAATTCTGTGCCTGTTCAAAAACTGTGACGGAAAATCAAATATTACTTCAAGTTCCTGTTCCTTCAGCTCCAATATAGGAAGAAATTAACCCGTTAAGGACAAGTCCTGAGTATACTCGGGCAAGCGTCTATGGGAAATGCATGTTGTAGCAATAATCAAACCGCCGTCAACGGGTTAAATAGCAAGGACCTACCGCATCACCTCTTTTCAAAAATACGGATAAGAAACTACCTTCTTTTTTTATTTGGTCTACTAGCAGTCACTATGGGCCAAATTTTCAGTTAATTGCTCAAAAACTGGAGTAGTTCTACCCACAAGATTTTGCAACTAACAAACTGACCAACTGACTGACTGACAGATAACTCAGCCACCTGATCTCAGAGTGATTCCTATAATATACTTCCTTACACACTATGTGTGGACAAGGGTATAATTCGTCTAGGATCAATAGCCAGTAGACACTGTGAATGATATGACACTGTAACAGACACATGATGATGGCATGATACGCCGAGATGTAAAGAATAAAAAAGTTTTCACACATACCTGGTACCTCCGGAGCAAACACCAGACTCGTGGCAAGAAATTGTGTCTTGTTGGGTCATCACGGCAGTAAAACTGGTATAATGCATCCTGCACAGACAGAAGGAAATTGTGAGCTTTCTTAGCCACTGTAAATTTAGAAACTTGACACTGCATACATAACTCTTATCTTACACTCTCATACCTGGCAACATTTTTGAAATGAAAAATCTGACTCTGATTTGCTTTGCCCTCGATGTGCCAGCTTTTTTTGGCACTTGCTTTTCACGGGTGGGGTCCAGGGGCAACGCCCCTTGCGGGGGTTCAAGGGGCAGCGCCCCCTGAAGCTCCTAGGGTTTATGGTAATTTGAACTAGTTTAGCATGCTGAATGGTAAGGGTCAATGCCCCTTTAAAGCTTCATGGGGTAAGGTTTGAAATCACCAGAAATGGACAATTAACATGGAAGAAAATTGTATGGGTCTCTAATCTCAATTCTAAATAGTGCAACTGATAGATCAGCTATATGAATTTGATAAACATATACATGTATCAACTACCAACATATTTTATATATATAAGGGCACAAAAGGTAGGTACTAGGGTTGGAACAAGTTTAGAGCTGGTGCTTGTCAGAGAATCTCACATGAAAATGTGTTTGTAGGACTATGTAGAATGTAGACAGCAGACAGAAGATTCACAGAAACTTACATTTTCAAGCTCATGGGATAAGCCATTCTGTCAGTCTATTTTCACACTATTTTGATATTTCTTTATACATGTAGTAATCAAAATACACTGGGAAAAAATGAGGGGATGCGTTACAACATGTACATGTACAAGTCTAAATAGGAAACACAAAATAACTGGAGCACAGCATAAAGTTGTGCATCTTCCCCATCGTTGCTGCCATCAGCATGATCAGTCGCTAGATCAAATGGACCTGACCTTGCTTGCTTTCTCAGCTATAGAATTTGTGAAGTTTGCTTGGATAACTCGCCTACATCATAGTAGTACATGTATGAAGGTCTAGAATCTAGATCTACTGCAGATCTCAGTAAGTAAATTTAGGCCTAGTTTTGGTTCTAGTACAACTAGACCTACCCTGTATATATTATTACATAATATATGTACCAGTACTTGCGCTTGTTGGCGCTTTCGAGTCTAGAAACATCTTTTTGAAAAGGGGTCCTGATCCTGCATGGTCTGTGGTTGCAATGGGAAGATTATGCTCCAAAATAAATCCTGTGAATAAAAGTTCTGCTTTGCTCACATCTTTTTCCTCCTGTCTAGCTTTAGCCTCTAGACATCTAGTAATAGCAATCTAGCAATGCAATACCCATCAAACTTCAAAGCAACAGTCACTAGATACTAAGTAATGCGATCGACGAAACGTAAACACATGCACGTGCTTTATGTTTCACTTGTTGGCAAAGACCCTACACACTGCAACTGGATCTTTGGTGGTGTTGGTACAAGCGCCTTGAATAAGCTGCTTACTTCAGACCAAGCTAACCATGTATAAACCCATGGAAGATTGCTCACTAGCGGTGTGCAACTCATGTGCTTTTCTATGGGAGAAAATCGCTGTTCTTCCAAGCCATACACTGAAGTTAGCGATTACTTCTGATCATGCAAACAGGATAATACAATAGTCGATACGCAGTCGGTACTAGTGCTCGCAATATGCATTAGAAGAGTGATCAGTACATCGATTTCCTCATCAAAATGGCACAGCACATACATAATGCACTACATACACAATGCACACTTGATTATGGCCCCCCCCCCCCCCAGATCGCGGTCATCGACCACGCGATCGCGACGAAAATTGGCACACAAACTGCCTATGACTTAATCTAAAGTACCATGAAGTTAATTTTCAAAAGAATTATTGTTTATGCTAAATTATGCTAATTTATGCATAATGATGCATGAAATCAGACAAATTGGTATAAATGACTAAATAAAGCTCAAAACAGGCACATTTTTTGTGTAAATATTCTTTTCAGTGTCCTTAGCAAATGTAAGAGAAAAAAATTGTGCAATCAGAAAAAAATTCTGAAGTATTTTATTGTTTTTTTTTATTTCTTCTGTATTTCTGTGTTTTTTTGACTTTATGTTTTTCATTGTTTTTTCGATGAAATTTGTCCACGACATTGTTTTGAACAAAAAAATATGTTGTTAATTGATATCAATCAATAAAACCCCCAAATAATCATGCTTTTATGAAATTTGTCTGTAAACACAGTTTGCATTGAAATTGTACACGAATTCACGTTTTTGAGCAATTTTTGGTCTGACATGCACATACATATTTATGCGCAACTTTGGAACCGCACGCCTGGGCATCGCAAATTTGGTGTCAAAGATGCGGGAGACTCGAAAGAAAAAAGTCACCAACCATCGCGGCGATAGCTTTTTGTGATAGCGACACATTGCGCGAAATGTCGAGGGGGGGCCTCGAAGCCCCCCCCCCGTGTAACAGGCACTGAAAGTTGAGAAATCCTGGTGTCTCTACAAGTCCAAGGGTTTACTGACCAACTTCATTATATGCTGCGTGTTGATCTTCATCATCTCTCCCTTGTATCTGAGGCACGTCACTGTTCCCTCTTCATGCAAGTCAACTGTTGGGAGTCGAGGTGTAGGCACGGTCATCTGAATGTTGTAGCAACGCATCTTGCGATCTGAAGGCGGTCTTGTGAAGGGTGGTGGCTCTGCGAACAAAGAACAACAAGCATATTTTGAAATTAGTTTTTCTTAGGTCCCCCATTAACCCTATAAAGCCCAGGGGGGGGGGGGGGGCACATTGTGCCCCCCCTACCAAATTTTCATTCGCCACTCCTTCGCCCTTTGCCCAATTTTAACCAAATTTGGTGACTTTTCCTATAATCTTATTCCGAACGTTTTGATATATAATTTAACTATATTTGATATTGCTGGTTGCCATGACAACCATAAACTGACAACCATGTCAGTCATATTTTTGCGTATTTTTCTGTTCCAATTCCAATTTACAATATTATAATGTATGAAATGGGCGTTTCTTGGCTGAAATTTGCTGAAGAAGCAGAATGTGAAGTAATTATGGCCCTGAAATGTTTTTCCTATTATTTCCTTTGTTTTTCTGTGCCAACGGCATAAAGCAATAGATATAATAGAGATACTTGAAAATAACAGTATTTTCCAAAGATTGTCGTTCTATTTTGTGTCATTTTGATTCCTTCACCCAAGTTATACCTCTAATATCATTTGTTTATCACATTATCGATCTGCAAACTTAAAATTTCAATATTATAGAAATATGAAATATGATTACTATGCATGTACCTATCCCAAACAATACATCACAGGTCTGATAATGTATTTCTTTATTTTGTTATGAATAGCGCCCCCATGTGGTGACCTTGAGAAATTTCAACCATAACAAATAATGTGCTTTGACTTGCACATCATTTGTGGCAAATATGAAAAATATTAGTCTATGATAAGACATATATACAGGGGATAAAGAAATTATACAGAAAAATCATGTTTTTAGCATATTTCCTATGTATTTCTTTATATTTTGGTTAATAGCGCCCTCTCTGGGTGACCTTGAAAAATTTCAAGTATGCGGTCATGTAGAGTATGAGTTGCTCTACCCATGTGCCAAATATGACGATGAAACATCAAACAATAACAAAGTTATATAGGGGGGCACAATGTGCCCCCCACCCCCCCCCCCCCCCCTTGGGCCTGGGAAGGGTAAAAATAGCTTGGGCTTAAAGGGTGTGTACAGTTCTGGTCGAGGTGAAGATTTAGCTTTTAACGTTTTGTGAGATATTCAGAAACCACTCTATGAGATGTCAAAGAGCATGCGGTTCTAAGGGGTATCAAAAGTTTATTCGATGAAAATCGGTTTTGAAATGGCTGAGATATCCAAAAACAAGGTGAAACAAAGAGATACTAATAAAGTTGGGGCATGTCGCCTTTTATTATTAGCACTTTTTTATATATCTCAGCCATTTGAAAACCAATTTTCATCAAATAAACGTTGAATATTTCTTAAAATTACATGCTCTTTCACATTTCATAAAAGGCTTTTCATTATCACACTTAGGAATGTTCAAAACATGAATCCCTACCTCAACCAGTACTGTACAGTCCCTTTAATAGGGTTAAAAAAGTAGTAAAAAAAATATTATATGTTCAGTTTAGGACTAAAAAGGCATTAACTATGTAAAATGCCTCAAGAGTTTATAACCTTTTGCCCTTTAAGTGACAAAATGCCTGAGAACGTGATACATTTCTTGCCGTCTGGACTTTTAAGACAAAGGTTTTAAAGGGGATGGCTAGTAACTGATGAGTGGGAATCAGTGGGAATGATGGGGGATGATTGTTCCAGTCCTTGTGGGATTCATTTAAGAGTGCATTATATATCTACTGTTGTGTGAAAATTATTTGCTTCAGAATGGTCTCATATTCAAGTAATAATAATAATGTACATTTATATAGCGCTTATTACAGTAGTTTCTAAGCGCTTAACATTTAAATCTTAAATTAATACATGTATAAGGATTATGAAAAGCATAATAAATTATATAACATTACGTTACATAATATTACATTAAATTACATTATATTACATTACATTACATAACATTATAATAAATAATCAAACAAAATAAATTGGACGACATGGAATCAGTGAATCGAACTACAGTCCATTGAATAGATATGTTTTGAGTCTGATTTTGAAGGTGTTAACAGAAGGAGAATCACGGATTATCACTGGGAGATCGTTCCAAAGCTTGGGGGCACACACATAGAAAGCACGGTCACCGTAGCGAGTCTTAGTACGTGGACCCGGTGCTAGCTGTAAGTGAATTGGTGATGATGAGCAGAGCCGGATGGAAGTGGTCTGCATCTTGGGCTTGATGAGTTCTTTGATGTATGATGGTGCGAGTCCATTGAAAGCCTTGTAGGTTAGAAGAAGAATCTTGAACTAAATACGTTGTGGAATAGGAAGCCAGTGAAGTGAATGGAGAATAGGAGTAACGTGCTCGTGCTTTCTTGTGCGTGTGATTAGACGTGCGGCTGTGTTCTGGATGTACTGGAGTTTAGACAAGTGAGATGCAGGCAAGTTGATCAACAGACTATTACAATAGTCAATCTGCGAAGTAACATATGCCTTGACCAGTCTCTCGGTGGAATTTTTGTAAAGGTACTTTCGGAGTTTCCCTATTCTATGGATGCCGAATGAAGCAGCTCTGCAGATCTTCTGAATGTGTTGTTTCATGCAGAGTTTACCGTCCACAACAACCCCAAGATCTTTAGAGCATTCCGATGGCTTGACAACAGCCCCATCAACTTCAAACTTTGGGAGCTCTGATGACCTGCGGAATGTGGATGTAACACGGACAAGTTCAGTCTTGGCACCATTGAACTTCAGATGATTTCTAGTAGCCCAGGATTTCACAGCAGATATGCACTGTCATCTGCGTACATGATGTGCTGAATGTCCTGGTGAGCATTGATGACATCAGTCAGAGGTCCGATGTACAATATGAAGTTCAGTGGTCCCATGACGGACCCTTGCGGTACTCCACATGGAAGGGGAAATGGGTTAGACTGCACATTGTTGATAGCTACAACCTGTGTTCGATCTTCCAGGTAAGAACTGAGCCACTGCAGGACCATTCCATCAAACCCGTATCTGCAATGGAAGCGCTGTATCATTGTGGTGTGGTCGATCGTGTCGAACGCTGCAGAGAAGTCCAACAGGATCAGAACAGCCTCGTGTCCATTATCTATAGCTAACAGCAGATCATTAGTGACTTTTAGAAGGGCTGTTTCCGTGGAGTGGTATTGGCGATAAGCGGACTGCGTTGCGGGAAATAGCCTATTATCGTCCAGACGTGACCTCAGTCGGGCAGCAACAATCCTCTCAAGGACCTTACCGATAAAAGCCAGGTTTGCAATGGAATGGTAGTGATTGAAGTCGTTGCGATCCTGCGATGCTTTTTTCAGGAGAGGAAAGAAATGCGATTGTTTGAATGCCGCCGGTACTACTCCAGAAGACAAAGAGTGGTTTATAAGTCTGGCTATAAATGGAGCAAGCTCTTCGATGCAGTCCTTCACAAGACACGTTGGAATAGGATCAAGTAGACATGATTTTGAAAGGCTTTTGCGAATCTCCTTCTGAACTTTAGAAACCGTAACAGGTTCAAAGTTGGAAAGTCTACAGGACGTAATTGTTTCTCCATCAACATCGGGTGAATGACAGGAGACCTCTTTAAGACTCGAGATAATATTCTGGATCTTGTTGTAAAAGAAGAGTCCAAAGTCGTTGGCAAGACCTGTATCTGACTCATGATCAGGAAGAACTTGGGCTGTTGGACAAGAAAGCCTCTGCGTGAACTGGAAAAGCTGCTTAGTATCACACTGCGCTATCTCATCGGTCAGGTACTGAGATTTTGATTGACGTAAGATAGCGTTGTAGGATTTGCAATTCTCCTTGTATATTTTTCTATTGATTTCAAGGCCAGACTTCATCTGTTTACGTTCAGCACGGCGTTTGGATCTTTTCGCCTCGCGAACTTCATCCGTGTACCAGGGAGCTTTTGGCCTGAGAGAGACGAGTTTAGATTGCTTCGATGCATGCTTGTCGAGGAGTTGTTTCAAGACAGTGTTATACTGTACAGCCATATCAGAAGCATCATTGGTTGGAGGGAGTTCAAGCAAAGCATGTTTAAGGTCATTCCTGAACTTGACAATGTCAATATCACGAAGTTTCCTACAAGTGATCAGCTTCTTTGAAGACACAGGACGTACGAAGTTCAGGGTGGTAAGCACAGCTGAATGGTCGGAAGGAAGTCCAGAAATGATGTCCATGTTCAATATTGGATGACCGAACTTCCTTGAAATGAGCAGATTCAAAATGTGCCCAGCTTGGTGTGTAGCTAACCTAACGTACTGTTGCAGATTACTTGCATCTAAGATATCCAGGAATATCTTAGCATCTCTGTCAGATTCGTCATCGACATGGATGTTAAAATCCCCTACAATCATCAGTTGATGTTGATCGTTCACAAGTGATTCTAGTAGTGATGAAAATTCTGTCACACTGCCCTCGATGATGGGGGTGGCCTGTATATGACACAAGATCTAAAAACGACAGAACTCGAGATTCGGACCAGAACATCCATGTGCTCAAAAGAAGAGAAATTCGCGGAGGAATTCCTGGTGAGTTCCAAGGACAAGCGATGTATGATACATATGCCTCCACCCCTAGATTTGCGAGGTTCATGTATTACACGAAAGTCTGGCAGAGTTGAGGTAATGTCCGCAATTGTGACGTTGTCATGGGAATCACCACACAGCCATGATTCGGTCAAGTAATGTGCAGTTTAATGTTTCCAGGTTAGCATGCCTGCACAGTGACGGGGCATTAAACTGCTCATTACTTGAATATGAGACCGTTCTGAAGCAAATAATTTTCACACAACAATAGATGTATAATGCACTCTTATATCAATCCCACAAGAATTGGAACAATCATCCCCAGCATTCCCACTGATTCCCACTGATCAGTTACTAGCCATCCCCTTTAAACAGTGTGATATTGGAAAGAGATAGAACAAACTTACATCAAAAACTGATAAGAGTCAGTCACATTAAAGGCATAATTTACCATTTGGAGATCAAACAAAAACCCAGCATCAGTGCTTTAAAGTAGTTCTGAAATGTGAGTTTGGGATAGAAACAACCACTGTAAATATTTGAATCTGTGTAATCAATGTTAAGTATTGTTAAATATACAAAATGTGAACAATAGTTATAATAAAAAATGTTTCCAGACTAAACCGTCTACAGTTATGGTTTAATGAGAAAAATACTGATATCTCCTTATATTTCAGGCTTTATTGCAAAAATGTTATATGGTAGGATGTTTTGTGATACAACAGACCTACATATATGCATCAAATGTGATATCTTGAAATTTTTTTTAAATCTCTGTTCCCAAAGGTAAACAGGACCTTTAAGCAAGGCTGGGTCACTCCTTTTGCCTCACCGTACCTTCTATTTGGTGCTCCTTCAGCAGTTCCCAGTGCTTCTGCTGCAGTTTGCGGCATGCCTCACAGGAAAAGTTGTACATCTTGGTGCAAATGTTCTCAATGGATGACCTTGCCGCCTCACACAGATGCGGTCCACACTGCTCTTTGAGGTGTGTCAACCGTTTCTGCAAGGGAAGGTAAAATGACCAAAGGGTGAGCAATGAATCTTCATGCCTTTAGTTTGCTCAAATGCCCATACTCAAATAACAACTGACTCACTTAAAATATCTTTAATATCAAACTCTCGGACCCTTGGACACAGGGACAGGATTCCTGAGTATCTAAAGGTATTAACAAACATGGTAATACCTGGATGTCCCATTCCTATCCTCCCCATCTCATACTGGCCACTCAATTCAACAGCTCAATCAAAACTACAGCTGGCAAAAATGTGGCTCAGGGCAATGAACACTGCAAATGTACAGATGTAGACAGGCAATTTGAAAAAAAAAATGACCTCCCTGTCACATAAACTCCCATAGAATATCCCTTTCCACTATTCCTCATCAGGCATCACACTCACCATACACTCATCTATGCTGCAAGTGGGTTGTGTGCGCAGCCACTGGAACGTGTCCTCCGCATTCCACTTCACCAGCTTCCTACTTTCTGAGGAGGCATTCCTGTTTTACATTAGAAAGAATCATCAGACCAGAAAATAATTGTAGCATGGACTGCTGTTCAGTTAAATGTAACAATTTCTAAAACAAATCAGTGGAAAACCACATTTCTAAAACTTTCTACAACTCTGCAGTAAGTGTTCTGTAAATGCTGCATATTTCAGCGCTTGTTTGCTTTTATAAATTTCCCGAGTTGACTGATATTCACAAAATTAACAACACAACTTACTACTATATTGCCTCCTGTTACACAAATGTCTCGTATATCATCTCCAAGGTTAGAAGTTACTAACTTTTCTGATGGAAAGGGTTGAAACTTACAAATTTCCTATTCCCACACTGGTTCTCCAATGCGAATTCAGCCATTCCAGTTGTCTTATAAGTCTCAATTTGCGAAATGCAGTCAAACCTGTCTTAGCGACTGTCTATAATGGCTACCTGCCATATACAACCACTAAAAAACAATTCCTTCTGAGATAAAAACTATGTTAACCTTAGCAGGGCCGGGGAGGCAGAATCCGCCTCCCCCCTCGACATTTCGCGCTATAATTCTCGAACGCGAGAAGGCCTCGTCACAAGGCTTCTTCACTTTCTTCATTCAAGTCAAGAACTTGTCTATACCAGCCATCCGTCTATAATAGCCCCCTTTTTCTTCAATCTCGCATGACCACTATAAACTGTTTGAACATACTACACTCTTGAAACAGAAGGAGTATATAGTAATATATCTTGACAGTGGGCCTGCTTTTCCTGCAAAGATCTAGAATATCAGGTTTTTATCCTATCTTTAGGCATCATATTTTTTGAGAGCTTCATCTCCTTAAAACTGAAAACAATTATTGGGTTACTTCCTGAGGCATATTCAAAACAAAGATGACATAAAAACAAACAAAAAAATACATAGCAATAAAAACTTCCCTTATTACACTAGAACATAACAATCAGTCATTCTACAAAATAAAATTCTTTATTTTTCATGTATTTCTTCACATTTTTACCTTGACTGTATCATGGACTTGGCAGCCTCAGCGTAACTGGAGAGAAGTTTTCTTGCTGCTGAATGGAGGCTTGGTCGGTAAAGCCTTGGTAAAAGGTAGACAGAGAAACGAACATGAGACCACTGAAAACATTTACTCATTTTGCTTATCTTGTGTAGAAGACATCATGGGGGGGGGGGGGTGTCCATTTGAATAACTTGAGATCCTATGCCCCTAGGAATGCTACCTCCCATGTTTGGTGAAAATATGCCATGTGGTTTTGAAAAAGGAGATGAAAAAATGAAAGTGTTTATGCATGACAAATGATGAGTGAATCCCAATAGCTCACTCAAGCCTTCAGCTCAGGTGAGCCAATAAGTTACACAGCATTGAGAAACAAAATGTTTTCCAAGGTGCTAATGCCTTGTCGTCTCTGAATGGGGCATTTTGGCTCCCCCCTCGACATTTTGCGTGATTATTTCGCAACGCGTGATGCTCTCGCCGCGACATTTTATGACTCTTTTCTTTCAACTCTATTCCAACTGGGGGGTCAAATTGACCCCCTCCTCGACATTTCGCGCCATGATTCCGCAAAGCGCAAAGATTTTGCGGCGTCGTTTTAATGAGTTTTTTCATTGAAATCTCCTGCATATTTTGAGACCATATTTGCGACGTCCGGGTACACCGTTCTGAAGTTACATAATGTTTTGCATATGCATGTCAACCCAAAAACAGCTCAATTTCATGATATCGTGTGTAAATCCAATGCAAATTGTGTTCTTTTGTTAAATTGCTATAAAATAGATTATTTCAACTTTTAACCATTGAAATAAATCAATTCTAATGCAGATAAGCTTGAAAAACTTCCTGCAACAAATTTTGGCAAAAAAACAATGAAAACAAAAGGTCGAAAAAACAATGAAAACAAAAGGTCGAAAAAACAATGAAATACATAAGAAATTAAAAAAACAGTAAAAAACAAAAGAAATTGATTTTGATTGTGCTATTTTTTTACAAGAAATTTGTTTGATGTGTCTTGAGGAACTCTGATACAAGAATTTAGTAATCCATCAGTGTTTTTAATGGAGTTATAGGTGAAAATATGATTTCATGCATAAACTTGCATAATTAATTTACTAAAAATAGAAAACCAATATATTTCTATTGTATGACCATGTAATCTTGTAGTTGACATCTGGCTCTATGGTCAGGCAAAATTTTACGGCGATCACGCGAACGGCGGCCGAGATCTGAAGGGGGGGTCAAATTGACCCCCCCCCCCCTCAGTAAAAACTTGGTCTCAAATAGCCCAGTTAGAATAGGGTTAAGTATCCCGCAACTTTTGAGACCAAATTTGTCGGTCCCGGGCATACCGTTTTGAAGCCACGCCCCTTTGAAAAAAATTGTACCCAAAAATTGCTCAAAAACATGATTTTGTGTACAAATCCAATGTGAATTGTGTTTTTGCAATTAATTCATATAAAGATAAATATTTTTACTTTCAATGGCTGATAGTGATTTATTTAAGCCTGAATGCTTTAAAAAGTTTCTGCGACAAATTGTGACGAAAAAAACAACAAAAACAAAAAGTAAACTAGAAATGTCGCTAAGGCGACTGGTATGCCTCCGCCATAATGCATGATTCTCCTAATAGGTCTATAGTACATGTGGACAATGTGTGTTTTCATTTTCACAAAATTGGCAAAATACTAAAATGACAAGTTTGTCACAAATGTGCTGAATGTTCACCTTCCTTGACCTAGGTTTAAGTGGATGAATAGGAGAGCATGTATTTGGGAATTTAAGGACTTTAACTTGACTTTGACCCATTCATAAGTTTATGCATTGAGTAATTTTCAAGGTATGGAGAAAAAGTGCAATTTCTGTATTGAAAAGTACATTGTTACCATTTTCATCTGGCCTTTGACCCTAAAATTCATAGGATAATCACTGTCAGGCAGAACATGCATGCATAAATATGTAGTATGTTTCAAGATAACTAGAGCCACTTTCAAGATATGGAGGAAAAAGTTAGTTCAGCACTTTCCTTTGATCTTTGACCTTTTGACCTTTGAGGCAAAAAAAAAAGAAAAAAAAAAGGAAGTTTCCAGAGAAACTTTATTAGGTTATACATGCATACACCAAGTGTAAAAAAAAAAAAAAATAATAATAATCCTGCTGGCATTGCATAAATAAGAGGGAAATAGTAAAATTTTAAAGTGTTGCCCTTGACCTTTGACCCTTGACCTTTGATCCCATGAACACTAAATTCTCTAGATAATCACTGCCAGTCAATACATGCATATATACTATGTTCCATGAAGATACCTTGGACAATTTCCAAGGTACAGAGAAAAAAGTGAAGTTTTTTATTTTACTTGACCTTTTGACCTTTGACCTCATGACCCCAAACTTTCACCAGAGAATCTTAATTGGGTAATGGGTAATACATGTATACACCTTATATATAAGGTATATACCTTCGTGCAAATTTTCGCGAGGATCGTCCAATCCAAGACCGAGATCTGAAGGGGGGGCCAAAAGGCCCCCCCCCCCCCCCCCCCCCCCCCCCCCCCGGTGGTTTCAAGTCCTTCAAAAAATCCGGGGGGATTAGGGTTAAAGATACTTAATTTGGGGACTTCAGGGCCCCTTCAGAGAGACCAAGGGGAGGGGGCATGATGGTCCTTTACAGAGAATGAGATTCTATCACCCTAGGGATGTTGTTACCTGTCAAGTTGGGTGAACTCTGTCATAAGGTTTTCAAGAAGTTGGAAATGTAAAAAAGTTTACGCACAACAGACACTGGATGCTGTATGAATTATCACAATGACTCGCTTGATCATCTGGCTCAGGTGAGCTAACAATGACAGTAATAATATCGAAGACCTTCAAATTACATATCTGCCATTGTTCAATATTAGAAAACACTCACACACACACAATTTGAGAGTAAAAAGCTCAAGTTTTAATAAAAATGGCACGTTTCATTTAATATGAATATCATCTGGGTTTTGATGAGGGTCACCTAACTGATGAAGAGCAAATGTTAGAATAGAATTTTGCTCACCTGATAGGAATGTCACTCATGATTTCTCTCATCATGGAAGGTGAAACAGCATGTTCACACTGGCTGGGAAGCATGGGGTCTTTGCCTTTGTCTACTACCATTCTCTCCAGTAACCAGCGATTGAAGGACTCGTTTGGGGCACTGATGTCTGTGGGTAAGCAACAAAATGATGAAGGAATAGGCGAAATGCGAGTCTTGCCAAACAAAAGAGTTTTTATCAAATATAATGTCACACAATCGAATATTGACCCTATTAAGTCAATAATCACTCATGCTTTTATTGCCTTTTCTGAATTTTAGGTGATATGTCATTGGGAAGCAATGCATAAACAAACTAAAAATGTCACTATGATGACTGGTATATCCCCACCATAATGCATGGTTCTCCCAAATGGAGTGGCATATGTCTTGACATGTGAGACAACAGTTTCACATAATTGGAAAAATTAAAATAACATGTCTGTCACACATGTGTTGAGTGTTTTATCCTTTCCTAGAACTAGGTTTCATTTGGATGGATGGCTAAATTGTTGCAGAGAGAAAGCATTCAGAAATTTGAGCATTTCCACTCGACCTTTCACCCTTGCTCTTTGACCCCTTGGTCCACAATTTTTCCACTAACTGGTAACATCCATTTTCATGGCAATATTTTGAGCCTTTTTCAAAATGGGGGTAAAAATTGTGGCATTTTAACATTTTCACTTGACTTTTGACCCCATGGCTGAAATCTTTCCCTACAAAATTATTGTGCAGTAATGCCATGTATATACAGTACCTAGTTTGAGTAAGTTTAGGCATTGAGTAATCTCCAATGTATGGGGGAAAAAATGTATTTTCACCATTTATATTTCAACCTGACCTTTGATCCATGACCTAAAATTTCCCAAGAAAATCATCATCAGGCAGCACATGCATATGTACTAAGTTTCAAGAAAATACGTTGAGCCATTTCTGAGATATGGAGGAAAAAAAAAGTGAAATTTCAGTATTTTCACTTGACCTATTTGACCACACAGCCCAAAACTATCCCTACAAAATCTTTGTCTGGCAATACATGTATACATAAAGTTTCAAGAAAATGCCTTCAGGCACTGCAAAGGTATGACAGAATAGTGACATCTAAAGAATTTGTTCTTGACCTTTGACCAAGAGCATGTGTACCCAAAAGTTGATAGGCACAACTTCATCCACTTACACATACATGAGCCAAGTTTCATTAGGATACCTCAAAGTTTTTAGGTTATGCTCTCCATAAAATTATGGACGGAAAGATGGATAGACAAAAAGATGGATACTGTATGCGCCGTTATTTTTGCGTACAGATATTTTCGCGAATGACAAGGTCATAGACATTTTCGCGAGATGTTGTTTTCGCGAATCGATGCCGACGCTTACGTTAATGCTCTATTAACAAAGCGCATGGAGACAATTTCGCATGTTGTTAAATTCGCGATCCAACTGCAATTCGCGAAATTCGCGAAAATTAAACCCTCGCGAAAATAACGGCGTATACAGTAGATGGAAGACGCATAGATGGAAGGAGGGACAGACATAAGGACGGACAGCCCGAAAACATACAGCCTCCGGCAACATTTTGTGGTAGAGGCGTAAAAATAATACAACTAAACAAAATCTTTGTGACAGTACCTGTAGACATGTTCTCATGTGCAGCTACATCCACATTCTCTCATACTCTCTAAAATTAGATCAGTTGACAGCATTCCAAAATTGTACACCTCTTGATAAATCACACTTAGACAAAAACTTCTACACAGGCAGAATTTTTTTTTTTTTTTATATCTTGGTGTGTGTGTGTGTTAAGTATGTTTGAACCACATTCTTACTTTCCCTTGTAATGCAGAGTTCCTGGTATTGCTGTCTAAGTTTGGCCACAACACTTGCTCTCAACAGCTCCATGTCGTTGTGAGGAGGAGGCATTGTACAGGGGAACCTCTCATGCATCGTCACATTGGATTCCACTGTGAAATCCCAAAACAGCCTTGATACAAGGAAAAATATCAAACATAGAAATTACTAATTCAGGTAGGTATAACTTTCACTTAAGATTCTGACTCGAGTAAAGTGTTACATCAGATTTACATGTGAGTAACTTTCATGTGAAATGTGGCAATATTAACAAACTATTTGCTACAATGCAAACCATACAAATGCATACCTTACTCTCTGTGCTGGATATTTCTTTGTGTGTATGACAAAGTCATATCATATTCAGAAAAACACTCTGTTACTCAGACAGGATATAAAATGGTGGTCCATGTGTGAAAGAGTCACAATTCATACACATAAAAGATACCGCTTCAGTAATTCAATGCAAAGAGCAGGGTGCATATCTCAGTGAAGTGGTCCCCCTCACATCCAACGAGGTCCCATGGAAGACCAGATAGTGCAGCTGAATATGGGCTATCCAGCCATCTTCTACAATGGAAAAGGAACTAGAACTATCACTCAATGTGATCAATACCCCCACCTAACACTGAGGGAGTTAGCTCAACCAGCAATAACTTTGTATGCTTTTTATTGAAAAAAAAAAGAAAGAAGAAACCATTGCACTGTATTGTTTAACATTGAATAAATGTCTATTTGCCCACTGATAGTCACATGTGCCATACTCTAGTCAAGTGCTCAAAACCTGAGGGAGTAAGATAACTAAATTGGCAATTTCTATGATCTTTATTTTAAAATGTTGTTACCATAGCAACACAATGTTTGACATAACAAAAAATGAAATTTGCACAACTACATATCACAGATGTTGCATGTGCCAAATTTCAAGTCAAATGCTCAAAAGCTGAGGGAGTTAGCTGAATTCATATTATTGCATAATTTTCATTCAAAATATGCTGTTACCATAGCAACACATTTTTCAACGCTGACAAAAGATAAATTTCTAGGTTATACAGTTATCACATGTGCCAAATTTGAAGCCAAATGCTCAAAAACTGAAAGAGTTAGCAGAACTACAATTTTTGTATGATTTTCATTCAAAATATATTGTTACCATGGCAACACGTTGTTCAACAATGACGAAAGATGAAGTTTGCACATCTTCGTACATTAACAGTCACATGAGCCAAATTTCAAGCCAAATGCTCAAAGACTGAGGGAGTTAAAGGACAAGTTCACCTGGGAACCAGGGTTCTCGCCAGGAATTTCTTCACGCTTGTCGGCATTTATGGGCGCTTTTCTGGGGGTGGGTACGCGAAGCGCGGAAGCCTTCGCTAATGCTCAATACAACACAGATAAATCGCCGCTAAAATGCCACTAAATGCGACATTTTCACGGAGATGTAATGAACGTTGTGAGGGGCATATTCTCACAGAAACAATGCAGAAACTCCATACCTTTTGTTAGCGGCAGTTCCTAAATAATAAATGAGAAGTAGGTGCCGATCGTGGAGGTTCCGATTACTTAGGCCTTTCCTGTTTCACTGTTGCAATAATTAGCCGCCTCTGCATCGCAACAACGCGCGCCGTGTTGCTTTCTCGCCGTCTGCTCGACCACGTGGTAGGCCTATTGCATGCAAATGCGCGAGAAGCGATCGAGAACTGTCGGGACATCGTTGCACTTTCCTTTCTGGGTATACTGCGGTAGTTTGGCAGTGACATCAAAGAGATATCATACAAAAATGTAATGATGATCATTATTCTGAAGGTTTGTTTAATCATAAAATGAAACGATTCATTACTGAGTACTTCGACGGTTTTTAATCGAAAACAACAACAACACCAAAGGTCGGTACTACAGATGAATGTTCAAAATAAAACTGATTTCGCTCGAAGATTAACAAGCATTTTTTCTTTATTATTTTCCGATCAACGAACCTTCAGAAAGGAATCTATCATATATCATCGTTATTGTTTCAGAATAACGAACCTTCAGAATAAGAAAACACCCTTTTGGGGCCGTTGTTGTATTCCGAAATTATACTGGCAGAATATTCGAAATAACAAAACTGATTTCGTTTGGATATAAACGAATATTTTTTCCTTTATAATTTTTCTATTAACGATCATTCAGAATTAAGAATGTAGAGTATTATTTTGCCATTATTCTTTCGGAGTAACGAACCCTGAGGGTAAGAAAACTGTAACCGTTTTCATTTCTTCTTTATCGTTTTCCGATTAACGATCGTTCAGAATTAAGAATCTAAAGTATTATATCGTTATTCTTTCGCAGTAACGAACCTTCAGAGTAAAAGAAAACTGTAACCGTTTTGGGGCCGTCGTTTTATTCTGAAATTTCACTGACGGAAACGTTCGAAATAACAAAACTGATTTCGTTGTGAAATGAACGGACATTTTTTAAAATCATTTTTGGATTAACGAACCTTCAGAATAAGGAATATACTCGGTAGCATTATTTTTTCATTAATCTGTCGGAGTAACGAACCCTAAGAGTAAGAAAACTGCAACTGCTTTTTGGGCAGTTTTATTCCAAATTTCACTGGCAAAACGTTCGAAATGACGCACTGATTTCGTTTTGAAATTTACGGACATTTTTCTTTATTCAATTTTCGGTTAACGAACCTTCAGAATAAAGAATCTAATGTTATTTCATCATTACTACTTCTGTCGGAATAACAGACCCTTATAGAGTACGAAAACACGGTGTTTTGTGCCGTCGTTTTATTCCGAAATTTCACTGACAGAAACGTTCGAAATAACAAAACTGATTTCGTTGTGAAATGAACGGACATTTTTTCTTAATCATTTTTTGGATTAACGAACCTTCAGAATAAGGAATATAGCATTATTTTATCATTAATCTGTCGGAGTAACGAACCCTTTGAGTAAGAAAAGTGCAACTGTTTTTTGGGCAGTTTTATTCCAAATTTCACTGGCAAAAAGTTCGAAATGACGCACTGATTTCGTTTTGAAATTTACGGACATTTTTTTTTTTACATTTTCGGTTAACGAACCTTCAGAATAAAGAATCTAATGTTATTTCATCATTACTACTTCTGTCGGAATAACAGACCCTTATAGAGTACGAAAACACGCTGTTTTGTGCCGTCGTTTTATTCCGAAATTTCACCGACAGAAACGTTCGAAATAACAAAATTGATTTCGTTGTGAAATGAACGGACATTTTTTCTTAATCATTTTTTGGATTAACGAACCTTCAGAATAGGGAATCTAGCATTATTTTATCATTAATCTGTCGGAGTAACGAAAAAAAAAATGAATCTTGGTTGCGATAACTGATGCTGGTGTAGAGAAAAACAAAGACAGCTCGCTCAAAAGATGCTTCCTTCTTTCAGTTTATTTTCTCCCCAGTCATTCCTATCGTTCTCCTCCCATGAACCCCTGCCATGCGCGGACGATGAACAAAACAAACTGTTACCGATGCTGCAATGAAAAAAAAAAAAAGAAGAAGAAAGAAACACGTCCTCAAAGCGAATTATCTACACTTTTCAAGTTGAACAAATTGATGTTCGTAATGAAGAATAAAAAAATAAGCACGACCTCAAGCAGTGGGGAAACTTGATATCATGGCTTGTGGAAATTTCCATGAAATTTCCACGAAAGCCAGGTGTCAGATAAAGAATGTCGCGCGTACTGCCACCTTGCTTCAGTGGTCGTAAACAACGTGTACATAGCATGTAAACCAACTGGGAACATTGATGAATGATCATTATTTGTTTTCTGCCCATGAAGGCCCCCTAACCCACCTTTTAACAAACCAAGCCAGAAGCACGTGGAGCATTACGTATACGTTGAACTTGAAAGACCATCATGACAGAATTACTATAAATTTCGGCCCGGAGAAGGAAAATGGAATATTCACGAATGACGTTTACAAATCCATAGAAATTGAAAAGGCTAAAATGGAACGCATGGCTTTTTAGATTTAAAAAAAAAAATAACCCTCTGAAACTACCAAAACCTAAATAACAATTTGCATTTGCTGACTCCATCGCACGTTTTTTCTTTTCTTTTTTTTTTTTTTTTAACGAAAATGGAGTTAATTTTTCTCTCTGCGGCAATGCTTTGAACGCATCTAATTTTGCGTCATTGCCGATGGCCAGCTTCCTAAAGAATTGATACGAATCCTTCCAAATATACGAAACAAAGTCTAAAGATCCTGGATCCTGGCGGTGAATTTCGGTGGTATTATAAATCCTGCTCACTATCAAAATTTAATCATCTGTTCCTTGCGCCATTTTACCAACCAACTGTTCCTGAAAATTTCATCCTAATCTCTTCCCAAATTTTGACTTATTTTGCGAATAGAGAGACAGACATGCAGACAAACTAACAAACAAACCAAAGCAGCCAAAAAAAAAAAAAAAAATACAACCTTAGGGCGGAGGGGGGCATACATTTCATATCGTTTGTTTTTGCGTAACCCGACAACAAGCGTGACAACAAGCGAGCACGTGTCAGCCTTCTTCAGCCTCCTTCGGCCTCCGACCCTCTCTTCCCGTCCTCTCTCTCCCTCTCACAATACTAGTACACTGTACCGTTGTACACGCAGGCGGCTGTAAGTGGCCGGCTGGGTGCTTGTGCATGTGTGTGTGGATCCCAAATCAGAGCGCATGTGAGTGAGCAAGTGGTGTGTGATGTGGTGTGTATCATATCAGCAGGGAGGTGAGACCTCCCTGGTATATATCAGCTAGTACACGTCGCTCTGTTGAGCTGCGTTGTTGTGATCGGTGCGGTGACTGCGTGGGTAAATTTTTGCGCTTGTATAAGTATGTAAACTGCTGCTGCTTTCAACATCTAGTTTCTTTTCTAGCCAGATAATAAAGACTGAAAAAGGCGAGAAATTGGTCCGAACTTAGCTCGTCAAGCAAGTTACCCTTGTCGGCAAGTTCACGCGTGGTGTTACCCTTGTCGGCAAGTTTTACCCTTGTCGGCAATTGCTTCTTCAAACCGCACGCTTGTCGGGGCCGACAAGGGTGATATACGCTGGCGAGATCCCTGCCTTCATTAACATAAGGATTGAGAGAATGTAGCAATATTAGTAGAATACATCATTGAAAGTTTGAGGAAAATCGGACAATCCGTTCAAAAGTTATGAATTTTTGAAGTTTTTGTGCAGTCACTGCTGGATGAGAAGACTACTGCAGTGTATGATGTCACATGCTTACAACAGTATAAGGAAAATATAAAGAGAATTTCACAAAATTTCATCTTTTGAAAAAAGTACACATTCCCTTGACTCGTTATAGACATATGTTATGGGTAATATTATTCCCATTGCCTTTAGAAAGAGGCAAGTCAAGTGCTCTTTTATTATGCGAAAAAAGTGAAAATATGCTGAATTTTCTTTACATTTTCTTTATACTGTTGTACTCATATGACATCACGAGCCTTAGTAGTCTCCTCATCCAGCGGTTCCAACACAAAAGTTTTAAAAATTCATAACTTTTGCGTCGATTGTCCAATTTTCCTCAAACTTTCACTGATGTGTTCTACCAATATTGCTGCATTCTCTTAATCAATGTTAATGAAGGTGAACTTGTCCTTTAACTGAATCCACAGTATTTTTGTATGATTTTCAATCAAAAATGCTGTTACCATGGCAACACATTGCTCAACAATGACAAAAGACTAAGTTTGCACATCTACGTACCATAGCCATCACATGTGCCAAATTTCAAGCCATATGCTCAAAGACTGAGGGAGTAAACTGAATCCACAATATTTTTGTATTCTTTCTTAATTAAAAAATGCTGTTGCCATGGCAACAAATTGTTCAACAATCATGAAAGATTAAGTTTGCACATCTATCTACCATAATGGTCACATGTGCCAAAATTCAAGCCAAATGCTAAAAGATTGAGGGAGTAAGCCAAATCCACATTTCTATATGCTTTTGAGTGAAAAAATGCTGTTACCATGGCAACACATTGTTTATCAATGACAAAAGATTAAGCTTGCACATATACGTACTGTAGCAGTCACATGTACCAAATTTCATGCCAAGTGCTCAAAGAACAACATTTTGTAAGATTTCTTAAAAATTTACCATTGCCATGGCAACGCATTACGCAATAGTAACGAAAAAGGTGTCATGCACATCTTTATTTGATAGTGGTCCCACATGCCAAATTTGGGGTCAATTGCTCAAAAAATGAGAGAGTAGTTTGATCCACAACATTTTGCTAGATTTTGTGTAAATTTGCCTTTCCATGGCAACGCATTTTGCAATACTAACGAAAAAGGTGTCTTGCACATCTTCCTTTGATAGTGGTTACACATGCAAAATTTGAAATTAATTGTTCAAAAAATGAGAGAGTAGTAAGATTCACAAGTTTTTATCAAAATATGCCGTTGCCGTGGCAATGCATTACGCACTAATAACCAAAAAGGTGTCTTGCACATCCACCTTTGATAGCAGTCACACATGCCAAATTTTGGGTCAATTGTTCAGAAAATGAGAGAGTAGTTTGATCCACTACTTTTTGCAAGATTTTTTAAAAATTTGCCGTTGCCATGGCAACGCATTATGCAATACTTACAAAAAAGGTGCCTTGCACATCTACCTTTGGCAGCAGTCTCCCATGCCAAATTTGGGGTTAATTGCTCAAAAAATGAGAGAGTAGTTCAATCCACAAGTTTTTTGCAACGGACCGACCGCCCGACCGCCCGACCGACCGACCGACCGACCACCCGGCCACCCGCCATCCAAGTGATTCCTTTATACCCCCATACACACTATGTATGGGTGGGGGTATAAAAAAAAAGGGTGATGTATAATACCTACCCCTTCAGCATGTCTTTCCGCATTGTGGGACTGAGAGGATGGCCATCTACAGAGGACTTTCTCCTGAAAGGGGCCAGGCCCGGTGAGCCAGCTGGCATGGCTATGGCTTGGGGCTTGGCATCTGTGATTTGGATTCCCAGAGGATCATGCTGCATGTGACAAGAAATAATCACATCAAGACAAGGCCGAAATCAGATTAAATTAACACGAGACCCGCGGGTCTAGCGCTCACCTGAGTATCGCAAGTTCACCTTTCACGCAGTCACTAATCTAAATTATTCACAGCTCTACTAAAATTTGACCAGGCATTCTCAAGTAGAAGATGAAAATGTACAATAAGGGCCCAAATTTTTTAAGATTCCTTAATTTGGGAGGATTGGGGCCCCCTGGGGCCCACTGGATGGGGCATGGTGCCCACTTTGATAAATTGAGATCCTGACCCCCTAGGGATGCTACCTGCCAAGTTTGACGAAAATCCATCATGAGGTTTTCAGGAGGAAGATGAAAATGTACAATTCAGGCCCCCATTTGTACCTTCCCAACCCCCCCCCCCCCTGCCCCCAAGAGGGGCACCCCTGGATCTGCTATGAACAAACTTGAAACTACAGTCATTAATGTACTCACTCATAGTAATAGTATTATCTAAGCTCTATAACCTCTGATTCTAGAGAAGATTTTTAAAGATTCCTTCATTTTGGGGGTTTGGGCCCCCCTGGGTGGGGTATGGTGCCCATTTTACAAAATGAGATCCTAACCCCCTAGGGATGCTACCTGCCAAGTTTGGTGAAAATGGGTCATGGGGTTCTCAAGAAGCAGATGTAAATGTACAATTAGGCCCTATTACAGGGTTCCCACAGAAATTTGAAAACAGAATTCCATGACTTTTCCATGACTAAATTGCTGCTTTCCATGACTTCCTTTCTGGCACGGTTTCCAAAATCAGACACGTTATGATGGCCTCCACCCCCACTCACAGCAATCCGTTCCATCCACTATCTTACTCATGACACGTACATGTACATCTATTATCATTAGTATATGTCCCGGGAGTTATGTAGAATTTGGGATGTCACAAAACTGGGAAAAATGGAAATCATGAACACCAATTATAATAGCAGAGTATGATCACAGAGTACGAGAGTTGCGAGACACGACAAACTGGAAAGCTGCCATAGCCAAGAGGTAAATTCAATTCCAGGACTTTTCCATGACTTTTCACAAATTTTCCAAATTCCCTGACTTTTCCCTGACTTTCCATGACCACAAATTTTTCCAGGATTTTCCATGACTGTGGGAACTCTGTATTAGACCCCTCCCCACCCCCCTCCCCTGGGTCCCAAGGGGGACACCCCTGATTCTGCCATGAACAAACTTGAAACTACAGTCATCAATGTACTAACTCATAGTATTAACTTAGCTCTATCACTTCTAGTTCTAGAGAAGAAGATTTTTACAGATTCCTTAATTTTGGGGGGTTTGGGCCCCCCTGGGTGCCCCCTGGGTGGGGCATGGTGCCCATTTTAACAAATTGAGTTCCTAACCCCCTAGGGATGCTACCTGCCAAGTTTGATGAAAATTGGTCTTGGGGTTTTCAAGAAGAAGATGAAAATGTAAAAAGTTTACGCACGCCGGACGCCGGACGAAGGGCGATCGCAATAGCTCACATGAGCCTTTGGCTCAGGTGAGCTAAAAAAAGAAAATACTGTATCACATGACATTCTTGAATTTACTAACATGTGAAAATATCAACTCTGATCTCAGCATGAATGTGACGTTGCAGGCGTACATTTCTCCGTTCATTAGTGTACTCCACGATCGCAAATTCAACCACTTGAAAAATTGTCAGGAAGCCCTAATTTGCAACAAATTAGACTCGCTGAATATACAGCATATACAGTAATGGAGAAAGGTGGGTCATTTTGACAGTGTCAGTGATGGAGAACCTGAAAAGTCTGGTAATTATAGGACTGGCTACCCATGAGAGTCTGTTTAATTTTTCATGCAACTCCAAAAAAGTACCTTTTTGAAGACAGGTCCAATGGATACACTGAAAGGTGACACTCAATGAAGTAAGCCCCAACAAATAATGGTAGGAAAATAATCAGTATAGTATTGGATGAATATCTAACTGAAAGAGACAGAGGACAATTTGAAGGAGGGAAAACTCATACATATGTACAGACATAAGAAGAGCTGGATTTCAAAGAATGCTTTACTGATGATATGTGCTGTGATAATTCACATTCAATGAGAGAAAGATATTTTAACTGTGTCCTCACCCTGCTTGCCCCTACTGGACTTCCAATTGGGGGCATCTCCCACAAAGACTGGTTGGTGAACTTGTTGAAGAAATACCAGCGCTGCTCTCTCTTGCTCCAAAACCTCCGCCAGCCCTTCTCAAGCAATTCCATGGGAAGATCATGAGAAGGGTCAGGGCTCTGGGGCATGTGAGATGGTGGCGATGTGGCACCTGTGGTCATCCCACAAAAGAGAAAAATCATACATAAAGTATTCAACTAGACACAGTTTTGTATATTCATGGGCTAGGATTCTCATGTCACAGTAAGGCATAATTATGAAAATTTATGTATCTTGGAGATAATGTCACTGAATTAACATTACAGAACAGATTTGGAAACCATACAGAAAAAAATTGTTTTGTTTTGAAGATCAATCCAGAAAATATATTGGAAATATATGTACACTTGTTCAAGTGCATTCTAAGTGGGGGTCACTTTTACAGAACACAAAAATTGATGACTAAATAACCAGCATATTGAATAAATTTATCTTCAGCAACTCTTCATACAGCTGTACTTTGTTTTAATTTGCAAGTTGATCCTAACTGAAATAACTGAAATAACTGAAATACACAAAAACAAAAACTTGTCATTTTCTCCTGATAAAAGTTTCCCTCACGCACACACAAAAAAAGACAGACCCTTCACAATCAAATAACAAGATGGAGAACTACATGTATTTGTACCTACACATTGCATCTAAAGTACAGGTAATAATGTAGTTTAAACTAAAGCCTGATGACAATCAGTAAAAGAGTCTGGAACAAGGTATCTAACATGACTATAACCCAGAAATAACTGTTGCTCCACAAAGGAAGTTTATCTCCCAGGTCATTTACAGTAACTCTAGGGCAGGGCTCTATGCTAACTTCTTTTTCTGTTAGCCCATTCTGGCCACTAAAATCTATGAATTTGAAATTTTGGTGGCCAGAATTAAAAGGAAATACAAAAATTCAATTTGAATAATACCTGCATGACTGGACCACCAAAAGATGGCTTTTTTTTGGCAGTTTGGTGGCCATCAGGCCACTAATGTCAAGCCCTGTAATACCATGATGAACACACATTCGAAGAAAAAACACGCAGAAAAATGGGAGCAACTTTAACAGAAACATCAGGGGTCTAAATTCCACCATAGTGCAGGTCCATTTGAATTGAGTGTTGAAGAAAATCAATCTGGAAATGTGCATGGTAGAGCTCACACAAAAAAAAAAAAAATTATCATCAGCAACTCTTTATACATACTTTCATTTGCAAGTTCATGTTATCAAGAATAACCAAAATTACATGTAAATGAAAACAAATTCTTGCCATTTTCTCCTAATATAACTTTCCCTCACACATAAAGGAGACAGAGCCATCACATTCGGATAACAAGTTTTAGACATATTGTAGACCTATTGTACCTACAAATAACAAAAGAAATGCTAAAAAATCTGAATCAGGATAACAATCAGTACAACACTGTAGATGCTTTTGACAGTGAAAGAGGCAGAACATGGGAGGCAGCATGACCAAAAATTATAGGGGGTCAGATTTGACTATGATGAATCTCTGTACAAAACTTGAACAAAGTTCACCCAAAAATGGGGCAAGTAGAGCACACACAAGCAGACCATGTGAATAAAGACAGAACTAACGAGGACACTACCTGCAAAGTTGTCGGTGGCTAGTTTTTTAAATGATACACCTCCATAACAAACTAAATAAAATCCACTGAGAACAGGGCCAGTACTGCACACACAATTTATGTCATTTCACAGCAGCAGCTTAACACTACTGAATCGAAAGTATCCTCCAGCACATGTACTGGGTGATACAAGTAACAACACATGTGACAGATTACTCTTGATGTTTTACCAACCTGATATATTTGACTGAGGTTGGCCCTGCACTGGTTTGACATGTGGCGGTTGCTGATGCATGAGCTGGGGAGACATTTGTTGATGTTGCTGGCCATGTTGTTGAGGGTTTGGTGGGTAGGTCTGAAATGGGTTGAGATGCTGACTGTTGCCTTTACCTGGTGCCACTGCTGGACTCTGAGGCACAGGTGTCTTTGGTTGCGGAGAGGAGAGGTGTGGGGCAAAGTGGTGTCCGATGGAGTGTTGTCTCACACTGACTGGGGGAAGCGTGTGTCTGCTGGTGCCTTGCTTTGAGAGATCCATTTCTTCTATTTCTGCAAATACAGAAGGGAAGCAATGGTGCAATAGTTGGGAAAGACAACCTTTAAAGTGCATAGAGACCTATTCATCAGAAAGAATGTGGCTATGCACTGAAGTGATCGGTTGTGTAGATGATGGAAAAACAATCACACACAGCTTGTTGCACTTTTGTCTTGATTTACGACCATGCCGCTTTTTCAAACTTTTATTTGCATGCCGGTTGGTGTCTTTTTGATCTAATTTGAGAACAAAGTGGGTAAACAGGCCTGTGTAGTGAAACTTTATAGCCTGCACATGCTTGCCACACAAGCGCCGCATTCCATACAGTCCCATGATATGATCCGATTACGTGATTTTAACCCTAACTAGGCCTGGGTGGGGGGAAGGCCCCCCCCCCCCCCGACGTTTCGTGTGACGTAATGCTATCACGAAAAGCTATCGCCGCGATGTTTAACAACTTTTTTCTTTTGAGTCTCCCGCATCTTTTGACACCAAATTTGCGATGCCCGGGCGCGCAGTTACAATGTTGCACATAAATATGTACGAGCATGTCAGACCAAAGATTGCTCAAAAATGTGAATTCGTGGACAATTTCAATGCAAACTGTGTTTACAGGCAAATTTCATAAAAGCATGATTATTTGGGAGTTTTATTGATTAAAATCAATTAACAACATATTTTCTTATTCAAAACAATGCCGCGGACAAATTTCATTGAAAAAACAATGAAAAACAAAGTAAAAAAACAAGGAAATACATAATTCAAAAAACAAGAAAATATTTAAGAAATTTTTTCTGATTGCACAATTTATTTCTCTTACATTTGCTAAGGACACTAAAAAGAATATTTACACAAAAAATGTGCCTGTTTTGAGCTTTATTTAGTGATTTATATCAAATTGTCTAATTTCATGCATCATTATGCATAAATTAGCATAATTTAGCATAAACAATAATTTTTTTTTTTTTAAATTAACTTCATGGTACTTTAGATTACGTCATAGGCAATGCGTGTGCCAATTTCCGTCGCGATCGCACAGTCAACGGCCGAGAACTAGCCCGGCCTATTTAGGGTTAAAGGGGAGATTGTGCTTTGCTTCGTACACGAGGTTATGCATGATCGGTATCGGATCAGCATCGGCTTGGATGATCAGTAAAACCACTATGCACTAGTTTGTGATTAGTGATAAATGACCATAGTCTGGTAGGAGACCAAATACTGGCAGGCTTATCCTATGAGTATTAGATGAGATGGATACAGATGCAGCTGAGTGAGGCCTATGCTGAGCAGTGGGCGCTTGTGTACTTTCGCACCCGTTTGTCAAATGACCCCCAAACATGCACAAACTCACTATAAATATCCAACAGACTCAAATATTTGCATCCAAGTGAGATTCAAGTCCAGTAGAAAAGGAATTTTTCACCGTTTTGACACTTTTACACAACTTGTCGGAATGTCGATTGAAGCTAGTTCGCTCTGCGATAACTGCATTGTGCACAGGAGCAGGTAGCACAGCACCGTGTACATAACACGTTCACAGCAGCAAGCGCTGCAATTCTCCATATCGCATAGGCGATATCAAGGCGATATCAAGTGTTATAAAATGGGTTCAAGAATGTAGCCAATTGGAAGCGCTGAAATGAGTCACGTGTGCGTGCATTTTTTCTCACTAACATGCACGGCCTGAATCACAATGTTTACACTAGCAGTGCGCACTCAATCAGTTGTTACAAATGCGTCGCGCGCTACTTCTAGTTCAGGCTGCCAGCCGGCCTTTCTTGTGGATACATGTGGCGTACGTATACTCTTATACGTACATGCTCACAGTACTTTTATGTGCGGGATTTCCGAGTGCGACGTGCGGAATATGTTTGGGACGAACATCTTCGGACATCTTGACTTTTTGACTTGAGCTAGTGCTACATGTAGCTGACTGGTATTGACCCACAAAGGTACGTGAAAAATGCTGTTAGTTTTCGACCCATTTTATAAAACAAATGATGCACAGGATTATTTCGTGGCGTTAGTGGAGATGCAGCTCACTCGAGGGTATTTACAATGTAGTGCATGTTTCACAATTGTAAATACCCTCGAGTTGGCTACATCTCCACTAACGCACTCTATCCTGTGCATCATTTGTATCATATCGTTCGATACCTCCGATATCGAACCTCTCAGGCTGGGACAGTCACTTCCGGTTACTGATTTGCGTGTGTGCTTTTCTATAGGTGAACTTGCAAGCTTTGTTTTGGATCCAAAGAAATATATGTTTTGACTCTAGTTTATTTCCCCAATATAACTATCCATTACACCATGGGGTTTTTCTGTGAGGCAGCAGAGTGTACTTCTGATGATGCTAAAAGGAAACTAGAAATGTTGCTATGGCGACTGGTATGCCTCCGCCATAATGCATGATTCTCCTCATAGGTCTATAGTACATGTGGACAATGTGTGATTACATTTTCACAAAACTGGCAAAATATCAACATAACATGTTTGTCACAAAAGTGTTGAATGTTCACCTTCCTTGACATAGGTTTAATTGGACGAACAGGAGAGCACGTATTTGGGGATTGAAGGACTTTAACTTGACTTTGACCCTTTCATAAGTTTATGCCTTGAGTAAGTTTCAAGGTATGGAGAAAAAATGCAATTTCTGTATTGAATAGTAAATTGTTACCATTTTCATCTGGCCATTGACCCTAAAACTCATAAGAGAATTACTGTCAGGCAGAACATGCATAAATATGTACTAAGTTTCATTATAACTTGAGCCACTTCCGAAATATGGAGGAAGAAGTAAGTTCAGCACTTTCACTTGATCTTTGACCTTTTGACCTTTTTGGCAAAAAACAAAAAACAAAAACAAAAACAAAACTTTCTAGAGAATCACTATCAGGTTAAAAATGCCTACACCAAGTTTAAAAAAAAATCCTGCTGGCATTGCACAAATAGGAGGGAAAAAGTAAAATTTTGAAGTGTTGCCCTTGACCTTTGACCCCATGAACCCCAAATTCCCTAGCTAATCACTGCCAGTCAGTACATGCATATATACTATGTTCCATGAAGATACCTTGAACTATTTCCAAGATATGGAGAAAAAAGTTAAATTTCACATTTTTTACTTGACCTTTTGACCTTTGACCTTTGACCACATGATCCCAAACTTTCACTAGAGAATCTTGATTGAGTAATACATGTATACACTAAGTTTCAAGAAAATATCTTCAGGCATGGCATAGATATGGGGGAAATAGTAAAATTTTAAGCATTTGACCTTGACCTTTTGACCTTTGACCTTGAGCATGTGCACCCAAAAGTTGATAGGCACAACTTCACCCCCTAATACACTTACATGCCAAGTTTCATTAGGATACCTCAAAAGGTTTTGGTAGTTACCCTGTCCACAAAATTCATTACGGACGGACGGAAGGACGGATGGACAACCCGAAAACATAATGCCTCTGGCACCACTTCGTGGCAGAGGCATAAAAACTGGACAAATATCCGTGCTCCGAGCAGTAGAGGTGCACCACATGCACTGGCCGCAAATATTTTTTCCGTACATGGAAACGCTATGGGCCTACTCTCGGTGTACACATGAAACATATTTATTAGTACATTCACATATCTTTGTGTGGATCGCGTGTGCATGCAGCGCACGCCCAATGCAGCAAGATAGCTACTAGTATATATGTGTGTGTGTGTGTGTGTGTTGTGTATGTACAAACATTCGTGCGTAAACATGTCACTGCACTCACGAGGTTCGTCACGTCCAATATAAGTGATCAACTAGCTAACTACTGTATAACTGCAAGAAACTGAACTGTTGCTTGCGATAGCTCTACAACACACATCATATGCACCACATTGCACACACACAGCTAGCTAGCCCGACCAGACGCTGTTAGTACGCTGTACAGCGACTGGGCTGTGTAAAGTTAACAGCTAGCTTAACTCTGTAGTGTACATTGTACACAATCACGCTCACATATCACGTACGTCTAACTGACTAATCAGTTTGAAAACGCAGAACTAGACTCTACTGAAGTTTGATCTACTACTTAGTATTATTAGTTTACATGTGGATTGGTAATGATCTTATTGTTTATTTTGAAAGTGCACTCGCGATGCTCGAGTCACTGGTAACACTGAGAAGTCGATTGTGAATATATGTCCGCTTCATAGCCAAGTACGAAATAGGCCTACTGTGGTAGCGATATATTTACGAATACTAGTACCTGATCGACAAAAAGGGCGTGTAAAAGATTTCGGAAGAGCTCTTATTTGGCTATTTATGCAGGTTGTAGCTCCACAGTCAACTGCATTTTCTTCGAACCATGCTCACCATGCCATGGCGCCGGCTGCCTTGGCCGACAATCACGATGCACGATGAATAATGTCCCATAGCGTTTCCATGTACGGACAAAATGTTCGCCAGTAGGATACCTCAACAGGTTTTGATAGTTACCTTGTCCACAAAATTCATTACGGACGGACGGAAGGAAGGACGGACGGACGGACGGACGGACGGAAGGATGGACGGACGGACAACCCGAAAACATAATGCCTCCGGCACCACTTCGTGGCGGAGGCATAAAAAAAACTGGAAAAAAATGAAGCAAAAGTTTTTACAAAATAGAGAGCTCACTGAAAAGATACTGGAAGGAAAGAAAGAGAAACTTCATTAAAAAAGGAAAGCAAAGAGAAAAATAAAGATTGAAAACAGAAAAGCACTAGGTAGAATAATATACAGTGTAGAATGTCAGAGTGATGAATCAAACCTGGATGAAAGCAAAGATTACAAAGGAAAGAAAGAATTAAACAGGATGAAAAGGAAATAAAGGAAAGGATTCATCAGAATGACACATAAAATATATACACAGGGAAATCCCGTTATAACGAGATCGTCGGTTCCGGGTGATTTTTCTCGTTATATCCAGATTCTCGTTGTATCCGAACACTTGTGGAAAGTACACTTTCTACAAGATATGAAACTCGTCACACTGAAGACGAGTTAGGTGATACACTTGGGGTCATCCGATGTCGGTCATCGGTGATCGACAAAGAAAAGAATGTGATAGAGCACCTTGAAGTTATATTGAGATACTTAGTTGAACTTTTTTTTTGACCTACATTATTCAGATCGCTTTTTTTTTTCTGTCACACAAACTAATTGGAAATTCTGTGCGTGTGCGACTAAGTCGATTTACAGGCTTTTTGAGTACGTACAGTGTATTTACAAAGTGATCCTCGACACGAACAAATTAAACATGACAATTGAGTGTTTTAATAACCATCTTGGCTTTAACATTGGCCTTTTAAAACATGACCTTTGACCCTCATTTACATAACCAATATGACTCCCTCTAATCTTGTTATCATAATTTAATATGATCAGTTCAGAGAGCTCTTACAGCTATAAAAGCCTGTGAGATTTACCAGCAGTAAAAGCAATGAAGCCTCCAATACAAAACAAAGGGATATAGAGCAAGTGTGTCTGTTTACATGAGAATATGATTTATACCTGGACGAAAGTGGCATTACCTCAATTAAAGAAAAAAGGGAAAAAGAAAAACTATTCTTGCTTCTCATCCTATGAGGTTAATTATTTGAAATTTCACGGGCCCAAACGTATGGCTCCGGCGAAAGAGACAACGCCATGTAACTATAGATCTCCTCCAACCAAGAGTAGTGAACGGAAGCTTATACATGAATGATAATTTATGACAATCACACATGATCGACACACATTCAAAGGGGACAGTTAGAAGTGGAAGGAGTGCTTAGAGGGCGCCTCTCCGACTACCTACGTTGTACGTTGTAGTATACGAGAGTGAATGCCATTCAAATAACACGCAGATGAGGAGTGAAGCAATAAGGACGTTTACAGACCTGATTTCAGCCACAGATTTCGTTGAGTTCTTGACGTAATTAAACAAAAAATCGCATACCGATTATTGAATGATTATCATAGATTACGATAATTCCTTGTATTTTAGTTTTCCACGATTAATAAGGATATTCATGAAGGAGTCGCACAATTGTGCACAACCACACTGAAAAATGACGTCTGCGAAGGAATAGAGGTGCAGCCGCTGTCTCTACAGCGGCTTCGTGTAGCTAATTTGTACTGTGCTTGTGTACAGAGCAGCATTTCATAATCAAGCGATCAAGATTTTCCAATGATTTTCCTACACCTGCAAATTCTAAAAGTGTTTAAACTTCACATCTATTCGACTTTAGAGACTCAGATGCAAGTAATTTATTTTACTACCTTAGTAGGTTACTGAATAACAAGGCTAAGAGTGAGTTTGTAGTAGTTTAACGTTTATGTACATGTTTGGCGATCATTTGACAAACGGATGCAAAAGTACACTAGCGCCGAGCTGTGTAAATGTTTTAAACCTATAGATATAATTGATTGTGAGCATCGATTGTGTGCATGGTGATGAGCACCGGCAACTGAATTGCAATTCTCGCTCGCCAATGACGTAAAAAACTCCTGCGCACGCTAAAGAGCTCTGTCACAGGTGCACTATGGGATTCCTCGGTCCATTGTTCACTTCCGGTTGTCTCACACGAGTTGCAGTTCCCATACGATTCAATGGAGTTCTTTGTTTGCTTTTCCGTTGTTGGCCCTTTTTTTCTTGGCTATATAATATATTCAGCTTAAAAGAGTTGAAAGTGTCTAAGCTTTACTGATTTGCGGTCACTAGAGTCATGGTTCACTACTGCAAGACTTCAATGTGCTGGTCACATGATGGAAAGCAAAGAAATCTTCAACAAAAAATACCTCTTTATAAGGACAAGTGTTGTAAGTGCATGTGCAGCCAAAACCAGGGCAAGTTTGCCCCATGAGCTATCCCATAATGCATCTAAAACGCTGCTCTGCGCATGGCACCTACGACACACGTGTTAGTTAGCGATACCCTCAATTGGATAGCCAATACTCATAGGAGTCATAGAATTGTTCCAGCCAGCCAGCTCCAGTGGCAGTGCAGTGCCAGTGGCAGTGCATTCAGCAGAGACAGAGTGCCGAGTAACGTTATGAGTATGACCATTAATGATGGCTAGAGTAACTGCGTCAGTAAGCAGCCGTGCAGCCGTTCGCGGCAGGTACAACATACACAGTAATATACAGCTAAACACAGCATTGCACTGTTACATGCACAACACATACACACACTAGCAATCAACAAAAACCAACCGATAAAATGGGCATGATCTCTGACGAAAGTGAAATTTTCTCACCTAAATTACAACATATCGCATCCAAAATGAAATTTTCGGTACTTCTTAACATAACAGTTAAGAAACAATGGTCCAAGAAACTGGATTTTTTGTCGTTTTCTCGATGTTCATGGATTTTAAAAACATATCCTCACGTAAAATAGAATTTTCGCGAGCCGATGTGGGCCGCCATTTTTCTCGGAATGTGGATGTTACCATCGAAAAAAAATGAGAAAAACACGAGAAAGACATCAACAACACCGCCAGAATTGCGATCTTGTTTGCGGCCAATGCATGTGTGCACGCTATTTTCACGTGCTTTCGCAATGGGAATTGGCGCTTACACAATGTTCGTGAGACATGTGAAGGCGTTCAGCTAATGATCGCGGAGCACGCGCATATTGCATAGGGATTGTACATCATGCCGCAAGCAGAAATACTATGTCGCATATCGCCCGTATCGGCGAAAGACACCGGGTTTTGCCCTGGTAAATCATGAAAACTACGTTGGTCAATGGTAAATTTCTTTCATGAAAACAATTGCGTTAATGAATGATCTTGTCTGTGATATATGAAATGGTTGAAAATAATTTGCCTGATTTGTTTACAAGTTGGAAAAACCCTTAACAATGCTTAAACTGCCGCAAACGGGATATTTTACTCTAGACCCTAGCTACTCTAGGCCTGTAACCATTAGACATAACATCTATGTCGAGCATATTTTGCCATAGCTAGTCTAGTGTCAGTGAAAGCCGACTAGAACTTCCTAATCCTACCTTACCGAAGCAGATCAATTCAAAATTCTATACACATCTCAGTCCTTTTTAGCCGTTAGCTGTCGCTGTAAATTTAACCGTTACAGATATCGGGACTGGTAGGCCTAAATATACATGCTTCGCACTGCACTGCCGGCTGCCACTGCGTCTGGTCAGGCTATTCAAACACTGACAGTTAGCAGGTTAGTGGTGTAGCGCTAGTGCAACTGCAAAGCACAGGCTGAATACAGTGCCGAGCTGAGCAGCGAGATGAGAGCGAGCATCGCGAGACTTGGCTGGGGACCTATTCGCTGGAGCTGCAGACAGTGACCTGGGCATTTATAAATCACTCATTATGTTACTATGCAGGCAAATTAGCAATCATAACACGGGACAAAATGTGCTCTAATAATTTTTCTTGACATACAAACCTCAATCAGACGAAACTGCTTAACCAGTCATAGAGAAGTTGACAGTTATATTTACTAACAATCAATTTAGGTACGCCCATGCAACTGCCATCTTGCCAAGCTTACGCAAAGGATTATGGGAATTTGGAAATCACGAACTGCAACCTCATACCCAGTTACCCTGTGTTTTTGAGAGCAGACACTGTTCAGTACAGGGAGGTGCCACCACCTCCCTGGTTCAGTACAGTATCAGTGTTCAGTGTCATCTGACAGTGTCATCTGACACTGTTCAGATGCAGTCTGTGACAAGATAAAATCCCGATCGAATCCCATTTTCTTTGTTAATTTTTACACTAATAAGATAAAATAATAATACACCTTTGTAAATAACATGTTCGGCTAATTCTCCCATCATTGTAACTTTCTTTTGTTTTCCTTCGAAATTAACCCTATAGGTTGATCATCAACCTATAGGGTTAATTTCGAAGGAAAACAAAAGAAAAAGATGTGATCTAGGCCGATCATTCTACCTTTTTGAATATTATAGGGCAGGACCGGCGGAGAGTTTTCAAAAGTGTCGGAGGGGGGGGGGGCACTTCCGGGTTTGAGTTGAGTTGAGTTTTAGTTTATTTATAACAACGACATTATGTACAAGAAAGTTTGAATACATGTTTAGCACACATAACTATCTAAACGATTTAAAAACATATCGAATAATGGATAAATGACTCAGAAGTCTAAAACTATTTATCCAAAAAAAAGAGCTACAATATGGCAATAGTGTACGTACACAATGAGGTTGCTAAAAGAACCAGGAGGGAGCACAGGTGCTAATATTAGTCCTTTAACCCGTGTTACATAATGAACACAGGGGCGTCACCAGCTTTTTTACAAGGGGGGTGCGTTTTGACACTAAAAATGTACCTGGAAGATTTTTTTTTTTAATATATATATTTGATATTGGTGCCTGTATCATCATGTACATTGAATACACTTCTACTGTAAATATTATACATGTATATACGTACATTGTTAGTTTCACGTATTCATAAGCATAAGTTAAACATACTTTATAGTGGAAAAATAACTGTAAAGGACTATGATTATATAACATGGGGGGGGGGGGGTTAGTGACGGTGTGAGATCCTCGGCTAGGGAGCGAAGCGACCGAACGGGGGAGGGTGTGGGAGTGGGATACCCCCTTCCACGGTTGGGACTTTTTGCAAAAATAAAGTATAAAAGTCGCGTTTATAAGGCATTTTAAATCAAATTTCTGGGAATTGAACATTGTAAAAAAATAACTGTGAAGGACTATGATTATAACATGTGGGAGGGGGGGGGGTATTATGTTACGGTGTGAGATCCTCGGTGAGGGCCGGAGCGAAACGACCGAGCGGGGGAGGGTGTGGGAGGGGGATGCCCCCTCCCACGGTAGGGACCATTTTGTAAAATCAGAGTATAAAAGTCGCGTTTGTAGAGCATCTAAAAGCAAATTTCTGGGAATTAAACATAGTGAAAAAAAAATCACTGTAAAGGACTATGATTATAACATACGGGAATACATGTGACGATGTGAGATCCTGGGCGAGGAAAGAAGCTAAGCGGCCGAGCGGGTGAGGGTGTGGGAGGGGGATACCCCTCCCATGGTAGAGGCTTTTTGTAAAAGCAGAGTAGAAAAGTCCCGTTTGTAGAGCATTTTAAAAGCAAATTTCTAGGGTATTTAACATAGTAAAAAAAAAAACACACACACACTGCGAAGGACTGTGATCATAACTTATGAAAACTATTCTTTTCACTATTAAGAGGAAGTCTGAAATGTATTCATTAAAAGCTTAAAAATGACCGCATTATTCGAGCAATGCAATTTGTTCTTATATAAGCATAAAAGTATAGAAGAAAAGGAAAAATGTAAGGTTTAATGTGTGTTTCCGGGTGCACACTCGAGGACGCTAGGCTGCCATCTTAGAATTATTCATAAGGAAGTATTCGTGTATAGATATTATAATGTAAATTGTTAGTTATGGGAGAAAAATTTTGCATTTTCAGTTATGAAATTGACAACTTTTAGACGAGAAAAGTGCCTTTATTGTTCATTTTGGTCTTTCGATAATTTATCAATTATTTGTCACAGAGAGCAGGGGGGGGGGGGGGGGGCAAAACCTCGTTTTGCCCCCTGATGCACACTTCTATGAAATATTCCGAAGATTGTCAGTCCCCAAATGTGTCGAGTCTTAATCTTTTGGTAGGGACCGGGCGGGGGAAACATTAATCAAAGAGGATGAGGGAACTTTTGAAAATATTTGAATTCAAGTGACAGATATATCAAACATGGTTTTTGATGAAATATTGTGAAATTTGTCAATCCCCCAAGTTTTCTAAGTGCATGGATATAGCGTATAATAATCAGATGTTATAGTGTATAAATATATCAATGTAAATTGTTAGTGTATTATTCGCCCCGTTATGAGAGAAAAATTTCGCATTTTCCGTTATGAAATTGACAACTTTAAGACGAGAAAAGCGCCTTTCTTGTTCATTTTGGTCTTTCAATAATTTATCAATTACTTGTCACAGGGAGCGGGGGGGGGGGGGGGGGGGGCAAAAATTCGTTTTGTCCCCTGATGCACAACTTCCATGAAATACTCCGAAGATTGTCAGTCCCCAAAATGTGTCGAGTCTTAATCTGTGGGTAGGGACCGGGCGGGGGAAACATTAATCAAAGTGTGATGAGGGAACTTTTGAAAATATGAATTCAAGACATAGTGACAGATATATGAAACATGCTTTTTGATGAAATATTCTAAAATTTGTCAGTCCCCCAAGTTTTCTAGGTGTATGGTTGGAGACCTAGCGGGGGAGGGTGTGGGAGGAGGCAGCCCCTCCAACGGGACAGAGATTTTCAGAACTGAAATTCAACAATCCGTTGCAGAATGAAATATTTGGACAGTTTCTTTTAAAATAGGAAGAAAATTTTCCTCATTTCGAGAATTATAGGATGACGTTTGCCCCCTTGTCCTCCGGGATTGATGCTCCTGCATACGAGAAAGCTGTTTCATTTTTAGAATTCAAATGAAAATAGCTCATAAAGACATTTGGAATTTAGGAAGCTCTCAATCCCCCCAAGACTTTTAGTGCACTGATAATATGAAGGGAAACCAAGCGGGCAAAGGGTTAATTAAAAGGAGATAGTTATCCCCTCCCACACGACGGAACTGTTAATTTTATTTTTTTTTTTGCACACTTGCGATAAGAAATTTGTTAATCTATCAATCTAAAGGTGTATTAAGTCCATGAAGAAAGAGACCAAACCGGAGAGGGTGTGGGAAGGGGTAGCCCCCTCCCACACGAGAGAGACTTTTCATTTTTAGAATTGAAATTCAGCAACCAGGTTCTATCACACTTTGGGTGAAATATTTTGACAGATTTCTATCAAAAAAGCAAGAAAATCTTCTCATCTCGGGAATTATGACTATATGTGTGTTGGGTGTGGGGCAAATGATAATATTATGCTTACCCTTGCAATATTTTTATGGGGGAACTTTTTTTCTGTAAAAAAAAGCAAGAAAATCTTTTCATCTCGGGAATTATTACTTATGGGGGGGGGGGGGGGCAAAATTATTATAATATGCTTATGCCCCTCCAAAATTTGTATAAGTCTAAGGCTCGCAATTGGGCTCGCATTTTCAATTTGGATTGGTCAGAAATAAAGTGCTGTACGTAGACCCTACATCGTTGCAGCACACGTACAGTACACGACACGCAAACGTGCACGTGCTCCGTACCGTACGATTATGTACTGTACTGTCGATAAACAGTGAACACTGCAAAATAGATATGTATTAAATCAGTGCTGCCAGAGCCTGGGGTGCGATTTTTTTTTTCCCCCACGAATTTCTTGTCCCTGGTCCAAAATGAAATGAAAATAGCAATAAAAAAAAGATAATAACAAAGAAAATTATTTAGCGTCCGGCGTTGAGGTCGCTCGCAGACTAATTGTATTTTTTTTTTATGTTTTGGTCTGAAGGGGGGGTGCGTTCGCACCCAACGCACCCCCCCCCCCTGGTGACGCCCATGTGAACAAATAAAATACGTATTATAAAAATACTGTTATAACTAACGTTATTGATTTGTAGTACCGTTGTCTACACAGATTTAAAGGACCCCTGAAATCCAAATGCATGTTGATTTGTGTTGATTTATGATACCCTCAACATCACTTTTGCGGTGAAACAAATATCTAGAAACATTCCATATATTTTTAAGGATTTTTTCTTCTATTTTTCTTCAGATTACCTTGGAACACCCACAAAAAATCCTTCCAAACCAATATTCCTCAGATGACCTCATCTGTCAATCATTGCTAAAGTACTGAAATGTTTAACAAAAGACATTATGGAATGCACCTTCCCCTCGACTCAGCATAACTTGCATGTTTCTGTGATATTAATGTGACTAACAAAAGACAAAGCGAGTGCTAGGCATCTGGCATGCCACTTACGTACTTCCGGGGTCAGTGGCTTAACTACGGGGGGCACGTCCCCCCCCCCCCCCCCATCAGCTGGTAAAAACAAAAAACAAAAACGAAAAATATAGCTACAAACGGCAGTTTTGGGACTGTAAAATGTCAAAATTTTCAAGCTCGCTCGCTCCGCTTGCTCGCATTTAATTGGTATGCAATTCTCCTGATGTTGCTGCCAGTAATTTGTCGTTTCACACCGGTCATTCCATAGTCAATGTAAGGAAAACTATTAACACGTAACAAGCATTGCACCGACAAGAAAGATAGGAGTTTTTGCACCTGGATCTTATATTTTTCGGGAAGATGGGTAAAAATGATAACATAACTACTGTATTCAAGACACATGAAGAAAAGCATGTTTCTTCAGACGCTGGCTCACTTTCGCTCGCTCGCACACACAAATAAGAGAAATAATTGATGATTCTGGATATATGGAATGACTTTAGAGGGTATTGTTATTAGGTATTCGCACCCCCCCCCCTCCTTTAATTTCCAAAGGGGAAAAATGAAGCCACAAACGGCAGTTTTTGGACTGTAAAATGTCAAAATTTTCAAGCTCGCTCGCTCCGCTCGCTCGCATTTCAGGGGCGGATCCAGAAATTCTGTAAAGGGGGGGGGGGGGGGGGGTGACTAATATTTCTGGTGCCACTTCCGGGTTTCATTTCTTTTTTTTCTTTTGTTTTTAACGAAAAATAAAGGGGGGGGGGGGCGTGCGCAGGTTGCGCCCCCCTCTGGATCCACCACTGCATTTCACCTGATGTTGCTGCCAGTAATTTGTCGTCTCACATGCACACCGTCATTCCACAATCAATGTAAGGAAAGCTGTTAACATAACAAACATCACCGACAAGAAAGATAGGAGTTTTTGCATCTGAAACATATTTTTCGGGAGGATATTTATGGGTAAAAATGATAACATATTGTATTCAAGACACATGAAAAGAGCATGTTTCTTCAGGCGCTGGCTCGCTTTCGCTCGCTCGCACACACAAAATTAAGAGAAGTATAAAATGATGATTCTGGATATATGGAATGACTTTAGAGCGTATTGTTAAAAGGTATTCGCGCCCCTTTAATTTCTAAAGCGAAAAATATAGCTACAAACGGCAGGTTTTTCTTTTTTAACCGTAAAATGTCAAAATTTTCAAGCTCGCTCGCTCCGCTCGCTCGCATTTATGTTATGCAATTCTCCTGATGTTGCTGCCAGTAATTTGTCGTTTCACACCGTCATTCCATAATCAATGTAAGGAAAACTGTAACAAACATTGCACCGACAAAAAAGATAGCAGTTTTTGCACCTGGATCTTATATTTTTCGGGAAGATGGGTAAAAATGTAGGTATTCAATACACATGAAAAGAGCATGTTTCTTCAGACGCTGACTAGCTTTCGCTCGCTCGCACACACAAATAAAGGCCGTGTCACACCCTTCCGGGCAAGCTACGCGGGCTTGTTGAGAGGAGAGATTTTCCAGCACTCAGTAGAATTTTCCGCGGGCGGACAAGAATGTTTGCGAGTTTCGCACTTGTTTCTTACCTGGATGCGTGCTACTTATACCTTCTAATTGCGTGTATTCCGTGTGACCTGCGTGAGAGCAGGATTTGAAACCGATCCGTTTTCTGTTACGAGCGACTTACGGATACTGAGAAGTACCTGCGTTGGAGTTGCCTGCGAGGTGCTGCCGGTAAGGGTCTCCTACTGGTGTTCTGCGTGTACCTCTGCAAGCGAACCCCCACGACTCACTCCGAACAAGTTTTGAACATGCTCAAGGCCTTGTCATACCGTATCTGGGGAAGTTTTGCGGCTTGACTTACGGGGAAACAAATTTAGTGTTTGCTACCCGGAGCTCTCCGCAGTTGGTCCGCACCTGACAGTACCTATAGCGCGTATCTCGCCTGTAGTTGCCCGGAGGTGCTCACGCAAGTCCAATTTAACCGCAGCTAGGCTTTTAGCATGACCAAAACTTTTTCCGGGTAACTCGCGGGGATGCCCGGAGAGGTTCCTCGCAGAACGCCAGTAGGAGGCCCCTAGCGGCAGCACCTCGCAGGCAACTCCCACGCAGGTAGCCTACTTCGCAGTCCTGGGGCCCGTTGCATAAAAGTTACTATTATGGCAACTTTGCCATCCAATGGGTGACTTCCATGGCAACAATACTCAACAGCCAATCAAAATCAAGAATTCCATGGGCATGAAGTTACCATTGGATGGCAAAGTTACTATAATTGTAACTTTTATGCAACGGGCCCCAGGTATGGAGCCAAGATAATGACATTCTGTGGGACTTCTGCCATTCCTTCAGAGGAATTCCTTCACTGAGTTGTCAGCCCCCACGCGCCTGGCACACAGGTCACACAGTATACCCGCAAGTAGAATTTAAGTAGAACGCGTCTAGCAAGTAAGACACACGCACTGACTCGCCCAAATCCTTGTCCGCCCTCAGAAATTGTCCGATATGCTGGAAAATCTCGACACGCGACAAGCCCGCGCAGCTTGCCAGGAAAGGTATTACAGGGCCTACTGGTTGCGGGTAAAAAGATTTGCGTGCGCACCTCCGGGCGACTACGGGTGAGATACGTGCTAGGTACTGTCATGTGCTGGTCAACTGCGGGGACCTCCGGGTAATAAAAATTGTTCTTCGCAAGTCGCACGCAAGGCTTGCCCAGAAAGGTGTGACACGGCCTTAAGTGAAGTAAATGATGATTCTGGATTATATGGTATGAGTTATTGTTATAAGGTATATTCGCAATAAATTATCAGCAATGCCAGCAGTTATAGCCTGCAATAAGAGATTGAAGCTACACGTAGTGGGTTATCAGAAAGATAGCTTTCTCTTTCATTATGAATATTATGTGTATTCCTGAGCGCTCGCTACCCTCGCTCGCGCATAACTTCGTAGCGAAGAAAATTATCATAATTGATAATTTATGATTAATGCAATATTCGGATTATGTACGTAGCTACATTTTAATCATCATCATCTTCATCACCATTCTGAGCGCAGAAACTAAATGTATATAATATTAATAATAATAATAATAGTGGCTACTTGTATAGCGCACAGGTCAACTTTTCAGTGCTCATGGCGCTTCAAAAATGAAAAAATATCATATATTTACAAGCATATACATATTCAAACATTTCAACAAAGAAGAAAATGGTAAACAAAAGCAAATATATACCAAATAAAGAATACAACATATATCAATTAAAGATACAATTACATACAGCAATTACAGTCCTCAGTATGAAAGGAACAGATAAGTTTTAAGTTTGGATTTGAATGACTCTGTAGATGACAGTTCCCTTAACTGAAGAGGTAACTGATTCCACAATTTTGGTCCCATAACGGAAAAAGTACGATCACCATACCCATGTTTTACTCTGGGTGTTTGGAGTAAGAATGCATCTGATAATGAACGTAGCCTTGGTGTCGGATTGTATTTTTGAACATAATTACTTATGTATATTGGGGAAAAAGAATGAACTATGTTAAAACAATATTTCCATTCCATTTTCCAGAATTATTCAGATTTACAAAATCATTACAAAATCTACCCAAAGTATGTATGAAATCGCACGATGACCAACAAATATTAAAAAAAAAATCTCCTACCGTGAGGGGGGGGGGGGGGGGGGGGACACCCCCACACCCCCACACCCCCCCTCGCTCGCTACGCTTCCTCACTTTTCGCCCCCTTTACGGAATTCCTGGATCCACCCCTGACTATTATACACGTACAGTTGAACCTCTATTATCCGGCCTCCCTTTATCCGGACCTCTCTATTATCCGGACGCAATCTCGCGGTGATTTTTTTTTTTTTTTTTTAATTATGGGAAGAAAGGGGGATTCCCAACTCCTTGAGTACTCCTACCCAAACACACATGAATTACATATTACTTCCAATATGATTAACATACATTGCATTAAATTTCCTTCCAAAGCTTCCCTTCAGACATTTCAACATTCTGAAACATCCCCAAATGTAACAATGAAAAGGTTGCAGTATACACATTACTACATGTGGTACTACAATGGGCTACATCAGTACATGTGTATGTATATGTACATGTATAAAGCATTGAGTCTCCCGTATCCGGCCAAATCCCTTATCCGGATGAGCCCCGGTCCCGACTTGTCCGGATACGAGAGGTTCAACTGTACAGTAAAAAGAAGAGTCCTATTCGTGACAATGTTGCGCTGTGGAATGTATCACATTCCGTTATGTATTGTAGTCCCCAATAAGTTTGCAGACTGACAGCACGCACACAGACACACGCACGCACGCACGCGCACTATACACACCTTTAAAATTACTTTTCCACGAGGTGCCCCCCCCCCCCCCCCCTTCCCCCCTGACCCACTGTTCGGGGTAAAAAAGTGTGGGGGCCAAAGTGATGACACCTTATGTATTCCTTTGTATGGTGCACAAAAAAGGGGGGGGGGGGGGGCAGAGCCCCCTAGCTCCCCCCCCCCCCCCCCCCGTTCCGCCGGCCATTTATGGTTTAGAGGTTAATCTGTAGGCCCTATAATTAAATAGTACCGTTATCCACCATACCACGGGCCCAAGCAGCAACTTCAAGTAACATGGAAGGGTGCTGGGTCCTGGAGAGTCACATACATAGTTGCGCATGAAGGGATGGATAAAACAAAACGACATTTAATTGATTTTTATGTGGGAACGTCAAAACTCCTTCAATTGTAGGGCCTATCTACCAAGATTGGGTATTAAACAAAGTGTCCTTATGTAGCCAAATTAATCAATATTCTTTTCAGTCTCGAACAGAACATTTTTTTTATTATTATTATTCGCCATTTCTTAAAGGGATGATTTAGTTTTGGTTTACCTGGCATCAGATTTCTATTTTGTTGTTGTTGTTGTTGTTGTTGTTGTTGTTGTTGTTGTTGTTGTTGTTGTTGTTGTTGAGAGAGAATGAGAAACCTCTATGAAAGACTACATGCAATTTCAAGAAGAAGTCAAAGTTTATTTGGTAAAAATTGGTTTTGACATGGATGAGATTTCCAAACCAAAGCGATTCTAATTAAAAAAAAAAAAAAAAAAAAGTAGGACCCACCTTAGAATATTGCTTTGTTTTGCCTTGATATGGATATGGATGTGTATGATGCAGGGCCCTACTGCGCGTGACGCATATCGGATGAGATTTACTTTGGTTTGGAATATCTCAGCCATTTGAAAACCGAATTTAATTTAAAAAAAAAAAAAATCTTTGAATTCCTCTGCTCATATAAGTAGCATTTCATCTTTGTATCTCGCAAAAAGTTAAAATCCTGTAACACCACTGAGCATGGGGTAGAGGTTGCTCAAAGCCAGTTTTTGTATTCGATTAGGCCTATTCGATGAGGAGAAAATGGCAGCGTCGATAGACGGGATTTTGCCGGAAAATCTTGCAACGAGTGCATCAACTTGTAAGGTGCTGGTCGTGGGAGCTGGTGGAATAGGATGCGAACTATTGAAGAATCTAGTTCTCACGGGCTTCAAGACAATAGTTGTCGTAAGTACTGAAGCTCATTTTTCTTTGTTTGACTATTTCGTTGCGTGTCGGTGCGGTAATACAGTCCCATATACTCTAAACTGTGTTGTCCGAGGGAACGAAACAAAAACGGCGCTGCTGCGCGCGCTGTAGACATCTCCAGACTCTAAAGGCATAGACCTAAAGCCTGAAATAATAAACCTTAATAAAAAAACTTCAAATATTTGTAGGGGCCCAGGCAGGGCATCTAGTCTAGTGTATACCCGTACATAGCCCGACCAGACGCTGTTAACAAAGTACTAGCCCGACCAGACCCCGTGCGCTAAGCTAGCACGGGGTCTGACGGTGTGTGATACACATATCTACGGAACCCCTAGCCCGACCAGACGCTGTTAATACGCTACGCGAAACAGCGTCTGACCTACGAGCAGGCACCTTCACAGTGGGAAACCACAACACAACTCCAAAACTTGTGAAAATTTTTACGTTTCTTGTAAACAATGCACACGTTACCCTACATTACTCACCTTAAGTGAATGCTTGTATTACAGAATGTTCGTAAATCCATTGAGAGCCATCACGATGAGTCCGTGGGACAAAAAAAAAGACACTTTCTGGCGGATTCCCTGACCGACGGGGTTCATCGTTGCAGAATTAAAGATGGCGCCTTGACCTCTGCAAATTATGCGCATGCGCGACCGGAAGTGCTCCAAAACTTGGGCCAAAAATCTCTGTCGCTATTTTGCAAATGCACGTATCAATATCCATATCTATTGGAAAAAATGCTCTTGATAAGTATTTACAATGTATTGGAAAAGGACGAGGAAGAAGAGAGGTGCACTTGTACGCTTGAGAACGTATTCCAGAACCTATATCGTATTGAGTACACATGTACTGCCCAAACGTCGTCTGCTGCGGAGATATCTTTTGCGTACGTGCGCTGCTTGAGTGTAGCAGCGCAGCACGGTCGACAGCGCGACCTTTTGAAAGGGCATTCAGATCATGTGACCTCCGGATATTGGACATGGCCTGGCGTGAAAGACGATGTACCGTTCGTGAACCGTTCACACATGCTGCATATAACCATCATTTCAGGTAAGTTATTTAATCTAAATTTCAATATTCATAGCATAGATATGAAGTCTCATTATCATTTTGTTCGTCAGATGAGTTTCAAGTGACAAAAAAATGATCTAAAGTATCAAAATTCAATCCGACCGCATGCGGTCGTTGGACCCTCTTCGTGTTTGGAGCTTCGTTGGCACAGCCCTATCGCGCTACGTATGTACAGCGGCGACTGGGCTGTGTATAGTTACGGAACCCCATACACATATCTACTAAACCACTCGAACACGACCACACAACAAAACTATTGAAAATTTCTACATTCTTTTCACAAATTTTACGAATCACTCACATGAATTGAGATACTTGGACTATGAGCATGGTATTTCAGTCCATAGTGAGCCCTCACGCAACATACACTGAGCAAAAAGTCCAATCTTAACCCGGAATGCTGTGATCATCGCGGGGCCATTCAAAATACATTTGTATACCTTTCCCAGCTTTGAACGATGCAAATTGCGCTGCTAGAGTTTGTACGCCCGCGAAGTCGACAGCGCCCTCTTTGCCCAGTGCTGCGCCGACATTTCGAATCATTTCTGCAATTTCTACGATTTCTGCGGCGTACAGGATTAAAAAAGGTGCAATTTTTGGTAAGTTATAAAATGAGTATATCAATATCAATAGCTGAAAACGGTAGCTAAATAGATAAAGTTTTCACCTTATGTAGTCTTAGTAACAAATATGGTGCAGTAAATTCAAAATCGCGTCGGCGCCCCGGAATACAAAGATTACGGAGTGTCCACACCGTACAGCCCTGTCGCGACTTACACTTGTGTACAGCGACAGGGCTGTGTATAGTTTTAACAAAGTACGTATGTACAGCGGCGACTTGGCTGTGTATAGTTAACCCGTACACAGCCACATAGCACAGTACTCGCACTAGTAGATAGACCTAGTAGAGTAACCGGTAACTGCGTCAGTAAGCGGCCGTGCAGCCGTTCGCGGCAGGTACAACATACACGGTAATATACAGCTAAACACAGCATTGCACTGTTACATGCACACTACTCATATACTAACACACTACTAGCAATCAACAAAAACCAACCGATAAAATGGGCACGATCTCTGACGAAAGTGAAATTTTCTCACCTAAATGACAACATACTTACATTACATATCGCATCCAAAATGAAATTTTCGGTACTTCTTAACATAACAGTTAAGAAACAATGGTCCAAGAAACTGGATTTTTTGTCGTTTTCTCGATGTTCATGGATTTTGAAAACATATCCTCACGTAAAATAGAATTTTCGCGAGCCGATGTGGGCCGCCATTTTTTTCAGAAAGTGGATGTTACCATCGAAAAAAATGAGAAAAACACGAGAAAGACATCAACAACACCGCCAAAATTGTGATCTTGTTTGCGGGCAATGCATGTGCGCACGCTATTTTCAAGTGCTTTCGCAATGGGAATTGGCGCTTACGCAATGTTCGCGAGACATGTGAAGGCGTTCAGCTAAAGATCGCGGAGCACGCGCGTATTGCATAGGGATTGTACATCGTGCCGCAAGCAGAAATACTACGTCGCATATCGCCCTTATTGGTGAAAATTGTGCCGGGTTTTGCCCTCGTAAATCATGAAAACTGCGTTGGTCAATGGTAAATTTCTTTCATGAAAACAATTGCGTTAATGAATAATCTTGTCTATGATATATGAAATGGTTGAAAATAATTTGCCTGATTTGTTTACAAGTTGGAAAAACCCTTAACAATGCTTAAACTGCCGCAAACAGGATATTTTACTCTAGTACATGTACTACCCAGGAATATCAACTTCTGCCCTGAAAGCTGCAAGAGAACAGCACATATTGCCTTAGTACGCTCGATCCTAACTACACGCAGCCGCTGTCGCGAAGCGACGCGGCTGCACCTCTAATTCCTTCGCAGACGTTGTCATTTTTCAGTGTGGTTGTGCGACTCCTTCATGAATATCTTTATTAATCGTGGAAAACTAAAATACAAGGAATTATCGTAATCTATGATAATCATTCAATAATCGGTATGCGATTTTTTGTTTAATTACGTCAAAAACTCACCGAAATCTGTGGCTGAAATCAGGTCTGTAAACGTCCTTATTGCTTCACTCCTCATCTGCGTGTTATTTGAATGGCATTCACTCTCGTATACTACAACGTACAACGTAGGTAGTCGGAGAGCCAGGGCGCAGCGAAAGGGCCTGGTTCAAAGGCTAAAATCTTCGCGACTCTCATAAAAATGCATAAAGTGCCACGCAAAGGTTACATCGAAAGCCAAAGAATGAACGGGAGGTACATGTACACTTGTATGTGGAGATGATCTTGTAGAAAAATGTCTTTTCAAGACTACATGGATAAATGTTGAAATTAACAAGTGAACGTATCGTATGAATAAGGTAAGAAATGTATGTACATTTAATATGAAAGTAAGCGTTTTGTTTGTAAATTACGAAACTTATAGTTGCGTGAAAATTTGTGTTGCTTTTCCAAATTACAGAGATAGCACTCTTTTGACTCAGGGCACTCCCACAGTATAACTGTGTACAAGGAGCGCCCGGGGTCAGTTGTTGCCATCCCCATATGGGCCATGCCATGGCCAGCGCTAACTGCGACCAGCCCCAACTCTTCGCATTGGGGCTGCGCATTGTAGGATTTGGGATCTGGAAAGGCCTAGTATCGCGGTTAAATATCACCTTAAATACTACAAAATGCGTCAATTTGACTGTTTACCAATGTATTCCAATTATTGACAAGAAGCTAAGCGGAACATAATAGGCCGCTAATAAATGGTCCATTTCTGTCCAAATCGATGATTTTAAATGATTCGGTCAGGAGGGATCTGCAAGATCAACAGCTGCCCAGATAAACGAGATTTCTCTCTGCTGGTGTGGGCACATTTCAATCGAACCCTTTCGCTCGCCACAACACAGCGTGCAGCGAAAGGGCCTTGTTCAAAGGCTAAAATCATGCGGCTCTTATGCGTATTCATATCGCCAATGCGCAAAGTGCCATGCAAAGGTTGCATCGAAAGCCAAAGAATGAACGAGAGGGACGGATATGAACTCGTGGAAAAACATCTTTTCAAGACTACATGGGATTTAACAAGTGAACGTATCGTATTAATTAGGTAAGAAACGTATGTATATTATAAAAGTAAGCCTTTTGCTGGTAAAATACGAAACTTATAGTGGAGCAAAAATGTGTGTTTCTTTTACAACATACAGAGATAGCACTCGTTTGATTCAGGGCGCTCCCACAGTATAACTGTGTACAAGGAGTGCCCCGGGGTTAGGCAGGCGCCTGAGCCGAGTCACTGACTGCCATGCCACTGGATAGAGATCTACAAAACAACCACACACGTCACATGTGACTGTAGTGTAGACGTATCTATCCATAAATAGAGGCAAAATCATGAATTAGGCCCCACCACACTGCAGGCTACAGTGCGCGTGCATCCCTTGGGGTAATTGCGTTAGTAAGTATAGATTCTAGATTAGGTTAGGATTTTATAGGCTGGGTTCGATTACTTAGGGTTGTGTCATAGATGGTTAGATTAGTTGAGGGACATTAGGAAGTCTTTCTGAAAATAAAACTAATAAATGAAAGAAATCAAAGATCAAAGAAAAGAAAAGAAATAGAAGTAAAGTCATTTAAGAAGGAACGATGAAATATAATATGTTACGTATGCTGTGGAAATCAGCCTCGTCGCTGTATCAATCGCGTATATGTATTTTTTGGGCCGCATTTACGAGTATTACTGTAAAACACGATATATTCACGGCATGAAATTTTCACGAATTGGAGCCGACGACCTTTCTTGTGGCATGAAATTTTTGCAAATTGCCACTGGTATCCAATGCATATCGTGTAGGCAAGTTCTTTGGTGTGCATTTTAATTTTGCCAATGTTAACACTCGCAAAATTCGCGCAATTAAAATGCACGCGAACATTCCTCGTTTTACAGTATCCTGTGGAAGAAAGCCCCACCACTGTGCTTATGTGCCGTTGACCGCCACATGGTGGGGCTGAATTCATGATTATAACAATAATGCAATAACAGGCTTAATATTTTGTACAGACAGACTGTGGTGAGGCCTATTTCACAAGTATGCCTCCATAGCTAGTGTTAGGCGACCCAAGAGATGCCGAATAGATGCAGCGACATCAACACAAATGCAAAGCTCATGACATAACCATAGACAATACACAACCTTCCTGACCACCACAATGAAAATAATCTACCTGTTAAGTTTTTTTTTTTACAATTACATTCTAAATTTCAAGACAAAATGGTTCCTACTTCATTCTCATCATCTTTTCCCCTGCATTTTCAGGTCTGTCACAAACGTCATTTCGTTTAAGTTAACTGTGAGTTTTCTCGAAGAGGAGCTTATCAGTCTTCTTATGGCCCTAGTAATTTACTTTTGTATTCATGTAGAAATTCCACTACACCAAATTACAGTGGACACCAAAATCACAGGACAATACTTCTTTAATCTTAATACTTCTTTTCAATTTCATGAATTTGAACCAAATCAGTTGTCAAAATGATCCAACAGAAAAAAAAAAATGCTAGACAGACTTATGCATTGTACAGATGATGACACGAGGTAATATCTAGGGAGGTCAACAGTGCATTAAGAGATGTCAAGTTTTCATTTCAACATGAGTTGTCTAATATATTCATGTTTCTGTTACTGTTTGGACTATAAGCTGTTTTAGTATCCAACATATGCCCTTAGTAATTGACAAATACAATTGTTTGCTAATTTGTTCAATGTATGGTATGGCAATTAGTAATGAATAATGTTGATGTTACCCCAGAGTACAGCTCTTTATGATTCAAATGTTACATGGATGCAGAAATTCTTGATATGTACATTTGATAGAATGACTTTCTTCCATATTTTTCAGATTGATCTGGATACAATTGATGTCAGCAATCTTAATCGTCAATTCTTGTTCCAGAAAAGGCATGTTGGCAAATCAAAGGCACAGGTTTGTATTTACTCTCATAGTTTTCTGAAAAAATCTCACTGTTCTCACCAATTTATTCATTTACAGTCAACCTTGCATGCTTGATATGTATTGTGTATGTCATCAGACTGGCCTTGTCTCTCTCATCTTGAGGCAAAATAAATGTCCCAATATTTCCTTATGCATTTCCTCTTCTTAAAATGTACATGTAAAGTTAAATTAATTTACTAAAAGTGTGGTTATCTTGATTTTAAAAAATCCCTTGCCCAATCTTCATTCAACGTACTGTTTTTCCCCACGTTACTTGAGGCAAAAATTTCCAACATTGCTCAGCTATTTCCAGACAAGCGAATACTTATTAACAACAAAGACAATGCCTCAAAATTTTTTCACACTTTCAAATTGTAAATAATTTAACTCTGTAATAGACCTATCACAGCTGAGAGCTTGTGTGGCATTTAGAGGTAAATAATATCATAACTGCTTGAGAACTTATAGTGACCAATTCTGTATGGAATCAAGGAATACAGATTTTATGCAATGTAGATGCAGAAGGTGATGTTCTTGTATTTGTCACATACATTATGCTCAGGGTTTATGATTAAGTTTCTCGTTGTATTTCTATATGAAGGTTGCCAAAGAGAGTGTGCTGGCATTCAATCCTGATGTCTGCATTGAAGCCAAGCATGACAGCATTATGAAGTAAGAATGACAATGATAACTTTACATCAATTATGTTGCACACTTTGCATAAAGTTTACACTCATAGATTGTTACTTGGGTCAAAAAGTTTTACTTGTTTTATTTCTCTTCAGTCATAGTTTTGTGACATTTTTGTATTGCTAACATGTTCTGTTAAGCAAGAAAGTAAATGTTTACAGCAGCAATGACAAGTAAGACAAATGGCTAAATGTAACACGCTGCCACAGTCATTGTGACTCCATTCAGCTGTGCTTGCATGTTTCTCTAGATTGCAACAAACGTGATTATGTTTTTCAATACTTACGCTGTACGTTGAAACACTGTAATATGTGAAGGATTCAATTTCTCCTCAGACTCTGTGCTGCCAAGTCTGCGAAATTATTGAAGGAGCTATCTCTCATATGTCATTGTCCGTAAGGTTGATGGAAATGATTAGCTCTCAAGTCATGGCTGCTCACTTGCCCATATTTTCTGCTGGTCCGAACTATCCCTGTCGGTCTAGTAGATGCCCAGTTTTCCATTTTTTACTGGTCCTTTTTTTTTTATGGCTGTGACAATGTTTGTTTGTTTGTTTGTTTTTTTACCTGTCATGTCTGACTAGAAAATTTGCCAATTGCTGGAAAGTTGCTGGCCCAACAGTGATTTTTACTGGTCTGGGATCATCAGACCAGAGTCAGTGTTAAGTGCTGTGAAAGAGTTGTCGGGTATCAGACAAAAAGCATGCTCCAATAATACGCTCAACAAAAATACACTTGGTAGGTGTGCTAGCGTGACAGTTATTTGAGTTACAGAAATAAGGGAATTACATGGAAAAGCAGTGGTTAAATTGATACTATAAATGGTAGAAAGTGTAGTGCAAAATGTTTCCTTAACCCCTAGAGGACGAGCTGATTTTGCTTTAACATGCATTTCCCATTGACACCTGCCCGAGTGTACCCAAGACTACCGGTAGTCTTCAGCGGGTTAAAGTCTGTGGTTTTTGCTATAAAAAACTGTGGTTTTTGCTATACATATTTCTGGTTTCTTGACATGATTTTCACACTCTTTGTTATACATATAGCCCAGAATACAACCGTGACTTCTTCAAGCAGTTCACACTAGTGCTCAATGCACTTGATAATAGAGGTGAGAAACGTCCTTCCAAGCTGATTGTTTATTCATTTTTTCCTGGTGGCTTAAACAAATGCTAAATTATGTCAGCTAGTGCATTAGTTAATCAAATAAAATATTGAATTACATCGTATGTGTCTCGTAGTAGACTTATGATAGTAATGCCAGGCCAAGTGATACATACTGCCTTTATTGAGCCATAATCCCGTTAATATTTATATTTATATTAAAAATTTAATATATATATATTTAAAATTTATATGATTCCAAGCTGACTCTATATTGTCAATGCCACAGACAGAAATTTGATTTCTCATGTGTCTTTAATTATCGAGTCAAGTACAAGGAATTTTTTCACTTTCTTTTATTGCCATTTTACTGATGCATGACAACATGTTTTGTTTTCATTGTCTTTTTTCCAGCTGCTAGGAACCATGTAAATCGAATGTGTCTAGCAGCTGATGTTCCATTGGTTGAGAGTGGTAGTGCTGGGTATCTAGGTCAGGTCACTGTCATCAAGAAGGTGAGTGATCTGTCAAAGTGCTGTATGACAATTGATTTACAATCAAACATAGTTCATATTTACATGCATTTATAATATGTACCCCCCCCCAAAAAAAAACAACAACAACAACAACAAAAACCCAAAACCAACAACAACAACTACAACAACAACAAACAAACAAAGCACAACAACAACAGCAACAACAATAATGAAATCAAAAGCAACAACAACAATAATAAGTTGTTGACAAAGTTAGGTTTTTCACGTGTAATAGCATACTTGTGTTTGAGAAGCACTCGTGAGCAGAATGTCCGTAATTTGTTACTTATTTTCATTTCTCAGGAATTGATGCATGTAAATGGACAATTGCTTTTTTTAGCTCACCTGAGCCAAAGGCTCAAGTGAGCTATTGCGATCGCCCTTCGTCCGTCGTGCGTGGTGCGTCGTCCGTCGTTCGTAAACTTTTTACATTTTCATCTTCTTCTTGAAAACCCAAGACCAATTTTCATCAAACTTGGCAGGTAGCATCCCTAGGGGGTTAGGAACTCAATTTGTTAAAATGGGCACCATGCCCCACCCAGGGGGCCCCCAGGGGGGCCCAAACCCCCCAAAATTAAGGAATCTGTAAAAATCTTCTTCTCTAGAACCAAAAGTGATAGAGCTAAGTTAATACTATGAGTTAGTACATTGATGACTGTAGTTTCAAGTTTGTTCATGGCAGAATCAGGGGTGCCCCCCTTGGGACCTAGGGAAGGGGGTGGGGAGGTGTCCTAATGGGGCCTAAATTGTACATTTTCATCTTCTTCTTGAGAACCCCATAACCAATTTTCACCAAACTTGGCAGGTAGCATCCCTAGGGGTTAGGATCTCAATTTGTTAAAATCCACCTAGGGGCCCCAGGGGGGCCCAACCCCCCCCCCCCCCCCCCAAAAAAAAAAAAAAAAAAAATGAAGGAATCTTTAAAAATCTTCTCTAGACTCAGAAGTTTTAAAGCTAAGATAATACTTTGAGTGAGCACATTAATGTTTGTAGTTTCAAGTTTGTTCATAGCAGATCCAGGGGTGCCCCTCTTGGGGGTGGGGGGGGGGGGGGGTTTGGGAAGGTCCCAATGGGGGCCTGAATTGTACATTTTCATCTTCTTCCTGAAAACCTCATGATGGATTTCCGTCAAACTTGGCAGGTAGCATCCCTAGGGGGTCAGGATCTCAATTTATCAAAATGGGCACCATGCCCCACCCAGAGGGCCCCAGGGGGCCCTAATCCCCCCAAATTAAGGAATCTTAAAAAAATTGGGCCCTTATTGTACATTTTCATCTTCTACTTGAGAATGCCTGGTCAAATTTTTGTAGAGCTGTGAATAATTTAGATTAGTGACTGTGTGAAAGGTGAACTTGCGATACTCAGGTGAGCGCTAGACCCGCGGGTATCTTGTTTTCTTTTTTTTTTTCTTTTCTTTTTTTTTTGGGGGGGGGGATTAACATTTGTTAACCCTCAAAGTGGTGCCATACAAAAACTTACTACACTGGTAAGTAGAGCTCAACCCAAGAGTAAGTTGTCCTGTTACAAGGTGCACAGTGAAATATTGTCAATGAATGACAAATTAGGTGACCACTGGCTGCATTGGACATGATAGGACCTGTACATAGGAATGATGATTTCCGTTCAGGTGGTACAAAGAATGTAGTGACGGCTTAAAGTAGTAGGCCCTTGTATGCAGGCGGCCACTATGGGAGATATGATGATATTATCTTTTAAATCTGTCTTGCTTTGGATTAGGGGAAGACTGAGTGCTATGAATGTCACCCAGCCCCTCCCCAGAAGTCCTTCCCAGGGTGCACCATTCGCAATACTCCCTCTGAGCCCATTCATTGCATCGTGTGGGGCAAACACTTATTCAAGTAAGTCATGTCATTTTATTTTTGCACGTGCATGAAGACTATTCAAATCCACTTTTCATTCAACTGAGCATCAAAAGTCTAGATAAGAGAGATTGTAAACAGTATCTCTTTCCCTTCCTTTTTTTTGTTTTATTAGTTGAAATGACATTCCTGCATGAAGGTGATGTGATTTGATAGGAAATGTGCAAGTACCTCTGATGAACAAGATGTAGATATTACTAGAGCTGTCAGTTTACACATTCACACACATGCACACACACACACACACGTACACACATTCATGTTAGTACCTGCTCTGCTTGTATCTTGTTACTCTTTAGTGAAATTGTTACCATTATTGTACTTGTGCAATCAAGAATTATCTTAAATGTGAACATTGAATAATACCTGTGGATTATGTGGCCAGGACACTGTGTGTTCTGCTTGTTTGCACATGTTTTTGTATTAACACATAAAGACTACCAGTATGAGTTAGAAGATTGTTTACAATTTCTGTTTACCATTTTTATTGGTGAATATGGCAGTAAACACTTTTCTCTCCCTCTCTCTCTTGCTCTCTCTCTCTCTCTCTTTCTCTCTCTCTCAAGAAAACGCTGAATAAAGTGAAGCCTTGCACTTTTTTCCTTGGATTTTTGTTTTTGTTTTTGTTTTGTTTTATTTTGTGTCAGTAACCTTACTTGAGTTTGCAGGAGATAATATATGAAAAATTTTGTCTTCACACAGCCAACTGTTTGGAGAGGAAGACCCTGACCAAGATGTTTCACCGGACACTGCAGACCCGGAGGCTGCAGGAGATGCTGGACAGCAAGCAGTGGAGCGCATCCCAACCATGGAGGATGGCAATGTCCACAGAGAGTCCACCAGGGAGTGGGCCCAGCAGAATGGCTATAATGCCGCAAAGCTTTTCAAAAAGGTTAGTGGAGGTTTTTTTTTTGTGGCTCAGGGGATTGCTGATATGCTCTGTGCTTTCAAATATAAGGTCTATGGGTTTCTCAATACCTGAAGAGGAAGGAGTGACCTTTGGCATACCATGTACATCATGTACTTCTTTGACTTAGGACTTGTAAGGCAAGTTTGAGAGTGGCTGACTTCACAAACAAGAACTAGAGTGATAAAATAGGAAGAATTATCCAATTTCAGAACAAAAGTTGGGGTTTCCAACCTGGGATATGTACTAACAAGGTATACATTGCATCTGTGTTGCTGGAGGCAATATTTTCTCGAATATCAGTCAACTCAGAAAACTTCCTCTAACAAATTACAATCTTATGACAAGAAATTGAAGGTTTCATATCAAATGTTTAGCTGTGCTCTCATACATAACCATGCCCAATCAGTTAACTCCTAACCACAAGCACTTGCATTACTGTATCATTATGTTGCATTTCTAGGTGAGTCATGGACATTTATAGTATGTACAGGTGCTTCCATGAACTTGTTCTTTGTTCATTGTATCATTTCCAGCATCCAGTGTAGCTGGTAGTCATGCCACTTCCCGGATAGCATTATGTGATGGACTCAGGTTTGACAAGGTGATGTTTTGCTGTTAATCAGTATGTTGAACCGATTGTGTTGCTTTGTTTCAGTTTTTCTATGAAGACATCAAGTACCTGTTGTCAATGGAGAAGCTGTGGCAAAAGCGGCGACCTCCAACCCCTCTTGACTGGAATGACCTGCCTGACACAGGAGGTATGTTTGAAAGTTTTGGCATTGATGACAACTGGTCAACTGCAGTGCAGTTAGATTTGTTTTTGTTTGTTTTTTAATCCATTTGACACTAGCACAAAAGGTAGATACAGTGTAGGTAGATGTATAGGTAGATATATTGTATGTTTATTTAGGTATTCATGTCTTGCTGGCAAAAGACTGATTTGCACATGAAATTACACTGCATAAGAGACAGTATGAATGCATTCAAAGAAACTTTCATGAATGCTTACAAAACAGATATTGATTTTGAAAAGGGAGAGATGCACACAAACACATGTATAAAGCAAATTTTGATCACTGTAAGTAATGTAAGGACAATCAGCAGAACATCCTTTCTTACTACAATAAGAATGTCAGTCACAGTGTGTGATGATTCAATAACACAGTAGGCAATAACATGATTTATAGAATGATTTAAAGAGTGACAGAATGATTTATATTACACATTTTTACACAATTTTAAGCATGTAGAGCTGAGCATATACTTCATCCTTTCAGACACAACAGCACTAGTAGAGGCCAGACAAGATCAGAGACTCATTTGCATTTTCTGTGTGCTGAAACAGATGAAACAAAAAAAGAACTTGTCATGCACACATATGCTGAATATTTATACTCATTTACATTTTCATGATTTCTTGAATACCTAGTCAAAAAATAAGTCTTGTTTAAAGTTTGAAAAAAAGATTGAATTTCTTTCAGACAAAATGTCAAAGTTGTACCAATCATTCATCAATAGTGTTACAGTTCAAGTTCAAGTTGCCAAAGCATTAATGATGTCAACTGAAAGAAAATGGCAAAGTGAAAGGATTATTTAGACTACATCATGTATAACTTTTACAAATGGGATAGTGGATTTTTTTTTCTCACAATGTTTATGTGACTTTGCTGTCATGTTAATATACCACTAACTGCCTCAATTTCTGTGTAGAATGAGAAATAATTATATTGTTACTTCACATTCGTATTCTGAAAAGGGTCTAGCAAGAATGAATCGGGTGTATTGAGGGATCAACGTCAACTGAGTCTCCGGGAGTGTACAAAGATGTTTGAAGAGAGTTTAGCTGACCTTCAGATCCAAGCTAAAGAGAGAGGAGAGCTAGCCTGGGATAAGGTAGGAGGATGATGATGGTGATGAAGATGATGATGATGATTATGGTGGTGGTAATAGTGATGACGGTGATGGTGGTGGTGGTGATGATGATGATAGTGGGAAGGATTGTGATAATGATGGTGGTGGTAATGGTGATAATGATGATGATGGTGATAATGATGAGCAGTGATGATAGTGGTAGTTGTGATGTTGGTATTATGTTAATGATGATGTTGATGGTTGTGTTGACTATAATGATTATAATATTGAAATGATAATGGTGGTAATAGTGATGCCAGTAGTAATAATGATGGTGATGGTTATGATAGTAATGATGCTAGTTGTATATCTTGCATTAAAACTAAATCATTGTGTGTTTCTCTGGGTTATCATTTGCAAAGCAGTCTCATAGTTACAAATCCCAAAGTTGACAAGAGCTTACCTGCAGCAACTTCTTATTTTGTCACCATATATCACTTTTCACCCCAGACAGCTATCCAGGTAGTACCTCTCCTTGCTAAAATGCAATAAGACAAAGATGTGTAATGAGCTGGGCAATTCCGCGGTTAGTAACGTTACATTTGAACAAATTTAGATATTTGTTTTTACCACTAAATTACCATTTATTCACTTCAAGTCAAAATAATGTCAAAAACATGTTCATCCTTCCCAGGTTTATGATACAGAAAAGAATGAACACAATCCAAGAAATATTAGAATTGCTATAGCAACTTAAAGGGCTGGTTAGTAACGTTACGAAAAAAGGACATGACAAAAAAATCAATGTCTTGTAACAAAAAGTGTGCAAAAATTCAAGTTACTTCGAACAAAGTGTTGCATTAATTTCAATTATTGCATCATGACAAATGTTCATGCAAATCTTTTTAGCAGTTCGACCAATAATTTTTTAGCTAGACCCCCAAAAGCATGGTTAGTAACGTTACGGTTAGTAACGTTACATTTGTCCGGAGTAATTCCGCAGGTCATTTCACCCTTTTGTAATTGACAAAATGTCACATGACTTCTGGAGTATTTAAATGTATTCATCTTTTACCCTTTAGCAAAACTTTGAGGAAAAAATTTCAAAGGAACCCACTGTAATTTGCATTTAAGTGAATTTCAGCGTCCCCAGTCCCACATGTACATTTTTAATGATGGTTTTAGATCTCACAAAATCAATGAATACGAAAAATAAAATCTACTGAATTTGAAAGACCCTAATGATTGGTGAACATCCATGGCATTAGTTGATACCTAGATTAAAGGGTAAGATAAAGAGGCGCATTTCTTTTATCCATGTCATGTCCACCTAACTGCGGAATTGCCCAGCTGATTTTCAGTGTCACAAGGTGATATTTTGGTTTTCCACAGTGTGTTTGAATTTTTAATACGTAGTGTAAAGGTCCTAACAGCATGAATTGTGACAACAGGCTCAATGCAGCAAGTTTTTTTTCAAGATGTTGTGATACTAATGTATCTGACCTGGTATTATTTCACACACTAAGGTGTGGTATAAGAAGCTATGTAGCGAGAGCATGCTCAAAACAACTTTGTGTAAGAAACAAGAAGAGATAATTCCACATCAACCACTAAATTCATGCTATGTTCACTGCTTTGCAAAATGGTCCTAACATTTGCATATTCTCATGATTACAATTACATGATATTATAACAGCATTGTATAAGAATGCTTTACCTGTTCAAGTAATGTTTCTTACTCACCAGTCTTCACCATGATGGTATATATCTTGACATTGTCATTCCAGGATGATACAGCAGCCATGGACTTTGTGGCCAGTACAGCAAACATCAGGGCACACATTTTTGGCATTCCTATGAAGACGAGGTTTGACATCAAATGTGAGTCAAAGTTCTCATACCCAGATCTCCCAGTCATTCTACTTTGGAGTCAAAAGATTTCTGATTTTAGCCTGCATCAGTTACATATCGTCGCTGGGGCGACAAGACCTCGTATCTACAAAATGTCAAATGTTCAGGAGAGCCAAAAAACATGACGGCCAAAGCACTATAGCGAATGGGATAGCCTTTCCTTTGGCATGCCGTGGTGGCTTCATTTTTGGAGTAAGATAGTTGGGATTTGGACAGGACATCACTTAAAGGTAGGGGATACCTTTTACAGACCTCCCAAAATGCAGCAAAACATTAAATATGAACCTCAGGGGACTTGTTTAGGCCACTGCTAATCTATAAACACAAATCTAAAAGTATAAGAGCTGATGTAATAACATATGGAGTGTGTGGCAAGAATGTATATAGAAATGTTTGTAAGTTTTGATGAACTTTCTTCACAAAATATACATGATGGACACACATGCAGTGCATGGGTCTGCAAAGGTAGCCTAGTAATGTACTGGAATTTACGGTGAGCCCCGAAAAAAATTCAATTCAAAATCTAACGGTCAATAAAAATGTACTGAATGTTACCTTCCACTTTCAATACTTTATGGGAGTTTCTAAAATGATACTCTCTTCAACATACCACTGTATTTATACAACTCTTCATTTAAGGCATGCAAATGGGATTCCCTACCTTTAACATATTATTTGACTATTAATCCAAAAAAGTCATTTTCACCAAAATTGCAGATACAAGGTCTTGTCACCCCAGCAACGATATGCAAAAGTCACATTAGTGCCAAATAGTATGGCATTTTCAAGAAAATATTTGTGAATTTGACTCAAGTAGGTGGCAAGTGTTGTTTGTTTACACAGTGATGAAAGTCTTTTGTTATTATCCTAACACTGTAGTGGTATCATTTACTTAGGTAGAACACAAATGATTTTTGTTCGGATGTATGTGGCACCTGTCAGAATGAATAGCCTCACAAAGTGCCCTAATGTACAGACTGATATGTTCTTCATTACATATCAACTTGTACTTGGCAACCACTTCCTACAATTTGCAGTGTCAGCCTTCATACTGTAAAAGTGGTTTCTTTCGCGGTGGTTTTATTTTCGCGCTTTTTATGCTTTGAGGTTGAACCGCAAATTTAACATCACGCGAAAATGTTTTGAACTCGCCACTTGTTACAACGCTATTGCGCACATGCACACTCAAAGATTCCGCGCATTGAGTGTATTGATGGTCAACACACTCCCAGCGATACCGCGCAATGTAGGTACAAGCATGTTGAAATGTACTCGAGAGACGGGATTTCAGGTAAGCCTGCCTTCAATTCTAATTTCTATTTAATGAATAAAATAAAAATTGGATTATAGTTTAGGTTTTCATGTGCAAAAGAAACAGTTTTTGCCGACTGTGAATTCCACAGATTTTGCCAACCGCCAATTTAAACACGTGCGAAAAAGTCGGCACCGATGGAAATCGCGAAAGTATCTGTACGCGAAAGAAACCACTTTTACAGTACATCTTGGCACTTCTTCTTACTCCAGCTGGCATTTACATACTACATTTTTGCCCTGAGAACATACCAAGTGTCAATTCATGTGACTGCATTTAGCCAACAAGTGGCATGATTTTTTTAATAATTGTAGTAATATTCTGTGATATATGTGTGTGTGTGTGTGTATGTGTCCCTCACAGCCATGGCAGGGAACATCATTCCAGCAATTGCCACGACCAATGCTGTCATTGCCGGACTCATTGTCATTGAGGCCCTCAAGGTCTTATCCAACAGGATGGACCAGTGTAAGACGGTAAGATATCAAAACTTTTATGACTGCAAGCGCCCATGATTTTGCTGGTCATGACTGTACAAGTTGTGTGCCTAGTCTGCAAGCATTGTAAAGGCTTCGGATCCCAAACAAAAATGTGGTAGACATTTCAGAATGAGGGTTGAATGATTGACAGAACATCTTTACACTAGAAAATGATTACTGTTGCTTTTGTGACATTACTCAGATAAGCATATAAGATTTTAAGTATTTACACACATACACACAAACACACACACACACACACACACACACACACACACACACACATACAAATGAAGTAAGAGTAAACATAAGTTGAAGAGTGATTACATACTTATGCCGTAGTTTTACAGTGTGGCACTTTGATTTATTATTTGATGGCAGGACTTGTTAGATTTCAAAAGAGTTTGCAATTTGTTGGATATCAAAAGAGCATACATTAAGACAAGACTTATTGCAAAGATATGGTAAAGCAAGATATCAGAGCATCAGAAGTACCAAGAAAAGTTGTATAATAAGTGCTGCTAAGGTCACACATATACACACACACACACACACACACACACACACATGCACATACACACACACACACACACACAAACAACTTATCACATCAAATGAAACATACCAGCACATTCTGATGGCATTGTGGCAAATGAGATTGCAAAATGAATAATGATCTCCACAGCATAGTTAATGCAGTATGACTTCATATATCCTTTGTTTGCTCACCCAATGTATGTAATCCTCTATTCTAGCACAGGTCTACATGGCTAGGGTGCCCAATGCCAGGAAGAAGCTTCTAGTCCCATGTGTGCTCATTCCTCCCAACCCAGATTGCTATGTCTGTGCTGACAAGCCAGAGGTATGAGAGAGGCAAAAGTCCTGGTCAGGTTCATTTGTTGTCTTTTTTTCTTCTTTTTTACACACATTCGAATATGCATGAAGTGCATTTGCAAATAAAGAAAAGCAAAACAAAAATATCAGACAAGGTGTGTAAGTTCTGGTGTGGCATTCTTCCATCAAAACAAGCTGTATGTTGGCAGATAATGTTTTTATTTCCACCACACATCAAGATTGTGATATCAGCCCATTTCGTTAGATCTGGTCATTTAGGCCAGGAGCAATTAGCCAACTTACTTTTTTTTTCCTTTAAACATCTTCAGATTGTTATGTTTGTAGCTATTCACATATGATGCATCATGCGTTACCCCGGGGTACCGTAGTACCCCGGGTAACCGCGTTGTGTAGCGCCACCTCACGTCGACTCGAGGACAGCCAGAGAAAAATGCATGTACTGTGTGTGCTTGTACATAGTCATTCCCATGCCACTGCATGTTATACTATGCGTGCATGGAATTAGAAGCTGCGATACCACTATTAGCGTGTGCTTTAGTGCAGTGCAGTGCAGTGGCTAGCGCGTGCGAGCTCCAGCACCAAAATAATTTCCTCTTTTTGGCCCCTAGGGTACAACCTTTTTAAGAAAATAAATAATTCAACAAAATGGCTGATTTTTGTTTGGTTCCCCCGGGATACCATTTATGTCATCATATGAGTGTCATATATTTTAAAAGCCCAAGAATAGTTTCAGGATATCTCTATATTTTTTGCTTCATATCCATCTGATGTATAGCTTAGTTGCAGTAAGAAAGGTCTGTTCATTTTGATACATTGATTCACCGTGTACTTCTGATATGTAATTTTTTGTTTCTGTTAGAATTTCTTTATGTTTGTTTCGATACTTTTAAATTGTACAGTTATAAGAGATGAAGGCATAGATTATTGCTTATGTACTCAAAGAGTATAAGGACAGTTTTTACAAAGACAATTCTTACTCTGTCATGCATTATTTTTTTTTCTTTTGCAACATTTATTTTCTTTTTTAATTCTATAATTATTTACAGGTGACAGTAAAACTCAATACAAACACAACCACTGTCAGGGTCTTTCAGGACAAGGTAAGTAAAGGTCTGGAAAGCGACATCAGTTAGTTTCAGTCAGCACAAGAGTGGAATGTGCAAGCCTGAGCCTCAAAAGTATCATCCATGCTGTTTAAGAGCAACATCATTATGAAACTGAGGCTCCTTGATCAGCATTGCAATAGTGGGAATTGATGTCTGTGATATATACCCATGATAGTAGAAATGGCATGTATTGTGCAATACAGTTCGTCCAAAAAAAAAAAAATACCATCAGATTTTCGCATTGATAACACCCAATATGATTAAACTGTCTAAGTGCTACTTCAAGGTCTTAAAATGTAACATCTTAGCTCTATTTTGCAGAAAGCCCCATTCAATTTGGTCAAGTGGTCACAGAGAAATGTGGATTGTTGTAAAGCATGTCATGAGTCTGATTCTTCCAAGTTTAACACTTCGGTGCTCTTGTGTGTGAATACAATAGACAAAACTTGGAGGGAAGAGATTCCTGACGTCCTCTACAAAATTCCTCATTTCTCTTTGACCATCGAAGCAAATCGAATGGGGTTTTCTGTACCCTGAATTTGTATTTAGATTGATTCACTATTTTAAAAGATATCATTGCGGAGCTCCCGTTGTAATTTTTTTGGGGGACATACGGTATAGACATGAAACTAGAAATGTCACTATGGCGACTGGTATGCCTCTGCCATGTGTTTGGTGTTTACATACTTCTTGAACTAGATTTCATTTTGATGGCTAAATTGTTTCAGAGAGCATGTATTTGAGTGTTTGTACTTGACCTTTTGACCCTTGCCCTTTGACCCCATGGCCCACATTATTCTTCAAATAGTAATTTACTAGTAATATCCAATTTTCATGACATTGCTTTGAGTGATTTTTAAAATATGGGGACATTTTAACATTATCATTTTGACTCCATGGCTCAAATCTTTCCTTACAGAATCATTGAGCAGTAATACATGTACATACCTAGTTTAATTAAGAGTATGCACAGTGTGATTTTCAGGATATGGAGAAAAAAAAAAGTGTAATTTCAGCATCAAATAGCAGATTTGTGGATTTTCACCTGACCGTTGACCTCATGACCCCAAAATGCTCAGGAGAGTCATTGTCAGGCAGTATGTGCATATATATATATATATATATATATATATATATATATATATATATATATATATATATATATATATATATATATATACATATATATATATGTATATATTTTATGCTAAGTTTCATGAAGATAACATGAATTATTTCCAAGATATGGACAAAAAAAATGAAATTTCTCATTTGCATGTGACCTTTGACCTTTAAACTTTGACCCACATGGCCCATACCTTTCCTTAGAGAATTGTTACCTGGTAGTACATGTATACGCTGATTTTCTTGAAAATACCTTCAGAAATTTCAGCGATATAGGGGAAAAAGTGAAATTTTAAGAATTTGACCTTGACCTTTGACGTTCACCATGTACATTGAAATGTTGATAGGCACAACTTCATCCACTCATACATACATATGCCAAGTTTCATTTGGATACCTCAGCTGTTCTTTGAATCATAAGGTACACTGTCCACAAAATCAGTACGAACAGGACGGATGGACAGACAACCAGAAAACAATGCCTCTGGCGACACTTTGTGGAGGAGGCCAAAAAAAAAAGATGCGTCTAATTTCTATTCAGTGCAGTGAAGTTAGCAGGCAAATCATTGATGTCAAATGGTACTTTTCCCTCACACTGTGTATAGACAAGGTGCAAGGACACAGTAACAGATTTGATCTGTCTCTTTTCTCTTCTGCACAGATATTGAAAGCAGCTCTAGGAATGATAGCACCAGACGTTGAGATACAAGATGGCAAAGGTTTGATTGTTATCCCACCCCCCCCCCCCCACACACACACACACTGGGTGATTTCAAGTTTGATGCTGGTGCTAGTGCTAGTGCTGTCTCCCAAACAACTGCCTTAAATCAAGCTCCGACACCTGACGGTCAGATTAATGCAACGACACCGATCACTATTATCGACCGCCAACACTGGGTGTTGGCATCAGACAGCCATGAAATTGTGGGAATTGTGCAATGAAAAAAGGATGGAATATAGTTACAGTCAAATATTAAAAGATGTAGTCATGACTGCTTAGTTTTAGACGCATAACGAGGAAGATATATTAGAATGCCACAAATTTCATCCCTTCTCCAAAAAACAACTATCTTAATTTTGCTCCTGGGCTCAGATTTATGTAGCGATGTCTAGAGTGTTCATGTACGTTACGTGGGCAACCATTGCATTAGCATTGGCTTTGCACATACAACGTGCATCTACTTATGGATGTAAATGTGGATCTCGCACAGCAACACTAACACCAGCACCGAACGTGAAATGATGAAGATGATAATTCCTAGGGGCTATCGTTGGCCAATGGGGAAGAAGCATGTAATTCACCAACACAAATGGTGAAGCTCAGTTCAGCAGATGACATTCAACACCATGCCCAACACCTACTACTGGAAATACGTCATAATTTTGAGGTCAACCTTCCAACACCGACTGATTTCAAGTTCGGTTTTATCGCCAGTGCTAGTGCTGAGATAGCACCAGCACCAAACTTGAAGTAACCCACTGTATGTAATTACTATTGTTGATCTTATGTGATATATTAATGATATCCAAGTAAGGGGATTTGGAGGGATGGCAGGTATAGTAAGGGTACTAGGTCTCGCGCAGGGACGTAATGATCGCGCATAGCGTAACTGCGTATAGCAAGCATTAATACGCGTAAGACTAAGCGCAAAATTTGCCGATACGCCCATGGAATAAACATACCTGACAACCGCTAAAAATGAGAAGGAAGCAGGTAAGAAATTTAGATTTCAAACAAATTTTTCACTAAATTTCCAATTTTTTGGAACAAATTTTTCTCTAAATTTCCAATTTTTTACGTTATAATTTACCTACCTTAGCTTAAAATCTTTTTTAAGGATGTTGTAGCCAAGACGTGTCGTCTCGCTTGTCTCGTTCGTATGATCGTAGCCGATAGAATTCGTATTTTGTTCGATCGATCGTTTATAATATTCTACGAAAGCCGAAGCACGTTCAGCCGCAGAGAGGGGCAGACACTTTCACGCATGAAACTACATAGGGCAGCTGCGCGATCTTTACATACCCCGAGAAGGTGAACGCATAAAAAAAAGTCCGACATACAAACGGCGACAGCGCACTACTCCGTCATCGTATCATCAGGAGATTCTGGGAGGTGATTTATCTGCATTTTCGTGATATTCATTGAGAAATTCAGGTACGATTATGGAATAACTTCTATTGTAAGAGCATTTCAAATTTTCGTGCGCGATATCTAGACCCCTCAACCATACCTATGTGTTGGAATAGGTAGGATTAAGTGTTTGGGTACAGGTGGGAAGGAAGGCGTTTATCAGTTTCTTTTTACATGTTAGATTATGTAGATTTATCTGATATGTGTTCACTTTGTGTGATTGTGTGTTAGCTGATCACAATAATTAAAGCAAACCAAAACCCAAAAGACAGTTAAACATGTATAAAAAGTACATATTTCACCTATTCCAATGGTACCCGACTCACCCCTTCATATATCTTCTATTTAGAAACAAAATGGAAATTCTAGAAGCATTCTCGGCTCTCTGAGATGCTCAGAGAGTGCCGTGTAAGGTTCCATTCATTTTGACCTCCCCGGGGTTTGTGACGTATTTTTGGACTAACGCTGATTGGTCTATTCCCCTAAACCTTTAACTGTTCATTTTGATTCTGTTAAATTCATATTCTCTACTATCTAAGCATAATTTAAATAATTATAATCAATACTATAATAAAAAAAAATATTTTACTAATCTACGATCTTATTTTAGACAAAAACGTGCCAATGAATCAAATAAGTTAGTCTTAATTTTGAACGAGCTTACCCAAGCCGAAATATCCGAAATATCGCCATTACGAACGCGTACGTGTTCGTTGTTCATTAAAATTAATTTAGAATTTTTTAAGAAAAAAAAAATTCGTGCAATAATTATTAAGATATTTGTATATATATATATATATATATATATATATATATATATATATATATATCTTTGGATTAAATTTTTAAAGATTGAAAATTGTATGTATAAAAAAAATATTTAAGTTTACTTTGTTTTAATACAGCGTTGCATATACGGCAACTCATTCCCCAGCTTGCAGCATCTTTTGCATGCACGTCGCACACAACGTGTTTAGACGTACCGTATATAGACGCTGTATCGTATACCCGAATTTGTGCATGCATGTGAGCGCTGAAGCTGAGCTGAGTAGCTAATGTACGCTGCACTGTCGATGCTGTCACTCTTTGTATACCAGAGTCTACATGTAATTTTATTTTCGAATTCATCGTGAACTTTAACTATTTCACTAACTGAGAACTTGAAAGTTTGCCGTTGTTAGACTGTACTCTGTAAGTTAGCATGGATCAGGCTGAAGGACAAGGGATAGAGCCATACAACTTTGAGCCGACCTACAATGTAGATCTATCAAAGAATATCAATTTACGGTAGGTATGCCTGAAGTTGAAGCTGGATGTAGACACCTAATCTAGCCTATGCCATGGTGTACTAATCATTGGACCGGGTCAGGTGATGAGTTCAACGGGCCACACCCGGGCAAACCAAAGGCTGCGGTGTGGTATGCACGAGCTTGTGGCTGATACTGCTGCTGCAACAAGGCTGTGCGAGATGGAGGTTTATACGAAAATTTCCATGTAGTTGAATGTCAATATCATAATGGAATACAACGTTTCATTCTTCACGGAAATCTTGCATTTGTTTTAATGTTGGCATACTATTTTAGAATTTGGGGGACCTGTAAACATTTGATGTCAAACTTTATCACGCCTGTCATTCGTAAAAAAGGCTGCAGCTCCAGCTAGCTGCATATTTCATGCGTAACGTAACAAGCCTGCATGTGTTGTGTATTATAGTAACGCGCGCGCGAGCAGAAGCAACAACGAAAACCTACAAAACAGACATAATTATTCATCAAAATTCATGACAAAATAAGTAAATAAAAACAAAACTTTCTCTCAGAAGCTCTCGCTAATCTTTTCTCGGTTCCAGCCCTCACTTTTGATGGCGGCCTAAACGAGAAGATAGAAGGCACGGCGCCTTCTTTCAGGATTTTCCGAGGCTTTGTCCCCATGAGCCGAGCCCGCATGTCATCCTTGAAGTCGTCGGCAAGGAAGTGGTCGCTGTAAACGACATTGTTTCTGTCAAATTTATATGTACTTGACCCGAATTTTTCAACTTTAAGTGCAGCCAACCACCTCCTACACAATTCTGGCTCCTTCAGAGGATCGGGGATGGGATGAAAACTTCTCCCCGGAGATTTCCCACTCCGGTTGGAGAACCCGTATGCCTGGCAAAGCACCATAGCTAAACGTGGGAGCTGCAATACTGCAGCTGCGCTTGGGTTTGTTTATGTCCAAAAAAAAAATGTCACAACTACGCAGGGGGTCTCACCGGAAAGTGTAAACATGGCGGACCCCACTGTAGCAGACACAACGAATGTGCATTTTGTCAGGTTCTTTATGAGTTGATAAAGGGCTATTCAGATGGCCAATTTGGGTGATCTATACATCAAATTGAAGCTACAGGTGCCCTTAACACAGTTATGAACTTGAAAACCCATCGTTTTGGTTTCCTTTAAGTATCAAAAATTATGCAAAATATTTTCAATTACTTTTATTCAATTAGTTGATTTGTACTAAAAAGAAAATTGTTTTGTTCATTTTGTAAAAACATTCAAAGTGATTGTGTTGATTTCATTCGTATCTTGTGGAAACAGATATAATGATTACTGAAATAGAAGTGTGTTTGTGTGTGTAGAACAGAAAAGAAACAGAGGTTTAAGGGGTGCTTTTGCTATTGAATCAGTTATCTAGTTCCTAAATAAAGTAATTTTTTTTTTTTATTTTAGCCTCACATAATTTGTTCAGTGGTGATAAAATCCATACAGCTGTCTGAATTGTAATTGTTTATCCATAATGCCAGTCAACACTCAGTATATGCATACCTTTTTTCTTTGTCTTTTTTTTCTTTCTCTTAAACAGGCACGATTCTCATCTCCAGTGACGAAGGAGAGACAGATGGTAAGATATAGCATTAGTTACTTGGATGTGTCATTGTCAGAGGATATTAAACCAGGACTGCATTTTTAGAAATGTGATTTCGAGTGATTACAGTACCACCACAGCAATATGAAATCGTAAGAATTTCAGCTTTTGATGAGAATAGTACAGTAAAATTCTTATTAATACCCAGAACTTGTTCCTTCTTGTCTCAAGTTAGTTGCCTGTCAATGGAGCCAGCTTTTACAGTGGATTACACCTGGAGAACAGAAACTGATGTGTAAAAGAATAGTGTGTAATGTTGCAAGGTAGTGATAAATTGAAGTCCTAATCCTCAGACTGGAAAAGAACTTGCTGTTTCCAGTGGTTTGTTATTCTCTTTCTCATCTTCTCATCTTTAGACAACATGCACAGAATGCTGAGTGAATTTCACATCATCGGGGGCAGCAGACTGAAGGCTGATGACTTCCTACAAAACTTTGAGCTCATTGTCAACATCCAGTTTGAGTAAGAAAAGACTTTGTTGTCCTTTACCTTTAGCTAAAACCTTGACCACCCTCTACCCACACATACAAACTGGATAGATGGTGAGATAATGACAAGTATTTAGAAATGTGTAAGTGAGATTGCATCATACTTAGTAGGTAGGCAGGAAATCCTCCCAGAGTGAGGGAAATTGCATTTCAATTGTTGCACTCTGTGATCTGGTTAATGATATGTTAAGTGCTACTGAAACTCTGATGATTGTAGAAATGTTGGATTTTATCATCACCATTGGTATCACTGACATAACTGACATAAGGATGTGTTTTGCCCCCCCCCCCCCCCCCCTCAACGTTTCGTGTGATTATTCCGCTCTCGCCGCGACATTTTATGACTTTTTTCTTTCAAGTATCGCGCAACTTTTGAGACCAAATTTGTCGCTCCCAGGCAAACCGTTTTGCAGCCATGCCCCTTTGAAAAAAATTGGTCAACCTAAAAATTGCTCAAAAACATGATTTTGTGTACAAATCCAATGTAAATTGTGTTTTTGCAATTAATTCATATAAAAATGAATATTTTTATTTTCAATGGTTGATAATGATTTATTTTAGCTTGAATATGCTTTAAAAAGTTTCTGAGACAAATTTTGACAAAAAACAACAAAAACAAAAAGTAAAAAACAGAGAAATACATAAGAATTTCTATAAAGAATAAAATACATAAGAAGTAATTATGAAGCTGAACTTTTGCTTCAATATTATTGTTGAGGATATTGAAAAGAATATGTTCACCAAAAATTAGATGTCTTGGAGCTTTATTTTTTTATTCAGAGGCAAAAAATATTTATATTTTTACATAAATTAGCATAAATTAATTAATATAAAATACATAAATCAAAACTTGAAAAATCTAACTATACAGTCTTATAGATTACATTGGTCTCTACCTTAGTGCAAATTTTCGCGAGGATCGCACCATCCACGACCGAGATCTGAAGGGGGGCCAAAAAGCCCCCCCGCCCCAGTGGTTTCAAGTCCCTCAAAAAACCCGGTGGGATTAGGGTTAAGTACAATGTCTAAAATGCTAATCCTGTAAATTGGATTATTTGGAACAGTCTGCCCTCATTATCGAGTAATTACACAAAACTACAAAGTTCCTTTATAGAAAAATCTGCCTGCAATAGTAATGTTTTTAATGCACTTAGTGATTGACATCTTACTCACTAGGATTGGACCATTATAATTAGTCTTGTAGCATTTTCTCATGAAAAACCTAGTTAGCATCTCAAAATATCTTAACACTGATGTTACCATGTAATGATGTAATACTGAGGCACAGCTGTATATCATTCATTTATCTGTGACAGAGAGAGTCTTGAGGATGAGGCAGAGTTTGAGGTTATTGGAAAAGTGCCTGTCGCTGACAAAGAGGCCGAAGCAAAGACAGACAGCATGCACATCAAGAACCAATCAGATGCTCAGACAGAGGCTCATGACCAGGTGTCATCGACCAATGGGAGCACAGATGTGGCTGGGACCTCTCAGGGTAGGATGAAAAGTCACTTGGTAACATTGTTCCTATCTCAGTCTCTTTGCATCTCTTATTGTTTATATCATGTGGAGAACTTGTAGTCATTTTCTGGTTAAAAGAAAATCACATACTTATCAGGAGAATTCTAAAACAGAGAATCTGCTACAGTGAAACCATGTTATAACGAGTTCGGTTATAACAAGGTGATTGCGTCGGTCCCGTTTTCCTTTGCGTGTAAACCTATGGCAGAACGAATCGGTTATAACGAGATTCCGTTTATAACGAGGACAATTTCGGTGCATCATGATAAAGAAAAACATAAGCAATTTGATCGGATATAACGAGGTTCCATTTCTTGACTTGCCGCTTTCAAAAATGCGACAAACGAAACATTGAAAACCGAATTCACGCTATCCATGTCTCTTTCTCGTTTTGGAAAGTACCGTTCCTTCCATGTTTTCTTCTTAACCACGCGATAAGACACAGAAATATCTTCCGTTGTTCCTACTAAGTTATTTAATAAAACCATTCGATTTTCTTTACCGAAAGATACGCGTGCGTGATAGTAGGTCAGACCACACCGCAACGAAAGAAAAAAATAATAACGCATTCGAAACTTTTCATGTAGCGACACTCGTGGCCAAAAATGGAAAATTGGAATGCGTGTGAAACTCATCATTATATCCTTTCCGTTTTTAGTTCCGACTTCCAGTTGTTTTGCTGGCTAGTAAATATGAGTGTGTATGATTAAAGCTGAAATAATTAATGAAATCATCGCAATTCCGCCAGGTGAAAATAGCATAAAATAGTTGAATAACACATGTTTATCTACGTAATTGAGTCGGTGTACAGAAAAAAAGAAAAAAAAAAACCCCGCATTTTACAGTTTGAATAGATCTGGGTTCGTTCATTATCATTTAACATTTAACAAATGATAATGTAAATATGAGTACTGTATACATGATTAAAGCCGATATAATTAATGAAATCATCGCGACCCCGCCGGGTGACAGTAGCGCAAAAATAGTTGACTAACGCATGTTAATCTACTGAATTGAGTCGGTGTTCAGAAAAAGAAACAAACGCATTTAACAGTTTGAATAGATCTGGGTTTGTTCATTATCATTTAATACTGGATTTCACAGTGAAGATTTTTCTGTCTGTCAAAATGGTCTATGAGGTACAGATTTGTGTAAAAAGGATCACAACTTTCCAAATTGAACCCTGTCGCATTTTTTTTTTTCAAGAACGGATGTACAAAACGCGAAAAGATTTTCGGAAGAAAATAAAGAACACATTTTTAATCTCTTTGGGGCGCAATGATCATACATTGTATGGGGTTACAGCTGAAATGATTCATGAAATCATCGCATTTCCCACTGGGAACCAACAGCGTAAAATACCTTGCAAGTTACAGTAAACAACGCATGTATGTTACTCTATTTGCGCTGATGTTTAGAAAAACTTAACGAACGCATTTTATACAATCTGATTTTGTTTATTATCATTTTACACTGTATTTCACAAACGAAAAAATATAATTCTTTTGGTTCAAAACAAGAGGAAGAGATAGGTGTAGGAAGAATCATGAATATGATCCTGCCGAGTAGGCTTTCTTTTCAAGAACATAATGTACAACTATTATGTGAAGAGATTTTCGGATGAAAAATAGTTTAACGCATTTCAACCCCTACTTTTTCCCGTCTTTTTTTTTATTGTATCACATCACAAACAATTTCCCTTTATTCTCTCAATAATAATGATCCATAATTGCGTTATAACAACGCAAAGGATGTTCTTAAGTTTGATTGATGGGTATATGAAGTCGTGCTTATGTTTTTCTTTGTTTTTTATGCGTACGGTCATAACGAGGTAATATCGCCGGTCCCACGGACCTCGTTATAACGGGGTTTCACTGTACTACCGATAATGAAAGTGATACAGAAGTAAAAGACAAAGGAAAATTTAGATGAAATGAAACAAAAGAATGTGAAAGTCAGCAAATTGTCCAATATATAGCTACATAAGTGAGTACCAGTCAACAGTTTTGGTCATTGGACCTTGACAGAATTGTCTTGTTTGTGCTTTTCTGTTGGGTACTTGTACCATACCTGTTTCATTCTTGGAGATGATCGCAATTGCAGTACTCCAATACCAGATAAATGTGGAAATTTTGTTGAAATATTTCTCTGTTTGGGTACTATTCTTTTTTTATGCCTCCGCCACGAAGTGGTGCCGGAGGCATTATGTTTTCGGGTTGTCCGTCCGTCCGTCCGTCCGTAATGAATTTTGTGGACAAGGTAACTATCGAAACCTGTTGAGGTATCCTAATGAAACTTGGCATGTATGTGTATTAGTGGGTGAAGTTGTGCCTATCAACTTTTGGGTGCACATGCTCAAGGTCAAAGGTCAAAAGGTCAAGGTCAAATACATAAAATTTCACTATTTCCACCATATCTATTGAATGCCTGAAGATATTTTCTTGAAACTTAGTGTATACATGTATTACCCAATGAAGATTCTCTGGTGAAAGTTTGGGTCATGAGGTCAAAGGTCAAAAGGTCAGGGTCAAATACATAAAATTTCACTATTTCCACCATATCTATTGAATGCCTGAAGAGATTTTCTTGAAACTTAGTGTATATATGTATTACCCAATTAAGATTCTCTGGTGGATGTTTGGGTCATGAGGTCAAAGGTCAAAAGGTCAGGGTCAAATACATAAAAGTTCACTATTTCCACCATACATTGTATCTATTGAATGCCTGAAGATATTTCTTGAAACTTAGTGTATACATGTATTACCCAATTAAGATTCTTTGGTGAAAGTTTGGGTCATGAGGTCAAAGGTCAAAGGTCAAAAGGTCAAGTAAAAATATTAAAACTTCTTGTTTTAATATTTTGTTCAAGGTACAAAGTATCTTCATGGAACATAGTATATACATGTACTGACTGGAAGTGATGATCTAGAGAATGTAGGGTTCATGGGGTCAAAGGTCAGGGGTCAAAGGTCAAGTGCAAGACTTCAGAATTTTACTATTACCCTCATATTTATGCAATGCCAGCAGGGTTATGTTTTTTACACTTGGTGTATGCATGTGTAACCTAATAGAAATTCTCTGGAAAGTTTTTTTTTTTCTCTTTTTGCCTCAAAGGTCAAAAGGTCAAAGATCAAGTGAAAGTGCTGAACTAACTTTTTCCTCCATATCTCGGAAGTGGCTCAAGTTACCTTGAAACTTAGTACATATTATGCATGTTCTACCTGAAAGTAATTATCTTATGAATTTTAGGGTCAAGGGCCAGATGAAAATGGTAACAATTTACTATTCAATTCAGAAATTGCACTTTTTCTCCACACCTGTACCTTGAAAATTACTCAATGCCTAAATGTATGAATTGGTCAAAAGTCAAGTTAAAGTCCTTAAATCCCTAGATACATGCTCTCTTATTCATCCAATTAAACCTACGTCAAGGAAGGTGAACATTCAACACATTTGTGACAAACTTGTCATTCCAATATTTTGCCAATTTTGTGAAAATGTAATCACACAGTGTCCACATGTACTATCTAGACCTATTGGGAAAATCATGCATTATGGGGGAGGCATACCAGTCGCCAAAGTGACATTTCTAGTCTGTAACTATTGTTTAATTGCTTTTATTGGAAAACCTGATTTTCCCAGAGTAACTAAAATTTTATCTATCCAGATGCTGTGGATGATGATGATGACTTGATCATTATGGAGGATGAAGATGATGATGATGCTGTGAGAGAAGCAGAGGTTGCTGCTGGCAACGGGAAGATAGAGACAACCATGGATGAGGGCGATGGGGATGCCACGTCAGTGTCTCTGAAGCGAAAGCTCCCATCAGATGTGGATGAGGTATCGACAACAGTAGAGGGCGCTCCAAGCAGCAAAAAGGCAAGAGTCATCTCTTCCCAGTCCAACAATGATGCAGCTGATTGTGAAGATGATGATGACATTTTGGAAGTAATGGAAGGAGTGGAAGAGGACAGAATTGAGGAGGTGGTTGTTCTTGATGACTAAGATAGACTTGAAATCAGCTGTAGGTCTCTTGATGGAATGCATGAATGCTTTTTTCCCACCTCTTGCAGAACCAAACCATATTTTCTCATAGATATCAAAACTGTGTTGATCTGTCTTTATTCAATAGGAATTTCCTTCTCACCAGTGCAACAACATGGTGTATCTGGTTATTGCCATTTTACAGTGGCAGACGTGAAGAAAAGATGTTTACATCAGTCAGATTAAGTGCATTATCATTGGTAAAAATTGATGGCATCACATTGAATATGACAGTTCATCTTAATACTTCAACAAAGTGTCCTTTATGTGGACTAGATGAACAAATCCTTGGTTAAGATTTAATCACATGTGGGGAAGGGGGAGGCAAAATGAGCTCTCTCAACATTTTTCGCAATGATTTTAATACTTTTTTTTTTCTGAAATTTCATGACTTTTTTCCGTGACTAACCTATATAGGGTTAAAAGAAAGATGACAATTTTAGCAAGTGGAAGTAGCTTGAGCAAGGTACTTACATCTCTGACGTTAGTTTTAGTGTTATGTTGGCAAGTTTATTGAAGTATGCCTTACGTACCTCTGAACTTCTTTTTATGTAGTGCTAAATTGAACCATGTAAGTCTTATGTTAAATGTGTGTAATCTTGTGGAAAGAATGTTTTCATGCATGTTAACTTATTGTGTTTTGTTGTTAGATTTGTAGTACTTATGCTGTAAATTGCTAAAGAATGTAAATTTTGTACGATTGATATGAGCATTATGTCTGATACATACTTTTGGGTATGGTAAGAATCATACTAACAACAAGGCCTTGCCTGGTTATCATTTTCTGCTTTTTCATGCCCTGTTCTTATTTCAGTGTGTCTGTGTTTGTTTGGACTATTGTTTGACCCCCGAAAAAGCCAAGGATGCACACTTTGAAAACATAAGATAATTCAGGAATCATGTGATGGAGTACAATCAACTTTTATTCATAGTATTGGTTGGAATGGGGCTGCAGGTTTCTGACTTTTTTTTTTTTTAGATAATGAGAAACCTCTTATGAAATATGAAAGAGCATAATTCTTAGAGGAATTTATTTGTTGAAAATTGATTTTGAAATGGCCGAGATATCCAAAACAAAGCAATTCTAATAAAAGGTGGGGCCCACCTATTATGAGGATCGCTTTGTTTTACTTTGTTTTTGGATATCTAAGCATTTCAAAACCTATTTTCATCAAATAAACTTTTCCTCTAAGAATTGTATGCTCTTTAACATTTCATAGAGTAGTTACAAAGTATCATGCAAAAAGTCAAAGGCTGAATAGTCACCTCAACTAATACCATATCATCCCTTTTATCATTTTGCCAATTCACAGGTTTTAATGATTGGCAGAACTTCAGATGGTCAAACTTTGAAATTTGTGAAACTCTTAAATCAAGGTTTTAGAATAAGATGAATATGGTATTTAACAAAATTCAGTCTAACATATTACATTTCAAAATCATAGCAGGACTATGTAATGCCATTACTTCTGAATAAATCTGGTGAAGGACAACTGCATGTGTCAAATTTCTAATGTGTGATACAGTGGACTCCCGTTATAATAAAGTCCTCAGGACGGGCAGTTTTCTTTCGTTTTATCAAAATTTCGTTATAACCGAATAAATTAACAATGAAAATAAATGTTGCGGCCTGAATTTTTACTTTGCTGTAACATGGACCTAATGTACAAGGACATTCATTGTGTCATTAATTAATTCATGCACCTGTACATCTCAAAAGCGCCGCAAAGACATTTTTAACATGCTTCACTGCTTTGATCCCATGATCGTCACCGCCAGCAAGCCGGGAGAAGAACAAGACTGAGATTCAAGAAATCTAAAGCTATATGTGCAGAAGAAAATAAATCACAAAAATCAAGGAAAGTGAATGTGCAGTTGTGGTGTATGTTAGGAAATCATGCCTTAAACAATTTCGCTTAGGAGAATCAGGCAGTTTTTAAAAGAAAGCTAACATTTTGGCAGAATGATTGTCCTTTGTGATCTCAATATTTTACTTTTCCGCGGCTTATTCCAGAGCAAAAAGGGATGGTAATGGTAGAGAACAGGTCTATCTTGACATTAGGCAAGGTCTTATGCGTCTGTGAAAATGTGCGAATCAGCAACTACCCATCTTTTGACACAAAATTTGTCATGTTCTCGTATTTTGCTGCTCCTCATCATCTGTATTTATTCAAAGACATTTCCGTCTGAAAAAGGCAAATCAGCGAAACAAGACTGAAATGAGGGAAATGATTCTTTTGTTAGTGATGATACACATACATGATCCCACAATCATTGTCCAGACACCTGAATGTACCCATTAACATAATCAGGTGGCGGTGGTGATGATGGGATCAAAGAAACACCTTCGTTCATAGTCCATGTTTAGTAGGTCCATGTTTGTAACCAGAATTTAGTTATAACACAAGAGTGCACTGTAATAGAAGATTGTCTTGCTGGAATTTGATCTACTCTGGTACCTGGTACTGATTTATTGCCACTTGGTCTAATATCAGATGATCTGCTTTCAAGTTCGTCTAACACTACTGCGGCTTAATTCATTTGGTCTATTATCAATTTCATCAAATGCGTGTTTGGTCCAATCCTTACTTGGTCTAGTGCCCAGCTTTGCTAATCATCGTTTCGTCTAATTACCATGTGGTCTAATTCTAATTTTGTGTCCTTGGATTTTTTTTCCCACTGAGCCCAGTAAATTGTGGGTGTTGGACCAAATGGGCATAGCCCATGTGGAAGTAGATGAACTGGTAATGAGGCTAAGTGGCAATTGGACTAAATGTTCATTAGATGAACTAGTAGTAGCCGAAACAGGATTAGACCATGTAGGTTGAGACCAAACAGCTAATGGAGGAAGTGGGAGTAGACCAAGTAATCGATCACCATGATGAATACTGATAAGACTATCTTAAATGTATTTAAGGTTATGGAAAATGTCAAGGTTTTTTGCTCTAACTTCAAAAAATGTAACCAGTCAAGATACTGGAATAATGGTGAAAAATACGTTATGCAGATTTAATGGCCGCTGGGGCTGAAAGAATAGAAGCTAAGTGTCAAGGTGGTACATGAGATCAACTTTTCAGCCCAAATGGAAAAAATAGAGTTAAACTTACAGGTAAGACAAGTCAAGACTTGGTAAATTGAAATGAAGACAGATGCAGAGGAGACAATTCTCTTGTTTGTTTCCATTCCGTTTTTTCCTTGTCAATGGGGAGGAAAATCATGTGCTGACCAGTGATTGCATCATACAGTAAAACTCACCATTCTGTATTACACCTTTGTCCATTTCTATGGCTAGTGGTTGTCACATCTTTCTCATCATGATAATAAAGCTGACAGATGTAAGATGTAGACTTTCTTTTTCTCTGTGTTAATGTCTTAAGAGAGGCATCCTCTTGTCTTCATGTGTCAACTGACACTTTGTGAGAGTAAAATGTTTTAACCTCGTCATTGTTACTGTAATGAATTCAGACGGAACATACAGATTATTTATGTATTATGATTTCAGATGCCAAAAGATGATCCAAGTTTCATTCATATTAATCTAACGTAAGTTATATATCGTCCTAGTGGAGCATTTTTATGCAAGTCTAAGCTCTCTGTTACTTTGAATATACCAGGGATCAAGTTGCAAGTGAAAGTAGTCAAAGATTGAAGTACATTGTATTGTAAAGCTTTCCATAGCCCTTGCACCCTATTCAAGGTTTCCTGTGTTCCCGATCATGTGTCCATGTGAAGTCGGGGGTTTTGTTTATTCTAGGTTTATCTGTTTGTCATGAAACTTATTTTGAACTTGTACATTTGAAATTATTGTTTTTTATATTCCATACCTCAGACAGGTTGATGCAATTTATGTGCTGATAACGAATCCATTTCTTGTACATTTACCTGGATTGCTTGCCCACACAATGGAGTTTGATGGCGTAATTGTACATGTTTCAGAATAAAACTCAAAGACTTGCTAAGAAAAAAAAGGAAAATTCTCATGCAAAGTGCATTTAGCTTAAAATTAGAGCTTTTCTGTTGTGTCGTGTGTGTGTTTGTGTATGCATGTGTGCGTGCACCGAGGGGGGGGGGGGGGGTTACCTGCCTGGAATGAATCACTTTTTTTACAGCATAGCCAACTGTAAGTGTTGTTTTAGCTGATTTGTGGCCCGAGATTTAGCTCAAAGGAAAAGTTTGATACTTTATTGTACAATTACTGTAAAAACTATCAATTCTAAACGTGCATTTTACTCTCATTTAGAGTTTTCAAATGATTGCTTGAATGTCGTTTAAGATTAACAATGTAAATCTCGTCACACACACACACACACACACACACACACACACACACACACACACACACTCACACACACACACCCCCCCCCCCCCCCCCCCCCCCATCTGAAAATGACTGGCAGCCTTCACATGTCACACACGTCTGCCAATCATTTTTGGCATACCCTACCCCTTTTTGATCGGGGAAATGGATAACTCTTTACGAACTTTTGAAATGTGATTGCTGCAAACTGGATTAATGTCAAGGCAAGTCTTTATTACAAAAATTCAAAAAATTCAACATCACTGAAATAAAATCACAACAATAATGAAGACATTAACACTACATTGTACATTATAGCCAGATTAAAATACCCTCGCCATTTGCTATTGCATTGTACCATGAATATAGATTCTAAATACAATGTACTCTTTTGTGATACCCTTAGGGTTGATTTTGTTGAACGAGAGTCGCAGTTGCAAGCTTCCCACAAGATGTTCAGTCTATTATTTGCTTCATTCGACTAAACACCTTTGTACTTCCATTGACATCGTGACTACTTGACAATCAGGCAATTGAAAAATTTGCCTAAATCTCGTGGCGCGCTTGATGTATGATAGCACTAGATGAGGTGTATGCTTAAGTTTCACAGATGTAAATGCTTCCATCTACGTTAACATAAGGAAGAGGGCAAATCGAATAGAGGAAACGGCAATCCAGAATTGTAGATCTCTGTGTTTCAACTCCATTTCATATTGTTGTACTTGTATTTGAATCTATTTTCCGTCGAAAACAAAACTCTCTTCATTGATATTTCGTTTGTAAATCCAAGATGGCAATACAGATTTATAAAGCAATTAGGTCAAGCCTATCCTTTGGTAACTGACAGCGCGATTGACTTAGCAAAACCGCGTGTCAGCGTGTAGCTATCGTCAACAAGCTAAACGATGTGGACGATGCACAAAACGACATATGACGAAACAAAAGCACAGCACGCAAAATCCATGACAGTTAAAATAGACGTGATGTTCTTACTTATTCATCAAGTTCATCATACAGAGCGAAATACTGAATAGCCAACCAGTCAGAGCGCCAACCCTCTGCCTTGGAGATGAAATAATTCACATACATAGCACATCTAGTTCTGTGATCAGGAGGGTTGCGATTCTCGATATAGAATGCAATGTACCAAGGTAGAAAGAGAACTCATCGTCAACTGTCATCGGCAAAGAGAGGTTTTTAGCTCGAAATATGTATATAAAGGAGTTTCAAGAAGTCACAACTGTCTTGTTTCTTTTGAACCCATGTTCGATGCCGCCACTCAAAAATATCTGAAGTATGTGCCAATTAAACTGGATTTGCCTCACAGGTAGGAATACAAATGATTCATGTTTTATTGCATTATGATCAGCCCCTCACGAAGGAAGATGTCGTTATGATGGCAATTAATTTTCACCATACATAATCGTTAAGACAATGAGATGCGCGAATAGCAATTGCGCGAATAAAATTGCCCAAGTATTGATGAAATAAAAATCAAAATTACTCGACTGGGCATGTCTATCTGGGCACTAATCCGACATACTAGTATTGATTTATAAAAAGCTATACTCGAAGATTACACTTGACTCCAGTTTTATTTGTCGACATTAAGCGGAAAAGTGATGAAATCGACACTCCAGAAGGGCCGGGTTACGGTTTCAAAGACTTTCTAAACATACATCTCTGATTTCACTCTTGTCGATATTACTGCATGGACGGGACTGACCTTTGTTTCATGTTTTATTATTACAGGAAATTTCATCTCATCTAAAAATGGAAGCATTCAAAATGAATCTTCAGATTGTTCAGAAAATGGCGGCTTCAAACATCTAACATCAAAGGCACAACTGCACCTGTGGGATATGCATCCATAAGAAACTGATAGCTGTTTGAATAGTTATCGCCACTCGAAACTCCAGCTCCTTGGAAAGATTATATTAAAACCCAAGCGTGGCGATAACACTTCACTGTATTTCCACATTTGAGCTTTTCATCTTGTTCATTAGATTGGCACAAAAGCGCTAGGCTCATGCAATAAAAGTGGTCATTAGTGAATGGACTCTCTTAAAAAAAAAAAAAAAAAAAAAAAAAAAAAAAACATGCAACATTTACATACAGTTTACGAATGCTTCCTCTGATTAAAGGTACATGTATTAGTTTAAAACATTCTGGTATCTAGAATACGAAGCACCGTGCATTCTTGTACCTGTCAGCGAAAACGCATCTGGAAAGGAGCTATTACATTGAAATAGACGGTGTAATACACCTGTATGTGTTCCAAGTTCAAACCAAAATTCCTAGGGTCCTACACCTGCACGAGCTTGGCTAATGTTTCTTCAAATTTGCAGCGATTTGATTATGGGAAGAGAGTGATTTTCAACATGAAAGCTCGGATTTGATGTCCACTATAAGCCAATTCGTAATTATCTCCTGTGCATATTTCAGAAAATGACCTTTCTTTTTTTCTCTCAATTGGTTAGACAGTTCACTGTTATCAAAGCGACATTATCATATGCATTTAAGTTTGCCCGATGTAAGAATGTATGTTCAAAGGATGAATTTCCGTTGACCATGCAGGTGCCTAGAATGGCCCGGCGCCAATTAACACGTGGGGAAACACCCTTTTTCATTGAATGAATTTTGTATTGCCAAGTAATAAGCTTTAATTAACACAGTTGCCGTCCAAGTGGAGGTTCAAGAGATGGACTCGCATTTTCGAATTATTCCCTTTGAACCCATGTTCAAAATCGCAATATAAAAATAAAAAAGGTGAAATATGTGGCAAACTGGATCAGCCTCACAAGTAGTAAGACTTCGCAATTCATCCCCCACCAAAAAAAAAAAAAAAAAAAAAGTCTGAAACGTCCACTTTTTCTACAGGATGAATCTTAGTAATAAGCCTCAAAATGAAGAAAATAAAAAGGAAATCAAATGCGCACTACTCCATTGTGTAACTCAAAATGGTTTGAATTATACCGGTGTGTGAAACGCTGAAAGTTGCGAGTACGCTGAATCACTTAGCACGTCGCGATCCCGAGGCGCGATGTCAAAAAGTGGCGTCACTCAATGCTAGAACGTCCGTGAAAGTTTTGAGGAAAATCACACAATCCGTTCCAAAGTTATGCATTTTAAATTTTATGGTATAGCTTTGGTTTAGACGGGGATTCAGGTTTTAACTTCTTCTCTTTTTTTTTTTTGCGAGATGATTAGAAACCACTTATAAGAATATTAAAGAGCATACGATTCTAAGAGGAATTAAAAGTTCATCCGGCTTTGGAATGGCCGAAATATCCAAAAACAAAGATTCTAATAAAAGGTGGGTCTCATCTTTTATTAGGACCACTTTTTTCTTTGTTTTTGGATATCTGATCTCAGCCATTTCAAAACCGATTTTCATCAAATAAACTTTTGATTCCTCTTAGAATTACACGCTCTTCAATATTCATACAGACGAAGTGGTTTCCAATTATATCGCAAAAAGTTAAAACCTGAATACCCTTACCGAAGGAAAGCCTTCAGAACTTTACATGAAAAACGATACTCGTATAACACAAACACACAAGAACACAAATACATTAAAAAAAGAAAGAAAAGATGTCAGTTAAGCCTCAGCATAATATTTTTCAAACTTGGATCTAAATTCAAATGTTTATGTCTTTACACGATAATCTATATTATTTTTCAAGCTGTAACCTCCAAAATCGCGACTGGATTGGCCCGTTGTCATCACTACGCCCGCTCCCCGCGGATTCGACGGGCCAGTTGAATGTCCTTCGGCATAATGGTCACTCGCTTGGCGTGGATGGCGCACAGGTTGGTGTCCTCAAAGAGGCCAACCAGGTAGGCCTCGCTGGCCTCCTGGAGTGCGAGCACGGCAGAGCTCTGGAAGCGCAGCTCGGTCTTGAAGTCCTGAGCGATCTCGCGGATTAAGCGTTGGAAGGGCAGCTTGCGAATGAGCAGCTCCGTGCTCTTCTGGTAACGTCTGATCTCGCGAAGAGCGACAGTCCCTAAAAGTGAGACGTTCAGAAAGTTTGCAGACTTGTGAACGTCAAGAGAATCGATATTGATTGTCTTCTGAGACAAAATAGATACCCGACAATCATAATTATTCAACCAATCTACTTATGAATTTATACAGTCTAGAACTAAATTTATGCATGCAGTAAAATAAGATGCAGTTCTATAGCCTTATTACAAGCATAGCAAAGATTTCTTGGGTCCGTCACTATCACCACATCAGATTTGCCAGTTAACGATGGATCAAGAGGAACTTGATAGATTGTGGCACAACATCAAAGGGGAAATCCAGTCCAAATATAAATTAATCTGATAAGAAAGATTAAAATATTACGAGTTCAACGGTATAAATTTGACCGAAATCGCACGAAAAAATAAGAAGTTATGACATTTTGAAGTTTCGCTATTTTGGGGAGAAACAGTTCTTGAACAGTCAATGTGAATCATACTATAATTCGAGCAACGTTTTGTCTGTTTTTTCGTCTACTCCTCCCAGGTCCTTGGTCCGATCTCCACCAAACTTAGTGGGTGGATGCAGGTTGACCGCAAAATTGCCCTTGAGGGGTTCATTTTTGGAAAGGTCAAGGTCACTGGGGTCAAAGGTCAAATAACTTCAGACACCCGATAGAGGGCGCTATGTAGGCCTACTTATGGGATTCCCAGGTGTACGCCAAAGAGATTTTTCTCCTCAAAATCTCTTTGGTGTACGCCTACTTATGCTTCCAGCAAGTTTGGCCAAGATCGGACCAAGGAGTAGCGCAAAACAGATATTTGACGTCTGTTGACCCAGTGACCTTGACCATTTCTGGGGGAATCCCCATGGAGGATTTTTGACACTCCACGGGTACATTGACTAGTATGCAAAATATGACAAGGTGAGCATGTCATTCCCTCACAACTTAAATTTACCATTACTTTAGTTTGTACATAAAATTTTGAAATTTCCAATTTTTCATTCAAGCGCAATTATGCCAGAGGCTCAAATTCTCATATATTTTAATTATCTAACTAATCACTATTCTGAAGTTTTCCAACGAGGAATAATTACACTTCACGGACAGAAACATTGAATTTTCGTCATTTTTTTTTTTTTTTTTTGTACACGATCACTGGAAAATTGTCAGGGTATGACATTGTTAGCTCACTCATTTGCATATTCATACCCACTGTAAATTTACAAGAACTGTTTTGAGAATTTATCAAAACTTCAAAATTTCATAACTTCCTTATTTTCCATCCGATTTCAGTCAAATTTTTACCGTTAAACTCTAAAAATTTACTCTTTTCATCAGACGTACTTATATTTGGACTGGATTTCCGCTTTAAGGGATGTCGGCAAAGGGCAGGATTCGAATTCGTTTTTGTGTTGTTTTTTTCGGAGGGGGGGGGGTCTGTGTCGCTCTGCTCACACAATGTTAATTTCTATTAACAAGGCAATGAAGAAAAATAGGTCTAAGGGTGTTAAAGGGATTCATCTATCTTCTCATTGATGATCACACAGCAACTAAAATTGTGTATCATGCACATACCTGGTCTGAAGCGATGTGGTTTCTTGACCCCGCCCGTAGCTGGAGCGCTTTTCCTTGCCGCCTTGGTGGCTAGCTGCTTGCGGGGCGCTTTCCCTCCTGTTGATTTCCTTGCTGTTTGCTTGGTACGCGCCATTGATGAAGAATTTCTTTTCGTGATGAATTCTGCAAAACTTGATAAACTGGTTTGGTTATTGACTGCGTGAAAATGTCAAATGGAATAACAATCACGTGATTTAGCAGACTCAAGGTTCAAGACTTGAAGGTCAGTCAAACTCATAAGGAAAGCAAAACGAAACTGTACTGGTAGCCTTCTCAAACTTTTTTCAGAAAATGGGACCAAAGGTTTCGATGGTATGCTATTGGTGAAAACATCCTAAATGAAGCCCCGCCCATGAAATACCATTTTATATGTCATTGGACACTGACTTTTGATGCGCACGCACTCTCACAGAAACATCTTCTTTATGCGGATATTTTAACAATGGTTCTTTGGCGAAAGGCAGTATAATAATAGGCCCTACTATGCAACGTATGCAAATTTCTTGCCCGTCAATCTTATCCTGGAATGCAAATCACGGGAACAAACTTCAAGCGCTGTACTGGCTCGAGCATTATGTTGGAGGGCTTGTTAGGCCTTTTGGAAATGCGTTTCTGGTTTTTCTTTTCTACGCATCACCAGTTCGCATTCCTCAAGTTTTGTATCCCATGCAGGTGCGTCATGGTGAAAGGTTCATTCCACATCTATAATGAGGCCTGTTTCACTGACTGACCGATGTCACCGATGCATTGAGTATGTTGGAATTCGTTAATTTGTTTGGACCTACATCAAGTGGTGAAGGCTGCTTTCACATAGAAGTATACTATTCGGGTATTCGGGCTCGTTTTTCGAGGGCACGCGAATAGCTTGAATCGAACGATAGGATTTCCTCACACCGGTTCACATAAGAGGGCACTATTCGAAAGTACCGAATACCTGCGAAAAGTATAGCAAAGTGGGAATCGAGCTTGTTCGATTTTCTTGCAGCGTATACCGTCTCTCGCTTATGAAATAATGACACTTTTGGTCTGGATTTGCCCGTTAGCAAATATAAGCATGTAGACCGACATTCTGATGCAGTTTAGAAATATTATTGTTAATAAGATTTGCTGCGATGTAGGAGGAAGAAATCCTCACTACATGGGATGGTGAGTTGACGGTGCGGGTGATGGTGTATTCGGTGCTCGAATAGCGAATAGCGAATACCGAATATCGAATACCGAATACTTCTATGTGAAAGCAGCCTAACGCATCCCGACTTTCGTTTTCTTCTAGTCACCGAGCATACTTATATCATTCCATGCAAATTTTATGCAGACCGGTTTACTAACATTATTATACAAATGTATGAACGTTTTATGACGTAATAAAGAGCCATTCTAACAACCTGTACGTCAACCTTACACTTTTCAGTACTTGGAATCCAGTTTGCATATTTTAACTGTTGCTGTGTTGGGCCATGGACCTAGACAGGGACATTCATCGTGCCTCTGTCTATGTCAAAAGTGTCACAAAAACATTTTAATTATTCTTCTCTGCTTTGATGTTATCATGATCTCCGCCGCCGGCAAGACAGAGCTGCACAACACAACGCAGCTTCTGAAATTATAAAACAATTAATGTGCAAAAGAAAATAACTGTTTGAAGACCGTGTCACACTATTCCGGGCAAGCCACGCAGGCTTGTTGCGAGGAGGGATTTTCCAGCACGCAGGAGAATTTTCCGCGGGCGGACAAGAATGTTTGCGAGCTTCGCACTTGTTTCTTACCTGCTAGACGCGTGCTACTTACCTTCTACTTGCGTGTATTCCGTGTGACGTGCGTGAGAGCTTTGAAACCGATCCGTTTTCTGTTACGTGCGACTTACGGGTACTGAGAAGTACCTGCATTGGAGTTGCCTGCGAGGTGCTGCCGGTAAGGGTCTCCTCAGTGGAGATATATAGTAGGCTTGCTAAGGGCGAAAAAAGGGGTAATCGCTGCATTTTTTAGTACAAATGTCCTATTTGGCACACGTGTTCCTCTGCACAATTGGAATTTTTTCATCTAAAGAGACAATCTGTACCTATGCAAATAAGCCTTAATTTGCATAATTTACGCAAAAATACATACAAAAATCATTTCAAAATATATGTGCATCCAGCGGAAATAACTAATTTGGTAGAAGTGTTCTATAAAGTATGAGGAAACAATTCCTGCCAAAATTGATTTTATACCTATGTAAATAAACATAAAATTTGCATAATTACGCAATTTATTGTGCAAAAATCTGCATTTTTGAAAGAATTTCTCAACTATTAAGCACTGGATCTTGTAATACAAAATTTGAACCTGGGATGGATGTTTCTTGGGTCAAAAGTAAATGATTCATCTGAAGAGACAAACTGTCTCAATGCAAACAACATGTTATTTGCATAATATGCATATCAATACCTACATATCTACAGAACAAACAAAAAGCCTTAATGAAGCTTAAATGAAACTCCCCTTAAATCTCATCCTAGATAGATATAACCCGTTAGAAACACTTTATGAAACAAAATGAGAAAGAATTTGAATAATTGAACCATCATTACCAGCTAATTTACATAATTATTAAGGAAAGTAAAGTAAAAACATTTTTAACATTTTTCTTACAGTCAAAGAACTGCATTTTATAATGAAAGCTACGGAAGTAGTATGCATTTCCTTTAGTCAAAAGGAAATGGTTTTGTAATATCAAAACACTATTTGTCTTTGCAAATACCACCTAATTAGCATATTGTGCATATCAATACCCAAATGTACCAGAAGTCAATGGTCAAGGTCAACTTAAGAAATTGTATCAGTTTACGCGATAACTCAAGACTGGATTATGTAAATTTCCCCAAACCTGGTCCAAAGATGACGTATGATGGGGCAAGTGATTAAGTAGTTCAAGATCAATGCTAAATTTCAATATTTTCCCCATATCTATGCAACGTCTGAAGGTACTTTCTTCAAACTTACTGACTGCATACAATGTACTACCAAAATAAGATTCTCCAGAGAGTTTCAGGTCAAGAGGTCAAAGGTCAAAGTTCAGGTGAAAATGTTAAAATTTCACTTTTTTCTCTGAATCTCGCAAATGGTTCAAGGTGTCTTCATGGAACTTGGTACTGGCAGGGATTTTCTAGGGAATTTAGAGGTAATTTTGTCAAAGGTGAGGGTCAATTGGGCCCTCAAAATTTCACTGTTTCCCTCATGTTTTTACAATGCTGTAGGATTTTTCTTGAAACTTCATATATACATGTATTTCCTAATGGATATTCTCTGGGAAATTTACTGCCAAAATTTCAAAGCTCTGATGGAAGTGCTATATTTCACTCTTTCTTTCATATCTTGAATGTGAATCAAGGCATCATGAAACTCAGTACATAATGTGTGCATGTTCTACCGGACAGTGATACCTTTGTTGATTATCGAAAAAATGTTAAGCCCTCCCCTCTCAAGTGTTTTTGTTTTCTCTTGATAAGTAGGAAAGGACATGAAATTCAGTGACATGGTATAGTCATCACCATCATTACATTTAATGTATGGGTCGCATGGAAGTTAATTTTGATGCACACTGTCATGTATAACCTCTGACATTCTTACCTTTTACATTTTTACCTGTGTATTTCTTTTAATTTAACCTCTGACATCTTTACACTAAACCAGTTAACATGATTATTTTTTGGAAAAAGCTTCAATAACATGTAGGTCATGATCATCTATGCAGGTACAGTATTAGCTGATATGTGGTGGAATATAACATTCTTTGGACCGCCAGGGAGTTACATTTTCCCAAGAGAAAACAATCACAACCAGGGATAATATGACATTTACGATTCTCGTAAACAGTAGCCTGTGACGATCTGTTGACAAATCACATCCTAGTAATTGTAAAAGCCATCGAATATACTCTTTTATGGCTATGAACATATTATTTCTGCTTTGATTTATGGTTGAAATTGACTGATTTTAAGTCAGAGACTGAGATTATTCGACTTAAAGTATAACATCTCCTTTATTGTTCACATGACAAGTTTTGCATATTATTGCCTTATCAAAATGTTATTGTTTATAAATTTCCTAGCATAGTTTCCATGACTTAGTAGCTCATAGTATACTGAGTTAATTTTTTTTTTTTCCAGAAACAGACTTTGTTTCTAACTCAGGCTTGTAAGTTCTTAATGTGTGCAGATACCCTTACATCCACATAATTTGCACAAATTTATAATCAGTATGATGTAAAAAGCCTCTTATTCGCTTGATTGCCTACAAAATACAATGAAAATCAGAATTGACACTTTCACTATGGTAGTGTTTTTTGTAATAATTTTCTAACCATGACCTCAGTTGTGTACTGTTTGCAAGGGAAAAACAATCCTATTGTAAGCAATATTGTTCCGATTTGCACCTGTTCATATGTAGGCCCTACTGTTAGATTTGCATAATCATATTTTAAGAGTGTCACTATCGATTGCTATTTTCCCACCCTGCAAAGCATTTATCCGATGAGGGAAAATCGATAGCAAAAATCATTTCACAGATCAATATGGTTTGAAATTTCACGTCTGATGTACTTATTTACATAATTTATACATAAAATGCCTAAGTTAATTAAATAATATGGAAACAATTTAAGCAACTGAAAAGTGTTGCTGTGAGAATATTATTCTATTAGCTTTTTGGATATTAAGTTCAAAGCGATTTAAGACATTGTCACATTAAGGCTTTTTGTTTGTTCTGATTATCTGTGGATGTGTAGGTATTGATATGCATATCATGCAAATAACAGGTTGTTTGCATAGAGACAGTTTGTCTCTTCAGATGAATCATTTACTTTTGACCCAAGGAACATCCGGTTACAGCTCATTATTCCGAAGGTTCGTTATTCCGAAGGCTCTTTAATCCGAAGATTCGTCATTCCGAAGGTTCATTGTTCCGAATTTCATATTCGGATTAACGAATCTTCGGAATAACGAACCTTCGGAATACCGCCACAAATGTTCGGATTAACGAACCCTTTTTCACTTTCGGATTAACGAACCACTAGGTATAGGGAATTTGTGTGTTTCGGATTAACGACCCTTCGGAAAAGCGAACCTTCGGAGTAACGAACAGCACCCAAAACATCCATCCCAGGCTCAAACTTTTATACCAAATACAGTGCTTAATAGTTTAGAAATTCTCTCAAAAATGCGGATTTTTGCACAATAACTTGTGTAATTATGCAAATTTTATGTTTATTTACATAGGTATGAAATCAATTTTTGCAGGAATTGTTTCCACTTACTCTATAGAATACTTCTACCAAATTAGGTATTTCTGCTGGATGCACATATATTTTTTATAATTTTTATATGTATTACTGCATAAATTATGCAAATTAAGGCTTATTTGCATAGATACAGAGTGTCTCTTTAGATGAAAAATTTTCAATTGCCCTAGGGAACATCTGTGCCAAGTAGGATATTTGTACTAAAAAATGCAGCGTTTGCCCCCTTAGCAAGTCTACTAATAGTGACAATGATGGAAGACTAGCCAATTTTGGGAGCTATTGACTGCATCTACTTAGATTACAGCAAAGCCTTTGACAGTGTGCCACATGCTAGACTTCTGAACAAAGTAGAGGCGTACGGCATAACAGGGAATCTACATAAATGGATCAAGTCTTTCTTGACTGGAAGAACCCAGCGGGTAGTTGTAAATGGTACCCCATCAAGTGCATCAGACGTTGTTAGCCTTGGGTGTACCTCAAGGAAGTGTATTGGGGCCAACATTGTTCTTGTTATCTTCTTCTTCTGGTTAAGTCTGCCTCCTTCAATAGCCTGAAGATTCTTGCAGACTGGTGCTATTTACATTATAATACAATTTATTTACAGATATTTACAAGCACATAGAAAATTTGACGAAAACAACTAGCCACTGTGATCAACCGTTAGACGGTTTCGAAATGATCCCACAGATATGTAAATGACATTCCTGATATTATTTGTAACACTACATCAGAAGTCAAGCTATTTGCAGATGATACGAAAATTTTCTCGCCAATTCGCTCTCCATTGGATGGTGAAAATCTACAAGCCGATCTGGTAAGACTCTTAAAATGGTCCCAACAGTGGCAACTACCATTTAATCAAGAGAAGTGCAAGGTCATCCACTGTGGTCGAAGTAATCCTCGTTATAATTACTACATGTCAGACGAGAATACACCTATTCCTGCCGTCGAAGTTGAGACAGACCTTGGTGTAATATTTGACAAACAATTGAAGTTTTCACATCATGTGGATAGTGTATGTGCTGCTGCAAATCGAAAGCTTGGGATCATCAATAGGACCTTTTCTAATTTGGACAGAACAGGCTTTATGCACTTATACAAAGCAATCGTCAGACCCGGGCTTGAGTACTGTTCAACTGTGTGGCATCCAGTGTTGAAAAACGACATTACACAAATAGAAAAAGTGCAGCGTAGAGCAACTCGCCAAATGCCAAATACAGATGCTACAACACCTGAGGATAAATGAGAAGAGATTACAACATCTCAAATTGCCATCTCTTGCCTACAGACGCCATAGAGCAGATATGATTCAGATGTACAAAATAATGCATGGCCTAGATGACCTTGATCCGGCACACTTCTTTGACCATCCAACTGATAGTAGAACCCGTGGCCATCGATATAGGATTGCCAAGAAGAGAGTTTACTCAAAGCTTAGACATGGATCCTTTTCTCAGAGATGTATTAATGAATGGAACAACCTCCCATCTGCTGTGGTGGAGAGTACATCAATTAACACTTTCAAGTCCAACTTGTCGAAATTTTGGTTGTTAAGAAAAGACCAATTTGACCCAGAAGAGTCCTTTGCCTGTCCATGTTCATCAACTGCTGTACAGCGCCACGTAGACTTGTGTCCTAATCTGGATTCTTCGTCCTGATGATAACGTCAACGAGAGGCAAATAAGTTATTAACTTTAAATGCCTACTTCAAAGGTATATATTTCCAAGGTATATAGGCCTGTACAACTCCCACAGTCCGGGATTTCGGGTAGTACACGTGTATTATTGTACAGAATCTGATCCAGGGTAGGGTTACCCAGGGAGGGGAGGAGGGGTTCGGGTAGTCATACATGTATTGTATTATTGTCAAGGGTATATAGGGTTACCCCAGGGAGGCGGTATTCCCCCATATCAGGGCAATAAGCATACCCCCCCCCCCCCGGCAATTATCCCCCCCCCCCCCTGTGCAGGTTATTAGAGCACTCGGGTTGGGGGTAGGTTTAGGATTAGAGTTTGGGTTAGGAGTAGGAGTAGGTTCAGGATTAGGATTAGGGTTAGAGTCAGGGGAAGGGTCCAGGGGCCTGTCTTATAAAGACTTATGATAGAAATCAATCATAAGTTTTTTGTGTGCTGCAATGCAAGTTGCGATTGATTTGGGGACTTGTGATTGATTTGAAGGCTTTATAAGACGGGGCCCAGGGGGTAAAGGTTGCCCTAGACCAGGGGGGTGTTTCATAAAGCTGTTCGTAAAGTTACGAACAACTTACGAGCGACTGGTTATCAGTTCTTGTGCTGAATTATGGAAACTCTGATAAGTATAGCACATCAGAACTGATCACCAGTCACTCGTAAGTTGTTCGTAACTTTACGAACAGCTTTATGAAACAGGGCCCTGGGAGGCTCTCTCTTCCACCTTCCCTGCCTAGACCCGGGATCCGGATTCCCACTCATTGCCTACCCCATACCACCCCACCCCAACACCGTGTCTGCCGTATTTACCCTGGCCTGACACATGTCGGCGCCACAGTAGCAGCGCAGCTTACATTCAGCTCAGAGCTCGCACGGGACAAAGCTAGCTATTATAACGTTAGTTGTTGTGCTAGTATTAGCAGTGCATCGCATGCCTGTGGGGGTGCTCAGTTTATCAAACTGTCTGCCATTTCATTCTCTGAATTTCCCTGTAACGACTTACGGACTAACATGGCTGCAACGCTAGCAAGATTTGTCACGTCTCAGCTTAAACCAGCAATTACGGTCTTTCAGAAATGCAGGCATCTCCACCCGTCGTCTGCCATAATCAGACGATCTTTTGCAGGTAGTTCAACACTGTTTGATGGTAAGTCTCTGTTCAATGTCCTACTTGTGCTGTGGTAGCAGCACTCGTGACTCGTACATGCGCCCACATATTCCATGTCGTGTTGTGTCAGAAATCAGAAGTTATGGTGAAATAAATGTGCATATAATAAATGTATCGGCTCTCTCTTATGGCGGTTGCCCCTCCACTGTGTATGGTTGAGGGGTCTAGTTATCGCGCGCGAACATTTGTGATGCTCTTTAATAGAAATTATTCCACAATCGTACCTGAATTTCTCAATAAATATCACGAAAATGCAGAAAAATCACCTCCCAGAATCTCCTGATGATACGATGACGGAGTAGTGCGCTGTCGCCGTTTATATGTCGGACTTAATTTTATGCGTACAATTTCTCGGGGTATGTAAAGGTCACGCAGCTGCCCTATGTAGTTTCATGCGTGAAAGTGTCTGCCCCTCTCTGCGGCTGTAACGTGCTTCGGCTTTCGTAGAATATTAAACGATCGATCGAACAAATTATTAATTACAAATTCTTTCGGCTACGATCATACAAACGAGACAAGCGAGACGTCTAGGCTACAACATCCTAAAAAAAGATTTTAAGCTAAGGTAGGTAAATTACAAGGTAAAAAATAGGAAATTTAGTGAAAAATTTGTTCGAAAAAATTGGAAATTTAGTGAAAAATTTGTTCGAAATAAAAATTTCTTACCTGCTTCCTTCTCATGTTTAGGGGTTGTCAGGTATGTTTATTCCATGGGCGTATCGCCAAATTTTGCGCTTAGTCCTACGCGTAATATTGCTTGCTAGGACCTATACGCAGTTATGCTATGCGTGACCATTAAGTCCCTGCACGAGTTCTAGTACCCTTACTATACAAAACAATGGAGCTGAGTGGTTGAGTAGCGTGAGATGTTGCCATTGATGACTTGGGAAAAACTGCAGAATACCTCGCACGACGAGAGCATGTTATAAGGCCATTAAAGGTGACGTAAGCCAACTACCCACTACGATGTGAAGTGGAAAGGGTTGATTAGCTGCCAACAAACCAACGATGTTCAACGACGCATCTATTCTAACGATGTGATTTTTTTTTGGCCAACTCACCAACGATGCCACCCGTGTGCATAATTTGTGGCCATGTTGTGGCCAATGCACCAATGGTATGATAGGGTATTAAATTTCTGGCCAACACACCAACGATGCCAATGGTGTGAAATTTACGGCCAACGCACCAATGATCCGATAAGATTTTAAATATGGATGGCCAATGCACCAACGATGCCAATTATGTGAAATTTATAATGGTCAACGCACCAACGATGACAACAATGTAAAATTTGTACTTGTAGCCAACGCACCAACGCGTTGCAACAAGTCCAACAATATCAAATTCATAGGGCCAACGCACCAACGATGTGAAATCTATATGGCCAACGCACCAACAATGCCAACAATATTAAATTTATGGTCAACACACCAATAATGATGCCAATGATGTGAAATTTATAAGGCCAAATGCACTAGCGATGCTAACGATCCGATGTGAAATTTATGGCCAACGCACCAACGATGCCAATGACAGGGCTGCCAACTCTCAGGCATTGAGCATGAGCCTCACGCAATTCAACCAATTTTGACTGTCTCACTCTGATAAACGAAATCTCACGCTAAACCCCCAAAATGTAATGTACATGACTACAAAAATAAATATATCTGTAAATTCTCTGATATTCCGAATATCGATATGCCCAAGCCCAAAATTTCGAGATTTTCCCGCGCGGGTGTAAAGCTTAACCAGTAATAATTGTTTTCGGTTCGCGCGCAAAGACGAGCTATTGGATTACAATGGTTTCTACCTACCACGTGAGCGTAGCTTGTACTTTTGGCAAATTACAGTACATGTGTGGCTATGACGTGTGCTTTACATCGCTTTACATACACTGACTGTGTACGTAGTACGTACGTACGTACGGCCGCACAGGAGGTCGCTCTGCTCCCTCGCAGTATCTCACGCCAAACTCTCACTCAAGGTTGGCAGCCCTGCAATGATGTACAATTTGTACTTGTAGCCAACGCACCAACAATGCCAACGATATTAAATTTATGCTTAGGGCAAACATACCAATGATGCCAACAATGGACAATTTGTACTCGAAGCCAACGCACCAACGATGCCAATGATATTAAATTTGTGCTGAGGGCAAACGCACCAACGATGCCAACGATATTAAATTTATAGGGCCAACGCACCAGCGATGGACAGTTTGTACTTGTAGCCAATGCACCAACGATGCCAATGATATTAACTTTATAGGGCCAACGCACCAACGATGCCACGATGGACAATTTGTACTTGTAGCCAATGCACCAAAGATGCCAACAATGTACAATTTGTGGCCAACGCACCAACGATGCCAACGATATTAAATTCATGGCCAAGCACCAACGAGGCAACGATGTGAAATTTTTACGGCCAACGCACCAACGATGCCAACGATGTGAAATTTATACGGCCAACGCAAGAATGATATCTATGCCAATGATCCAATATGAAATTTATATGACATCTTTCCATTATAAGATTCAAACTGTGAACGTTCCAATAAATAATTTTTAAACCATGCCAATTCAGGAGCACACCATTATCTTCTTATCTAGTTTTACTTGTATCTAGCTGTCACTTGTGAAACTGTTTCAAAACATAACCACAGTTTCGTACAAAATAAATAACGACAAATTGCTAACATTGAATTGGGAATACCCTTCCAATCTTCTCAGTTTGTTTCATCAGTTTGCCCCTTGAACATTCAACACTTTTTGGCTTAGTGCAATAACATTTCAAATATCATTTCAGTTTCTTGCCAACCATGTGAAACTGTAATCTCACATTATCAAGGTAACTAAGCTAGAGGCCTATTGAGAGAATAATACATTGCAGTTGATTTTAGAACCTCTACATAACAATGTTTGTGACAGTCATGGAAACAAGTACCCGTAATTGTTATGTGATTTGTTTTTTGTATTATTATTGAAAAAATAGAAACAAGTCTGTATGTCCCATCATAGACCTATAGGACACCAGGGTCAGCGTCGCCTTAGGACACCAGGGTCTGCGTTACCCTAACACTAACCCTGACCTTAACCCTAGGACACCGGGTCCGCGTGACCGTAGGACACCATGACACCGCGGTCTGCGTCACCCTAGGACACCGGGGTCCGCATTACCCTAACACTAACCGTGACCCTAACCTAGGACACCGAGTCTGCATCACCCTAGGACACCGGGGTCCGCGTGACCCTAGGACACCGGGGTACGCATGACCCTAGGACACTGGTGTCTGCATTACTTTAACACTTACCCATACCCTAACCCAAGAACACCGGGGTATGCATTACACTAACCCTGACCCTAACCCTAGGACACCGGGTCCGCGTCACCCAGGACACCAGGGTCCGCGTCACCCTAGGACACCTGGGTCCGCGTTACCCTAACCCTAGGACACTGGGCCACCGTCGCCCTATAACAACAGGGTCCACGTTACCCTAACACTAACCCTGACCCTAACCCTAGGACACTGGGGTCCATGTAACCCTAACCCTAGGACACCGGGCCCGCGTCACCCCATAACACCGGGGTCCATGTTACCCTAACACTAACCCTGACCCTAACCCTAGGACACCGGGGCCCGCGTTACCCTAACCCTAGGATACTGGGCCCGCGTCACCCTATGACACCGGGGTCCACGTTACCCTAACACTAACCCTGACCCTAACCCTAGGACTCCGGGATCCGCGTCACCCTATGACACCGGGGTCCATGTTACTTTAACACTAACCCTAACCCTAGGACACTGATGGGTCCGCGTCACCCTACCACACCGGGGTCCGTGTTACCCTAACCTCAGGACACCGAAGTCTGTGTAACCCTAACATTTACCCTGACCCTTACCCTAGCACACCGGGTCCGCGTCACCCTAGGACACACAGGGGTCCATGTCACTCTAGGACACCAGAGTCCGCATAACCATAGGTCTGTGGGATTAACGTTACTTTAACACTAACCCTAATCATAAGCTGCTTTGTTGAAATAACCATTGAAATTATTATTTTTTTTTTTTTACATCCTGACCTTAAACCTGTACATCTTGACTACTAGCATTTTTAGCTCACCTGGGCCAAAGGCTCAAGTGAGCTACTGCGATCGCCCTTCGTCCGGCGTCTGTCGTGCGTTGTGCGTCGTGCGTCATGCATCGTGCAAAAACTTTTTACATTTTCATCATCTTCTTGAGAACCCCATGACCCATTTTCACCAAACTTGGCAGTTAGCATCCCTAGGGGCTTAGGATCTCAATTTGTTAAAATGGGCACCATGCCCCACCCAGGGGGCCCCCAGGGGGGCCCAAACCCCAAAATTAAGGAATCTGTAAAAATCTTCTTCTCTAGAACCAGAAGTGATAGAGCTAAGTTAATACTATGAGTTAGTACATTGATGACTGTAGTTTCAAGTTTGTTCATGGCAGGATCAGGGGTGCCCCCCTTGTTACCCAGGGGAGGGGGTGGGGAGGGGTTCTAATGGGGCCTAAATTGTACATTTTCATCATCTTCTTGAGAACCCCATGACCCATTTTCACCAAACTTGGCAGTTAGCATCCCTAGGGGGTTAGGATCTCAATTTGTTAAAATGGGCACCATGCCTCACCCAGGGGGCCCCCAGGGGGGCAAAACCCCCCAAAGTTAAGGAATCTTTAAAAATCTTCTTCTCTAGAACCAGAAGTGATGGAGCTAAGTCAATACTATGAGTTAGTACATTGATGACTGTAGTTTCAATTTTGTTCATGGCAGAATCAGGGGTGCCCCCCTTGGGACCCAGGGGAGGGGGGGGGGTGAGGAGGGGTCCTAATGGGGCCTAAATTGTACATTTTTATCTTCTTCTTTAGAACCCCATGACCCATTTTCACCAAACTTGGCAGGTAGCATCCCTAAGGGGTTAGGATCTCAATTTGTTAAAATGGGCACAATGCCCCGCCCCAGGGGGCCCTCAAGGGGGCCCAAACCCCCAAAATGAAGGAATCTTTAAAAATCTTCTCTAGAATCAGAAGTTTTAGAGCTAAGATAATACTATTCAATGAGTGAGTACATTAATGACTGTAGTTTTGAGTTTGTTCATAGGAGATCCAGGGGTGCCCCTCTTGGGGGCAGGGGTGGGGCGGGGGGGGGGGGGGTGGTTGGGAAGGTCCAAATGGCTGCCTGAATTGTACATTTTCATCTTCTTCCTGAAAACCTCATGATGGATTTTCATCAAACTTGGCAGGTAGCATCCCTAGGGGGTCAGGATCTAAATTTATCAAAATGGGCCCCATGCCCCACTCATAGGGCCCCAGGGGGCCCCAATAATTAAGGAATCTTAAAAAATTTGGGCCCTTTTTGCACATTTTCATCTTCTACTTGAGAATGCCTGGTCAAATTTTGGTAGAGCTGTGAATAATTTAGATTAGTGACTGCGTGAAAGGTGAACTTGCGATACTCGGGTGAGCGCTAGACCCGCGGGTCTCTTGTTCATGTTGATTTGTATTTTGGTGACGGCGAGTCGTCTAATAATTGTGGTGAGATGAATAAGGGCGAGTTATCGTCAAGCGACCATGCGCAATGCAACGTACGTATACGTCTTTGACATAGGTGCAAACGCGTACACAGCAAGGTGTCCATCCATCGCACATTAGTCTTAGTAAATTGGTAACATCAGAATTCATTTAACAACTACACCTGGGGCCGTATTCTGAGGGCTTATTAAGTGTCTGATTAGCACTTAATTACCAAATCGGTATTCTGAGAGCTTAATTAAGTAGGGGGTTTATTAACTACCATGACAACAAGCGTTTTGGCGGGAAAGTCTTACGCGCTTGCGTGTATCAATGCGCGTACACCTCTGAGAGGACTTAATCACGGAGTTAATTACAAATCGGTATTCTGAGCATGTAATTAAGTGTGAAAGTTAATGGAAAACTTAATGATACCAAGGAGTGTCATTAACTACTCCGATATCACGCATTACAGAGCTTTTTCTCGGTCACAAAGATGCTTGCCGTCTTCGGTAACCGAGAAGCGGTTGAGTCTTGTTGTCATGGTATCCGTAGAATTCAGAGAAAAAAAAATATAGGCGATCTTCGCAGAATTTTGTCATTTTATGTGAGCTCTTCGCGTGCGTAGGTGAAGGGTTGTAATCAAAGGCCGAAGTGTGCGCACGGAGCTCTTGCGTTGTAATTACAGGGGTGTGTGGAGGAGCGCGCATTGAGGGCATATTTGCACGCGTGATCATCATTTTCGCTTCTAACAACGCTTCTGATTGGATGGAATAACAATTAGATGGGAGGACCCTTAGATAATTATAGGGGACTTAATCATACCTTAATTACGTCCTCAGAATACCGATTCTGCCCATGATTAAGGGTCTTTTAACTTCTCGACTTAATCACAAAGTTAATCACATACTTAATTACGACCTCAGAATACCACCCCAGGTACTTAATTTAGAAGGAAATGGCGTGGCATTATCGCTTATACATCACGACACAGAATTGGCTGTATACGCACAATAATTGGATTAACCTAACCATCACTAACCAACCATACTATAGCAGCGTAAATGTTAATAGTCCCACTTTAAATAGAGCATCTACGTGAAATAAAGTTGGTGACTTAATTTTCACTATAATTATAATAGTGTTATTACATTTGTATTTTTATGTGTTGATAAATTCTGCCACTTTTTTCTACTTTATAGACTTAGAACTATAGATATAAATGCATTTTATGACTAAATAAATTTACCTCTTTTTTTTCCCAATTTTAGGGGGGGTACATAATAAGACGGATATTTCTGTCAAATCTAGAAAAATCTAATAATACTAAGTCTATTTTGTCTGTGATCCTTGCGTTTGCGTTGGTTGCGAGCTGACCAACGATAATCCCGACCCGTGGGAGCGGGGGTATGTAGGTATTGTACTCTATCTCTAGCCAGATCCTTGGCGTTGGCTGACCAACGATCATAATTATGGAGCCGCATTGCGTTGGCGTTGGCTGCGAGCTGACCAACGATCATTCCGGCCCGTGGGACCGGGGATATGTGTTATTGGACTCTCCATAGCCAGATCGTTGGCGTTGGCTGAACCAACAATCATAATTGTGGAGTCGCATTGCGTTTGCGCGGGCGTTGGCTGCGGGCAGACCAACGATCACACCATCCGTGGGGCAGGGGTAATTCACATCGTAGGTCGTTGGCTCGCCAACGATGTACATGTAGTAGTATATTTTGTGCGGGGTATTCTGCAGTTAAGCCATGACATGTAAGGTCTAACATTAGAAATAACAATAATAGAATCTAGTTAAAGGACAAGTCCACATTCATAGACATGGTGTGGATTGAGTGAAAGCAGCAATATTGTTATTATAAACTTTACACAGTGAAAGTTTGGGGGAAATCGGACAATCCGTTCAAAAGTTATGAATTTTGCACAGCCACTGCTGGATGAGAAGACTACATTGTATGATGTCACATGCATAAAATGCTATATAGGATAGTAGAGATCCAATTACCGGACGCTTTTTTTTTTCGTGGCTTTGAATTCCGTACTCAGAGGATGAAATTTCGGCTAAAAATAACACCACTTATTCACAGACTGCTGGAAATTACAAATTCAGCCTACTTATGTCAATTGTTCGCTCCAGTTTTAAGAAAATACTGTATGCTTCAAACATACCCCTCTAAAAAGAGTTGTCTTTTTGCGCGGTGCAAAATCGCATTGTATTACCGGACACGATTTTCGTAATGGAATAATCGAGGTCTTTCGCACCTAGTCCTTGCACCAGAATCACAATTCATCCCACAAATCACCGTACACATTCTCACCGAGTGGATGACAAAGAAAAAATTGGCAAATGTAGCTCAAATTTCGTATTTTATGGTAAAATGTCTGTCTTGAACATTTCGAACAGTTCACGCAATAAAACCTTGTCCTTGTGAGAAATCGCCAACTTCTATTTTATGCGCTTTGTCTATGAGAGCTGCATGCGCGGGTGACAAGTTGCGGGCCCCTTATTAGCGCACAACTATTCCGCATTGTTCGCGTTTGAGGACGATAGAGCTCTACAAATTTCCGATATCGATCAGTGAACTTTTGGTTCTATTGGAATCTTCAGCATTTTTCCTGTATGTGAGTGGGATTTTATAGAATTCCAGTCACGAAATGTGATTCACACATGCATAGATATTAACTATGACAAGGTGCGGGTCACTCAACTGTATTAAATTTGAATGTGAAATGTGAATTTCTTCGTGTTTTTACATTTTCATGTCGCGTTTTTTGCGATTTCGGTCCACACAAAGTTATGTGAGGCAATCTACGAAGTCTCGCGCATACAGAATGTCATTAGTACGCAAAAATGTGCGTGTCCGGTAATACCATGCGTGTATATAATATAACTTATAAGGAAAATATAAAGAGAATTTCACAAAATTTTACTTCTTGAAAAAAAGTGCACATTTCCTTGACTCGTCACTGACGTATGTTAATGGTACCGTAATATTATTCCCCCTAGCCTTCTGAAAGAGGGAAGTCAAGTGTTCTTTTATTATTCGAGAAAAGTAAAAATATAATATGTTGAATTTTCTTTATATTTTCTTTATATTGTTGTACACGTGTGATATCACAACCTGTAGTTGTCTTCTAATCCAGCAGTGACTGAGCAGAAACTTCAAAAATTCATAACTTTTAAACAGATTGTCTGATTTTCCTCCTTGCTGATGTGTTCTATCAATATTGCTGCATTCACTCAATCCACATGTAGATCCATGAAGGTGAACTTGTCCTGTAACCCTGGGCTGGTTGGGGGTGCTGTAACCAGTAAGACTGTTAAGAGTGCCCTGACGACTTAGAACCTAGGTTGTTTTCTATATGCAGTTTGGTGAAGTAATGGAAATGCACTGTGACGCTTGCAGCTCTGTCAATCATTCATCGTTCAAATGCAAGCAAATGTTGCATATTGTAAAAGCATGGTTCCGAATATCATATAAGTGGCTATCCCTATTACCTCCAAAAACGAGTTGAACTGTCGTAATCTTTGAGACGATCTCTGGGATACTCATTCTAACCGATTCGCGATTTTAGAATTAGAATCTCGGAAGCATATATTCAACGGCGCATTTGCAAATTAATATTTCCTGTTTTTTTTGTTTTTGTTTTTTTGCTTCATATGTACTTCCAACTTTAGCTTACCACCGGGTGAGAGATAATATGAATATTGGAAATGTTGTATATAACCGCTCACATGTAGATTTATGTAAGGACCTTGGAGTGATGGTTGATTCTACACTTAAATTTGATCAGCATTTTCAATTACAAATGAATAAAGTGGATAAATTGATGAATTTATTAAGAACATTTGTATATTTAAACAAGGATAATTTTATTTTCTCATTGTTTTATAAAGCTTTCTAAGACCTCATTTCGAATACATATGCCCATGCAGTGTGGAGTCCTTATTTGAAAAAAAAAAAGAATTAAACAAAAAGAAAAAAAACATGTACAACTTTAGAAAATGTCCAAAGGAGAGCCACAAAACAGATACATGAAATAAGAGCTCTGTCTTATGAACGGAGATTGATGCATCTTGGACTTCCAACTTTAGCTTACCACCGGGCGAGAGGTGGTATGATTGAAGCATTTAGATTATTTCATAAATATGATTGAAAGGTAGTGCCTGATAGGTCTGATAACAAAACGAGGAAAAAAAAAGAGGACATAGTAAAATGTTGCATATTTTTAGATCACATACCACTACAAGAAGAAACTTGTTCAACATGCATCAGGAAACCCTGGAATAGTTTAACAAATAACTTTAAACATGCACCCAGTGTCTACAGCTTTGAAATTGGTTTAGATAAGTCTTGGAACGGTGAACCCATCAAGTTTAAAGGAAACCAAAACCCAAAGAGAACTGTGGATTGAGTGAAAGCAGCAACATTAGTAGAACACATTGGTGAAAGTTTGAGGAAAATCGGACAATCGATGCAAAAGTTATTAATTTTTCAAATTTTGGTGTTGGAACCGCTGGATGAGGAGAATACTAGAGGTTACGACGTTATGTGTGGCCAACAATTAAAGAAAATATAATGGGAATTCCACCAAAATCCACTTTTCTAGCATAATGAAAGAGCACTTGACTAACTGTTTTCAAAAAGCAGGGGGAATAATTGCTAGGTCCTTAACATTATACACGTATGTCATTATCAAGTTGATGGAATATGTCATTTTTTCATGAAAAATGAATTTTCCAACACAACTCTGGTACAGCATGAATATACCATGCATAGTTAATTTGATTAACATATTGCTAGTCTGTATACCCCAGACTCACTACCTGCGAAGTTTCGTGTTTGCGCAATAAGTAGTTAGGTTAAAATCAGAGCAAATAGGTAACCAAATTTTAGAGAAAATACTGGACATGCACAACTAGATCATCATCCTGCACATGCATTGTCTACTGGCATGACTGGTCAGTGCATGCTTAGCCAATCAGCGATGTCAGGTTCGAGCAAGACGACAGGGTTCGGTTTCGGTCCACACGGTGGTGAGCGGGTAATAGACCAACCCTGCAATGTGCTTCAACTGTTTCACGCAGCACGAAAACCAATACATCGGACTGCGTAATGCTTATGCTATGGATTTTACGTGGGTCACAGATGACAGTGGTCTCGGTTTTTTCCCCGACATAAATGTGTGACAAATATTACAGAAAAGATATTTGGAACACAGTATGGACATACTACCACAAGTCATATACCGAAGTTTCATTTTTGGACAATTAAGAAAAATGTGAAAAATTAACACTTTTATGGAGACCAAATTTTCTTTTTTGGATTCTAAATTTCTATGTTATTTTCACAGGGTTATCCTTAATAAACCCCCCAAAACTAGGACCCCGTTTACAGTGAGTGAAAAAGCCAGCCTTCTTTTCACTGTAAATGCGCAAAAGGCCAAATGCGGTACCAAAAACGGCTGCGATTTGGCCAAGCTCTGGAGGTAATCTCGGCCCATGCTTTTCTCACTAGTGAGGTTCACAGCTAGATCCCTTTACCTTAAGGTTTTCAAAACTTGAAGTTTTGTAAACTACGACAGTCCTTAACTTCAAGTTAGTGTAGATGTAGACGCACATAGTTTTGAAAACTACGACAAAACCTTAAGACGAAGACACCATGACAACACCATAAGATTTCTTAGTGTTTTGTTGTAGTTTCGTTGTGGTTTTGGGAATGCCCCCCACAGAGCGCTAAAACTACGACAAATGTGAACAGAGTTTTGTTAACCACGACGCTCTTGTAGTTTTGAGTGACCTTTTATGGGCGGAACTATTAGTGAGGTTAGTGAGGAATTTTTACGATCGTAGTTAGTATAACTTGAAGCTTTGGGATAGGTGTAGACATGGCTAATATTACCTCCGTTGGTTTGTTTGTTCGTTCGTTAGTTAGTTTGTCCATGTGCAAAATAACTCAAAAAGTTGTGAACGGACTTAGATGAAACTTGCAGGAAAGGTTAAGAATAATACAAGTAAAAGATTATTAAATTTTGGTAGTAATCTGAGAATTTTGGGGAATTTATGAAGGATTTTTGATATTTTGGCAGGTAGGGTCAATGAGCTCTGGAGTTCAGGCTGCGCGTATTTGAGGTTTGCCTGCGCGCACTAAAGTGTGTGCTCTAGTTTCTGCAGGGCCAGTGCCGTATGTCGTAGTTAGCATCAACTTGAAGTTTTGCTAACTGCATATAGGTGTGAACGGCATCAAAGTTTTTGTCGTGGTTAAGGGAAGGGATTTTTACGATCGTAGTTAGTATAACTTGAAGTTTTGGGATAGGTGTAGACATGGCTACTGTAAACGCAAACTGGGCCAAATGCAGTTATATTCGTTTGTTTTCATGTAGAGCGCCACTACGACACAATATTGAAAGGTTTGAATTAAAAGCCCGGGCCGAGCCCTCCACTGTAAATGGACAGAATTGCGGGGCCGAGTACCACAATTGAGGCCGGGCTCAGCCTTGGCTCAGCCCAGGCTCAGCCCAGCCCTGCACTGTAAACGGGGGCTAACATTGCCAGTTAGAGAATAGTTTCTCCTTCAATTTGCTGAATAGATATTATCATTTGATGGCTTCAGAGGCAAGATATTGTGATTGTCCTTAAACACTTCCCCAGCAGTTTTGCGTACAGCAGCTGTTTACTTTATGCAAATGAGGCTTCGAGGTCATGTGATTTTGGTGAGTTAATTGCACCGTATCGCTGCGCCTGATAAAGCATTCATGTGCCTTGGAGCAGGAGACCAAAAGCCTAGTCAGCAGAGCTCTGAAAAGGTGATATTCGTGGTATTCATGTCTATTGTTCAGAGTCATTGTAAGCACACACTCACATACACATCATTGGTTCCTGTGTAAAGTTTAATTTTGTAGAGAGGGTTCAAATTTGACCAAAATCTGGAACTTAACTGCAGAATTAATAATGTATCTAATGAAACTGATTCATTTTCAAATTCAAATATTCAAATATTCAACATCATATTCAAATCTCCTCCAACTGAATTGTACACTAGTCAGCTATTACTCATCAATAATCAGTGTTAATTGATATAGTTGTCAAAAGTGGGAAATGTTTTTTTTTTTTTTTTTTTTGGGTGCAGGTATGGTACTACCAGACAGCATAGTAATTCTAGATGCGCACATCTCTGCATACTAATGACATTCAATATGCACGGGACTTGGTAGACTAGCCTCACAGAGCATTGTATGGGCCGAAATCGAAAAAAAAAAAAAAAAAGTGACACAAAAATATAGAAACGCTAAGAAATTCACATTTTACCTCAGATTTGGAAGATGTCGATTTATCACAAGGTTTTATCGCTTGAATAGTTTGAAATGTTCATGTTACCTTTTACTGTACAATACAAAATTTGAACCTCATTTGCCAATTTTCTCGTTGTGCACTGGGTACAAATGTGTACAGTGAATCGTGGGTATGAATTGAGATTCTGATGCAAGGACAAGATGTGGAAGACATTGATTTTTCCATTTAACAAAAATCGCGTCTGGAATTATAATGCGATTTTAAACTGTACCAAAAGATAACTTTTTGTAGAGGGTTACACTTAAAGTCTATTTTCCAAAAGGCAGAGTGAAAAATTTTCATAATTTTGCTAAATTCGTAATTTTCAGGACTTGGTGAATAAGTGGTGTTATTTTTGGCTGCAATTTCATCCTCTGAGTACAAAATTCAGAGCCGTGAAAAAAAAAAAAAAGGCGTCCGATCATACGATCCACTCTCCTAAACTGTATTCCCATAATGCTGTGAAATTAACCAGACAAAATATTTTTTGTTAGAATCAGTTGGCAAAAAAAGAAAGTTTTCTAATTGAATATCGAGTTCTGATACCTAACTAGATGTCTATAGATGCCATTTCTTCATGAAAGGTACTACCATTACTTTTTCAATGCCTGTGATATTCCATGTTGCCTAGATCTAGTGTCTATGCCTATCTGTGGAGTGTTGTATTGTTACCGTCTGTAGTGAAGCTGTAGATTGAACTGTTCTATCTGTCCATTAACATACAAACAATCACCATAACTGGTTGTTGTGAATGTGTGTAGGGGCTTTCAGCACCAGATGCACTTAGATTTTGAAATGTGCTTTTATTTAGTTGCAGTCACGATGTAAGTCTAATTGGCATGTTACATGCTGAATAGTTGAGTGGCAGCCGGGTGTGGTACAACCTTGTATGACTCCCTGGGTTGAAACTAGCCCCCAAAAGCTGTAAAGTGTCTTTAAGGGGACACATCAAGAAAGCGTCAATATCACAGGATGAAAACCTATCAAAAGATATGAAGAGAAATGAAAGGATAACAAGTAAAATAGTATGATTAGAAGAGATTATATTCCACATACTAAGAATCTTGCTATAGGATTGGTCAACAGCTGATCACGTGATAAAACGTAGTTTTGCCCATCACATCACATGAGAAGAAAAGTTTGTTACACTCTATGATGATAGTCATTTTGTTTCGCTGACCTCTTAGTCGACACAGTCCTAATGCATGATATAACTTGCAATTTTGAGTATGGGCGAAATGAAAGTGCGTTGCACTGTGGTCTATCATTTGACCTGGGTCAAGTGATAGACCACATGCAGTGCAATGCACTTTTATTTCGATGCCACGCGTGGGGCGCGGAGCAAATTTGTTGTTTTGTCAATTGCGCGCATACATCATAAAGTAAACTATGTAGCCTAAATCCTGAGGATACCCTAAGACAGCTGAAACGGTTTCAAATGTGGAATAAAATGGGAATATTGTAGGACCCTAGATGTGGAATATAAAGCAAATAATCAACTTTTAGTTTCAGGCAATGAGGCAAAGTATCACTTCCTCGGCGATCTGAATGTGTACGCTATCTTTCCTCAGCTGCGCTTCGGAAAGATAGCTACATCCAGATCGCCTCGGAAGTGATAGTTTGTCCCATCACCTTCACCAATGTTGATTATTTGCTTAATATTTCGTAGGATATCACCAAGAAAAAAAAATGACGGAGAGAGGATACAAGGGGAGGAAAGATAGAAGAAGAGATGAAAGGCAACAAAGAAAGTCATTTAAAAACCATTGAGAAAATAGCATGATTAATGAATTTCACAGTGAATTTCTTCAGTCCCTGAACGAACCCTGTCAAATCAAAATTAGAATCAAAATCAGATGAGAATAAGGAAGAAATGATGAAAGGATATTAACAGTTAAAGAGGAAGAGCTATACATCCACACACAGATTGGACACTCACAGTGACACCAGGGAGGTGGAAGAAAGACAAGAGGGACATTACAGTAATTCGTTGTTGATGAAATGCAAGGGAATAAAAGAAACATTACATTGGGTACAAACATACAAATCAGGCAGAATAGTATTTTAGCGAGTGATATGATGTATGTCTATGTGTTTGTCCGTATTGCAGGTCTGCAAGTAAACACTTAACAACAACACCTACTCACTAATTAATTAAGGTCGAATATAGTAAATGAAGATATCGAGCACTCCGGGCGTACATTGTAGATGAGGTTTTATTTGAGGCCCTGCACCGAGTTGTCGGAGCCAGTCACTGATGTGACGACAGTGAAATTGTGACACACTCTGCATATTCACACAAAAAGCAGTCGGTATTTATACATGTAGAACAGCAGAGAGGTGAATCACCTCCCTGGTATCAGGCAGGAAAACAAGGGGTGTCAAAGGTTACAAAGCGGTGGTCAGTGTTGACAAGCGATTACCTTGTTTTGAGGTTATCAATGGGCGGCCTTATTTATGTACAGTTCAGCGGCAGCCTAGTACAAGATGAATGGACGTCAGGTGGTAGAGAAGTCCGTCATAACACTGTGGACAGACACGCTGGCGAGCAGAGGCTCGCAAATCATAATTAAGGGCTTTTTACACTTGCGTTTCTTAACCCCGGACTTTCTCTGACCCAGGACTATCGTTAGTCCCGTACCAATTTTTTCAGCTTTTTACACTTGCCAATTAGTCCCGTACTATCTCTTGTCCGGGGCTAAGAAGAAAACTGACCTTTTTACACTTGTATTTCTTAGTCCCGGACTTTCCAAACCACATGAATATTCATAATTACGCTGTGTACTGTACACGTACACGCACGCACCGGCAGCACTTGACTACCTCGTTTCTGATTGGTCAGTGAGGGTCGGACTTCGTCTCCGTCGCTTAGCCCAGGATTATTTTTTCGTTCTGTTTACACTCACTTGCTTGGCACCGCAATTGCGGTGCTAGCACCGCAATTGCGGTGCTAACCCCTGCTATTTTGCAGGGCCAGATAGTACCGTACTATCGGTGGGGCTAGCCCACTTTGGCAAAAACAAGTGTAAACAGAAAGTGGGCTAAGGATAGTCCCGTACCAACGGTGGGGCTAAGGCCCCCCCCTTAGCCCCACCGTTGGTCCGGGGCTAAGCAAAATTTTACAAGTGTAAAAAGCCCTTTAGAGAATTTGCTGAGATAGCAGGACAGAGAGAGTGATTGTTTGAGGAGAACCAGCGGAGAGGAATGACCCACAGAGAGAGGAGGAGAGAGAGAGTGGGAGAGGCAGAGAGAGAAGCAGAGAAAGTTGAGCTGCTACAGTATGAAAAAAAAAGTTAGAATTTCTAAAAGTCACTATTGTGGGAAATGTATAGGAATATCCTCTTGTTGTCAAAGTTGTCAGCGCCAGCGAGCTGAGCTTCACCGGGCTGCAACCTGACTGTGTAGCACAAGCCGTCAACTTTGGTTTCACAAGAAGTAAGGCTGGGTGCTTATCTTGTTTCGAAATCCAGAAGGTTCCATTCATATTCACTTGTAAGCTGGACTTGTACGTCTGCTCCTCAGGGATTCCCAATTCAAGTCTTTGAGCAATGTAGTGATGCTGGAGTTCCGGTTGTAGTCTGGTGTTACAAATCTGGCTGCCCTATTTTGTGGTTTTTGAGCCAATCTTGGTTTACTTTTTTGATGGGGTTCATAGGTAGTTCAACAATATTCCAGTTTTGGCTGAATGGAAGTGCTCTATTATGCAATGTCATTAGTTTTTCTGTTGAGAGTTCCACTCCTAAATGTATGGTATTTAACATCTTCCAGGGTAATGTTGCCCATCTTGTTTTTAGTCTGGATAGAACAGATGATTTTCATGGAGAAATATTCAAGAAATGTTTAAAGACATTTGCCAATCTGATTTTCAGTTGACTAGAGTGTTCAAGTTGTCCTGAAGAATCTTCGCATCCTGTGGTATTAATAACACGCTCCATGCAGTTTTCTGTGAAAAGCTGGACCTTGGACTGTGTCTTAGATGGAAAATTGTTGGTGTATGCAAGGAACAGAAGTGGACAGAATACAGTTCCTTGTGGTACACCAGATATGACTTTGCATTTGTAGAAAGTTATTCCTTCTTTTACCTCTTGTTGGTGACTGTTGGTAAAGAATGAATCTATGCACCTCAGGTTGTTATTCCTGATGCCTAGGTTGGCAAGTTTCATCGGGGTGCTGTTGATGATGAACAGAGTCACAGGCTTTTATACTGAAATCCATTCCTATGAGATCTATAGATCTGCATTTTGCTGTCCAGCACTTTTACCATCTGCATCATTGCTAGTGTTGATGATTGTTACATGATCAACATGTGTAACTGCCACATACAATATATACATGTGAGTATGCCTGTAGTTAGGTGTATAGACCATCTAGAAGTAAACCTTATTGACCATAGCCGAGAGATGATCAGTTGCAAGGGGAAGGTAAAGTAAGCCATAGCACAGCCAGCAACCATAGGCAATGCAATTAAGAGCAGCCAACAAGTGCCTCAGATACCAAAGAGCGCATGGTCGTTGAGGTATGCACACACCACCAGTTTGATTCACTTTATCGTTATTTGAACCTGTTATCTCTTTTTTATGCCTCCGCCACGAAGTGGTGCCGGAGGCATTATGTTTTCGGGTTGTCCGTCCGTCCGTCCGTCCTTCCGTCCGTCCGTCCGTCCTTCCGTCCGTCCGTCCTTCCGTCCGTCCGTCCTTCCGTCCGTCCGTAATGAATTTTGTGGACAAGGTAACTATCGAAACCTGTTGAGGTATCCTAATGAAACTTGGCATGTATGTGTATTAGGGGGTGAAGTTGTGCCTATCAACTTTTGGGTGCACATGCTCAAGGTCAAAGGTCAAAAGGTCAAGGTCAAATAGATAAAATTTCACTATTTCCACCATATCTATTGAATGCCTGAAGATATTTTCTTGAAACTTAGTGTATACATGTATTACCCAATTAAGATTCTCTGGTGAAAGTTTGGGTCATGAGGTCAAAGGTCAAAGGTCAAAAGGTCAGGGTCAAATACATAAAATTTCATTATTTCCACCATATCTATTGAATGCCTGAAGAGATTTTCTTGAAACTTAGTGTATACATGTATTACCCAATTGAGATTCTCTGGTGAAAGTTTGGGTCATGAGGTCAAAGGTCAAAGGTCAAAAGGTCAGGGTCAAATACATAAAATTTCACTATTTCCACCATACAAATGTATCTATTGAATGCCTGAAGATATTTTCTTGAAACTTAGTGTATACATGTATTACCCAATAAAAATTCTCTGGTGAAAGTTTGGGTCATGAGGTCAAAGGTCAAAGGTCAAAAGGTCAAGTAAAAATGTTAAAACTGCTTTTTTTTCTCCGTACCTTAGAAAATTGTTTAAGGTATCTTCATGGAACATAGTATATACATGTACTGACTGGAAGTGATTATCTAGGGAATGTAGGGTTCATGGGGTCAAAGGTCAGGGGTCAAAGGTTAAGTGCAAGACTTCACAATTTTACTATTACCCTCATATTTATGCAATGCCAGCAGGGTTATTTTTTTACACTTGGTCTATGCGTGTGTAACCTAATAGAAATTCTCTGGAAAGTTTTTTTTTTCTCTTTTTGCCTCAAAGGTCAAAAGGTCAAAGATCAAGTGAAAGTGCTGAACTAACTTTTTCCTCCATATCTCGGAAGTGGCTCAAGTTACCTTGAAACTTAGTACATATTATGCATGTTCTACCTGAAAGTAATTATCTTATGAATTTTAGGGTCAAGGGCCAGATGAAAATGGTAACAATTTACTATTCAATTCAGAAATTGCACTTTTTCTCCACACCTGTACCTTGAAGATTACTCAATGCCTAAATGTATGAATGGGTCAAAGTCAAGTTAAAGTCCTTAAATCCCTAGATACATGCTCTCTTATTCATCCAATTAAACCTACGTCAAGGAAGGTGAACATTCAACACATTTGTGACAAACTTGTCATTCCAATATTTTGCCAATTTTGTGAAAATGTAATCACACAGTGTCCACATGTACTATCTAGACCTATTGGGAAAATCATGCATTATGGCGGAGGCATACCAGTCGCCAAAGCGACATTTCTAGTTTTTTTTTTTTTTTTTTTTTTTTTTTTTTTACCAGTAGTCTACTTACATCAGTTTACATGGTGCAGATAGGTCAATGTGTCATTTATGGATGCAACAATTAATAGGAAGTACCCCGTCCAGTGAATGTCACATTTTATTAAAATTTTTAGTTGAGTATTTGAAGACTGCTGCACTCTTTGTCACAGCCGATTATGCGCAGTGGCAGTGCAGTGCATAGTGTACTCGGCCTGTATAAAGCGTGGCAACTGTGCTTTTCACTGCCTTTAGTGCATCAAAAATTGTAGTGGATTAATGCACACTTCTTATCCCAGCTGACCTTTCCAGTAAGTTCACTGTGCTTTTCGATGGTGACAGGAACACCTCCATCTCAAAAACTTGCTTCGTTCAACAGCCGTGGAAACTGTAAAAATTTGCTCACACCAACTGCTACTATTGTCTTCATCAAAACTAGCAAAAACTAGTGAAAGTATCTTTAGTCTTTTGGTGAAGTAGCTCCATAGCTTTAACGCGAGCATGATCAGTATGCAAGTGAGCTTGATCTCTTTTCAAGTTGTGGTTGTCAATAAGGTCTACAATTGTATGATGTCAAATTTGTTGAAATGAAAAAAAAAAAAATGTCCTGAGAAAGACATTGTATAGATTTACATTTCAGCATATTTTGAAAAGTGGGCCATGCACTGAATTAAACATGGGGTTGTGATAACCCCTGAAATGCAGACAAAACAAAAACAAACCCCTGCCACCATTAACTTTTTAGCATTCCTCCCCATTTCCAGGATTTCAGTATACCGGTAATTAAAATATTCTGTAAACTTATCTTTTATTATGTGTTGTGATGTAATCTATTCAATTTCTGTAAAATGTTTATGTGTTTATGTTGGAAATGGAAAAAATTAATGAATGAAAATATATGACCCATTTTGACAGAGTAGATGAGACTATGAATTTCATGTACAGTTGTATATAATTATTAATGATGGTGATACTCGATGATCCTAGACGCATGTAGTGTATAGCTCCTAACAGTAGTGATAATGAAAACAGTCATGATAAGGAAATGATAGTGTCCATTTTCTATACCTTTTCTGTTTCAAATGGACACTCTGGAGTCAGAAAATGAGTCATTTTGCATTGTTCCAAACTTCTTAGTTGGTCATTGTAGGATGTTGGTTCTATTTACATTATTCAATGTTGCCTGAGATGTGTCAAGTTCAGTTTGGCATGCATGTGATCAGAAAATATCTAATTGCAATAGTTTGTCATGACCAAAATGAGAAAGAGTTTTGTTTCCCCAGTTCAAGTTTATGGGTAAGGAACTCTTAAGCACATCAGCTGTTGATGGGATGGACTCTGCTTTAATATTGAGCAGTTCCTGTTGTTGGCTTGTTGTCATGCCATGTCACAATTGAAAAACTTGAAAAAGGACTAGGATTTTTGCTAACATTGTACTTGATTGTGAGATGATAACAAGTCTTGCAATTTTCATTCTGGTTGTCCTCATGTATGTACTTTGTCTCCATCTCTAGATAAAAAGTACAGCACTGATCATGAGTGGGTCATGCTCCAAGATGACCAAACAGGGCGAATAGGCATTACAGACTTTGCACAGGTGAGTTGAAGATGACAGTTTCCTGAACATGGCAGATAAGTTTGCATCACAATTTGTAAACACTGGGTAGATTTTGAACATTATAACTAAATCTTGTGTTGACTAGTCTATTGCAAGACTTTCCGCTAAAACATAAGTACTTGGCAGCACCTTTAAAATGTACCAATACCCTGAGGATCATGCTTGCTGTATTTGTAGAATATACTTGAGACATGCCCTCTGCAAAATATTAGAATTTTGTGTCGCTTCGATTTTTATTTATTGGGGTTTGAATATAAATTCGAAGGAGAATACAAAAACAAAAATGGCTTGAAATAGACTATTTCATGAATTTGAATAAGTACGCAGTACCCACTGCATGCTATAAGGATTAGAACCAACACTTGCTGTCAGGCGAAAGCTTAGTGGTCTAGTGGAAATGACGCCTGTCCGGTGATCAGGAGGTTGTAGGTTCAAATCCTGCTCGAGTATGTACGCCCATGATTTTTTTATCATGGCTACTACTAAAACACTGATCAATTCAGTGCTTATTTACGTCGATGTAGGGCAATTTGTCAATCAGTTGCAATGAAATAGACTAGTTGCTCATCCGATTCTTTCAATTGAATGATCGCGCTATCAATATTTTTTTCCAATCTATCTTGAATGACAGTAATATGCGGTACGTGTGCGCAATCAGCTAACCGATCAACATGGAATCTCAATATCATTCGTAAAAATGTACGCGTCTAGCTAGAACGTGCACACATCATTATCGCTGTTTACAGAGCAGAACTTAAATGTGCAGAGCACAAGTGTCAAATTGCTTTAAAGATATGATCTGATTTATCGAAATATGTATACTTTCAGGGGCTATCACGAGAATTATGGCTGTTTTCTGTGTATTCTAGCTGTACACAAGTTTGATTTCCAGGGTATTGGTACACTTTAACTGACATTCGTCTTCCGCCATTTGGAATTTGCTTGCTCTATATCAGAAAGATCTAACAAGAAATTTGTCTGGCTGGCGCAATTTGCCAGGATATCGAGTTGCTTTGTAGTATTTTGAGATTAAAGAGAGTGAAATATTAAAAGTTGGTATACTGACTTTTATTCTGGAAGCGCCCCCTCCTCCGTTCATAAGTGGGTGTGTCGAACGCTGCTTCATGTAGTGTGTGATGATCAAATTGTGTCTTAGCAGTAATATTGAATTGTACACAGAACAAACTTCATGGCATTCACTCTTGCGAGTGATGGATACCGCTATGGCCTAATATATTGTAATCAATGTTATTGAATGTAAAACATTCCAAAGCATTCATGATCGGGTAAGCTCTGAAACTGTAGTACTTCCAGTGAACCTTTTTGGCCAATATTTGACATTTTCATCATTACCCAACTGTATTTGTGTTATATCATTCTTTTACACATTTTTATTCATAAGTGTCAGATTTGAGCAAAAAATGACACTTTTGCAAGCACACAACAACTATGATTTAAAATTGATTGTTATGATTCCCTTTATTTGAGGGCCAAAACATTTCTTTTTGGGGCCACCGAAATTTCAGATTTACAGATATTATTGGCACCAACAGGCCACCAGAGGAAAAAAGTTACTGTTGAGTCCTGGAAAGTTTATTTGACTATAGCCTTTTAACAAGGCCTTGTGGCTGAGGAATGAGACTAACTTGCCACACCGAGCATTGTGAGAAACAGGTGAACGAGAGACCGAGTGGTGCAGCCACGAGGGCTTTTTAAACCCTTTTTTTTCTGCTGCCTTGCGACGTACTCGAGTATTAATCATTCATATATTCATGAGTCAGACCACAGTTGGTATGCTGTTATGACTAGCAATGTAGGCAGCTATTGCAGGCAGGCAGGCAGCGCAGGTTTGGATACGGATGAGCAAGCTGCTGGCACGCATACTTACATGTATGTATATTCATTAGATGCAACCTTTTGGTGAGCACTGCTGTTGCTGATTGGCCGCTACCTTTTTGGTTGCAGAAGCGGGGAGAAGAATGGTTCAAAATAAGAAATTCATGTCAGGTTTAAAGAAACCTGGCTGCACCACTTGGCCGGCCTCGCACTCACTTGTTTCCTTGCAGTTAGTCTCATTTTCAGCGTGGAGGCCTTGTCAAAGGGCTATTATTTAACTGGATATGACATCACCTATGAGTCACATCCTTTCAATGACACAGGGAATTTCAAATGGCATGGTGTAACATGTCAAAGCATTGGCTAAACACAAGCATTTATAGTAGATCTATGCTAGTTAGATTATCACGCATGCACATAAATGCTGTGGTTGGGACTGGGTGCAGGCAACCTATATGATGGTGCAGCGGCCAACGATACAGTGTCTGTCAATCCCTACATTGCTCAATTACATCAGGTGATGCATTATTGCAGAGCTTCAACCTGGTAAACGATGATGCAGTGAATGTTGCCCTCATGTGAAGTCAATACAAATTTTCAAGATGAAAATAGCTGTGATGCATATTATGCATGATGTACATATGTGTCACATAGCAAGCACAAAGTCCTTTCCTTGCAGTACTGTGTAAATTTTCTGCATACCTTTATATTGAAAGTTGATAGCCGGAAAGCTCTCCTGAACTTGCCTAAAATACCAACAACTAATGGCACACAGTGGAATTCATTATTTACTTGTAATGGAGCAAATGAAATGAATAAATGTAAATGGGTCATGAGGAGAATATATCCTCAAATTTATATACAGTCAGCCTCGCCTATGTTGACCTTGCACAAGTCGAAAACTTGGCCAAGTTGAAGCTCCAGAAAAGGCCCAAGCATCTCTTTACTTATTTCTCCAAAATAATCTTTCACAAGTCTAGGATTTACAAGTCAAATTTTGGCTATGTCAAAGTTAAATTCAAGTCCAGATTTGTGTGAATGTAATGTTATGTTATTTCCATTGCACAAGTCAAATTGTTGGGGTTTTTTTCCCGTGACCACAGTGGGATTTTGAAAAAAACAAAAACAAAACAAAACAAAACAAAACAAAAAACAAATAACAAACCCTCACAATCAGGTACAGCACCGACGTGAATGATAATTACTCAACTTTTGAGTGTGCAACATCTATGTACTCTACACTTCTCCCCGGTCCCAGCAGGTCCTACCGGTATTTAATTCTGCTGTGAAAAATGTTAGCACATTGTTTATTGTTTGTGCCAACCCGCCCACACCGTCACAAACTCTAGCTTGGTTGCCTGGTGGTTACGCGCATGGGTTGGGCTTTTATTTTTTCAGTGATTATTGTGTATCAGACATGTATGCCAAGAATCGCACTAATGCATACACGTACATGTATGTTGTGTATCCCTTGGTGGGAACACGTAACGTGATAGCCCATAATGCATGTTTAGTGACAATGTTTAGCGATTCAGGCGGTGAAGCCGCATGTTACAAGTGTATAAACACAAGATCTTGACTCTGTGATGTGACTTACCATGTATAAAACCAACTCAAAACCAGTACAAGACTTGTGTTCACTTGTATGACTCATTTATGTCCTCTGCACTTTTTAGTGATTGTTCATGTATTGTTGATGATGAATGATGTTATTGATCAGGAGTGAAGAATGGAGATAAAGACTGTACATAGTATACAATTTGCCCACACTCTTACCCTTACCACAATGGTTGTGACTGTGCAAAATAATGATAATAATAATGATGATAATGATAATAATAATAATAATGATGATAATGATAATAATAATAATAATAACAATAATGATACATATAACACATTTCATTTATTGTAGTCCATAATTGAGCTTCAAAATTCTTGTATACAAACTCAAATGAAACAAAAACTCTGTATACAACATGTTGATACCATCTTTACGTGCAGCCTGATTTGAGTGATACGTTTTACTATGGTAATATCAAGTAATTTTGTGTTTGTTTTTTTCTGATACTCACAGGGTCAACTCGGAGATGTAGTATTCATTGAACTTCCAGAGGTCGGAGCAACATATGAGCGAGCAGGTTAGCAGTGAGAAATTTTGTTAAAAGGAATTATAATTAATCATGATTTACCGTTCAACATGATCATTATTGTTTAGATTGTTTAGATTGAGTATGCAGTGCAGTCTTTAAACAGATTGACAAAAAAAAAAAAAATGATCACTTCATTTGTCTGTTTGTTGCTCAATTTGAAATTTATATTGTAGAACTTTATGATATATGTGAGACCTTGTAATCTTAAAGTGTAGTTTACATCTTGTATTACTCATTCTTATACTTTAAACATGAAATGCTTTGCAGGGTGATTTCTTTGTGAATCCCTTGCTCCACAAAACTATGTAAAAAAATGTGGGGTTTTTTTTGTGGGGGGGGGGGGGACATTTACCCCATCTGCAAATTTGCAAAGTGGCTCAGCCTTAAAAATTGAGTTTGCAGAATTTCTTTCTGTACAAGAATTAATTCAAAATGTATTCTTCAAGAAGAATTTGAATTGATTTGCTTTGTTACTGCATAACACTTTATTAGGAACTGCCCTTTTCTTCCTCAGAGCCATTCGGTACTGTAGAGAGTGTGAAAGCAGCAAGTGATGTAAATGCTCCTGTATCAGGAGAAGTGGTGGAGGTGAATACTGCCCTGGAGGGAGAACCAGGACTCGTAAATGTTTCTCCTTATGATGATGGTGAGGTTTTACAGGCCATTTGTAACTACTGGTAACAAGAAAGAAAAATGATAGAATAGAAAGAAAAGTAGACGTGTTAGTAAACACCATTCTAAACACAAAGGAAAAGTTATACACCTAGAAACTTTCACCTTGGTAAGCTGTCTAATGAGATACAATATACTTTATTTCTGTTGGATTTCTTCACATTGTCAAATGGCATCCAATAATATTATGAAGCACTAAAAGATAAACTTCCTCATTATAGGACAGAGGGTAATGCAGTTATTCATAAAGGGTACTATGATGCAATAACTTTGTTTATGCTACACGATAGATACACCACTCAAATCACAACAATTTTCATTTCAGCACTTCCTACCAACTCCACAAAAGAACAACATTTGGGAAATGTTTTGCCAGGTTGATGCTCTGTAGCAATATATCACTGAAATGGATGCAACAACAGAGTAATACTGTATATGCCATATATATTTGCCTGGGTGTTTATTTCTTGCAAATTTCGCATGTTGGGTGCTATCAGGGAACTTAGCAACACACAAAAATATTAACTTTGATCCTGATATGAATGTGAGTGAGCATGTATCTTCCTCCATTTATACCTTTACTCTATGGTTGCAAAGTTACAAAGTGATGATGATAATGATGATAAAAGCATTGATGATAATTACAATTGTTATTCTACGATATTGATAGTCCATTCCCCCCCCCCCCCCCATCCCCATTTAAAAAAAAAAAAAAAAAAGGATCACTTGTCAATTTCACTTGGGTAAATCTGGGTAGTTTGGTCAGTAATCATGCAATTTCTTGCTAGCACAACTTTTTAAATGTAATGTGTGGAAACTTTCTGACACTCCCAAATGTAGCATTGTTGAAGGAAATAAAGCTAATCTTCTCTCTCACAAAGCGAGGTAAACATGAAAAAAGGCAGACAAAGGCTAGCAGATTTCGCAGCCGAAACGTCGTATTCATTTTTTTGTGTTTACCTCACTTCATGAGACAGAAGATTAGCTTTATTTCCTTTGATTCTGCTGTGGCAGAACCAAAGTTGGGTTCCTACTTTGCCAGACAAAGGCTAGCAGATTTGGAGGCCGAAACATTGTATTCATTTTTCGTGTTTGCCTCGCTTAGTGAGACAGAAGATTAGCTTTATTTCTTTCAGTTACTACCACGATGATGAACTTCTTGCGTACTATTGTAGCATTGTTGTACACATACATGAAATTATCACGTTATATCTCTCTCTCACTTTGTCAGGCTGGCTAGTGCGAATGAAGCTCAGTGATATCTCAGAGCTGGATGACCTGATGACAAAGGAGCAATATGAAAAATACATCGAGGAGGCAGAGAGTTAGGGATTTTGATAATCATATATCATGTATGATGCTTAATGAATGTATAATGAGATGTGTGAAGTAAAGCAAAATATTCTTCCAGGGAAACGGTGTAGAGCAGACTGTTACACAATTATTTTCCTAGTGCTCAATCATCAAGCTGAAATAAAACAAAAGAGAAAATGAAAAAGTAGTGATAACGAAAATCCCATGTGACTTAAAGAGTGATATATGCAGTGCAAAGTAGAAAAGCGTGATGTATGATGTATATTTTCCCAAAATATCCTTACAGCACCAGTTCCACACAGTGAATGCCATACAAAACCACATTGCTTTCTTAAGTTTTGAAATTATGAGATTCAGTTGGTTTTAACAGCTACACATGTATTTTGTTAGATGCCCAATCTGGCTATAATAGTTGGGTAGTACACAAACTAGTTTGAAAGGAAACTTGTTACTATTTTGTAATGCAGAATTGCAGTCCCTGTATAAATACAGGAATTATCTTGTTACTTCAGAGTTTATTATATTGAGCCCCCCCCCCCCCCCATTCTTTGTACGAGTTTGGTATGGGTCTTGTGAACACCTTAACTCACCAAAGGTAAATTCCCTATAAATAGATATTTAGTAGTAATTAAGGCAGAAGTGTAAAAGCTGCCGGTTCAAGAAGTTGTAGAGAAACATACGAATAAGAAATCATGTGTCTAAATGTCATTGATTTCTATGGCATGGCATCCTGTGGGCACAGTCGTAGTCGGAGTCTTTTTCAGTGGTGTCTGGCTCATGGTGACTTTCATTTTCTTTGATATTGATGAAGACTTTGATTTAGAACATATGGTTTTTGCTGTATGTGTGCTGAATCATGAAGTCAGTGGTAATGTTAAAAAAATGTTTAATTTGGAATGTCATAAAAAAAAAATTTTCAAAAAAAGTGGAGGATTTTCAAGCAAATGAATGTCTGTCACCCGACTAAGACAATTTGCAAAATTGTACTGTCTGAGTAGGATGCCGTGAGATATTGTAACCCTCTGATGTTAGCCAATTGTGTAGAGGAACCCAGTGAGTCCAATATGAAGTTTGTGAGAATTTTGAATTTTGTAGGGACAATTGTAATGGGTTAATTCATTTTACATGTTGGTTGAGCTCTGTTTAATTGTATGCACTACAAATATGCATGATGAACTATACTACATGGCTGTGGAAGCTAGGTATTGGGAGGTCAGTGGTCAAATGTTTATGTTTTTGTCATGTGGTACATAATTTCCTTCATCACTCACAGGCTATATAGAAAGTCTGAGAGATTTCAATGCAAGTCTCTTGGAGCAAAGAAGAGAAAGCTGAGGTACCCTGGTAGTCATTAACACTGCCATGTCAAGGTACCCCCATTCACTTCTTTGTTTTACAAAAGTCTTTGAAACTAATGCTTACCTTTATATTTGTTGGCACTGACTGTATTTGATGCATGTTTGAAGACCGACATGTACATGGTTTTTCCTCGAGCCTTACCGGTTATTGTGTGATGTAATATATTGGATAATCACAGCGAACATTGTTGTTGTTGTTGTTGTTTTTTTTTTTTATTATAGCCAGGACTTTTGACCAGATATCATGATTAGTGTTCAAGAATATGACCAGTCTGTCATATTCTTAACCACTTTGATGAGCCATTGACTGATATAGGGGTCCAAATTTTGATCCTTTCATATTCCATAGATATGCTTACCAAAAGCAGACTACAACATAATCTTTGCTGAAATATATGCTAGTTTCACTGTGGCCATCATATTTATAGATGAGCTATTGAAAGGCAAAATGAATGAAAGGCTTGGCAATTTCCCAAGTCAAATAAATATCAAAGCATTTCATTTCTTTTTATTTGGGTTTGTTTTGTTTTTAGTGTAATTAGGTGAAATGTTATGTTTTCGTGTCTATTGTATCCAGTCTCTACAGGTTGCGATACTAAGAAATGCTCAAATTGACATAAAATTACAGATGCTGCCTTCTTACATACAGTGCATGTGAAAGTAACTTTGAAGGCAAAAATGTGAATACAGTTTTGTATGTAATTTATAAACATATTCTTGATTTCATTCAGGGATCAAACATCACAAGCATCTTTTCTAAGAATTAATGATGGTAACAGGAAGTAATTTCACGCTGCCATCACTTCCACCTATTGTTATAACTATCTTGTTGGAAATGTATGCAGGGTGATAATCAAAAATATGAGCTAATACACTTTCTTAATACCTTGAACTTTGTTCTCATCCTACTTAGGTTCAAGAAAAGTAAATACAGTGCCGGAAGTCACCCTTGCCTAAGTCGAATCTATTTGGACTGAAAAAATAGCTTCGACTTAAGGGAAAATTTGATTTATGAGGGATCAAAAATGGATAGAATATAAAGAGAAGAGGACTTGAAAAGACTTTCAACTTGGGCGATTATTCGACTTATGCAAGGTTGATTTAAGTAAGGTTGACTGTATTTCATATTTTGATGGTCCACCAGATAAAGCTTGGCTGTTGTAATGTTCAAAAACAGCATTTACTGATGTCAATATATATTTCAGCATTTGGGTTGTTTCCTGAAAGGATGCCTTCCTGTGTGTCAAAAGTCTGTCCATGTGACTTTACTGTTGTAGTCTTGATCATGTACACCATGTTTATTTGTTTGTGTTTTTTTGGTTAGGTTTTAAAGAATATGCAGTTGCCTTTGCAGAAGAGAAAATGAAACTCCACTGTGCGGGTTTTAAAATCCACTCACTTGTTTGTGTGTTGTTTGTGTTCTGTCTTTGTCAGTGAATGAATTCAAATGTGATGACATGAAAGTGGGATCCTGCCTGTTTACTTCACATGAACTGTGCCTGAGTTAACCATGCACAAGTGTGTTGGTGTTAAAAATGACACCCTAGGAATACAAAATTAAAATGACTGTTTTACATAGGTGATAATGACTTCAGTTAGAAAGGCCATTCATTTCTTTACTTTACCAGAGAGCTAGTAGAGCAAATTGTTCTTTTGTTTTTTATGCCTCCGCCACGAAGTGGTGCCGGAGGCATTATGTTTTCGGGTTGTGCGTCCGTCCTTATGTGCGTCCGTCCGCTTTCGTTTACGCGATAACTCGAGTAATATTGACTGGAATTTTACCAAACTTGGTCCAAATATAAAGTGTGATGGGGCAATTACTTGATTAGATTTTGGGTAAAATCGGCCAAAGGTCAAAGGTCAAGGTCAAATCATGAAATTATATCTGTTTACGCGATAACTCAAGACTGGATAAAGCAAATTTCACCAAACTTTGTCCGAGGATGATGTATGGCGGGACAATTACTTGATTAATTTTTGAGTGAAATCGGACAGAGGTCAAAGGTCAAAGATCAAGGTCAAATCCTGAAATTTATCTGTTTATGTGATAACTCAAAACTGGATGAAGCAGCTTTCACCAAACTTGGTCCAAGGATGATGTATGCTGGGGCAAGTAGTTGAGTAGATTTTAGTGACATTGGCAAGAGGTCAAAAGGTCAAGGTCAAATGCTAAAAATGTTGCTATTTCCCCATATCCATGCAATGCCCGAATGTGTTTTCTTGAAACTTAGTGTAGACATGTACTACTGCATAAAGATTCTCCAGAGAGAGTTTCATGTCATAAGGTCAAAGGTCAAAAGGTCAAAGGTCAAAAGGTCAAAGGTTAGGTGAAAATGTTACAATTTCACTTTTCTCGCAAATGGTTCAATGTATCTTCATGGAACTTGGTGCAAATGCATGTACTGACTGGCAGGGATTATCTAGGGAATTTAGGGGTCATGGGTCAATAGGGGGTCAAAGGTCAAGGTCAACTCTTCAAAATTTTACTATTTCCGTCATTTACTAGTATATGCAATGCTTGCATTATTATTTTTAAAACTTTATATGCATGTATTACCTAATGGAGATTCTCTTGGAAACTTCCTGCCAGAAGGTCAAAGGTTAAGGGTCAAGGCCAGGTTTAAATGCAAAAAAAAAAAAAAAGATTCTATTTTTTACTCTAATTATACTCTTTCTTCATACCTTGAAAATTACTCAATGCATAAACTTATAAAAGGGTCAGTCAGAAGTCAAATAAAAATCCTCAATTCCCCAAATACATGTACCTGCACTCTTAGACAATTATAGCAAACCTAGTTCAAGGAAAGCGAACATTCAAGATATTTCTGACAAACCTGTCATTTCAATGCTTTGCCAGTTATGTGACACTGTCATCACACATTGTGAAGACATTGCACTATATACCTATTGGGCGAATCATGCATTATGGCGGAGGCATCAGTCGCCATAGCAACATTTCTAGTTTGTACAAATCGTACAAAATGATGTGGGTCGAACTTCTCTTTCTTTTTGAGTTATGATTGCTAAAATACACTACAGTGCAAAACACCTTTTTTTCTAAGTTTAAAGATGTGTTGCCATGGTAACAATTTTTATACAAATGAAACAAAAATGTGTAGATTGAGCTACATTGTAACTTCCTTGTTTTTTAGCATTAGACGTAGAATTTGGCATATGTGACCCCTATAGCACTTACGCTGTGCGAAGAGCATCTTTCGTCAATGTGGACTGATACAACTGTACGTTTAGATATGTAACAGCTTTTTTGAATAAAAATCATACAAAAATATTGAAGATTAAGCTAATTTGCATATTTTGAGCATTTGACTTGATCTTGGGCACCTGTGACTGCTACAGTATGTCTTGCCATCGTATAATTGTACAATATTTTTTGGTTAAAAACTGTATAAAAATATTGTGGATTGAGCTTCCTCCCTCATTTTTTTTAGCATTTGACATTAGCACATGTGACCAATATAATTTTTAGATGTGCAAAACACAACTTTCATCAATGTTGAAACAATGCATTGCCATAATAACAGCATTTTTTCAATAAAAGCATTAAAAATATGGATTGAGTTACCACTAGGTCTGTTACTATGAGCATTTAACTTGGCAAATTGGGTTAGGATTTTGATCCCCTATCATGGGCTTTTGGAATAGAATCCATCAAAATTGCCCTGTTATCACAGGCTTTTGGAAGGGAGTTAAGCCAGCAAATTCCCCCCCCCCCCCACCATCACAGGTTTATAGAGGGAAGTGTGCACGTAATTAATTTGTGCTAGCCTAACTGTATGAGCCAGAGCCTATAGTGATAAGCACATTCTGGAGAATTGGGGCAAACACCAAGAAGCCGCATTACCCTTATTTTTGATTTTTTTTTTTTTTTTGATTTTTTTTTGGGGGGGGGGATTGAAACTAACTCATTCAGGGGCCCAATTTCAGGATTGTCAAAAAGATTTTAAAACTACCCCTCATTAAAAATATTTCTGGGGAAAATACTAAAAGCCCCCATTTCAATAATTTTCTTTTTATTCCCCCCCCCCCCCCCCAAGTTGAGCCCCTTACATATACCAGGTACCCCTCCCCCCCCCCCCCCCCATATCAGAAATGGACATGCGGTACAGATGAGCAACTAGCTGAGCGTGTGTGTGCGTGTGTGCGAGTGTGTGTGTGGGGGGGGGGGGGGTGACTGCTATAGTATGTACAAGTAGATGTGTAAGCTTTACTTTTGTCATTGTCAATACATTGTATGCTGCAACGGTGACAACATTTTTTGAATAAAATCATACAAAAACGTTGCGGATGAGGTAACTCCCTCAGTTTCCTTGGTTTTAGTAGGGGTATGAATTACCTTCAGTGATAATTCAAGTTCCTTCAATTTCTTTAGACCAAAATCATGCTTGTTAAGGGAGGGTATGGGGGAATAGCAAGTCGTATGTTTTAGTTGGCTCACTATCTTTGAATACAATGCGCCGATATTTAACTCCTGCAACCAACAAGCCTATGAATTCTGACATGACACAAGGTCTGTTCTGTAGTCAACCCGTTCGTCTACTGTCCTGTCACCCAGGGTTCATTGTCTGAATGCACTTCACTATACGTGTACTTCCACAGTGTATCTTTTCCCTCTGGAAATGAAATTGGCATTGATCATTTCTACTCTGTTATAGTAAAATGTATATTGAGTCAAACTGTAACTATGGCTAAAATCATAAATTATTTTTCCTTACCAACTATCTGAAGATTGGTTACATGCCCTGAGCTTATGGTTCTCTTATTTTGTATTGCAGATTTATTACAATGCATTAATTAAGGAAATAGAACTTAGAAATGGTTGTTTGAAAGGAAACTTGTTTCAAATAAATTGCTTCATGGAGTATTCAGGTGGTAAGTGGGACAATATATTTTCATACTAAGTATGCCATGTATTGAACAGTTGGTGAATGTGTATGTTTTTTGTGCACGTTTTTAATTACCTGTCACTGTCGTGGAAACCAGGTAGCTGGTGTATATGAATAATGCTAATCTTATGAAAACCTGAATATAAGAACGACCCAAGTCCAATTTTTGGCCAAATTCAGTTTGACATGGGAAATTGTAGCTTATGAATGGACTCATCTTGTGTATAAATGATAAATCCTAATTACCCCCGGAAGTGCCTGAAATGAATGAGTTAAATCTTATATTAATGTAAGAATGAAGGACTTGGGTCATTCTTACATTCATATTATAGCGCCCTCTCTCATCCTTCTCTCATCCCTATAGCAGAATATCATGTATGAATCAAAGAACGACCCAAGTCCACATGAATCAAAGAACGACCCAAGTCCACCACACAAAATGGCCTCTCCACAATTAATGTAAATGTTAATTGTCATAATGATATATGTTCTAATTTGTATATACAATGTTGCCTTCCCATCACAGTTAAGGTAGAATATTATTGGACAAATAAAAAAGATATGAAGTTTTTTTTAGTTTACTCGAAATGGTCTTCCATGGACTTGGGTCGTTCTTATATTCAGATACTCTTATGGAAGTATAAAAGGAGGGAAATGTCTGTCCTCTGTGACATATAAGTACATTTCAATATGCCACATTTATTGCAATTGTACAAAATAATGTATATTGTATATTGTTGTTTCAATGAGCTGTTCTCCAGTATGATATGCATATTTATGTGTGTGGGTGAATGTGAGCTGTGTGTGTGCACCATACAAAACAATATTGCCATTAGATTGACAAGGAGAAGAACAAAAATGAAAGCAAGCATACAATGTTGAGTGGCAGAGCATACTGTACGAGCTGAAATTTTCGCGTACAGATATTTTCGCGAATTGCTACTTGGAGGACATTTTCGCGTGTTGTTAATTTCGCGGTTGCGAGGGTCTAACTGAACTTAGTTATTCGTGCGTTATTTTCGCGGCTCAAGGCGATTCGCGAAATTCGCGAAAATAAAACCACTGCAAAAATTTCAGCTCATACAGTATGTCAAGGTTTTTATGGAAAAGGAGGTCCTACAGTTAGTGTTTGGTTAACTCTTTATGAGCCATTGTGTAGAGGCCCTGTGTGCCAAGTTATTCTGAGACACTAATGTAGTCATACTTTGATAAAACATTCTGCTTTACTAATCAATGTAACTTTTATAGATTTATGTTAAGATGGACATGAAGTGAGCAAAGTTGTAAAGAAAATGTGGAGCATTGCTTTGATGTATATTGTATAGGACACTTCTTTGACTGTTTTCCTTACAAATGGCCAGCAGCTACATTGTGGAAAAGCATGACTTTTCCACACAAAACAGTGACAGAAACTGAGAATTAAGATGCAAATCCAGTCAGGAACACCGCTTTCTAGTCAATCACCACATAAAATGCTAGCTATATGTGAGAGGAACGCAATAGTGAGAAACGCTTTCATTATACTGTGGCATTTGACGATTTATTGATGGGTTTGAGCGGGTTTGTGCGTTTGAGCAGAATATGCGAAGTTGGCACGCCGTCGACTGAGTCGGGCATACGAACATGGCACATAAAGAGTTAAACTTGGGGTAGAGTTCTTGTGAAGGTTTGTTGTTTTTTTTTTATACAAAAGCAAAATTTAAACCACATATACAGAACATGGGATAACTTTATTTTCACACCAAGTGATTTACAATCATTTATATTGATACACAGAGAACTTAATCCAAAATTGTACTTTCTCTCTGTACAGATATATTATATGTACATATCATTGACTGTGAATTGATTTTAGTGACTAATTTGAGCATGGCGAACACCACAGCTCTTCCTCCGATTCAAGCAGGACAAAAAAACAAACAAAGCAAATTTGGAACTAGTCCATGGCATTACTGAACGTTTCTTACAAAAGCAAGAATACCAGTATCTTTTCTTTTTTGGAAATTTGATTCTGCTCTGGGCAATAGTCACTCTGAACAGTCAAGTTCCCTCGAAAGCCAGTTATAGTCTCTATTTTTTTTTCTTTGTCCCATGAAGGGAGAAACATCAATTTCTGAAAGCCTTTGACGCGAGTTCAGAACTGAAGCACAGAGAAAGAATAGCTAGGGCTTTGCTTCCATACTACGTTCAGCATACACCCTCTACATATGAGCAAGTCTGTGCTTCCCTCCCTTTTTGTTTCGTCTTGTTTGTAATCATGACAATTCAGTTTGCTCTTTATAGCATACTGAGAAGGGGCACTTTTTGAAAGGCAGTGACTGGCACAACAAAGGGTCTGGGATCTCTAGTATCTGCTTGCTTTGGCAGATGGACTTGGGATGTCATTCCACCGACAAATCACAATGTAGAGCCCAATACTGTAAAAGTGGATATTTTTGTGTGACTAATTTTTTGCCTGAGGCCGGTTAACAAGAGTTTCATGTGTTTTTAATTCCGCGGAATCAAGATGATAACTACTGGAACATTGTGGCAAGCAAAAATATTGTGTGCTTTTATTTTCGCGCTAGCTTCTGGTTGCACAAAATGCGCAAAAATTTCAACACCGCGAAAATTTCCACTTTTACAGTAGTTGGAAGTTCACAATCTCTCCCATTTGAAAGCAACTGTGATCATGTCAAGCAACTTTCATCAGCTACTCTTTTATGGACCTAGTTTAATCACAGCTGTAATGGAATTGCAATAAGTACTAGTATGTGGTCTGTTAATGATGGTACTGATCATCTCAGTTCTGCAGAGTACTCAATGGCTGATCATGCAAGTAAGCATGAACGACACATCTTAACAATAATGATACCATTATCATGATGGTTATCTCAATTTTGGGTAGCAATATCCTGGATTCAAGGTTTGTTTTTCCTTGCAAACACTTCATGGAATTAGAAGGAGACTGCAAAGAAAGTTGGATTTCACAAGTGTCCCAGTATTCACACGGAAGTTTCCATTGGTCTATGTGGGCGCAGCAACGAGTCCTGCTGCTCCCTGGCCAAGCGCCTGTCCTCCAACTGTACTTTCCAGAGGCTTGAACCCTAGTTCTTCTGTAGGAACACCAAAGGTCTGCAGCTTGGCCTCGTAAGTACGAAGTAGATCATTGTGTGCCTACAAGAATCAACAACATACAGTAAAAGATAACATAAGTATGTAATCTTCAAGACATGTTAACACATGGATGCCACTATTGTTGCTTCCTATGCATGACGGTAGAAAGAGCTTGGGTGATTGTGCTTTCATATGCAGTTTAACCCCTTCTGTGCGAGGGACTTTTGACAGCATACAATGCTATGGGGTTTTCTGTGCCAATTGCAATTGCCATTCAAAGCACACATGGCATTCAGAAGCAAAGGAAATGGTTCTGATTGATGGCTGGTGAAACACACACGCACACACACATACACACACAAGCAGAACAGCTGTAAGAAAGAGGGGAACTATTTATGTTCTTCACTTAAATAAATATATTGCTCTTGATCAAAATTTCATCGTCATCTACTAGTTTATTATCCCCCTCTGCATCATGAGCTGTTATGATGCACAATCATTTTGAAATAATATTTTACTTTTGACAGCAAACATGCTGTTGAAAGCAACCTACAAACAGTAAATGTTCTCTATGTCATTTTCCACTGATAATCTCTCCATGAAGACTCAGTGGCAGCTCTCCTACAGGTCTCGCACCTGTAAATACTTCTCCCTTGACACATGTGTAAAAAAAAAATGCATAAAATACATTAAGAATTCAGTGTCTTTTGTGTTTCATATCATAAGTAGACCAACTTATTTCCCTCCAGTCTTGAAATTTACAAGAGGGGTTTATCTTTTCAACTCTGCACAGAGGTCTTTAACCCTACTCACCCTATTTTCACTACTTATTCTTTACATGCAGTTGGTGGATTCCGTCAAATGCTTCATGGGAATTGACAAACTAATACAGTGAAACCCCGTTATAACGAGGTCCGTGGGACCGGCGATATTACCTCGTTATAACCGGTACCTCGTTATAACCGTACGCATCAAAAACAAAGAAAAACATAAGCATGACATCATATACCCATCAATGAAACTTAAGAACATCCTTTGCGTTGTTATTACACTATTATGGATCGTTATTATTGAGAGAATAAAGGGAAATTATTTGTGAATTAGACGAAAAAGATGGGGTTGAAATGAGTTATTTCTTTATTGTATAATAATTCTTGTTTGTTAAGTTTTTCTATTAGCACCAGCGCAAATAGAGTAACATACAGGCGTTGTTTACCGTAACTTGCGAGGTATTTTTACGCTGTTGGTGCACAGCGGGAATGCGATGATTTCATGAATCATTTCGGCTGTAATCTTGTACAATGTGTGATCGTTGCGCCCGAAGGAATTAAAAATGCGTTCTTTATTTTCTTCCAAAAATCTCTTCGCGTTTTGTACATCCGTTCTTGAAAAATATGCAACAGGATTGAATGTGGAAGGTTGTGATCCTTTTTACGCAAATCCGTACCTGGTAGACCATTCTGAAAGTAAGAAAAATCTTCATTGTGAAATGCAGTGTTAAAATTGTGATAATGAACAAACCTAGATTTATTTAAACTAATAAATGTATTTGTTTCTTTTTCTGATTTAGGCTAACATGCGTCATTCAACTATTTTTACGCTACTGTCACCTGGCGAGATCGCGATGATTTCAGAGTAACATGTGTTGTTTACCGTTAACTTGCGAGGTATTTTACGCTGTTGGTGCCAGCGGGAATTGAATAATTTCACGAATCATTTCGGCTGTATTTTTATACAATGTATTATTGGAAGGGATTAAAATGCGTTCTTTATTTTCTTCCGAAAATCTCTTCGCGTTTTGCACATCCGTTCTTGAACTGTTAAATGCGTTTGTTTCTTTTTTCCGAACACCGATTAAGCAGGTTAACATGCGTTATTCATCTATTTTTACGCTACTGTCACCCGGCGAGATTGCGATGATTTCATGAATTATTTCGGCTTTAATCATACACACTCATATTTAAATTATCATTTGTTAAATGATAATGAACAAATCCAGATCTATTCAAACTAATAGATAGGTTTGTTTCTTTTTCTGAACACCGATTAAGTATAGGTTAACATGCATTATTCAAGTATTTTTACGCTACTGTCAACTGGCGAGATCACGATGATTTCATGAATGATTTTGGCTTTAATCACACACACTCATATTTAAATTATCATTTTTTTAAATTATAATGAACAAATCCAGATCTACTCAAAGTAATGAATGCGTTTGTTTCTTTTTCTGAACACTGATTAATTACGTTAACATCATGCGTTATTCAACTATTTTTACGCTACTGTCAGCCGGCGGGATCGCAATGATTTCATTAATTATTTCGGCTTTAATCATCCACACTCATAATCTAACTAGCAAAAGAATTGAAAGTCGGAACTACAAATGGAAAGGATATAATGATGAGTTGCACACGTATTCCAATTGTCCACTTTTGGCCACAAGTGTCGCTACATGGAAAGTTTTTGGATGCGTTATATTTTTTTTTTCTCGTTGCGCTTTGATCTGACCTAATATCACGCACGCGTATCTCGCGAAAAAGAAAAGCGAATGATTTTCTTGATAATTTAGTATGAACATCGGAAGGCATTCCTGTGCCTTTATCGCGTGGTTTAGAAGAAAACATGGAAGGAACGGTTCTCTGCAAAACGGGAAAAAGACGTGGATTGCGTAAATTCAGTTTTCAATGTTTGGTTTGTCGCGTGTTTGAAAGCGGCAATTTAGTCAAGAAATGGAACCTCGTTATATCCGATCAAATTGCTTATGTTTTTCTTTGTCATGATGCACCGGAATTGTCCTCGTTATAACCGGAATCTCGTTATAACCGAACTCGTTTTAACCGATTCGTTCTGCCATAGGTTTACACGCAAAGGAAAACGGGACCGACGCGATCACCTTGTTATAATTGGTTCCTCGTTATAACCGAACTCGTTATAACGGGGTTTCACTGTATGACCTTTCCAACTGAAATAGTTGAAGTGATCATAAAGAATCCGTGAACTGCCAATCAGCCTCCTTATCTTACCTTGCAAACCCGAGCCAGCTCATATTGGAGATCTTTGATGGCACTATTCTTGGAATCCAGGACATCCTGCAGAGCAGAGAACAAACAGAAAATAGAAGGTGTGAAAGGGAGGGAAAAAAAAAAACTTCTCAAACAACTGCATAGAAAATATTTATCTGTTGTCAGTGGTCATAGTGGACATAAGTAATCAGAATAGCATGTAAAGTATGACCCCAGTTTTTACAGCTCTCCTCATTTAAACAGCTCCAACTCTACCTTATGATACAGTTCATGTAAGGGTAAAGTTTCAAAATGTCTGCATCTTGCCTCATCAACTGTGTGCAGATTGGTGTGTGTTTGTGTCAGGGTATAATGCAACTAACCTCCAGCTTTCTGGTGACCACAGTCAGAGCAGTTGGGTCCAGGTTGGAGGCAGAGAGTACTTCATTGAGCTGTGCCTCCTTCTTCTCCAGCGTATCTGCAAGGGCACCAAGCTTCTTCTCAAGCAGCAGGTTCTTGAAGCTGCTCTTCTGTTGCACCTCATGGATGGCCTTGACAAACTTGGCATAGAGCTCATCTCGCTCTTTCTGCAGCTGTGGATGCAAGGACAACAATAAATATGATTGGAAGGGGTAATTTGCACAAAATATGCACACACAACATGAAAGGACAGCCTTCATGTAGGGGGGATTTTGATACTGTGATACAGTCATTCACAGAGGCTGCATGTAAAGGATAGAAAATAACAAGAAGTCTTCTTGTATCTGTTTGAAATCAATGCTACAAAAAAGCTTTTGAAACCTCTTTGCACTGTTCTGAATAAACAACATGTCAAAGGGATGTAGTCTAAAATTGATGACTTCAATGCCTGATCCTGCAATAGATATACTCTCCCAAATATGATATAGGACAAGGTGCAAGAGCTTTATGAACAAGAGACCTAGCGGGTCTAGTGCTCACCTGAGGCATTGCAAGTTCACCATCCACACACTCTTGCAGACTAAGAATCTCAGAAAAACATAGCAAATTAGGGGGGATTGGGGCGGGAGCATGTTGTCTATTTGTATATTTTATCACAGTGGTGATTACAACTGCAAAGATTGCAGTTTGCGGAAAACTTCACCATGTATTTTCAAACTTAAAGAAGAATATAAAAATGTAAAAACTGGCCCCCAATTTGGTCCCAGCCTCAAAGTGGCCATCCCTGGATCTGGTACAAACAAATTTGTAAGAACATTCACCAGTGTAAATACACTATTGTATTTACTCATGAGCATACCTGGTTTAAAGAGAATTGATTGAATCATTTCTTTATTCAAGAAAATGTTTAATACATAACCATGCCAATTATCCCTTTAACTGCAGGTACACATCGAAATTTACAAATTACAATTTTAAGAACATACAATACAAATAACATCTGTGAGATTACTGCGCCAGTATCAACAATAATATTTAACACTAGCAATCATTATAACATTTATATCAATTCTATAAATTTAAAAAAAAAAAATTAAAGATTCCTTAATTTGGGGGCTTTGGGGGCACTGAACAAACAAGAGATCCTATACTTGTCTCTACAGATGTTACTTGTGAAATCTGGTGAAAATCCATCATGGGGTTTCAATAACAAAGCTGAAAATGTGAAACTTGACCCAAAGTTTGTTCCCCCTTCCCCTAACCCTCCCTCTCTCTCACCCCCTTCCCCGCAGGGCCCAAACAATCCTAAAACTACAGTCATTATTGCTAATTACTAACAGTGCTAACTCAGCTCGATCACTTCTGGTTCTAGAGGAATTTTTTTTTTCTCTCTTTAAATTCCTTAATTTCAGGGCTTTAAGGCCCCCTTGGAGGCATGGTGCCCAATTGAACAAACTAAGATCTATTACCCCAGGGATGCTACCTGCAAAGTTAGGTGAAAATCTGTCATAGAGTTTGCAAGATGAAGCTGAAAATGTAAACAGTTAACGAAAGACCCATGATGGACACAGGACGATGAATGATTGGAATAGGTCACTGAGGTAAATAAGCAGTGAAATGGATGGAAGTATATATTTTACACTTTGTGTTGACAAGGATATTAGGACACAGGGAAAAGTATCTAAGGTGATGTCCATGGTCAATGCAGTTCAATATGACAAATTTTAGTTCTGGCAAATCTTTACTCATAAAAGTTATAAAATACAATGCACTTGCGAAAGATAATCTTGCAAAGTCTTTGGATGGTTAATGGCATCTATATTACAAGTAAAAGAAGAAAAGGAAAAGGAAAAGAACAAAAATTATGCTTACCTGCTCAAACCTCTGCTCCAAGACATCGTGTTCCCATTGGAGATCCTTGTACTCTTTGTCCATGATTTTTAACCTTGCCTTTGCACTCTGTTCAAGAACAATGAATCGCATACATCATAGATATCAGTGGGTGTTAACTTGACTTGAGAATTAGTCTGCTCTAAACAGGAAACATCAAGCAACATTCATGTCACATACCAGCTTCCAGAATTTAGTCGACTTTGGCCAAAGAAACAAAGTCAAAATTATCTTCTCATTTAATGTCCACTGGCATCATTCAGAATATTATGTCATCATATCAAGCGAAGGTTGCTTATGAATTCGTTTCAGCAAGTATGGTCTGTGGACTTCACAATTCACAAATTTTAATTAACACATAACATGTTACTGAGAAATAAGCACCATTTCACAGAAAAGCAAAAGGTAATTCAAACCATTAGAATATAGACGAGATTCCGTAATGTCACCTTCATTGCCACTCGTGTGCCTGTGTGCGCGCCTGAGGAGCAAAATAAATAACATCACACAATGCTGCAGACAATATGTATGCATTGTAACATGCACAAATGACCATTATGCTACAGTCCCACTCCTGTGTATATCTGTTGCGATCTGCAGGATATTCTTGACATTTTGGTCTGCTATTGGTTCAAATTCTCAATGTAGAGAGTCAATAGATAATTTTGAACACTGTTTTACTTGGCACTAGTCGGAGCTGAGGGTAAACACTGTGACTGTATGTGTGTTTCCTTTTCATTTATATTTAGGCCGAAGTCTAGATCTAGAGCTAGAGGTCTATAGCAAGGGAAGATCCTAGCCACATATCGAAGATGGATAAGATAGCCGCACTTATTTTGTGTTGGGTCTAGTAGCACTGTTGTAACTGCATGCTACTTTCATTCTCAACATTTTGCTCTTCTTATTCTCAATGTACAAAATGTAGAGATGTGGATGATTTCTAGTCGGAACTGGTCTGCATCAATGAGCTTATACCCCACATTTCTTTTTCTTTTTCATTCATATCACTAATATTTTGAGTCATAACTTCGTCAGCTGATGGCCGCTAATGTACTTTCGTGCCCATGTAGATATCTCAAATTGTATTAACCAAATTACATGAAAATCCCAGGAAACACTTCATGACTTACTTCAAACCATTTACAAAAGTTTGAAGCCAATCGCCTGTCGGGAAGTGTTGATATTATCGTTGGCTTTCATGTTGTCATCAAGAACGAACTCTTCGCGAGTGATTACCGTGTACGCTGCCTACATCATCTGACACTAAAGTTAGCCATCAAATATTGTGTGACACACTGTATATCGTTGAAGTAAAAGGCTAAAAATCAATGTACATGATCAATGATTATGGCAAGTTCAAAGAAGTCTGTTGATAATGTGTGTGTATGTGTGTGTTTCTATTTAGGTTGTATAATATTAGCTAACTTCAGATTCAGAATGTATAGTACAGGCAGTGTAAGCTACAATCATCTCGAAAAGTTATAATTTTGAGAGACAACATGTACAACATGTAAAATATGTTGACATTGATATGAACATGGAATTCCTCAAAAACAGACTTGGCACAAATTTATGTGAGAGGCTGGAAAAGTTTTGGTGTAGTGAAATTCGAGATATCTACAGGATACAAAAAGTACATTAGCGCCACTGCTCGCTTTTCTGGGATCATACATTGTTCCAACTCAGAGTATTTCATAAAATTCGACTTTCTTGCCATTAATGCAGACTGACTCGCCATTTGTGCAGCCATGAGCAACACAACTCTTTTAATTATTATATACTAAAAACTTTCAAAATATGGATAACAAGTCAATATCTAGCATAACTGCTTTGCCGTTTCCGGACTTTTTGCAAGATCTAGTGTTTGCGACCAGCCACTTTCTACACATAGCTAGTTAGCAGCACTTGTACTGCGTACCTACCTGCCTGGCTGGCCTGATAAAATCACATGCGATGAGATGTGGGATGTAACCCTTATGTGCTTCCCCCCCCCCCCCCCCCCCCCAATATGCAGTTCTTGCCCCTCAGCAAGTTAAGCTATGGCTTGGTGATGTCATTGGAAGCCTCATCTATACTGTGCAGGGCTTACAGTAGAAGTGGTCCAGTGGCCCAGGGCCAATAAAAATTGATGTTTAGCCATTAAACTTTTAAAAAGGCTGTCTTTGGTGGCCTGACCAGATAGCTAAAATTCAAAATGATTTTTTATATTTCCTTTCATTCTGGGTCACTACAATCCTTTTACAGGCCACCAATTTTCAAATTCAGAAAATTTTAGTGGCCCGACAGCCACCAGAGAAAAAAAAAAGTTAGTGTCAAGCCCTGCTGTGCTCACAATGTACTGCTGCTTCTGAAGGCCAAATGGCTAAAACTGCTGACTGTTCACGCGGAATACAATTTGAAAAGTGTTCTTTCCTCATTGCTTTCAAATGAACAAGGAAAAGTAGAAATTACGCGGTGCGTAACATATGTCCCCGCCGGAAGTAGCATTTTGTAACAAAATGTGCAATATAGGTAAAAAATCAAGGTCAAAGGTCAAAGAAGTCAAAGGTCAAAATTCTGTGTAGAAGTTTTGAAGCCCTCACCTAGTGCCATCACATAAAGCAAATGGAATCGAAATTGGGTTAGAAATGGCGAAGGAGTAGCATTTTGTAGCCAATGTACAATATAGGTCAAAAATCAAGGTCAAAGGTCAAAGAAGACAAAGGTCAAAATTCTGTGTAGAAGTTTTGAAGCCCTCACCTAGTGCTATCACATAAAGCAAACGGAATCGAAATCGGGTTAGAAATGGCGAAGGAGTAGCATTCTGTAGCAAAATGCACAATATAGGTCAAAAATCAAGGTCAAAGGTCAAAGAAGTCAAAGGTCAAAATTCTGTGTAGAAGTTTTGAAGCCCTCAACTAGTGCCATCATATAAAGCAAACGGAATTGAAATCGGGTTAAAAATGGCGAAGGAGTAGCATTTCGTAGCAAAATGTACAATATAGGTCAAAAATCAAGGTCAAAGGTCAAAGAAGTCAAAGGTCAAAATTCTGTGTAGAAGTTTTGAAGCCCTCACCTAGTGCCATCACATAAAGCAAACGGAATCGAAATCGGGTTAGAAATGGCGAAGGAGTAGCATTTTGTAGCAAAATGTACAATATAGGTCAAAAAATCAAGGTCAAAGGTCAAAGAAGTCAAAGGTCAAAATTCTGTGTAGAAGTTTTGAAGCCCTCACCTAGTGCCGTCACATAAAGCAAACGGAATCGAAATCGGGTTAGAAATGGCGAAGGAGTAGCATTTTGTAGCAAAATGTACAATATAGGTCAAAGGTCAAGGTCAAAGGTCACGACTGAAATTCTGTGTAGAAGTTTCAAAGCTCCAATGTAGTGCTATCATATAAAGCAAACAGAATCAAAATTGGCTCATAAATGACAGAGAAGTAGCAAATTGAAGATTTTGATCACACACGGACGCACACACGGACATACGGACGGACGGACACACGGACGGACGGACGGACGGACGGACACACGGACACACACACGTACGGAGCCCGTTTCATAGTCCCCTGCTCGAACTCGTTCGGCGGGGACAATAACCATTGATACACTATCGCGTGTATACAAATAATTGTGCAAAGAGGTTTCCACTTCGAAAGTGCACTCACAGCAAGGGAAGCCTTGTCTTTCTCATAATTGGCCAGCTGCCTGGTGAGCTCTGCAACCTCCTCCCTGGCCTTCTCCAGTGGCTCCTTGAGGCGCCGGTTTTCTGCCTGGATCTCATTCATGTGCTTTTCCATCCTTTCCTCTTTCTTCTTCATCTCCTCAACTTGTTCCTAAGATGATTTATAATTTGATGTGTGACAGAACTTGTTGGCAATTTGTTGTGCAGCTCAAGCACATGTAACATTGAAATTATCTGAAGCTTGAAATACAAAACCATACAGAAAAAAAAATAATCTGATTTACACTGACATCAACAGAGAAAGTTTGTAAATATATGATTATGTACCATAAGTGATTATCAGCTCAGTGACTTTCAGGCAATTCACTCCAAACATGAAAAATATATTTTGTATTAAGTCATAACACGAGAATGCAAAAGCAGAAAATTGACACAACATAATAATTTGAAAATAATACAGAGATATGGAAAAGGGAGGCAGTAAAGACCTCGAATGCATTTGTTTTACTTCCCACTAGACAATAAATTGTAACTGTTTGATGATGCAAGACCCAAGTAAATCAAACTTTAGCATGTGTTAAACTGACAATCAATTGATTATCAATTGATTTGTCAGACAGAGTTCCATTTAGTCACTCCCATTCCATTAAAGACTATGGGAACATACCTTTAGGGAGTTAATGAGAGCAAGGTTGTTGAGAGTAATATCGTTGTAGTAATTTTTGATGTCGCTGAAGGCTTTCTCGTGATTCCTCATCAGAGTATTAATCTGGCTGTTCTTCCTCTCCTCAATTTCATGAATCTCTGTTTTGCGCCGAAGTTCAAGCTCTTCCCGTAGAGACCTCATCTTCTTCTCATATTTGGCCTCAATTTCTGAAATGTTTCAAGATAATGCAAATCAAAAACACTTATACACTGCAAGGCAACTAAATGCTCATACAAATTTTCAAATTGCCTTGTTTCTTAAATCTGGATGAAACATAACATGAAATAAACACTGATGTGCCATCAGTGTTTCTGCACATTACAGCCTGCACAGTTTGTCACTACAGCCACAGTTGTTTCATGTTTCATAACAGCCTTCGCAGAAACCCCACTTTCTCTTGTAATGGTTTCAAGGAAAACAACATGCAAATCTTACGGAATCATAATGTTTTACCCTACCCTGTTGATGGCCAACTGCAAAGGATACTGATAATCAGTAATCCATGCCCAGGCACTGCCTGCACAAGCGCAAACATGCCTTCATGAAAGTCTAATGTACGTCAGACAAGTCATATCGATGTGACGTCGTAAGTGCAACTTGACTTCATAAATCTTGCATGCAGCCATAAATTTCTGGCATATTACTTTAATACAGCAAATATTTCACGAGGTTCTTATTTTTGCGAATCTCGCGAGTCAGGTGATATTCGTGAAATTAAAGACACGCGAAAATATTGACTCTGATCCCCATGTGAATGTGACGTATGCGTGTACTCTGGCTGCTCTGTTCAGTACAGGACTCCACGATCGCGAATTTAACCACTCGCGAAATCGTCGGGAATTCCCGATTCGCGAAAATTTAGACTCGCAAAATATATGGCATATACAATATATTGTCCCCATTAATGGCGATTGTAAGTTCACTTTTTCAAGAGCAATTCAAAGAAAGCTTACTCAGTATTCTTGGTTTTATTGAGAGCTGGCTAGACATGTATATGTGATTACTGTGTGATCGTGTCTATGATGCTAGTGCAAGAGTCTGTATCTGGCATGCAGAATTACGTCTTCCTCTCGTGATGCGGCGTATTGATCGTTCACTGCACATTTAAGATGTTAAAATGTAAACCATAACCCTTTATCACCTCTCAGCACCTCTCAATTTCTTCTAAATTTATACTTAGGTACACATTTTAAAGACTTTCTGCGGCACATTGAGACAATGAGAATAGATGAAGCTTTGAACCAAAATGCCTACCTGCTTATCTGGTAAATAAAACACACTTTGAAACTATTTGTTCACTTTGTACGTCAAGTAAACAGAGTACCCAATTAAACAGTATCCAATAATGCAGAGACTACTGTGTTATAAAAAATAAGTTTTAAAAAAAGTGCCTGCAAAAAAGGGATATGAATTGAAGCACAGACAATTGACAAGAAAAATTGCACTGGTGTACATGAATACACTGCAGTGTGGCATGCGTGGGTATGGCTCAGGCTAGCTGGATAAAAACCTTACCTCTTGCTTCTCTTTCAAAGTCTGCACGAAGGTTTGTGACAAGTTCATCATTTTTCTGCAGTGAGTAAACAAGATAAAATGCAAAAGAAGTACATGAATAATGATCTGAATCCTCACCAACTTCACTACTTAAGGCTATGACAAAGTCTATTTGTTCTTTTATCTGTCTGTATCTTCAAATGGTGTAAGAATGCCAGGACCTATTAACATTCATTGCCATTTTGGGAAATTAAAAGATTTGCTAGTCACTAGTTATATTAGTTTTTTTAAAAGATTAACAGACTGAATTTCCAAAATATAACAACTACTTAATTTTCTTGATAATTCAATTACATATTATCACAAATGCTTAATATCATAGGTACAATTAGATATGACAGAAAATAATCAATCCCACATTCAGTATAGGAACACATACAACTTCTCAATACATGCACATCTTGTAGAGAGTTTTGAGGTATACCATCTTGAGGTCCTTGATGATGTCTTCATGTGCAAGTTCTTGTTCTTTGAGAGACACTTTGAGGTTCCTCTTGTCCTTCCTCAAGTCTGACTCGTTGGATCTGTGGTCATCCTGGGCAAGCTTCAGTGCTACAGCACTTTCAGCCTTCAGCTCCGAGATGTTATTCTGGTGTTCATACAGCAAGTGCTTGACCTTTTGTTTGTAGACCTTCAAAGAGGCAGAATATTGACTTTTATGAATATGGTTTTCAAGGAAAGGGGAAGATACACTACCATATATAGTTATCACATTTACAATGTAGTCATGATAATCATGAGCCTGCAAGATCAACATAATATCGTGACAGTGCACTCATGCATATTTTGCGATGCTATAATTCTAAAACTCAAGAGTGCTTGCAAATTTGAAATTTGATTGTGGCTGTTAAAAACAAATCAGAGCTCATCACAAGTTTATCTATTTTGTAATCACGACACTGATGTCTACAGAAAGGATGTTCTCCACTCATGAAACTTTACAAAGTTTACTTCCATCTTTAAAAAACAACAACAACACCACAAACCATTAAATCTTAGGCCAATACAACATTGTTAATACAGAAATACTTAGTAATCAACACAGAAATGATCACAAAGACAATGATATTGATGATTATATGAACAGCTACAGCAACAGCAACACTATGTGATGACAATGGCCTCAGAATGTGAAAAGTATATACTTGTAAACTATAGCATAAAATATCTATTTCATGCTAATGACTATCAATACTGGCTGGCACAAAAATACATAAATCTCAACATGTATCCAGTTAATATCTAACACAAAAAAACATTTTTACCTGGACTGTCTCTTTCCCCATCCTCTTCTACTTACTTTGATTTCAACCTGATGCCTTTCTTCAGCATCCTCCATCTCACGATCCTTGTTCCTCAGCCCTGCCCGTGACTCCTCCAGCTGTCTCTTGGTAATCTCCCAGAAGGTGTTGACCTTGTCCCGTTCTAACTGGAAATAGTTCCTCTCTTCCCTCTCACGGTCCAGCTCTTCACGTAACCTGACAATATGTTCCTCCAGCTGGAAATTAGCATGAATAAAAAGAGGATTCACAAGATTCCTGCATGACACAAGACCCAGTGGGTCCCACGTTTGCCAAAGTATCGTAAGTTCACCTTCCACACTCTTGCAGACTATCACGCAAGAAGAGCATAGCAAACTTGGGGGTGTTTGGGTGCGTTAGAGCGCTCTATGGCGAACCAAAGCGAACTGAACCAAAGCGTACTGTACCAAACTGTGCCAGTTTTGGAGCGTTCGAGCGCTCTGTGGAGAAAGCGTACCTCAAGAGTTATTTTTAGAAAAGGTCACGCACTTTGTAGCAAAAATATCATCCAATGGCGCTTGAACAACTTGCACCTGTCCCGAACAAAGAGAATGATGTCTTTGCATCGTGACGTATGTGCATGATATGCGCATGCTTTACAACAAACATTTGGTACGCTTTGGTACGCTTATGGAGCACATCGGGAAGTGGTCCACTTTTGGCTTGGTACAGTACGGTACGGTACACTTTAGGAGCGTTCAAGCACTCCTCTGGCGAGGGTACGGTACGGTACAGTTCGCTTTAGGTGAGCGCTCGAACGCACCCTTAGAGGGCCTCCATGGGGGTTGGTGTCCATACCTATCACACTGTCAATAGTACCCGCCAAGTTTGTAAAAATTTGACCATGCACTGTCAAATGAAAAGATCAAAATTTGAAAACTGGCCCCCAATTTGGTACCAGCCCTAATGGGAAGGGGGCACCACTGGATGTGCCATGAGACACATGAAAATATTCGCGGCAATGTATTTATTCATAGCACTGACACTCTCCTTTCTGGTTCTAGAAATATTCTCTAATTTGGGGGCACTGGGGCATCACGCCAGTATGCCAGTCAATATTATACAAGTGTATCACCCTGTCAATAATACCGCCCAATTTTGTTGAAAAAAAAATTACTATAAATGCATTTTCAAGAAGATCAAAATGTGAAAATTGACACCCAACTTGGTCTCACAATAGGGTGGGGCAAACCTGAATTTCAAATAATGAACATGCTTGATACTAGTCACCACTGAACTTAATACTCATAACACTAACTTAGCTCTATCACTTTTGGTTCTGGAGAAGATTTTTAAAGATTCCTTAATTTTGGGGCTTTGTGCCCATTGGAAGATTGAGAATCCACAGCATTCCCCCGAGGGATGTTACGTGCCAAGTTTGGAGAAAATCCTTTACAGGGTTTTCAAAAAAATGTAAAAAAATCTACAAATGATGCATGCTGGATGCCTAAAAATGACAATAAATTAGCAAAATTGAGTCTTCAGCTCAGGTGAGCTAAGAACCCATTGCTACAAAAATTTTGACATGTAATCTGGCAAAAAATAATTGTAACATTAACATGTAAATATGTTTTCCAAGTTGGCAATAGTTACATCATTAAACTTGGCTTTGACAATTGTGGTTCTTAGCACTGCCAGATTACAACCCACCAGAGTTACAGTCTTTACTAACTAATTCAAATTCTCTGAAATTGCTTCTGCTATCTGAAAATTGGCACATGGATTGATTAAAACTATAATGATGATACAATACACTGCATGCTATATATTATAGTTTATGTTTGCCACATGTGACATTATATTTTCTCCTGAGTGAACATCTATTTTGTTACCAAATTCAAAAACCAAACCAGCCATTATAACGTTCAGTTTCACATTGCAATGACCATTTGCATTTGTAGAAATCTAAGAAATAGAAATGGCCCCTGAAAACAAATGTGCTTGTGCTATGTTTATTGCTAGTGATTACCAACCATCAAGAATATACTGCATTTGCTGTGCTATATCAGAATGTAAACTAATGCAATACTGAACACAACTTGTCCAAAACTCATAACCCTAATTCTCACATAATATTAATCCACCAATTACAAAACATGATTTTCTTCTAAAAGGTGACACTTGTCATTATCACCAGACAAAGAGAATTCCTAGTGGATTTAAATGACTTTGTGCAAATGGAACACTGAACATACACACATATATATATAAGTATGCATACCTGTTCCTTTGACATTTCTTCTGTTGAGATTCCATCGATAACAGTTGGTGTCTTTGCCTTGGCTGACTTCTTCTTTTTCCCCTTTTTTCCTTTCTTTGGAGGCTAGAGATAGATAGATTGAGAGAGAGAGAGAGAGAGAGAGAGAGAGAGAGAGAGAGAGAGAGAGAGATACAAATCAAGAGACAGAGTAAGAGACAAAAAATAACTAAAATAATGGATCATTATCCTACTTTAGCTGTGATTACCAGTCTAAGAGGTAAACTGTTCACATGGGGTATTTGATTGAAATGTGAATTAGCAATACCCCACTCCTACCAATGTAGTTACTATTTTTGTTCATATTTTGTCGGATTAACGAACCTTATTAATAACAAACCTTTGGAATACCGCCAAAATGTTCGTAATAACAAATCCTATTTCATTTCTGAACTAATGGACATTTAGGTGTATCAGAATCTGTGTGTTTTGTATTTAAAGAACCTTTGGAACACTAAAACGAACCCTATTTAATTTCAGATAATTGTATTACAATAATACAAGTTCCCCTCGGAAACTGTGTGTGACACACGGAGCGCACACACAGTGATGCTTGTTCTGCTACGTATTTTCGGAAGCGATCCACATTTCGTTATAATGGAGCCAATATTTTTTTGTTTTTCTTTGTCGGTGGCGCTCGGAAAAGACTTCGTTATAACGAAAATTTCGCTGTAACCATGTTCGTTATATGCGAATTTTGTACCATAGACTTCAATGGCAATAATTTTGGGACCAGAAGTTGTACTTCGTTATAACAAAATTTTGTTATAACCATGTTCGTTGTAACGGGAGTGCACTGTATTGCTTTCACAAAGCCATGTACAGTGCATCCTTGCATGAATATTGCATATATCAAGCAGGGGTGATACCCAAAGTGCAGTTAGAAATTAAACTAGAAATGTCGCTATTGTTACTGGTATGCCTCCGCTATAATTTATGGTTCTCCTGATAGGTCTATGGCACGTCTTGACAATGTGTGACGACAGTGTTTGTCACAAATGTGTTGAGTGTTCACGTTCCTTGAATAAGGGTCAACTGGATGAATGGCTATACTGTTTGAGAAAGCTGTATATACAAACATGTATTTGGGGATTTGAGGATTTTTACTTGACCTCTGACCCTTTTATAAGTTTATACATTGGGTAATTTCCAAGGTATTTAGTCCATGGGCCAGGCCAGATATTGGTACCACCTGAGGTGGCAAAACCTTTTTGGTGTCATTTTGTTTGTCAGGTATGGATATGCTTATCAAGCTATGATAGTATTTCCAAATGAGTAGCTTAGTCATAATAAATGCATTTTTAACCAATTTGGTCTCGTTGTTATATCCCTATACTTCTGAATCGAAACTAACCGCTATACAAAGAAGAGCACTGTCTTCTGTATGTTCACAGGTGTTCTGTTGTAAACGCGGTGCACTTAGTCTTTATTCAAGGCAGCAAAGGGAATATCCATAGGTTATGATGTCCACAGCGCTTAGTCTTTATTCAAGACGGCAAAGGGAATATCCAAAGCTTACAATACAGTGTATATCCCTTTATCAAAAACAACAACAACAACAACAACAACAAAGCAATTCCTCGTGAATTTTACCGTATCTTTCAATTATTTATCATTTTCCGGAGAAAACGCTACGGTGAAAACACTATTACCATGCCAATGTTGCTTTATTTCCATCCAACAATGAAAGATAATGCACCGGTACACTACAATACATTATAGTAAATGAAAAGAGTGATTTTTGTTTAAAACTGATGCATTTGTTGAGAGGGTAGTATGAAAACAGTATAGATAATCCCTTTTATTAGGAACTTTAGATATGATAATGGTACATTGTTCTAGATAAAGACTAAGCGCACCGCGTGACAGCTGTGGACATCATAACCCTTTGGATATTCCCTTCGCTGCCTTGAATAAAGACTAAGTGCACTCGTTTACAACAAAACACCTGCGGACATACAGGTTAATTGGTTAAAAATTCATTTATTACGACTAAGCTACTCATTTGGAAATGCTATCATAGCTTGATAAGCATCATGTCAGACAAACAAAATGACACCAAAAAGGTTTTGCCACCTCAGGTGGTACCAATAACCCATTTTTCGGGTCTTGGCCCATGGACTAATTGGGAAAAAGTGTAGTTTCAGCATTATACATAACAATTTAGTATTTTAACCCGGCTTTGACCTTTTGAGAGACAGACAGATAGACGGATAGATAGATAGACAGACTGGTATACTGAGAAAAACAATCTACACTCCACCTGTCGATTGTTCTCCGACGACTGCATCATTTACAAACAGGTTTCGAGAGTAGAAGAGTGCACAAAACTTACAGAGAAATCTTGATAATTTGACTGAGTGGCAAGGTAAGTGGCATGGCAGATGGATTTCAATGCTCAGAAAAGTCATGTCTTGCACATCACACATGCAAAAAACCCTGTCAAATACCAACATTCACTAAAAAAAAACACACACACACACACATTAGCAGAGACAAAGTGTCATAGAGCCATCATCAGATTTGTCTTGGACTGCGCACGTCGACAGAACATGTGCTAAAGCCAACAGAACTATAGGATTTCTAAGACGAAGATTACTGTTCAACAGTCTGGGACCCCCACACTCAGACTTTGACAGACAAGCTGGAAGCTGTACAGAACAGAGCAGCATGATTTGTTAGAGGTGACTACGGACTGGGAACTGCGGAAACATTGATGCAGAGAAGGACGCATTACCACATTCCATGAAGCACTTGCAGGTTGCCTATCCATCCCAGTTCGAAAAGCCCTGCGTCCAGTCTGAAGGGTTCTCCGGAAATCATCAACTACAAGTTTCATCCCAATCGCCACAAACAAAAACTACTATAAATACTCGTTCATCCCAAGAATGATCACAGACTGGAACACACTCCCATTGACAGTCACCGACATCACAAAACAAAGACTCCTTCAAAGCAGCAATCCTTCAGTACATCCAGGAGCAAAGCAACTAGATCCCACACTTCTCTCTCCGCACAATAAACACCAGCGCACCCCTGTCTGGTTGGCCCCTACTAAGGGGTGTTGGGCAGTATACTAAACCAAGATGAAGAAGAGGACCACTGACTTGACCCAATGCCCCTAAAATTCCTCAGTGAATCACTGTAGGCAGTACCCTTTTGCATTTGATGTGTTTCATGATGAAACTATAAATCCCAGGGTGCTCCTTCACAGTTATACTGTGAGAGCGCCCTGAGTCAACAGAGTGGTATCTCTGTACAAAGAAAAAAGAAACACAAATTTAAGCGCCTCCAGTAGTGTGACTAGTGTCCAAGTTTACCAGCAAATGGCTTACTTTCAAACTATACATAGATCTACGTTTCGTATCTAATTCATCTAATTACCAGTTGTGGACTTGCTCATTTTCAGATCAATCCCATGGTCTTGAATTTAAGATGTTTTTCTTCCGAGTTCATCTCCATACCTCCCATTTATTCTTTCATTTTGTGATGCAACCTTTGCGTGGCACTTGGCAATATGAATACGCATGAGAGTCGCGATGGTTTTAGCCTTTAAACAAGGCCCTTTCGCTGTGCGCTGTATAGTGCACGTAGGTAGGGTCGTCATAGGCGCTTCCTTACCGTACGTAGAGCGCGGCCATTGTGCAATCCGTCGAGAGAGGGCTCACTTCAGTATTTACTTTAAAAATACTTTGATTCGGTCTCCGTTCGAAACTACTCACTAATGGAAGATGATGACTCAATATCTGACGTCATTACAAAAGTTCAGAGTGGTTACCAAACATATTAAAACTAAAGACCAGAGGAGCAATACATACAGGATCTCTCACAAAAATCAAAACATTCCTAGCAGGACATTCACTTCACAATGCTCGATATTTTAACCATGTGTCGCTATCATGCATGAGTCGGTCCCATGGGACACACAGACAGGATCGTAATTAGTATCAGATTTCAACACATTTTCTTCACTTTTTCATATCTTAAGTTGCAATTTTTTGTGAAATGTGATAGTCTTTTTGACATCATTTAGGACATTTCTGACTATTATCTGTGGTTTCTGTTCATCCTACATTTTTTTTTGTGAATCATTTATGCCCCTTGCATTTGACCTTGTGTTACTGCTCAGGGCTATTCGATTCACGCTTACGGCAAATCAAATAGATGGTCACCCGCGCGCGGGCTCTGCTTGTATGACACGCCCGACACGCTTGGGTTGTGCAGATATCGTGCGGGCCCGCGTGGTAGCGGAGCAGGGCCGCGGGCGGGCGGGCAGAGGAAGGATGGATCAAAGGAATGTGCCAATATTCATTACACTACTTCCTGTATATTGTGCTACTGCCGTCACAAGCCTACAATCAATCAAACTTCCACCAATTAAAAAAGACTGGATTGTACATGACACTATACAAGACTGCACAACTCTGTATGCAAGTGTAATGTAAATGTATTCCTATGCTAGCCCTTGATACACTATGTACAATGAATCATGGGGGGGGGATGTGTTTTGTATTCTTACTGCTTAATATCATTTCTTTGACCAGTGACACATGAAAACCTTATATACATTGAAATCTACTTTGAAATCATAACTTCATTATTGCCATGCTGTTATCATTGTCATCACAATACAAGTGATATGTAGGTACTAGTTCAAATTATTTGTTTGTTGCTGCACATTATATTGTACATTCATGTACTGGTACATCTCAACTTATGAACAGTTGAGTATGCTACAAATGTCATGAATATGTCATTTGATCCCATTTATTCTGTGATTGTGTGGCAGTAGTATCTCAACAACTTATGAACAGAACTATGCTACAAACATCATGAATATGTCATTTGAACCCATTGATTCTGTGATTGCTTGTGTGGTAGTAGTATCTCAACAACTTATGAACAGTTGACTATGCTACAAATATCATGAATATGTCATTTGAACCAATTGATTCTGTGATTGTATGGTAGTAGTATTTCAACAACTTATGAACAGTTGACTATGCTACAAATATCAATGTCATTTGAACCCATTGACTCTGTGATTGGCTTGCTAGAAGCAACTTTTGTTCAACACTGGGTAACCCACTATTTTCCTACCCCTATATAATATATTGAACACCATCACCTTTCACTGCTTTGGTCGCTGAATAAAAAGAAAAAAAAAACTTGACCCACATTCATTGCATCAACTGCATGGTTTTGCAGAGCGAAAATCTGTACTTTCGACAAAGAACTAGGAAATTACATCTCTCTGTGCAACACTGTTAAAAAAAGTAATTCTTTGATGAGCATGCACTGGATGGAAAGTCAATACATCACTATAGCAGTAGCTAATACCAGTGCTTTTTCAGGTCATGTCACATTATTATTGTGCATTTTGTCAAATTCATCAACATAAGATACAAAGTAAACAACATGCACTGTCACTTCATACACACATATCACATAACGTATTGTGTATATTTAATATAGAAATTATGTACTTTTTAAATTTCTTTTTGGCACATGATATACACCATGTATGGCAAGTATATTATTTAGACATGTGTTGCAAATTGCCAGTACACGTAGATCTATCAGTTTTAGGGTCTAGTAGATATATCAAAATAAACTAGCAGCACCCGTGGAAATCCACGGGTCTGAGGGCCTCATATTTTTTTTTCTCATGATTTTGCACATTTTTATTGATGAAATAAAAAGAAAAGTTTTCCCATTCTTTCGTTAATTGTGCTCTCTTCTACCTATGACCACCCTTTCCAGAAACTTAATATTTTGAAATACGTGCCTGGCGATCCACTCCATTGGTTGGGATCGTTCCCGCCACTTGCTTAATATTATAAAACTTGAGTTTCGAGGGGTTATTTTGCACCCGTCGAAGTCCAATAGTTGTCTTGTTGTCCCTCACTCCCCCTCCACACACACACACACATTTCTACCCCCGCAGAGCAAAAAACAAAAAACAAACATACAGGGAAAATAACCAAAAACGCTTATGAGATTCCCGAAAGTTCTGCCCACAGATTCTTCCCGTCGAAACGGGGAGATACTATTGACACTAACTGCTCTTGCATCCATGCAGGCACCCGAGAGAATCCACGGCTGGTCTCAAGGCCTAGCATTTTGTTTTTTTCATTCATATTTCTTTTCCCACGTTATGAGAGAAAAAAATAAAATTTTCAGCTTCATTTGCTCCCTCTTTTTTGTTTTTAATTACCAAAACTTGGTTTGAGAGATCATAGAACCATCCGTTTATCTGCTTCAGAATATACATCATCATTATCATCACATCATTATTATTATTATTGTTATCATAATTATTATTGTGGTTATTTGGGGAGGGGGATCACAGTCATTAGGTTTACAAGTATTAGGCACCAGTGGGAATCCACGGGTCTCAGGGCTTCGTATTTTTTCTTTGATATTTCTTAATTTAACCACGTTATGAGAGAAAAAAATACACGAAGAATATTTTCATCTTCAGTTGCTTCCTCATTTATGTTTTCATCATCAACACTTTGTCTGATGGATCTATAACCACCGTTTATATCATTGGTACTGCTTATTGTTTTTATTCATGTTATTATTATCATTATTATGACGTTATTATGTTGTTATTATTATTTTGTGGGAGGGGGAGATCATATCCATTAGATTTTATTGTTATTTCATATAATTCATTGACATGGGGATGAATCAATGGAATTAAGGAAAAAAGTTTCCCGGTCAAGGATAGTGATTATCTTTTTTTCCGTCATGTCAAGGTTATTCTACGACTTATAGACGTTTCAAATAGCTTCATTACCATTGATATTTCTTTTAAAACATTAAAACAATCCAGTACCTGTTTGTGTCTCTTCTGCCCACTCTTAGTTATGGATCAGAGCACCATCTCCCCATTCATTTGCATTTGCCCATTGTATTATCATCATTATATCAGTGTACCATTGTTATTGTTGTTATTATTATTATTAGCATTACTAACATTATATTACTTAGAGGAGAGGAGGGAGTAGAGTCATGATAATTGTAGGGATGATCGACCAAGGGATGCGGAAATGTCAATTTACTAAGAATTGTAAAAATCTGTTTTCCCCATTTTTCTGCTCTTGATAAAAAACTTTTCTGAAGACAGTCCTGCACAAACTGCCCAAAACTGCTTCACTGCACTAACATACGCAATCATGTGCAGAGCAGACTAATTCATTATATAGACCCTAGTGTTTTTGTTTCTATTGTGCTGAGAGAAATAAAATATTTTCGTCTTCATTTGCTCTCTTCTTTTTGTTTTTATCACCAAACCTTGGTTTGATAGATCATAGAACCATCCGTTTATTTGCTTCAGACTGTACATTTTTATTATCATTATTATTATCACTATTATAATCATTAATGTTCTTCTTCTGCTTCAGACTGTACATTATCACCATTATTATTATGGTTATTATTTTATCATTATTATTATCATTATTATTATTATTATTATTATCATTATCATTATAATCATCATTATTATATTTGGGGAGGGGGAGATCATAGTCATTAGGTTTGATAAATAGGCACCCATGGGAATCCCTCGGTCTCAGGGCCTCATATTTTTTTTTTAACTATTTCTTTTCCCACATTATGGAAGTAAGAAGAATATTTTTGTCATCATTTGCTCCCTCTTTTTCATTTTTATCACCAAAACTTGGTTTGATGGGCCATAGAACCACCCATTTTATTTCCACTTGTAACTTCAAAAATTGGCAGTTGGCAAAGCGAGGGTTTCCCCCACGTCCGCTCGTCTTATGAATATTTATGTTTACAGCACCCATGCAGTAAACGAATTGACAGCGGCGCGTGTACTCTGATATAAAGAGGGTACGATCGGCAAGGACAAGCTTTAAGTGGATATTTAGCCGTCCTGAACAGTCTGAGTACAATGATACCTGACTTGAGAGTAAACTAATTGAATGACATACCTGAGCTGGATAGTATCCTGCAGTTGTGCAAAATACAATAAAATAACAGCATTCGTTGTTTTCATTTCGGCACGCCAATGGCGTAAATGTACGTAAATGCCCTTGTATGACCGCGCCGTGTATTATACCATAATGAGAGTCCATATCACGCGCACACAGATAGTGTTTCGTGTAACCATTGTCAATACATACACAGGTGCAGGCCATACACTGGCATACCGTACCGTACCCGAGAGTACATTGCATGCGTGCGTGCGTGTCTGCTGGAAGATGACAGAGATTTCGCTGCACCCCATCATCTTTAGTATCCCTCCACTGTCTCTGCAAGCTAAAGATGGACGATCGAGAAAGCAGGAGTCCAGCGCAGGATCGGTGAATATTAACACACTCAGCTCTGTCGTCACGCACAAAAATGCATTATGCATCTATCTAATTAATTTCTCTTTGTCGTCCTCGACGTCGACACGGAGGCGGAGCGCGGATGGAACCCGGTCGAAGGAATGTAAGAGACCCTCCCGCTGCCGACGGCACCGGTCTCGGGGGCCCGGAGCCGACGGCCCGGGAGGAGATAGACAAACCAGCAACGCCGGAATAAAACAGGAAATACATAAGGCCGCGACAACAACAACAACTTCGCCTTTTACTGTAATAGATACTAGTTTATATACAGGCTACACTCGATACAAGATATTGCAAAGCAAATGTGTAAATGCATGAATTAAAACCTGAGGCTAGATATGTAGGCCGACTTTTTTTTTGTTACTAATGATCCAATCTAAATTACGTCTATAGAAATGACGTCAAACTGCTGTCTGACTAGTAGTAGTAGTGTAGCACTGCCACTAGCAAGTAGCTAGCACATAGAATTAGGAACATAGTCCTTTCAGGTCTATTTTTAATAATAAATACATATTGACCAATGAACCATGCGGTACAACATGCATTCTGCATGCAAACTAGCCTATAAACCAGCAAAATAGCACGACATAATGCAGCGGCCACAGGCATGCGCGAAAATGCAGGTTCACGCATCAAACAATGGACGACGTGGGACTGAATCGCTGTGCCTACGCACAAGGGGGAAGCGCGAGCGCCACACCGATAGAAATAAAATTCTGCGGCTTTTTTGTCAGGAAAGAATGTAATATTTTTTCCGCTAAAGGGAAAAAATGCAATACCAAGGGTAGTCTGCTTGATCGTTATAACAGAAACACTAACTTGACACGAGATCATAAATATATCACCTCAATATAACAAAAATCTGACGCTAGCAACGCAACAGGTCACATTTTCAGTAGCCTGCAGGGTTCACGAAACCTTATTATACCCCTTTATCGGGAGGATGGGTCAATGAGCAAAAAACTGTAGGATGGCAGCCGATTGCATGGAACAGGTAGACATGACCTCTTTCATTCAAATTTAAAAGGAATAGATACAAAAAATTGTCAAAAAATTGTTATTGACACTATATTGATAGGCTAAAAATAATTTGCATAAAATTAAGGTTACGAAAATGTACACTTATATGGACATTTTATTGAGATCTTGCAACTACGAATGTAGTGTTTTGAACATATAATATGCACGAGTTGAGGAGACCTTAGCCCGACCAGACCCCGTGCGCTAAGCTAGCACGGGGTCTGACGGTGTGTGATACACATATCTACGGAACCCCATACACATATGTACTAAACCCCTCGAACACGGCCACACAACAACAAAACTATTGAAAATTTCTACATTCTTTTCACAAATTTTACGAATCACTCACGTGAATTGAGATACTTGGACTATGAGCATGGTATTTCAGTCCATAGTGAGCCCTCACGCAACATACACTGAGTAAAAAGTCCAATCTTAACCCGGAATGCTGTGATCATCGCGGAGCCATTCAAAATAAACCTTTCATAGCTTTGAACGATGCAAATTGCGCTGCTAGAGTTTGTACGCCCGCGAAGTCGACAGCGCTCTCTTTGCCCAGTGCTGCGCCGACATTTCGAATCATTTCTGCAATTTCTGCGACGTACAGGATTAAAAAAGGTGCAATTTTTGGTAAGTTATAAAATGAGTATATCAATATCAATAGCTGAAAACGGTAGCTAAATAGATAAAGTTTTCACCTTATGTAGTCTTAGTATCAAATATGGTGCAGTAAATTCAAAATCGCGTCGGCGCCCCGGAATACAGAGATTACGGAGTGTCCACACCGTACAGCCCTGTCGCGACTTACACTTGTGTACAGCGACAGGGCTGTGTATAGTTAAGGAGACCTATACTTTCCACCCTCATTCTTTTTTTTATTTTTCCAGTGGCCATTCAAGACAGGGATAATTAAAAATGTAGAGCTCATCAACGACGAATTGTTCATGTTGTCAAGTTCGATTACGTAATCAATCTGGAGACGTATGTATATGCACGCACTCTGAATACGTGAGTGGCGAGTGAAAGGGTTCAAGTGAAATGCACCCACCAACGCATATTAGAGACAATCGGGTGCCACACAATGTTGCACAGCAAGAGTGCCTGGTCAAAAGACTACACAACCTACCACCTGATAGCGCAAGCCCGTCGTGATGAGTCAATGTGACTCGGTCGAGAGGAACCTGGGAGAGCTACACTGAATTGACGGCCAGCGCATGCGCACATCACATGCGCACAAATGTCAAATCCATTGATTGGATAAGATGTCTGTGTGCGCATGCACTGGCCGTCAATTCAGTGTAGCTTTCCCAGGTTCCTCGAGTCACATTAAGTCATCAATTTGAACAGAAAGGGACTATTGACAAAACCAAACATTGCACGAACCCTGTTGTTAATATTTTAACTTCACTGATAAATCTTCAAATTGAAGAAATTTTTCGATTTTAAGTTGATATTTGTCCGCGATACTACCCTGTCATGATCCTGACTGACAGTCCGCAGCCCCATTACGCTATGCGTATGGGGCTGGTCGCAGTAAGGGGCTAAGGGAGTTTCCTGTTGTGAATGAGTGTGAAAGTATGTGAATTGATGTGATTTGCACGTGTTATGACAGTTGAACTTACTGGCTGGTGACTAGTGATAAGTGACCGAATACTGGTACTCTTTAATACCCTACCACTAATGTCACAAACCCATAGATTATTCTAAGTTCTAACAATTAGTCCCATCTATCTAAATAACTCAACTATGATTATGAACTTCTAGAGCTCTAGATCTAGATGATTCTAGATCAATTTAATTAGACACAAGATGATCCACAACAATGTAGATCTTCCTATTACGGATTATACTTGGAATTTAAGAAACGAGACCCCTCCGTGTCTACAAGAAGATCTCACCCGCTCTCCCTTGAAGTTCCTTTTAGCAAGACGAACTGCTTCAAACAGTCTTTTTTTCCCAAAATCTGCCAAAGATTGGAACTCCCTTCCCCACTCATTAATTTCCATCAAGGATTCAATGATATTTAAACAAAAGTTAAAGAGCGTACAGCTCGATTAGATACCGTTCCCTCACAGACCGCTATCAACGTTGAGTGATGTTCCGGATGGAGCTTTTCAACCGTGAAACCGTGAGACACACAAATCACAAGTCTATTACCAATTAAATTACGAGTTTAAATACTTAAGGAGATCTAACCAAATGTTAGAACCACCGTTTATCTACAAATGTCTTGACTAGATCATACTGCGCATATCAGAGAGCGATCTAAACCTATGGATTTATACTTCATTCTAATATCTTGATTGTGTTAGCAACAGAAGAAATCATAAAAATTTTGATGCGTTACAAAATCCTAGTGCTCTCAGTGAATATTATTACAGCGCAACACACGTCTAACGTTAAATCTCCAAATCTCCCTGACAACTGAGTGCGCTGCGCAGCGCACGAACACGAACGATTACTAGCGTCTATGCGAATATCAGCACAAACATCAGCCAGCCCTTCGGGGAGGTTGGGAAGCCAGGATAGGGTCGACACACACTTGTTACATTCCGTACTCGAGCTCAGCTTGGAGGAAACACTCTGCGCTAAGCTTTCTGTGATAATACATAATGTGCCACAGAACTACATACATATTAATATACTGAGAATATGACATACCATTTTGAAGGATTTTGTTGACGTTTACTTATCCAAATGGCTAAAATTTGCTAACAAATCAGTAGCTGGCACTGGACTGGCGGCAGGAATAATTGTTTGTTGATCATAGAAACGACAGCAGGAATAACCCGGATGTACTCGTGTAATGTATTAAATTTTCCATGCCGCCCTCTTTCGACGAACCCTACAAGCCTCCTCCTTCTTTCATCATATTCGACCACAGAAGTACTTGTCTCGGACAGTGTTCTCTCTTTCTTTATTTCCTTCCTATTCTGTTTCATATTCTTTCCAACAGTGTTCATTCATATATTTCTCTTTTTAATGTTCAGAATAAAAGAAACCTCTCTTTCATCCCGACACACACTTCATTTGAAAAAACACACGCGCATAAAACATAAAAATATTACAGTCACGTGAACAACGGAATTTCATTTTTCCTACAAGCCCGTAAAAGTTGGAGGGGAGGGGTGCCGCCTGTCGGCTTGAAATAAAAAAATTGTAGGCCTATTGCAATTCTAAAAATGCAGGTCGGTCTCTGCGCTTATCAGTTTTTCAACCAGTTTGAGCGGAAAGTGAGAAAGTCATGTTTTGGCTCTTTGCCTTTGCAATTTTGATGAATAGCCAACATGTGCTTTATCTCCTTCTTTTTTTTTACATTTTTTTTTTTTCACACCCCCGCTTGATAGTTACACTTAGATACAAGGTGTATTACATTGTCAAATAATTTGAGTAGTAAATAAGAAAGTCATGCAACAATAATTCAAAGGACTGAGAAAATAATGCAGTAGATAGTTAAAGGGATAGTATAGTTTTGGTTGAGGTCTAACTTGAGGTTCCTAACATTTTGGGATGAGATATGAGAAACTTCTCATGAAATATGAAGGAGCATGTATTACCAAGAGAAATTCATCAGTCAACGTTTATTTGATGAAAATTGGTTTTGATATGGCTGAAACACCCAATACAGAGGAAAACTAGTAAAAGGTGGGACCCACCGTTTATTCTGACCGCTTTGTTTTACTTTGTTTTTGGATGTCTCGGCCATTCAAAAACCGATTTTCATCAATTTAAAACTTTGAATTCCTCTTAGAATGGTATGCTCAGTGTACTCTTCAACAAGTGGTATCTTGCAAAAATTGTTAAAAGCCCATTTCTCATCTCCATAGATACTATATCATGCCTTTAAAGAATTTAGATCGTTATTGGTTTTTTGTTCTTGTTTGTGTGTGCATGTTTTCTTTTCTGCACAAGTTGATCAATGACCAACCAATAAATTATCGTCATTATGCCATCCGTAATGCAAAAGCTTCCTCATGGGGCTGCACTTTCTTTTTTAATGGGGAACTGATGAACGACACACACACACACACACACACACACACACACACACACACACACACACACACACACACACAGAACCAATAATAGATCCCTGCAAAAAGACCCATGACCTTCGCAAGTTCTGTACGAGATTCTTCCCGCCGGGGGGGGGGGGGGGGGGGGGGGGCCGAACATTGGCCTTTGATCAAATCAAACGCACTAAAATATTAGATCATTATTTAAAAACAGAGAAATTTTTCCTGACTCCTGTATTAATTGCTTATGTTGGATATAACCAGAATCTGACCACCAATTAGGCGTCCCATGGCTTTTGTTTACATTGAATGTTTTCTTTTTCTTTAATCTTTTTTTTCTGTTACCATTTGCACTATGGAACTGAAGAGGAATTTGACTATTAGCCTCATTTAAAGGTGCAATCTCACAACTTCATCAAGACAAAAAGTGTGAATTGAAAAAAAGATTTATAGGCCCGACTATCAGCCTTCAAAGAAAACAAGCGTAACTGCTCGACTTGCAGTCCTTACTTGACAGGAAATGGCTGATAAAAACATACCCGAAATTGTGAAAAGCACACACACACACGCACATAGACAAACAAACAGAAAAAAAAAAACAACAAAACATCATGACAATGTTAAAAGTTTCGAACACGTGCAGAGCTAGAGGTACATTGAATGTACTTGTCTTTTGTGTAAATCACCTCCCCGGCCCCCCAGCTTTTTTCCCTCTCTCTCTCCCTCTCTCTCTCTCATCCCCTCTTCTGCACACATGCAAGATCGTACGTACGTATTATATCCCATAATAGTTATTACTGCGCATGCTCCGATTCATTCATTCAGAAGCCATGGTGGAGTGAAGATGGCGGTTTCGAAGACCATTGACGATATTTTCTCTTCTGAGGTTGATGAAAAGGAGGTTAATGCACTGATTGGATCGCTTGAGACGAAATTGGCACCACAAAATCCCAAGGCAGTATCTGGACCGCTACAAGATGCCATAGTTAGCGTAAATCATGTGAACGAAAGTGCCACTTTGCCTGCACAAACTGGACATGTCGGACTGACAACAGTTAAGGCCGAACTGGGGGGTTCAATACATTCAAATGCGGTGAGGCAAACCATGCAAGAATCACAATTAGGTGGTGCAAAGACGGGTCATAACCATGAATCGGGGTCGAGCAGTATTCTACAAGCCAACAACGGAACGGAAGATAATGATCAGAGTAATCATGGAGTAAGTGGTACTGCAGTAGGAAATGTAAAATCTGACACGGGAACGCATTTATCTCCATCCTCTGGACCGACGCCGGTAGTTCCAAATCCACAAGTTGCTGTGACAAACCCGCCAACGGCAGTGACATTGGGCATTGGTCAGCAGGACACGACACAGGCCATACAGGCACAGCATCAGCAGACCTTACCGGGTAATACCAAACAAAACGACTCAGCAGGAGGTATGCCTGTAAGTGCATTGAATCCTAATGCTTTAAATCAATTGAGGACTACAAGTGGCAATGATCAGCAAATTGTAAAAGTTGTGTCTGTGCCTAGTGCTGTGCATAGTCATAATGCCAATGCCAAGTTGAGCTCAGATGCAGGTGGGAATGTGAACAACTCTAGCTCTGCCAAAGATCAGTTGCAAGCAAGGCAGCAGGCTCTGGCAGGCTCTGCAAGTAGTGATCAGTCAGGTGCAATGAAACCCAGAATAGTTGTACAACCTAGCATGGCCACTGTTCCTACGGTACCAACAACGATCCCCACAGGAAGTGTGGCAGTTGGAAACGCCAATCAAAAAGTTGTGACAATCAATGTTGCCAGCCCTGGAATTCCAACAACTGGGCGGTCAGGACAGTATGTTGTCAATGCTGTTTCGGGTACCCCAAAGGCAGTCTCACCCCACGTAATTGCAGCACAGACAGTTCGAATGCCAACGGGGCAGCATGTCATCGCTCCTCGTGCCCAAATGGGGGCGCCAGTACAGATTCGTCTTCCTCCTGGTACTTCATTACCACCTGGAGTGGTATTGATCAATAAAGGAGGAACAGTGCAAGCAGTGATGAGTAATCCAGCAGCTATTCAAGCCCATGTCGCAGGGTCTCCTGGGATTACATACAGACATGTTCAGGTAGAATTAAACCCAGTTAATACAACTACCTAAGTTATGGGTAAACTCGGCCTAGCGGGTAAAGTCGGCCGCCAGCGCGCACAGTACATAAAATTGTACTGTGCGCGCTGGCGGCCGACTTTACCCGCTAGGCCGAGTTTACCCATAACTACGGTACTTGTTTTACTAAGGAGTAGATCTATCTAGGCCTTATACGATAAAATATGAACCATGCTAAAATATAGTACAAACTACAATGAAAAACAAGTTAAAGACCAGAAACGTAAAGTGATATTCATTTAGCCCAAGGTATTGCAGTCTTTATGGTGCACTCTATTTGTTGTGCAGCAAAGGCATGGTTCTTGTATAATCTACAGTCAACTTCGGATACCTCGACGTCGGATAAGCCGAATATCACTTACCTCGGGGACAAAATGAAAGTCCTGATTGTTCCTATGGAGTTTCCGTGTATTAAAATTCGCTCGAAGAAAATAACTCGAAGTTTGGTTACCTCGAAGTGAAATCTACTGTCCCGATCTTAATTAAGTTATTGTTTTTCCCAGCATGTAGATCGAATTGAAATTGCAAACATCACTCAGCATCTCCGATTAAAGCGCGCGTGGACAGCGAAGACATGTCACAAATCTTTTCACACTCGACTGTAAATATTCTGAGACCAGAACAGTCGCGCGCCCAAAGAAATACCCGGTACACAGCTGACAAGAAAAATTCCCAACACCTACCTTCATACGTACACGGTATGCAAATAGCACCCTTGCCAATGGAGTACTTTCGATAGCACTACGATCTGCCCCATAATTCTTGATCGTGGTAGTCATACCGTGCGCGTAGATTTCTTTACCGTCGTGGCGCACCTGCGTAGGTGTTGACAGTTATATCTTTGGCATCAATCACAGTCCACTGTCCAAACATCAATCTCCTGCTTAGTGCCTTTTTTAACTTTTTTTTTTTTTTTTTGCCTTTCACGAAGTATGTTTCATTTATTCTTCCCCGAGAACGCAGGCACTGATTTTTTTTTCAGCAATGCGATTATGAAAATAGTGTCGTATATGATCTGGAAGTATAATAAAGAATAGAATAGACAGGGCTCCACACTAACTTTTATCGGGCCACCAATATTATTGATTTTTATTTTTTGGTGGTCAAAAGTAAAATCTGGTGACACAAAAAAAAATAAAGTAAAACATTAGAAATTCTAAATCGGTCCTACTAAACATAGAAAAATTAATATTAAGCATTATTAAAGTGATACAGATGCCCATGTCTGAAACAAATGAATAGAAAATTCAATCATCTTATTCTGTGTTTTAAGATTTAGCAAATAGGCGTAGAGATTATTATAAAAGTTGATGCCTATATATTTAGGTCAAAACTTACGTTTGAAATGAAAAAGTGGGAGCATTTGGCGACATTTGTTTTAGCATTGTAAAGAGCCGAAAGTTACCGTTATTCATTTCTTATTGTAAAAGCAATCATCCACCATTTATTAGTCTGTTAGCACCTTACGGAACCAAATATTACCGTTATCATTTTTAAATGTAAAAGCAAACAACCGACATTCATTTTAGCATCTATACAGAGCTGAATGCTATCCTTATCCATTTCCAAACGTGAAAGCAAACATCTGCTATTTGTTTCAGCATCTAACTGAGCGGATTAATACCGTTAATCATTTCCAAATGTAAAAGCAACAATCTGTCATTTATTTTTGCATCGTACGAAGCAGAATATTACCGTTATTCATTTCAAACATACGACATTAATTTTATCATCGTACGGAGCCGGATGTTACTGCTGTCCACTTCCGAAAGTGAAATGAATCATCTGACAATTATTTCATCATCGTACGGAGCCGAATGTTACTGTTTTTCATTTTTGAACCTCAAGGCAGACATCAGAAGTTTATCTTACCATCAAACGTAGCTGAATGTTTCTGTTATTCATTTCGAAATGTAATAGCAAATATCCAATATTTTTTTTAGCATCGTATGGGGCAGAATGTTACTGCTATTCACTTCCAAACATGCCAAACGTAAAAGCAATCATTCGACATGTATTTTAGCATCTTCCGGAGCTGAATGTTATTGCCATTTACTTACGAACGTAAAATCAAACATCCAGCATTTATTTTTATCATTGTAAGGAGTTGAATATTGTTACTCATTTACGAACGTAAAAGCAAACATCAAACATTAATTTTACCATTGAACGCAGCTGAATGTTACTGTTGTTCATTTCGAAATTTAAAAGCAGACATCAGACAGTTATTTTAGCATCGTATGGAGCAGAATATTACTGCTATTAACTTCCGAACATAAAAGCGATCATCTGACATTTATTTTCCGTAAAGCATATTCCGGAGCCAAATGTTATTGCTATTTCCTTTCGAAAGTATAAAGAAACATCCGACACTTATTTAACCCCATTGTACGGAGTTGAATATTGTTCTTCATTTCCGAACGTCAAAGCAAATATTCGACATTCATTTCAGCATCTTCCGGAGCCGAATGTTATCCTTATTCATTTCCGAACGCAAAATCAAATATCTGACATTAGCTTTAACGGAGCTGAGTCTTATCATTTTTCATTTCCAAAAGTATGAGCAAACATCCAACATTTATTTTAGTATCTTGCCGAGTCGAATATTACCGTTATTCATTTCCAAAATTAAAAGCAAACATCTGACATTTATTTTAGCAGTCGGAGCCGATTGTTACCGCTGTTCATTTTCAAAAGTAAAGGCAAACATCCAACTTTTTTGGTGGCGCGATAGGGCCACCAAAATCTTTATTTATGAAATTTTGATTTCAATTCTGATTTTCATTCAATTCATTCACATAAAAGTCGATTCAATTCCAGTTGACAAGCATGCAAACAATCGGTAGGCACTATAACAGATACCATGTTGAACATCGATAAACGTCGGATAAGTCGAAGAACATTCGACGTACAGGCCTGCACGCATACCTCGAATTTCGCGTACGTCGAACCATTTTCTTCGGTCCCGACGAATTTGAGGTATCCGAAGTTGACTGTATATTGAAAGATACAAAGTGAAACATAAAAATAAGCATTTAGGAAAGTCTTCATCATCATCAGCCAACAAATGCAAGTATTGGTTGTTTATGGTTCATGATTTTGCTTTGGGAAAAGTTATGCCCTAGAATACTGGATGTGATATTTCAGGTGGTAATCAAGTGCCCTCCATGTGACTAAAAAATGCTTTCCTTATCCAAATTTCATTGATGATTAAAGAATAGATTAAAGATTGTGCTCTAGCATGCGCACTTCTAAATCTTTGAATTACCTTTCCTTTACACTATGACTGAGGCCTTACTTGTTAATTTTTGAACCCTTAATAAGTTTATGAAAGTTCTCTCTTGTTTTATTTGAATTTTGTTTCATGTTTTTTTAAAGAGGTAGTTTTGCAGGGGAAAGTAAAGTCTTGGATGTGAAAAAAAGAAAATACCAGTACATCATAAGCGGGAGAGACACAGTAAGAGCTGGAGGCTTTGCAAAAATGGCCTCAAAGCAGGATATCTACCAAACGCTGGAGAGATGGGAGTCTCTGCTGGTTTCATCTAAAATGCATTATTACTGTTTACAAACTTTCACAAATTCAGCATAAATTAAGGCTGCACACTAACCAATTGTTTCTACTGGTGCGACCTGTCTGTTGGACCAGTAGTTACCCAGTTTTTTTTTTTTTTTTTTTTCACTATTTATTGGTCCATTCCTGAAAAAGTTACTGATCCGACTGTGATTTCTACTGGTCCGGGACTGTCGGACCAGTGCCAGTGTGCAGCGTTGCATAAATGCTTGTATAACAATGTTTTTGTAAGCTTTTAACCTTTGTGGAATACTAATGTTCATGACAGACTTCTGTACTCTAGGCCAGGGAGAAAATAAAGGAGTGTTGTACTTGTATAATAATTCAATGTGAAATAGACATTGATAGCAAGATTTCTTTGTCATTTAGATGCTTATGTCACTAAAAGTAGCAAGCATCAAATATCATTTTACATTTAGACCAAAGCAAGGGGGAAAATAATCTTGAACTGTTGAATAAAACACGTCATTCTAAGTTTGTTAGAGATATGCAGATACACCATCAGCACATCTACATGAATGGTGGTATTGTCTAACATCTTTTGTAGCTTATATTCCTGGTATTTAGGTTATAGATATGATATTGAATAATAACTTGACTAATAATACTCTAGGGCCTATATACTTTACTAGGCAGTGCGATAATGATAGACATTGTCATATATTCATAGTGCAACCTGGAATAAACTACAGATAAAAAAAGATAAAATAAATGTCACCATGACATTGTGCCTTTCTTTCCCCACTTTTCTAGCCGGGCTCCCAGATTGTGACATCCAATGCTCAGCCAGGGAGAGTGCTGTCCTCTGGTAGTGCCACTACAATCGTCAACAGTCCCCAGATCATCACGCAAACCACAAGAGCAGGATCTCCTGTAGTAATATCCAGCAATGTTCCAGTGGTGCGGGGCATCACGTCCACAGCAGTCTCAGTCAGCCCACAAGTTTCAGCGAAGGCGTCTGTGACAGTGATGGGGAAGAGCCAGAACAGTTCTGCGGCAGCAACGACTGCCTCCTCCGGTGCAAGTGGATCTCATGGTGCTATGTCACCAGGTGCCATGGACAACGTGAAAAAATGCAAGAACTTTCTGACAACTCTGATCAGGTTGGCTTCCAATGCGAACCAGCCTCCCCAAACCGTGATGAATGTGAAGAAGCTGGTCCAGAATCTCATTGTGAGTTTTGCAGGTTGAAGGTTGGAAATCGTGGAGATAAGATAGAGAAGTGAAGTTTCACAAAACCTAGGGAGAAAAATGAAGTCAATAAATGATGCGGACTATGGAACGCTAAGAAAGTTAAGGGGAGAGGGTTGAATGGATCGTATGAAGGATTGCTTTTTTTTTTCTCTCTCTCTCTCTCTTTCTCTCTCCCACAGTAATCCTTCCTCAACCCCCTCCACTTTACTGGTACTTTTTTTTAGCTCTCATTCCTCTTTTTTTTTGCCTTTCTCTTACTGTATAGGCTCATTATATCTTCTTGTCTTAACGAGGGCTGCACAGTATTTTTTTTTCTACTGGTCCAACCTGTCCTTGTGGGACCAGTAGATAGCCAGTTTTTCTATTACTTCTCTGAACCTAAAACTTACTGCTTCTGTTCTATTTTTCCAATGGCCTCGACAGTTGTTTATTTTTTTGTTATTATTTTTTTTTGTACCAGTCATTTCTGACCAGTAAATTTGGCAATTCATGAAGAAAGTTAGTGGCCCGATAGTGATTTTTACCAGTCATGGACCGTCAGAACAGTGCCAGTGTTAAGAGTTGACTTACCGCTTTCCTTCCCAATTTAACTCCTTTCATTGTTTTGATTCAGCACTCCATAGTCCACATCATTCAGCGGCTTTATTTCTCTCTCTTGGTTTCATAAAACTTCACTTCTCTCTCTCTCTGTATCTCCATGATTTTTCAACCTTCAACTACTCCCTCGCCCCCTCCTTTCTGGTTTCATCTTTCTCCTCCCAACCATTCCGACCTTTTACCAGATTTTCACTCTATTCTTCCTTTGGACTTGCTCTCTCCTCTTTTTTCCCGTATCCGCTAGTGCAACTTCAACTTCCAGCTCACTGCTACCTAGATTGTAGTGGTGTAACCAATCATTCAATCTGATGCCGATCCGATACCAATCATGGATGATCAGCGATTTTTTACACATCGCCAATCTTCAGTAAAATTGGTGTATTGGTAACCATTATTTAAAGCGCACGTAAATGAAATAAGGTTATTTTTGCCAAACATTCGTTGGTTCAAAAATTTTTTTTTTAAATGTTACTTTGAGGGTTCGTTAAATCTGTAAATGGAAAAAAAAGGTGTTGTTTTCATTTCAAAGGTCTGTTAATCAAGAAATGAAATAAAGTTTGTAATTCCAAAGGTTCGTTAGTGCACACTTTTTTTTCTCCATTGAAATTAGATTCAATTAATGAATTGTATTTACTTTTTGACCCATCACAATCCTTTGGAATAAAAAAAAAAAACGTTTTATTTTTGGGTTAACAAACCTTCGGAATAACAAACCTTATTTCATTTTCGGATTAACAAGTGTACATATGGAATACTAGAGTATTTGTGTTTCAGAAGAAAGCCACATATATTCGGATTAATGAACCCTCCCGGATCTTTTGTCATTTTTGAATTCCATGGAGGTATAAATGTACATTTAGTCTTTGAGCAAGCTCTTTGACTGGGACACTGATTGATTTATTGTTATTGTCATTTCTTGTTAAAGAAAGATAATTACCAGGAAACCACTGTTGTTTTGAACCAAAAAGCTGTTAATCGGTGTAGTGTGAGAAATACCAAAATGATATTTACTACTCACTACTAGGCAAAAACTTTTTGTGTGATTAGCAGAAAATCACATTTGGGCTCAAGTGCTTGTCTGGTTATCATCCAACAGTTGCTTACTTTTCAAATGACCAGCCATGCGAAGATACACACTTTTTGCTCTTCTAGGGCAAAATGGAGTGTAATATAGTATAATTATAACAAAATTCTTGTTGTACAACAAAGTAAAAAAATTGGGTCCCAAAATTATCATGTTTATCTCTTTGTATACTTTTCTTTCCAATTATAATGAAATTTCATTATAATGAAAGAAAAGTGCCAGTCCTACAGGCTTTGTTATAATTGGAGTCCAATTACATAACAAAAAGAAAAGAACCTAAAGCTTCATAAAATATGACAGATATGTACTGTTAACTTGTAGGTTATAAGTGTTCCATTCCTACTTTTTCATTTTTTACAATACTGATACATTTATGGTTTGCTAACTTTGCAGATTGTTAGCGGACACATGCTTTATGTATGAGTGTTTAGTCAGGATGGAGCACTCATGTGCAGGTTACAGTAATTACATGGTGACATCTAACATAGAACTCATGTGAGAACATGTTCCTCATAGTACCCCCAATGTGGCATGAGCAATTCATCTACTTAGATGTGTTCAATAAACTCAACAAGAGCTTGTGGTTAAACCCTGAATTAATGTAGCAAAGCAGTAAATGCAACACAAGGTGTTGTTATGCATATGTACACTATAATCGAGTATGACATACTAACTAGGAGAAATGACCAATACCAATGACAGTAATGTCATGCTGTTATGATTCTCAGGAAGGTTTTTGTTGCCTAAAGTCTTTGCTGTAGCTGGAAGGATCAATTGTGCTTCATTAGCTGGGGTTACAGAATGCCATGTTGTGTGGATGTGAAAAATGGATCCAGCTATTCAGACATCTAGATGGAGATTATCTGTCTTGCTGGAAATTGTTTTTTTTTTTTTCCTCATGATAAACCTGTAAGATAGTTTAGTAGAGCAAAATTTATTAAGTCTTTTGTTTGTTTTGCAAGCTGGGAAACTTTAACTTTTCACTGTACAAGTTGCTACACAATCCTAAAAAGTGCCAGGCAATGTTTAATTCTAATGTGGTTCTTACTTTAGAAGTTGAAGTTTAAAGTTCATTATATGAATCATAACAAATGATGTTGTAGTAAATAAAGACATTTTTTTTCATATAAAGCAAGGCACATATTGTAAGAGGTTGCCAAAACATCTTGCAAAGTTGTTGAGTGAAATGAGAGAGATATAGAGGGACAGTTTCATCGATGTGAGCCAAGTGGAAAAAAGGGGCACCATGATTCTTTCCTATGTGGCCTAGGCCATTAGTTGAAATGTCTCCAAGCTACATAATTTGCATTCTCCTCTACTTCCTCTATCTCACTTTGGAATCACTCTTAGTAATGTAATCACAGCCAGGGATATATAGTCTCCAGGATTACAATAGGGATGTTCATTAAGGTGTAGAATTCTCTCTCACCTTCCAGTTGATGCACTGTCTGCCTTGACAAATTGCATAGAAAAGGTAGCGAAAATCCTGTAATCTCATTGGTCGAGCGTTTTGTGTTGATTTTTACTAGCTGCACATTGCCTCACAGATGATAGGCACTGTGAACATGTCTTATCACGCACTTGTAGCAAGAGTTTGCATACTTAGCAAACATTTCTGTACTCAGTTAAAGACATCTATTGGCTAGCAAACCATGCATTCAGTAATTACTTTGCCTTACTAGGTATTCAAATGCTTTTAAAATTTTGATCTCTGTATGAAATACAAGTGCTCTGCATGTGTGTTTATATGCATAGTGCAGAGAAGTGGGTTTAATATACTGTACATATAGTTGTGGATGTATCTTAAAGGAAGCCCAAACCCAAAGAGAAATGTGGATTGAGTGAAAGCAGCAACATAAGTAGAACATATCAGTGAGAATTTAAGGAAAATCGGACAATCGATGCAAAAGTTAAAAATTTGTAAAGTTTTGGTGTTGGAACCGCTGGATGAAGAGACTACTAGAGATTATGATGTATGTGTAGACAACATAAAGAAATTATAAAGGAAATTCCACAAAAATTCATTTTTCATGAAAATTACACATTCCATCAACTTGATGCTGACATGTTAATGTCAAGGGTAGCAATTATTCCCCCAGCTTTCTGAAAGTGATTCATTAAGTGCTCTTTCATTATGCTAAAAAAGTGATTTTTTTTTTTGTGGAATTTTCTTCTTCTTTGAGTGGATAAATTCAGTATTGGAAAGCAGTCACTTATCTTTCTCTGCATCAAACATTTATCATCAGGTGATTTCTACATTTTGTATATGTATTTCTTGTAATGGCAGCTGACCGCACTCAATGGAGAACTCTTAACTTTGGACCACACCAGCATATGTGTATGCAACATGACGCAAAGAAGAAGTATGTGTATGTCTTATTAATGTATTTGTGTATTTTTGTTATTTTCATTAGGATGCCAAGATTGAGCCAGAGGAATTCACTCAAAAGCTGCAGAAGGAACTCAACTCATCACCCCAACCCTACCTTGTGCCTTTTCTCAAGGTAAAATTAGGCTGTTGACACATGCAACATTAAGGCCCGGTCCCACTGCACTTACGGATGCAAAGAGGATGTAAAACGTAAAAATAATCTTGCCATCCGTTGGAAAACGCTACGCATCCGCTGTGTACTCATCGCATACGTGTTACATACGCTCTATCCATCGAGCATCCGTCCACTGTGATTTCATCTGTGCAACAAGTTTTAAGCTGCTTAAAACTTATAGAATGGATGAACTTTCCGCCGTGTACGATATAAATCCGCGACATATGAGCAACAAACGTTGTATGTCCGTTATCATCCCTTAAACGTCCGCTGCATCCTCTCTGCATACTCTGGGCATCCTCGCAACTCACATCCGCTGCAGCTGAAAACGGAAAGAGGGAGGAAAGATAATAATGGTACACGGAACGTCTATATATCGTTAATAGCACGGAAATACAAAGGATGTAAGGGTATGCATCTCGTATTTAAAGCATTTAGAACGCATCCGCTCTGCATCCGCTCTGCATCCGCTCTTTCCGCTATGCGTCCGTTTCGCAATTATCTCCGGTAACCCCTTCGGAGCTGTCATCCCCTTCCATCCGCTTTCATATCCGCTAGGCTTCCGATGAACATACGTTTAACATCCCCGCTACATACTACCCATGTCCGTTCTTTTTCCGTTCTGTTTCCGCCAATTTTTGCCAATTTTGTCGATTTCCGGAGCGGATGAAAGCGGATGGAGCCATCCCCGAAATTTTGCTCGTCCGCTGTGTCCTTTCTGCATACGTTTTGTGTCCATCGGCCAGTGGGACCGGGCCTTATGCCTTTCCTTGTTTAAAATAAGCAAAGTAATTTTTATAGCAAAACTTGTACATCAAAATGAAAATAATTAGAGGATTTATGTCAACTAGAAATGTTCTCAAAAGAGAAAGTCATTTATTAAAAAACAACAACACATGAACAAAGAATTCTGTGAATGCCTCAAGGTAATTCTGTGGTCATGCGACCACAATTTTGCCTACTACACAATGCAAGACCTGTGTCTTCCACATATGTTTTGGCACAACTGTACAAGCAGTACTAGTATATTATATATCTGCAATGTATTTATCTGCAATATATCTGTTTGTCTTTTAATAAAATGTCATGTGGAAAATGTAATGCTTTTGTGTCTGATGCACTTGGACAATAAATGTCCTATGATGTCAGCAAAGCCAGGAACAAACCATTATGCCAGAAACAAGAACATTTTGATAACACAAGACAATGATTAGTACAGATGCGAGCAGTGTCGGCCATCTGACCAAGGTTGCCATGTTTTCAACAGGATGGGCACTTGCTAGAATGGCAAACAGTTACACTGGGTAAGTGTGATTTTGTGATGAATTTGAATTACATGAATGTTGTAGATCTGTTAGTGGTAAAGCAGATTTCCTACTTACCTGGTATACAAAATGCAGGTTGAAGTAATTTGGTATTACTGTCATTTACACTACTTGTGTATCAGAGGAGTCTACCCCTGCTGAGACAGTCCATGCAGAGGAGCCACAGCAGCTCCAATATCAGCTCTCTGATGACGCCAATCCCGGCCAACCCAGTTGCCACATCCTCAGCTGATACTGCTGCCTCCTCTTCCTCGTCACCTGCATCCAGTAAGGTGGCGAAGGCAGTGGGTGTGGCGAAGTCAGCATCTTTAGGGACGACAAGCACCCCATCAACAACCTCTACCACTGTAACCGCCAGCCGAAGCTCCTCCAGTAAGCAATCCCAGCAGGCGTCACAGAAGCAGCCATCCAGCAAAAGTTCAAAAAGCAGCAGCTCACCTGGACAGTCCCCCAGCCCACAGGGAAAGCCTGGCGTGTCAAAGCCTGCAACACCTTCATCAGCCAAGGTTGGTGTGATTTGTACATATGTAACCCTGTATTACGAAACCTGTAAAGAGTCACATGGGGGTGTTTCACAATTTAAAGATAATATGTGATGCATCATCACAAAATCCATGTAATGTTAGGGAAATAATTCTTTGGTTGTGGCAGATATGAATTCGCCAGATGCTAATCTTTAAAAGCAATATATAATTGATCTACTTCATTGCATCGAAAGAAAAAAAAAAAGAAATTAAAAGTTAAGAAAACTGCACAGATTATACTGTAATGTGCGCATTTACACACTTTTTTTTTTTCATTTATGCCAATTAATTAGACCTTTCCTTTATTGTATAGGTAAGTTTTCCTTGAAACAACATAATGCAGCAAGTGTTGTATGTTATGCTAGGCATTTTATCTTTTTCCGTGCAATCACTTTGTATTCACATTTTTGTTTAACTATCATTATGTGTAGTCATCAAGCAAGTCATCATCACGGTCGTCAGGTAGTAAGACTGGCACAAGTAAATCATCCAGCAGTCGATCGACATCCTCCAAGAAGGACAAAAGCAAAGACAGCTCAGCAACTTTCAGGTAGACATGACTATTTACATCATGTTTATATGATTAGAATTTTGTTTCTGTGGATTCTGTCTTTATGTGGAGGACTTTGTAACTTGTATCATCAAATGTCAAAGTTGTCACATATATTGAAACATTGGAGCTTGACCTCACAAAAAAATAGAAGAAGAAAGACTGTTAATCCAATGTAGCCATAAAATCCTGAAGTCTAATTTTTGAAAATCATCCACATGGGGGATACAACTTCCATCTGTGTGAATTTTAGGCTAAGAGAAGAAGGGAATGTGTTCTTCTTCTTCCTTTTTTGTTCGACAGTGGCAACGTAAAGGGAAGGTATAGTATTGGTTGAGATGAGGATTGAGTTTTTATAACTTTTTGCCAGATACTAAGAAGCCACAATGTTACAGAGTACACAATTCTTAGAAGGATTCAAAGATTATTTAATGAAAACCGGTTTTGAAATATCCAAAAACAAATAAAAACAAAGTGATCCTAATGAAAAGGTAAGTCCTTTTATTAGAATCCCTTTGTTTTTTGATGTCTCGGCCATTTCAAAACCAGTTTTCATCAAATACTGGTAAACTTTGGTTCCCTCTTAGGATTACATGCTCTTTCATATTTCTGTAGAGATTTCTCAAAATTTCACACACAAAAAAGTTGGGAAACCGAAGCTCCATCTCAACCAAAACTATACCATCCCTTTCACTTCAGATGTATTCATCAAGAAATATATAAAGTCCCTGACACTAGTTTCTTTTTCTTTTTCCTCTCCCTTGCAGATGCAGATTATTTGTAATGAATTGTAAAGAAATAATACTCTGCAATCTTGTCTGTGTCGATTTGTTTTTTTCCAACCCTTCAGTAGCAGTCGAGATGATGATGACATCAATGATGTGGCCTCCATGGCTGGCGTTAACCTGTCGGAGGAGAGTGCTCGCATTCTTGCCACCAATGAGGCCTTTGTTGGCACACAACTTAGGTCGTGTGAGGACGAGAAGTTCCTCCACCTCTCCCCGCTACGTGCCCACATGAGCAAGATCTGTAAGTCTGCCGCAAATTTCTTTGGCTTCTGTGTGATGCTTTCTTCTTTGTATGAGCAGGCTTTCATGAGTACTTCCTTCTTACTCTCCTACTACCCATGCTGATGCAGCACTATCACACAAATCATTGTTTCGCTCTCCACTAAAATGTGAACATGGCCTAACGGTAACCTTATTCTAACCTTTCTTAGTTGTACTAGTACTGACCTTATTGAAGAATTGCCTCTATAATTTGCTCCTATTTTACCCTTATAGGTCCATATTAAAGGTAGGGGATACCTTTTACAGACCTCCCAAAATGCAGCAAAACATTAGATATGAACCTCAGGGGACTTGTTTAGGCCACTGCTGAGAAATTTTGAAGTCAACAGTTATCTACAATTTGAATAATGCACAAAACTCAACTACTCGGTTGTTCTGTGTGTCAGCCACACTTAAGCCTTTTTGTTGCAGTCTTCTGTATTTTTTTTATCTATAAACACAAATCTAAAAGTATAAGAGCTGATGTAATAACATATAGAGTGTGTGGCAAGAATGTATATAGAAATGTTTGTAAGTTTTGATGAACTTTCTTCACAAGTATACATTATGGACACACATGCAGTACATGGGTCTGCAAAGGTAGCCTAGTAATGTACTGAAATTTACGGTGAGCCTCGAAAAAAATTCAATTCAAAATCTAACGGTCAATAAAAATGTACTAAATGTTACCTTCCACTTTCAATACTTTATGGGAGTTTCTAAAATGGTACTCTCTTCAACATACCACTGTATTTATACAACTCTTCATTTCAGGCATGCAAATGGGATTCCCTACCTTTAAAGCTTGTGATATCTTTTGAGTAGGATTTCCATTGGAAACAACAGGCTTTTGTTTGTGTACACCCATCAGAGTTGCAAAATTACTTCTATTGTGAGAATATTACACAACTTTGAATAGTTCTTTCATATGGAAAAGAGCAAAAAGTAAAAAATCTTAGAAGAAATATTTGTTATGTGAAGTTCAGTCATATTTTCAAGTCATTTATCATGCATCATATTGTGTCATGAAAGTTAATTAGGCTGCATTTTGTGACTAATTTTTACTAAAAGAGGCAGCCAGGCACCTATTGTACCTGTTTATAAATTTCAAACTGCATTTTCAGATTGAGTGTTGTCATTGGTGTATTCAAGAGCAGAGTCAAGTCTTTGAGTGGTGATTCTCCTGAATAAGAGAGAACCCCTCCCCCCAAAACAGACAAATAAACAAACCCAACAACAACAAAGCATTAACATGAGGATTAACAAAAGCCTACATGTTCATGAGACAATGATTTCATGCATGATTAGTTGTTCACTGCTGATGATTTGTGTCAGGCTTCCTTACCACCTATAAAATGCTTATGGGCCACTTACAGTTTTCTCTAATAAATTGTGTGTACACTTGTCATTACAATGCTTCTTCCTTCTTTGTTTCTTTATTGTTTGTTTTTTGATGAAGGCACACACATTTTTTCAAGATTTGTCTCCCCTCTTTATATGTCATCCCCCCACCACCACCACTTCAGGTACCAAGCATGGTGTAGACTCTGCTGCACCTGCAGTGTTGGATCTAGTGTCACAAGCAGTGCAGGAGAGATTAAAGCAGGTGGTGGAGAAACTCAGTGTCATATCTCAACATAGATTAGAAATATACCGGGTAAGCTAGCAGTGATAAAACAATAAAGATTGTTACTGTTTTTTTTTCTGGTTGTTTGTGTAGATGTTTCTTGGTGTTTTACAGAAGTGTATTCTCTCGGTATTGGTGAGTGGAAGTGTGGCATAGTTTTGACACGTTAATTTTCATGAAAATGATCAAAATACATAAGAAATATTTTCTAGGTCTTTCTTGGAACCTGTGTCACAGAAAGAGGTGCATGCAATTGTAAGCAAATCCTTGAATGGACATGAAGCTTCATTAAATACTATGCCGTTATTTTCGCGAGGGTTTAATTTTCGCGAATTTCGCGAATTGCAGTTGGATCGCGAATTTAACAACACGCGAAATTGTCTCCAAGCGCTTTGTTAATAGAGCATTAATGTAAGCGTCGGCATCGATATGCGAAAACAACATCTCGCGAAAATGTCTATGACCTCGTCATTCGCGAAAATAACGGCGTATACAGTATATGTTCCAGTAGTAAAGTATGACAATTTAGCTTCTTGCCCACTGTAACAACCATTACATAAGACTTAGAAATTTCCTTGTTTCTAAAACCAAACAGTTTCTTTATTTTATGTTGGATTTAGTCGTATGTACTGATCTTTTGTGTGGACATCTATTACTTTCGTTTAGATTTGAGGATGATTTCTGAAGTCTGTCACATGGCAGTAAAGCATATTGCACAAGGCTTGAGGCAGACATCAAAGTGAAAGTTGCTGCAGTATCTCCAGGAGTGAAACTTTGATTTTTTCACTTTGCATGTTCTGGATAAACCACCATGAGTTGTGAGTTTAGATACAAAATTTATGGATGCAGTTAAAAACAATTTAAGGCAGTAGAATTGCTACTGAAAATTCAGCTGTTAAATGCATTGCTGTAGACACCAAGAGGTTGATTACTCACAAATAAGGTGGACACTAAGAGTAATATGTGTTATGCTCACTGGAAACTAGCTATCACCTGTTGTCTTTAACATTTTGAGATTTTTTGGTATGTTCTTTAACCCTAACTAGGCCGGGCTATTTAGGTAGTTGATAGAGCCGGGGGGGGGGCCTCCCAGGCCCCCCCTCCAGATCTCGGCCGTCGACCGCGCGATCGCGACGAAAATTGGCACACACATTGCCTATGATGTAATCTAAAATACCATGAAGTTAATTTTTCAAAAAAATTATCATTTATGCTAGATTATGCTAATTTATGCATAATGATGCATGAAATCAGACTATTTGGTATAAATCACAAAATAAAGCTCAAAACAGGCACATTTTTTGTGTAAATATTCTTTTTAGTGTCCTTAGCAAATGTAATGAAAAAAAATTGTGATATAAAAAAAAATTCTGAAGTATTTTATTGTTTTTTTGAATTTCTTATGTATTTCTTTGTTTTTCGACTTTATGTTTTTCATTATTTTTTCGATGAAATTTGTTCGCGACATCGCTCCAAACAAGAAAATATGTTATTCATTGATTTTAATCAATACAACACCAAAATAATTATGCTTTTATGAAATTTGCCTGCAAGCACAGTTTGCATTGAAATTGTACACGAATTCACATTTTTGAGCAATTTTTGCTCTGACATGCATGTACATATTTATGCGTAACTTCGGAACCGCGCGCCCGGGCGTCGCAAATTTGGTGTCAAAAGATGCGCGAGACTCGAAAGAAAAAAGTCATGAAACGTTGCGGTGATAGCTTTTTGCGATTGCGATACATCGCGCGTAACTTCAAGGGGGGGGCCTCGGAGGCCCCCCCCCGGCCTAGTTAGGGTTAAAGTATATATGTATTTGCAGGGAATCGAGCCTGAAAATGATATGCATTTATTTATTTGAATAAGTACACAAACTGGCTTCTTTCTTTAATAGCATGTTGCCACACATTAGGTATCCAAAAATAGGTAATTTTTATTGTACCCCAGGAAAGAAACCATGGGAAGTTTTGACTAAAGTTTATGTATGCTGTCTCCTCAACATACATGAAATTCAAGTGCACACAGTGCGCACTGCCTGCACTTCTATGCTCTTCAGTCTGTGATGTACTGAAAGCGTGTGGGAGGCAGGCTGCAAGTCCTAAGGTCAGTCGTATAATGTGCGTTGCCAGGCCACACGAACTGGTCTTATGGTCGGAAGGTCGTACAACCTCAGGTCGTATAGGGTGCGGCAGGCTTTAGATAACTTAACTTTCGCTAAGTGAAAATTTTAAGCTGGAAGGAGAATAGATATGTCACTATTTTATGAATGTATCATTTGAACAGGACCATAAAAGATGGCAATCTTTATTGTTTGTTGACAGAATGATGCAAGATACCAAGTGATGAATGATGTCAGGTCTCAGATGAAGTTCTTTGAGCAGCTGGACACCTTGGAGAGGAAAAGAAGAGATGAACAGGAGAGAGAAATCCTTTTAAGAGCTGCTAAGGTGAGCTTTATCTGCATACAGTATATAGGACCTAGTGCTACTGCAATTGTCAACTTAGGGAGTCTTGTCAGTTCGTCAACTGTGGGAGGCATTGCATAATACTACAGCTTTTTTGTAATCTCTCAAAGAAAGATGTCGCAAAACTGCAACAGTTGCAAAATTCTGCCGCCTGGGTGTTAACTTCAACTAAAAAATTTGATTCCATATCACCAATTCTCCATTCTTTACATTGGCTGCCAGAGCAAAAAGAAAAAAGGATTATCTTTAAGATTCTGTTATAAGTACATAATTTAGTTCACTCACTTTCCCGTGCATACCTGCTTTGATTCTATTCCCAAATACAACCCAACATGAAGTCTACGTTCGTATTCAGATGCACTGTTATGTCAAACACCCAGAATAAAACATGGATGGGGGCCATCATGCTTTCTCTGTTATGGGACCAAAACTGTGTAATGATTTACCTATTCAGTTGTGCCAACTGTCACCTACAGAAACATTCAAATCCAAACTTATATATAATCTACCTAAACTACAATAAGAAATAGATTTTTATGCCTCTGCCACGAAGTGTCGCCGGAGGCTTTATGTTTTTTGGTTGTCTCCGTCCTTCCTTCCATCCGAAATGACTTTTGTGGACAGCATAACTTATATACCATTTGAGGTATCATAATGAAATTTGGTATGTGTATAAAGATGTATGAGAAGCTGATCAAATTTTTGGTACATATGGCCAAGGTCAAAGGTCACAGTCAAACTATCAAAATTTCACTATTCCTCACCCCTTCCCCCATATCTATGTAATGCCTGAAGTTATTTCCTTGAAACCTTGTGTATACATGTATTACCCAATAAAGATTGTCTAGAAAAAGTTTTGGTCCATGAGGTCAAAAGTCAAAGTGCAAGTGAAAATGCTAAAATTTCACTTTTTTTTCCATATCTCAGAAATGGCTCGAGAATCTGCATGAAACTTGTTACATACGCATGTACTGCCTGTTAATGATTTTCTTGGGACTGTGTAGGTCATGAGGCCAAAGGTCAAGGCCAAAGGTCAAGGTCAAATGCTCAAAATTTTACTATTTTCCTCATATCCATGCACTGCCAGAGGGTGTTTTCTTAAAACATTGTGTATGCATGTGTTAACCAATAAAAGATTTTCTTGGAAAGTTTGGACCATGGGTGAAATCCTCAAAAATTGGGTAGTATTTTTTAATCTCTGCTCAAACCTGAGATTTCCAAAGGAATATTGAGGTGAACTGCATACATTTGCAATTATTTGACTGTTTACAAAGGCCAGTATAGTTGAATTTGTCTGGACCTTTAAAAATTGAAGGTGTTTTGAAATGTTTTAATAGCCACAATTTTGAATAGATTCTGCACATGACCTTTTTTTTTTTTTTCTTTTAATTATTGCATGTATGTGCTGCTTACTTCAACCAAGTCTCCTATGGTACCACACATATTTCTGCTACCACTTTCATCATATGAAAAAAATCTTCTCACTTTACAATTTTTTTAGAATCTTACCACAAACAAAAGCTGATGCCTAGCACTTTATGCACATATTGTATGGCAAAATTACACTGAAATTAGAGAAAGGGGAAAAATGTAGATATAGTAGCCTATTTGAATTATGTTTTTGTCCCTCCTTTCCCACGGCAGAGCCGCTCAAAGCAGGAAGACCCTGAGCAGCTACGACTCAAGCAGAAAGCAAGGGAGATGCAGCAGATGGAGCTGGAGCAGCTCCGCCAGCAGGAGGCTAATCTAACTGCCCTGGCTGCCATTGGACCACGCAAGAAGCGCAAGCTAGACTCTCCGACACCACACTCATCTCCAGTAAGCAGAATGGGACCTGTTTGCTTGTTAGCTGTTTGCTTGTTAGCTTACCTGAGCCAAAGGTTCAAGTGAGCTGTTGCGATCATTCGTTGTGTAGCGTCTGTCATGTGTTATCTGTAAACTTTTTTCAGTTTCTTCTTGACAACCCCAGGAAGGGTTTTCACCAAACTTAGCAGATGGCATCCCTAGAGTAAGAGGTTCTCAATTGTTTAACCCTAAAAGGACTGTGGGGGTGGGGGAGGAATCTGCCCTCTTCAATGTTTAGCGCAATAAATCTGCAACATGTGAAGGCCTCGTCATGAGGCTTCTGGCCTTTTTTTATTCAAGTCTCACACAACTTTTGAGACCAAATTTGCAACATCCACGACTACCATTACAAGGCCATGTCCATTTTTGGAGCTGCATTTCACGCCAAAATGGGCACAATTTTGCTTACATTTCCTGTGGAAAACACAGTTCTTTCATAAAACTCATAAAAATCTGTTTATTTCTACTATTTATCACTTTGATTGATTGATTATATGCTGTTTATAGTAGAACAGTGGTCAGTGACATTTTGCCATGGAAAAAAAAAGAAAGAAAAAAAAAGACAGGGAATATGTGACAATTTCCAAGAACCGTGAAATATTTAAAAATTGAAATGACTTTTGGGAGTTTCTATGATGTACAGTTGTTGAATATGTTCCAACAGATATACAGGCCAAAAAGTAGACTCAATGCTTTTAATAAGGCGGGGGGGGGGGGGGGGGGGGGGAATCTGCCCCCGCCTTCTCGGATTTAGCGTAGCCAAGAAAGCCCACCCTGATGGTGCCCCTTTGGGGCGCTATGTGGGGAGGGGACCAAATTGGGTCCCAAATTTAACTTTCTCATCTTCCTCTGGAAAACATATGGTCAAATTTTTACCCAACTTGGAATACAGTGCACTCCCATTATTATGAACATGGTTATAACAAAATTCCAGTTACAACAATGTAGAAATTCTGTTTGTTTATTGCAGATGCAAGTGTGCCCCCCCCCTCCCCCCTTTGGGGCCAGGACTAAATAAGGGGCCAGTTTTCATATTTTGATCATTATTTTGAATATGCATGAACCCCCCCCCCCCAAGTTTTATATGTTGTTGTGTTTTGGGAATAGTACGTAAGAATGCTTGGAAGGCGAACTTGCGATACTCATGTGATCGCTGGACCCCAAGGTCTCTTTTTTTTTGTATAGCATCTTCTATTTCTTATGATATTGACCTTCAGCTTGATAGCAGATAAGGACAAAGTTCATGCACAAGTTTTTTGCAAACTAATGTGGTCAAAAGCATACTAAGTTTGACATGATGAAAACCCTTATTAAGCATGTGTTATCTTAGAAAAAGCATGTACTAGATCAGGGTGCTACATAACTTTATTTTACCACTTGCCCGGTTGGGCAAGTAGATTTTCAAATTTGCTGCAAAACACTTGCCCGAACATTAATTTTTCTTGCCCGAAAAGAAAGTCCAAAATATAAGGAAACTAGAAAAGCACTCTCAGAGCACAGACCTCCGCCAAGCATGCAGCTCATTTCCACCACTGATCTTGTTCTGCCATAGAGTTATCAGTGATTTCCACCCATACGTACTTGTAATAGCATTGTGTGCTGAAAGTCACCCGATTTCCCAATATAGAAGCCTTTGTTACGTCATAAACCCTCAGCTGCATGGCGCGCCTCGCCTTAGCAGAAACTAGAGCACGCACTTTAGTGCGCGCATGCAAACCTCAAATACACGTAGTCTGAACTCCCAAGTTCATTGACCCTACCTGCCAAAATATAACAAATCCTTCATAAATCCCCCCAAAATTCTCAGATCACTACCAAAAGTTAATTGTTTGTTACTTGTGTCATTCTCAACCTTTCCTGCAAGTTTCATCCCAATCCGTTATCTACTTTTTGAGTTATTTTGCACACGGACAAACAAACAAACCAGCGGTAACAAAAACATAACCTCCTCCCTTGGCGGAGGTAATAATCATGAGTTAGTCAAGAGCTTGATAATACACAATAATTGGAATAAACAGCACACATTGATTCACACGCTTGAGCACATTGCAGTAACAAACTCTGTCCGATCAAATGTTGCCGCTGCATTGCATTGGGGCTTCTTCACATATGGGTTGGACAGTTGCTGAAATGATGAAGATTTCTATAAAGTGTGTTGTGTCAGTAAACAGTGATTTTCTTTGGGCTTCTGTATGGTTGACTTTTGGGATTGTTGGGAGGGGAGAATAGTGAAAAACAGGTAGCTTGAAAACTTTTTGCTTGCCTGATTTGGACAAGCATTTGTTCTTATTGTTCAAAAACACTTGCCTGAATTTGATTTTCACTTACCCCAGGCAATTAGACAAGTGCTTATGTAGCACCCTGTAGATTATTAAAATATTTTTGAGGCATGTACTGTAACCACAGTAATGTCAATATGTTGATGAAAATAAATCAAGATAACCGAAGGAATATGTTTGAATTATGGTCAGTGATTTTCGACACGGAAGAATTCGTTAAGCTTAAAGGATTATCTATGTTATGCAATTAGTTGTCTGATTTTTTTTTGTGTTTTTATACCTCTGCCATGAAGTGTCGCTGGAGGGATATTGGTTTTGGGTTGTCCGTCCATCCGTCCATCCATCCTTCTGTCCGTTTGTAATCAATTTTGTAGACTGCGTAACTAAACAACCATTAGAGGTATCCAAATGAAACTTGGCATGTATGTACACTTTGTATGAGTCAAAGTTGTGCCTATCAACTTTTGGTTACACATACTCAAGGTCAAAGGTCATGGTCAAATTCTTAAAATTCAGATTTTTTTTTTTTTTTTTACAATTCCAAGATTCTGATATTTTCGATGAAATCAAGAGAGTATATTGTAGTTGTCACCTGAGGGAGCTTTCAGTGCTGTATTTGAAACTCTCGTGTGTAATTCATAAGTTGAATATGATTACCAGATACTTTACTGTCTCTATCGTACAGGGTGCCAGCAGTTCTTCGTCATCCTTACTGAGTACCTTAACATCATCTGGCCATAACACAACTCCATTCCTGAGGACGCAGGTGCGTTGACATTTCTTGTGTTGTTGCCTTTCCTGTGGCCACTGTATTTGTATGAAGACAGCAGATAGTGGAATATCAGCATGCATAGACGTTCATCTCTAAGCAGCCACATGCTTAATATGCAGTGCATCAATTTATGCATTGCATGTTTTTATGCATATGTTTCATGTGTATGGATAGGAGGGTCCAGATACCTGTATAAGGAGGTAAATTAGCTGGACCCAACAATCTCATTGTGAAAGGAGCCCCCTGTATAAACATCCAGACGTTCCCCAAATCCCAATTAATTTGTTTTTGTGAAACTTGCGGATTGATTGATTTGTAATGTGATCTTATAAGTTCCACCATTTCGTTTCTATTTTTTTTTTTTCAGGTGCAAGTTCATGAATATGCAGATTATATCACACAAATGTGGCGCATATATACACTCATCACTAGCTTTCCTTATAGGACTGTGATTGTCACAATTGAACCCTGCATATTAAGTGACCTAGTTTTAAGTGCTCACACTTTTTCGATATTTTATTTCCGTGCAGTTCCGTCGAATCAAGAGAGTGAATATGAGAGATCTCCTCTTTCTGTTGGAGCAAGAACCAGAGACCAAGAAATCCACATTGCTCTACAAGACCTACCTGAGTTGAGCAGCCAGAAGCATTCAGAGTGACAAGCAGCCCCATGCCATTGCAGTAGCCAATGTGACAGTGCTCCCAGGATAAAACCAAAACAGAAAAGAATTTCTGCCTTTGCTTGTGAGGTGATCGGGAAGCAACTCAGGAGATGCTACCTGCGGATTCAACCATTGGTCCTGTAAAAGTTGTCTCAGTCTTTGGTTCCCACCTTGCTGTTACTCATTCCCCCCCCCCCCCTTGTTTTCTCTCTGTTTAAAAAAAAAAAAATGTAAATCAGCCATGGTAATGCAATATTTCTACCTTGCAAGAGATGTGCAGCAAAATCAGTATGTGTCAGTACAACTTGGAAGTACATATAAAGCAAGACAGGAGGGTGTTGACTCAAGAAGTTCACTGGAACTTCCAAAGAGAATACTTATTACTTCTCCAACTGGAAACTGCCTGTAATAGAATGCAATCAAACAAACAAGGAATTAGCATTATAAATCAATAAAATGGAATTAACACAAGAGAGATGTGAAACTGTTTTCTATGTTTTCACAATGAAGTGATATTGATCAGTCTCACAGACACCAATAGATTATATGATGTCGAGGCTTCTTAAGTTTCAATAATGTGCACACAAATGCCTTCACTCAGTTTCCTTTCTTCAAATGAAGTAAAAGGGAATATATGGTATCCTTTGCATCAAACTTTTAGAGTTATCATAAGTTGGCATTGATCTTTTCAGTAGTGCAGATAGGATCCCTAACTTCAAGGATAAGCAAACTTGGAGGATAAGCCTGTAGTAAAGTATGGGGTGCAAAGTGTCACAAGTTCTCTTTCGTCACAAAATGCCAATGTCATGACGAAGTTGTTTCTTTGTATACAAGTAACAGCATCAATTCACATCAACGAAATGGCAATTTCATTGACAATGACAAAGTAATTTCATCACAAAATTACCATTTTGTTGACGAAATTGACATAGTCACTTGTCACAAAAAGCAAATTTGTTGCAAAATTTCGTCACAAAATGCGAAATTTCGTCACAAAAGAGACCGTGTGACACTTGGCGCCCCATACTTAACTATGAATTTATCCTCAAAGTTAGCTTATCCTCGAAGTTAAGGATCATCATCTGAACGTAAGTATTGTAGGGGTAAAGGAAAGTTTCCCAGTCATCGACCAAAAACATGACTGTCATAGCACTTTTGACCTGGAAGAGCTGTGTATCAGAAACATTATTGTCTCATCTAAGGTGTGTACACAATTGCAACCGAGGGCCCTACTTTGTGCATGTATCTAAAATAGAGACTTTATGTCTTCAATGTTGAGTCTCATTTTGATTAAACTTGCACCACTCTTTGTTGATTTGTTATATTTGGATGAGTTGATGTGAACAAGGAGGGGCATTTTTGCAACACTATTTGTTATTGCCAAAGGGTGTGGGAGGCATCATGATTTTAGGTTGTCAGACTGTCCCACAGTCCATTGTCATAATGTAAGGAATACTACTCAATGGATTTTCGTTGTACTTGACCAAGGTATGCCATATGAAAGGTAGATGTGCCATGTAGATTTTAGGCAAAATCCCTCAAGGTCAACTATATCTTCATCTAGAAATGTCAAGTGGTAACATAATTTCCATTCAGTGGTTATGGTGAAGGGTCAAAAGTCTAAGGTTAAACAGTGTTAAAAACAAAGAAAGTAATTTTCACTTAAACTGTACTTCAGCTAGATGTATCCAGTGATGATGTAAGTTGGTAAGCAGGTTTAAATGAATTAACAATGATTTACATATTTTTGGTGATAGGGTTGAGGTCGAAAGTCACTGTACGAGAACAAATTAGAAAATATTTCCTTTGTGCAGGAAGGATCAAAGGGCAATCCTCGGTTAGTCTTGAACATCAATCAACTTCATCAAAATGTGAATGAAAAGCCATGTTCCTATGGCAGATGTACAAGTAGTGCTTGCGAAAGAAATGGTGCATCCGAGTGGACAACGCAAGAGTTAAAATTGCTCTTGTTGCTTTTGTTTTTCTGACAATTCATTTTTGAAAGCATACTACAGTACGGTAAACCTTGCTTAGTCGACATCGCTTAAGTTGACACGGCAGAAAACTCCCAAATTATTGCTTTGTTATTCCTTGAAAATTTCCTAGTCTTAGTTTACATTTACAAGTCGACAACTCGCGTATATGTTGACATGATTTTCAGTGTCAACTAAGTTAACCCTAACTAGGCCAGGCTATTTTGGTAGATGATAGAGCCAGATCTCAGCTGTCCACTACACGATCGCGACGAAACTTAGCACAAACATTGCCTATGACATAGTGTAAAAAACTGTAAAGTTTTTTTTTTTTTTAAATATATAATTTATGCTAAATTATGCTAATTATGTATAATGCATGAATATCAGACAATTTGCTATAAATCACTAAATAAAGCTCAAAACAGGCACTTTTTTGTGAAAATATTCATATTTATATATTCATATACATAAAGATAACTTCGCAATTGATTTTAATCTATAAAACTCCAAAATAATCATGCTGTTATGAAATATGACTGTAAGCACAGTTTACATTGAAATTGTACAAGAATTCACGTTTTTTTTTTCCTACATCAACACATAATTTTTGGCACACATTCTTATTGCCGTACTCTGAAAAACAATTGTTCTTTCACTCCGATTTGCAGCATTACCACTTGCTTATTCGCTAGTGTACGGAGCGGTACCGTTCGCGCCATGCATCCATTGTCCTGTACGCTTGAATGTATACTTAATTACACTTGAGTACTACACTTGAGTACTACACTTGAGTACTAGTACCCAAGGTAGTTCACTTTCTCTTTCTCTCTCTCTCTCTCTCTCTCCGAGTGTTTATTTCTCTGTGTATCATATGGTGCGTGTCTATTATATCGGCGTGATGTATGATGCAAACACAGAGCTAACGCTGCATGGTCCAATTAGGGTGCAGTGGGAAATTGTTCTTGAACAAATTTTTCCCGCTTGTTGTCGTGTTTAAAATGACATGCATTGTACTGGGGAATGTACACTTGCCTTCTTAAGCTAAGTCGAGAACGTATTTTGTAGTGTGACAGTCAGTTATGTATACAAGTTTGTCAAATATACGTATGTATATCACACATCCTCTCTGGTCTGCATGCAGTTTGCAATGATCAGTTTATCACAGGTGATGTTCATTAATATATTCCAAAGCTTTGTTCATCTGAAAATGAAATGAGGTTCGATCATTATTCGGAAGATTCATTATTCTCAAAACACATAAATTTTGTATACCTAGATCCTAGTAGATGTTGGTTACTGTAAAAGTGGTTTCTTTCGCGTACAGATACTTTCGCGGTTTCCATCGGTGCCGACTTTTTCGTGTGTGTTTAAATTCGCGGTCGGCAAAATCTGTGAATTCACAGTCTGCAAAAACTGTTTTATTTTGCGCATGAAAACCCAAACTATAGTCCAATTATTCTTTTATTTATTAAATAAAAATTAAAATTAAATGCAGGCTTGCCTGAAATCCCGTCTCTCGAGTACTTTATAACATGCTTGTACCTACATTGCGCGGTATCGCTGTGTGTGTGTTGACCATCAATACACTCAATGCACGGAATCTTTGTGTGTGCATGTGCGCAATTTAGCGTTGTAACAAGCGGCGAGTTAAAAACATTTCCTTGCGTGGTTAATTTCGCGCGACTTTTCAAAACATTTTCGCGTGATGTTAAATTTGCGGTTCAACCTCAAAGCGCGAAAATAAAACCACCGCGAAAGAAACCACTTTTACAGTATTCAAACATTAAATAGCCCCTTTCGTTGATAAGAATATTTGTGAGTTTGATTATTCCAAAGTGGGATTAGAAACCTGGGCTAGTTTCTAGAAACTTTGCATTTAAATGCAGGTAAAAAAATCAAATGCAAGTGTATCAAATCACACACAACTTTGCATTTAAATGCAAGTGTGTTGCTGAAAAGACTTGCATTTAATTATCCTATGAAACTAGAAACTTGTAAACTAGAAACTCAATTGCGTTTAAACGCATCTCTAAAAATCAAGTGCAAGTCCATCAAATCATATGCAAAGTTGTATTTAAACACAAGAGCATTTCAGAAAAGACTTGCATTTTCATGCCTCCGCCACGAGGTGGTGCGGGAGGCATTATGTTTTCGGGTTGTCTGTCCGTCCGTCCGCTTTCGTTTACGCGATAACTTGATTAATATTTACTGGAATTTTACCAAACCTGGTCCAAGTATGAAGTATGATGTGGCAATTATTTGATTAGATTTTGGATAAAATCGGCTAAAGGTCAAAGGTCAAGGTCAAATCATGAAATTGTATCCGTTTACGCGATAACTCAAGACTGGATAGAGCAAATTTCACCAAACTTTGTTGGAGGATGATGTATGATAGGACAATTACTTGATTAGTTTTTCAGTGAAATCGTACAGAGGTCAAAGGTCTAAGATCAAGGTCAAATCCTAAAATTTATCTGTTTGCGTGATAACTCAAAACTGGATGAAGCAGCTTTCACCAAACTTGGTCCAAGGATGATGTATGATGGGACAATTAGTTGAGTAGATTTTAGTGACATTGGCAAGAGGTCAAAGGTCGAAAGGTCAAGGTCGAATGCTACAAATGTTGCAATTTCCCCCATATCTATGCAATGCCCAAAGGTATTTTCTTGAAACTTGGTGTGGACATGTACTACTGCGTAAAGATTCTCCAGAGAGAGTTTCATGTCATAAGGTCAAAGGTCAAAAGGTCAAAGGTGAGGTGAAAATGTTGCATTATCACTTTTCTCGCAAATGGTTCAATGTATCTTCGTGGAACTTGGTACATACGCATGTACTGACTGGCAGGGATTTTCTAGGGAATTTCGGGGTCATGGGTCAATAGTCAGGGGTCAAAGGTCAAGGTCAACTCCTCAAAATTTTACTATTTCCCTCATATACTAGTATATGCAATGCTTGCATTATTAGTTTCAAAAGTTGATACATGCATTACCTAATGGAGATTCTCTGGGAAATTTCCAGCCAGAAGGTCAACAAAACAAAACAAACAAAAAAACAAAAACAAAAAAACAAAACAAATAATCCATTTTGTACCGTCATTACACTCTTTCTTCATACCTTGGAAATTACTCAATGCATAAACTTATAAAAAGGTCTGTCAGAATTCAAGTAAAAATTCTCAATTCCCCAAATATGTGTACCTGCACTCTTAGAAAATTAAAGCAAACCCAGTTCAAGACATTTCTGACAAACCTGTCATTTCAATATTTTGCCTGTTATGTGAAACTGTCATGGATCACACATTGTGAAGACATTGTACTATACCCCTATTGGGAGAATCATGCATTATGGCAGAGGCATCAGTCGCCATAGCGACATTTCTAGTTTCATATGAAACAAGAACTTATGTTTAGACACAACTTTAAAGATTAATGCAAGTGCATTGCTGAAAAAACTTGTATTTGATTTTGTACATAAATATCAAACTAATGCAACTTTCACCATGACTAAACTTAGTTTAGATGGGGAAAGACATCACAATACCTTAGTATTTCAAACTTTCGTATCGCAATGTAGGTTCAGGAAATATTATTGACAAAGTGGTAACAAACTGTTACAGTTTGTTACGCTGAAGGCTTGAACATCAGTCCAAAGTTTCATCTGTCCGAATATAGAATGAGGTTTCTTTTTCCGAAGGTTAGTATATCCGAAAATAAACAGTAAATCCGAAAACCAGATGTTGTTTTTGGATTAACAAACTTTTCTTTCTTTTTTCATTTTCAGACAGGACCGTGCCGTATAGAGTGGTAATGCTGCGAATCGGAACGCGAAAAGAATTCTTTTTCAGAGTATGGCGATAAGAATTTGAGCAAATAGAATTATGGTGACTTAGGAGACAACATTTACACATATTTTAACTCAGTCTGCACTGATTCTCATGTCGACAAAATCATATGAAATCAAACTCGGGTCTTTTCAACAACACGTGAATTAAAACTGCAAAGATGCATGCGATTTCTGAAATTAGCATTCGATTTTTAACTTTCCTTTATGTCTTCATTTACATTTTCAAAATGGAAATCTGATGCTGAATGACATCAATAGCCAGACTTACATAAAATAGGTTCTGCATAATAAGTCTCATGTGGAGAAACATTTAATGACAGGTGTATATTGCAAGGAAAATGTAAATGTTATGTTCCACAGGACTTTTATTTTTTTTTGATAGCTCAGCTGAGCTAAAAGCTCAAGTGACCTGTTGTGATGACTCATCGTTTGGAGTCCGTTGTGCATAAATTTGTTACATTTTCATCTTGAAAACTCAGTGACAGATTTTCACCAAATTGGCAAGTTGCATCCTAAAGGGATAGAATGTCAATCTATTCAAATGGTCACCATGCCCCCCCCCCCCCCCAGAGCCTCATGGCCAATCTTGTTTCAGATGTGTTACGGGATAGCTCGATGGCAAAGTTGGATCCAGTCTCGGCTGCATGTCACATGCCAGGCCGGCATGTGTACACTGTAGCTAAAAACTATATGAACTAAGGGTGCATTCAAGCGCTCTAAAGCGAACCAAAGGGAACTGAACCAACGCGTACCGTACCGAAGTGTGCCCGATTTGAAGCGTTCAAGCGCTCTGTTGAGAAATTTTATTTATAGAAAAGGTCACGCATTTTGTAGCAAGAATGTCATCCACCTGGTGCTTGAACTACTTGCACCTGTCCCGAACAAAGAGAATGATGTCTTTGCATTGTGACGTATGGGCATGATACGCACATGCTTTACAGCAAACTTTTGGTACGCTTTTGGTACGCTTTTGGAGCACATCGGGAAGTGGTCCACTTTTGGCTCGGTACGGTACGGTACACTTTGGGAGCGTTCGAGCGCTCCTCTGGCGCAGGTATGGTACGGTACAGTTCGCTGTAGGAGAGCGCTCGAACGCACCCCAGGGCTCTGCAGAGCTATGGGTCTGGCACTATCATGCACATATGATTGCAATGTACAAAACATACCTATGCCACGAACAGCATTACCTTCAGCTTTGGCTTCATCTACCATTGTCATGTTGTCTTCTTAATTTCAGTGACTCCATGTATAACTTATGAAGGTGGAACACTCATCTTAGATCTTCGTGAAAGTATGACTGAAAGAGGCTAATTTTCCTTCCTAATAAATGCAAACATGACCCCGTATCACTGGCTGTGAAAGCAGCTGAACTATTCTAGTAAGGTGTTATTGAGCCCTGTGACCAGTACGAGTCACAGAAACACTGTGTGCAATAGAGCTGGCAAGAATCTTCACCCAGGTCATATTTTCTATTCAGGGGTATTTTTATGCCTCCGCCACGAAGTGGTGCCGGAGGCATTATGTTTTCGGGTTGTCCGTCCGTCCTTCCGTCTGTCCGTCCATCCTTCCGTCCGTCCGTAATGAATTTTGTGGACAGCATAACTAAAAAATCTTTTGAGGTATCGTAATGAAACTTGGCATGTATGTGTATGAGGGGATGAAGTTGTGCCTATCAACTTTTGAGTGCACATGCTCAAGGTCAAAGGTCAAATGGTCAAGGTCAAATACGTAAAATTTCTCTATTTCCACCATATCTATGCAATGCCTGATGATATTTTCTTGAAACTTAGTGTATACATGTATTACCCAATTAAGATTCTCTGGTGAAAGTTTGGGGTCATGAGGTCAAAAGGCCAAAAGGTCAAGAATATTAAAACTTCACTTTCTTCTCCATACCTTGGAAATTGTTCAAGGTATCTTCATGGAACAAACTGTAAAATGAGGAATTTTCGCGTGCATTTGAATTTCGCAAATTTCGCAAGCGCCAAGATTTGCGAAATTAAAATGCACGCGAAAGTTCTTGTCTACACTATATGCATTGAATGCCAGTGGCAGTTCGCGAAAATTTCATGCCCCAAAAAAAGCCGTCGGCTCCAAGTCACAAAAAATTCGTGCCGCGAACATATCATGTTTTATCTAGAGAATTTAGGGTTCATGGGGTCAAAGGTCAAGGGCAACACTTGAAAATTTTACTATTTTCCTCATATTTATGCAATGCCAGCAGGATTATTTTTTTACACTTGGTGTATGCATGTATAACCTAATAGAGATTCTCTGACAAGTTTTTTTTCTTTTTTTTTTTTGCCTCAAAGGTCAAAAGGTCACAGATCAAGTGAAAGTGCTGAACTAACTTTTTCCTCCATATCTCGGAAGTGGCTCGAGTTATCTTGAAACCTACTACATATTTATGCATGTTCTGCCTGACAGTAATTATCTTATGAATTTTAGAGTCAAAGGCCAGATGAAAATGGTAACAATTTACTATTCAATACAGAAATTGCACTTTTTCTCAATACCTTGAAAATTGCTCAATGCATAAACTTATGAATGGGTCAAAGTCAAGTTAAAGTCCTTAAATCCCCAAATACATGCTCTCCTATTCATCCAATTAAACCTAGGTCAAGGAAAGTGAACATTCAACACATTTGTGACAAACTTGTCATTTTAATATTTTGCCAATTTTGTGAAAATGTAATCACACATTGTCCACGTGTACTATAGACCTATTTGGAGAATCATGCATTATGGCGGAGGCATACCAGTCGCCATAGCAACATTTCTAGTTTGAAGATTTCTTTGCTTAAGGCCGTGTCACATCTTTACAGGCAAGCCTTGCGTGCGACTTGCAAAGAACAATGTTTACTACCCGGAGGTCCCTGTAGATGAGCCGCACATGACAGTACCTAGCATGTATCTCACCCGTAGTCGCCCGGAGGTTCGCACGCAAATCTTTTTACCCGCAACCATGTCTAGGCCCTGTCACACCTTTCAGGGCAAGCTACGCAGGATTGTTGCGTGTAGGGATTTTCCAGCATACCGGACAATTTCTGAGGGCGGACAAGGATTTGGGCGAGTCAGTGCATGTGTCTTACTTGCTGGAAGCGTTCTACTTAAATTCTACTTGCGGGTATACTGTGTGATCTGTGTACCAGTCGCGTGGGGGCTAACAACTCGGTGAAGGAATTCCTCTGAAGGAAAGGCAAAAGTCCCACGGAATGTCATTATCTTGGCTGCATACGGGGACTGCGAAGTACCTGCGTGGGAGTTGCCTGCGAGTTGCTGCCGCTAAGGGCCTTCTTCTGGTGTTCTGCGTGGACCTCTCCGGGCATTCCCGTGACTCACCCGGAAAAAGTTTTGGTCATGCTCAAAACTTGGCTGCAGTTAAATCAGACTTGCATGTGCACCTCTGGGCAGCTACAGGCGAGATACGCGCTAGGTACTGTCAGGTGTGGACCAACTGCGGAGAGCTCCAGGTAGCAAATTTGTTTCCCCGCAAGTCAAGCCGCAAAACTTCCCCAGATACAGTATGACAAGGCCTTGAGCATGCTCAAAACTTGTTACAAGTGAGTCGTGGGGGTTCGCTCGTAGAGGTACATGCAGAACACCAGGAGGAGACCCTTACTGGCAGCACCTCGCAGGCAACTCCAACGCAGGTACTTCTCAGTACCCATGAGTCGCTCGTAACAGAAAACGGATCGGTTTCAAAGCTCTCACGCAAGTCACATGGAATGCACGCAAATAGAAGCTAAGTAGCACGCGTCTAGTAGGTAAGAAACAAGTGTGAAACTTGCAAACATTCTTGTTCGCCCGCGGAAAATCTCCTGCGTACTGGAAAATACCTCCTCGTCACAAGCCTGCGGAGCTTGCCTGGAAAGGTGTGACACAGCCTTTATTGATTGACCAGCGCATTGCAGCTCCACAGTGATGAACAATGACTTCAATGGCTACAAATCAGTCAAATTAAAAAACTGTAAGCTCATTTTATGCCAAATTCACACGGGAAAAGAGTAGTAATGAACAAAATGCACACATTTATTATATTCCATTGTAGTGATTGAAGATGTGCACTAGGCAACCAGAAGTGACAATGCCACCAAGCTATCCCAGAGTGCATCTGTTACAGGGCTCTAGAATGGGGCTTTGCGCATTGGTGATATTGAGAATTGATTTGACATAAAGTCATCAGTCTCATCTCAAAAGTAAGGTCCATGGAGAAAACACTTGTGTCTGAGCATCACAGTCCAAAAGCCACAAAAAAAAAAGAAATACTCAAAGGGGTGTTTAGAAACAGGATTTTTGAGAATGATGGATACATACCCACATTTTCTGTGAAAATTAGTTGGAATACCACTGATCAGGATGTGCAGTACCTTACCATTAAATGGATGCCAATTCATGTTACAGTAACAAAGGCCACCAGAGAAGGGTAAGTCGTAAAGGTAAATAAACTTTCTGGATTTCCTATAAATTTTCACCCTTGTAGAAAATTGTGATCTGAAATATTATATTGAGTACCAGTATGTCGAGAACATATATAAACTGTGCCAATAATCTTTCTTAACTCTGCACTCACAACATTGCTGGACCTTGACAAAGAATGTCAGATTTTCATGTGAGGCAATAAAGAGGGATGTGGTTCCAGCTTCCAGAGATTTTGTTAATGGCACAGTAAACTCAGGAATCATGGAAAAGCATTTTCTTACATTAGCAACCTAATTTCATACATGCATAACATGAAGTGTTTAAATTTAGTATTGTATCAGGGTGATGTGACGGTAGTTCAGATTTCTTTATGAGGTCACCTCTGGAGCATATTGTATAGGGTTAGTAACATATGAAGTCTGGAAGTTGATGCATGTGTCTTGGTATTACGTGCACTATGATGAAAGCTTGAACACAGATTCGCAGCCCAACAGTAATTCGCAAAAATTAATCCCTCGCAAAAATAGCAGCTTTTACATTGACATAGCCGTACATTTGATGTAGCATGCTCAGATTTGTACTGGAACCAGGCTGTGTGTGTGTGTGTCCCTCTTCAGCCACTGCAGTCTGTATGGAAGGGTCAATGATCAAAGGCAACCATTTTTTTTTTTTTTTTTAAATTTAGAATCATCCACCTCAGTCTCAGTCATGGCCATCGAACATGTAACATCTTGTTGCAACTATTTTCCTTGCATCCATCTCTCATATCCAGTCTTTAATGACAGAGCAAGAGTGTCTTTCATCAAAATTAGTCATTCAAAACACACAAATAATACCCTTCATTTTGAAATGTTAAAATCTTTCTAATTCAAAAAAAAAAAAGGCTTTCAAGCATTCATCCAAATTCATATTTTGGGTATGGTGGTGAAGATATAGGGTAATTGACAAATGCTTCCAAAATTTGCTCCAAGTGGTGAAGTAAAAAAAAAAAAAAAAAAAAAAAAAAAAATCCATTCTGCTCTATTTTCCTCATGGTTGGTCATGCAGTTGTACCAGAAAATGGAGCATTTCTTGAAACATGCTTACCTATTTTGTGCCAAACTAGTACAAAAAGTCTTTAAAAAATTCTGTAAATATCTAGGAAGGGAAAAGGAGTACCGCAATGTCATTTGAATGCACAGTATTGTAATGCCATACAGTTTTACTTGTATAGTTACAGCCAGTCAACTCGCAGTTTCCAATTTTTCTGTTGTGTCTTCAAAATTTATGTTGCATTTATAGCTTTTAACTTCGGGGCACAAGTTGAGTTGCATGAATAAGGCTCACATTCTTTCTTTGTTTAATAGCCATGTACCAAGATGTTCAATTTCACATATTGGTGAGGTGTACCAGTATACACATACTACCAAAGCTACTGTGATACTGAGGCACTAGAATCCCCATTCAGTTTGCAAGATCTTAGTTCTTGTCATGTAATTGGCTGGTAACAGCATTTATGCACAGAAAAGGACAGATTTGCATTCCCATACATGTGTTTGTGTGTGTGTGTGTGTCTGTCTGAATAGATCTTTTGCAGTTGTGGAATACTGTAAATGTTGATATTTTCCCATGATTAATTTTTCGCGCTGAGTGACTTAAAAACATCTTCCCAGGTTCTTAGATTTGTGCTGCACAATTGTCAACACATTCAAAATGTGCAGAGAAAATTGAGATGATTTCTCTGGTTTTAGAATTGCACAAGTCAGAAGTAGCGTTAAATATGCGAAAATTAATGTACCATGAGAATGTCTGTGTTTACAGTACACAGACACACTAAAAAAGTAATGTTGTCATAGACATGAAGGTCAGAAGTCAATGTTGAACCCTTTGTGAGAAGAATTTGCAAGCTGGTTTTCCTCTCATTTTAAAAAGGGTTATGGAACCCTAGTTTTTACCGTGGAAACATTGTGTCTTGCCTAACTAAATGCCTTTTCTCTTATTACATGTATCTGCAACTATCAAGTACATTGCAATCAAAGTTGTAAGAAGTGCATTTGGTTACTCCTTCCCCATTTCTCAAAGTCTATGGAAGATCAATTGATTTCATTTCTGCATTATGGTAGTTAAGGTAGTTATTTGGGAACTCCTGATCAGTCAAAGTTAGTCCGAAAAGAAAGAGTCAAATTTCACAAGGGCAACAGTGAAAATTTGATCAAAATCAGATAAAAATTAATGAAATTAGAAACTTTGAACTTTCACTCATTTTAACAAAACAGTTTTTGAACAGTCAATACAAATATGCAAATGCATGTAGTTGTTGATGTCATCGCCTCACAACTTACTCATATAGTTTGCACAAAAAAAAAAATGAAAATTTCCAGGGGGGGGGGGGGGGGTTGAATGCAAGTATGCCTCAGGCTTAAAATCTTAATATACCTAATTGAGCATTATTTTCAAGTTATCAAGTGAACAATTACAATATGTTTCACACTTCATGGCAGAAGAATTACATTTTCTTTTCTTTTTTATATAATCAGCGGAAAATTTTGAGGTGATGACATCAGCCTACTCAATTGCATTTTAATGTAACCTGAGAACTGTTTGGAAAAAAATAAAAATGTGATACTCTGTGACTTTTAATTTTCCTTTGATATGATTTTGATCAAATACTCACTGTTGTGCATGTAAACTCTTTCTTTTGAGTCTTACTTTTAACTGGTCCAGAATTTCCCTTTAATCTGTGAAATGAAACTTCAGGTTCTACTGTCAAAATATCTAATGTTAGTTCAGTAAGCAATGTTTTGATTTGTTTTTCAGTTGAAAGATTTTAATGACTTTTGTCTATTTTCAGTAATGACTCATTGAGAATTGAAGGTAAAATGATAATTTCACAGCCAGTATTACATGTAGCACATGTACTGCTGTAACAGTATAGATACCCTGATAGCATTATTCTTCAATTCACTCTGTTTAGTTGTCTTTACAAAGTAATGCCAAATTTAATAGACAACACTCTTTTTGTGAGAACACTTGGAAGTCATGATGCAAAATTACAGTTTCATTAATTTTGTACACACTGAATAACTGGCTGAACTTGTGATTTCTAAAGGTTGTAACATCCGAGTCACTCTGACAATGACTTGGAATGGAAATGAGGAGTGAACTGTAAAGGCAGCTCAACTTTGTTGTTTTGCCTACATGTTTGTTCTGCAGTACTCTAAAATATGTCCAAACCTCATTGGTACTCTGTGTGCGATATGCTCTCAGTAGCTTTTTGGCAAAATGGAGATACCAATTACAGAATTAGAAAGGAAACACACAAACGTGAGTACTTAGCATGTTATGCCCAGTTTATGCCACACATCTGTAGAATCTCGCCTGTGAACTTCTGAATGTTCTAACAACATGATGACTGCATTATAAGTAGGTGGGTACCATTCTCTCACACACTGATGACAACCGACCTCATTTAAAGTGAAGAAATGATATTTCTATGTTTGTCATGAATGTTACAGAAGAAAAACAAAAGGAAAGCAGAAGCTTTCATTAAGAGGATAAAAGAAATGACACACATTTAATTTCTTTGCAGCTTGTATTTGTATACTGCAGTAATGTACATAATACATGATTTATTTAGATTTATTTAGTACAATAATGTGATCTTTTTTAGATTGAGCATTCATGTCAGTCAGCATTTATGCTTCATCTGCCGTTTGTAAAGATTATATTTATTGCACTTAATCATGTAAGAAATTTTGTACATTTCAAATTATCAGACTTGAATAAAAAAAAAATGGCTGTGAAGAAGACTGAAATATATTTTAAATATGTGTTTGTGTCTTTGTCCTTTGATGGCAATTGAAGTCTAGTAAATACATGTCTGCAAAAAGTCAATACTTAGTGTACTGAAATAGTATTAGTTCAGAAGCAATACTACCTCATTCAAATACCAGTATGTACTGTGTTCAAATAGTCATATGTTCTTCATTTCAGCAGTGTCTAGCTTAGTGGCTGTCTTGACATTACCCTACTGAATTCATGCCATTTAAATGCACATTCAGTAGAAGAAAAAACTGGAGAACAGAAACTGGTGACAATAAGGAAATCTTACTAGCTGCTATTATACAAATAGTCACGAGTCACAAGTGCGATGGTACAAGATTTCGCATGAGGTGAAAGATAGAGGCGCTCTATTTAACGAGGCGAAGCTGAGTTGAATAGTGCGCCTCATCTTTCAGAGTGTGAAATCTTGGTCAATTGCACGAGTAAAGACCATACACTATTTGTTTTATACAACACCTCGAACGTCAACAGATGTATGCTCACAGAGATTCTTAAATTTAGCACAGAAATGGAACCATTTTCAGTGAAAGACGAATGAGGAGCCACACAGTCACAGTCACTGTGTACGTACGTACATATGTATGTACGTGAAGCCTATCGGTTGAAGTTGTTAACAAGAATGAGCGACAAAAGTACGCGCTTGTAAGCATGCTTGTAATTGTTGAATGTATGCGGCAAATGTTTGTTTATGGTGACATCAGAGCCGTGCGATGGAACGAAAACTTCGAGTCAATCATGAGTTTAACACGGGAATCAATGGAAATAGTGATGTCAGGCATGTGCTATCCATTTCTGCTCAAACAAAATTGCATAGCCGACAGCCACAGCGTTCGATGGAACTTTAAACTAAATGTCACGTGATGGGCAATTGACCAATCGGATAGCTACCTACATTCTGATTAGGTGTTGTATAAAAACTACTAACCAAAGAAGAAGAAGCTCATGGTCTAGTACATTGGCTGATTTCAAGTAAGGTGCTTGTGCTAGCACTTATTATGACATTCTTCACTGGGCCCAACACCAGCTACTGGAACTACACATGCAAAATTTTGAGGTCAACCTGCTATTACACCAACTGATTTCAGTCCACCCCCTGCAGCCCCTGCAATGTATTATGCATTCCACGGCCCCTATAATTTATTACATGAGACCGACACCCATGAGTCATATGGCCCATGAGTTCAACACTAGGCAAATGATGAGACCCATGTGTTTGACAATAGAGCCTAAAAATTCAACATTACATCACAGGGCTTAATGTGCCAGTCTAATGAGCCTTGTTTGCCTAGTGTTGAGCTCATGGGCTGTATGACTCACTGGCTATATGACACATGGCTTTAAGACTGCTGGGCTGTATGATTCATGGATGTCTAATATATGCACCAGCTCAGTCATATCTGTCACAATCATAGATTATACTTTACCTTTCTAACTGAAGAAGTAATTTAATGTTTACTCTTATACAATGGCAACAATTTCTAAAATGCTAAATGTCATTAGATGAATCATTTTAACCTGTGTGTTTTCATAGGGTCATACAGGTGAACAATGGAAAGAAAAATGTTGAAATCCTGTCTTAAAATCAATATAAAGATATAAAAAAAATACAAAATACTCTATAATAGCATATAATTACACATTTTAATAAGTAAATTCGCTACCTAAACAGTCACCTTCCATCAAATTTGGCCGATGATAGATCTCTTTGTTGTCAACAAGTAAATCTTGTTAACAACTCTTGCTGTCTCTTGAAATCTCACAAAAACTGGGCTGCTATAAAGAGGCTATGTATGGAAACCTGCCTGTACGTTATTATGAGCTCATCATCAAATTATCTGCGGAGTTTGACTGCACAAGGAAGCTCCAATCCTGCTGCTCATCAGCCTTGGGAGTTCTCACAACTGTAAATAAAATGGACTAGCCCAAATTAAGCCCCATCACTTTTCGCACCAAAGATGAATATATCAAAATCACATGAAATCAGGCATATAAGATAAGCCTGTCAAAAACTAATTAGGTGTGGTTGATGAGGATGAATCCATCTTTAAAATATACCTTATTTGGAGGCTCGAAGTGCTTTCTCTGATTTAGGTGAACTGCAGACATCTCTTTTCCTGGTAGATCAATTCACAATACAGCAAATCATTGAGTGATTAAAACCATAAGAGGAGTTTAAGCAGATAAACCCCTTTTGATAATTTCAGGATTGGAGTGCATATGTTAATCTACAACTAATTACCGGTACCTATTTTCATGCCAAATATATATCAACACGACAGACACTGCATGTTTCGTCTATTTTGTATTATTTATTTTGTCAGTGTTTCAAAATATGTTTATGCAGAAGTATTTACAAGTGTTCTTTGGACATCCATTAAATGGCCTGTTATGTAGCTGTCATATTCAAAGGACATTCGTTGTGCTCGCTGTTCAAGCCCCCAACATTTTGCAAAAAACTTTTTGCATACCAAATTTATATCAACACGACAGAGACTGCATGTTTCATCTATTTTGTATTATTTATTTTGTCAGTGTTTCAAACTATGTTTATGCAGAAGTATTTACAAGTGTTCTTTGGACATCCATTAAATGACCTGTTATGTAGCTGTCATATTCAAAGGACCATGGCGCCCGCTGTTCAAGCCCCCACATTTTGCACAAAACTTTTATTCCTGAGATGTGATTTAAGATGCTGAGTATCTAGATCAATGGTGAAAGGTCGCTTTTTTCTTTTTCTTTTGCACAATGCCTTTTTATGGGAGCTAGTGGTTGCCTCTTTCAAGACTTGAATGTTACTATCTAGTATGCCATACAAAAGTGCATAAGACAGAGTCTGCGAGCCTACTTGAATGTTGGCTGTAACTGTCAGTCAACCTCACTAATGTGACAGCTAGTATGAGGGTCTTTTTTTATTTTGTCATATTCAAGGGGGGGGGGGATCGAGACAGGCAACAAAAAAAAAAGCTTGAAAAACAATGGAAAGAAACAGTATTTACACCCTTTTATCATTGTCTTTCGACACCAATGATGCAATAATTAGCATGGGAACGTTGGAAATTAGGCTTAATTGGCTCTTTGCCATCCAAACTTGCAGTACCTAGTACCGTACGGTAATGTGTGATGCATAAGTGGCTGCAAAAATTTATGTGTAATGAGACATGCTAGTACAGGTACAGGTGAATGCTGAACCTAGAATTGATACCGGTATTTTCTTTTCACTTGAGTTTTACTTTATTCTATTTTTACTTAACTATTTCTAAGGGTCATGTTTAATTGTCCAAATGACGTACATTCCTACATATAGGCCTATCCTTTGATTTCACTCTCGATCCCGTTTGGCTGCAGCCATTTAACGTTGCAGCAATGTGTGCATTTCATCTATCCATGAGACAGATACACACTTAACACACATATTACCCTTTTAAAGGTGTAATATAACTCTTGACATCCCAGAGGGAAATAATATTGTCTTGAGGGGAGGCTATCACTCCTCAGGGACTTCGATCCCTGTCAAGTATGTGTTAATATTACCGGTACAATTCATATTACAAGGCAATTTAATATTTGTTGTCACATAGTGACATATGGTCTACATAATACACTGAACTATATACACATGATCATTTCATTCTAATCCTTCAGCAGCCAGACAAATTCTTGAATTATCATATGTATCATATCATGATGTGACATAAAAAATGAATAGGGTAGGCCTAACTGGAATTCCTGGGATTGTTGAGGCAAGAATGAAAATTTAGTAAAGTATGAGCCACTGCACTAGCTGCGCCTGGATGGCATAGCTCAGCCATATTGCAGTCAAGACAGGGAACAAGAAGGAATTGCAGGATTATGTTTAATAATAATAATAATAAAATAATAGTGAGACTCTTATAAAGCGCACATTTCTACCTAAAAAAGATACTCATGGCGCTATAGAACAGAGTACATTGTGTCACATTACAACAGTATCACAGAAACTGAGACAATAAACCAACAAACAATAGGCCTATATACGTACACATACTATACATACAGGTATACAATATTGAAAATATATGTCTTGAGATTCTTTTTGAAACCATCAATGGAAGATGCTTCTCTAAGAGATTTTGGTAGGGCATTCCATAGTTTTGGGCCCATATATGAAAAAGCCCGATCCCCCCAATGATGCTTGATTCGAGGTACCTGTAATTTTAGCGAGTTTGATGAACGGAGATTACGTGGTGGTTGGTGAAGATGAAGAGTATTTTGAAAGTAGACAGGGGCAAATTTGTGCAATGTACAATAAAGAAGAAACTTGAATGTTAATTGTAGAACACCTATCTCATGGCAAACCCGACCGGGGACTCGAGCTGTCCAAGGTTCGGGTCGTAATGTCTTGGGTCGGGGTAAGGCGCCCTTCACCAACCGGGTACGGTACCCTTGTACCCGTATCTTTGATCGTACCCATGCGACGCGCGGGATCATGGGCATTCGCATGGGTACGGTCCCCCCGCCGGTACACGTGCAGTGCGGATGCACTATGCGGCGGGGCGCAGCGCTGTACGTGTTTAGTGTTGGGATGGGTAGACGGGTCGCTGTGAAGCTTTTGCTGTATAATACTGTGCATATCGCATGTGAAGCGCGATATGCACTTGATACGTACGTAGCACACATGTTATGAAACGTTCGGGTCGCGCTGGGGCACCTACTGTACATTTTACTCGTCTTTTTCTATTTAGATAATGGCTCTTTCTCTATCTAGATAATGGCTCATATTAGGAAACTCATAACAACATCTTGTAGGGTATGTTATCGACGATTATTTCTTCCGTATAACGTTCCAGACAGATTCAGTTCAACGTCTGTACTTTCCGGTGTAGCAACATGCCGCTCAGCCTCAGGCGGGCGCTCAGGAAACGGTAAGCAGTAACTACACGCAGCCGCTGTCGCGAAGCGACTCTACAGCGGCTGCGTGTAGCTAGGTAAGCAGTAACTAACATGTTAGAATAGATCTAACTGTTAACAATAATGTTAAGGTTAGTATGGTTAGGGCTAGCCCGACCAGACGCTGTTAACCCTATCTCTGTCACATAGACGAAGCCAGAAATGCTCAGACATTTTGCAGTGCGCAGACATGGGATTGTTGATGGCCAGTTCTGATTGTTATGATTGACATTAATGTGTCATGTTATAGTTTTCTTAATCTTATACTTTATTATATACTTATCTAACGTTACATACAGTAGGCCTACATCATTTGAAAGCTTATAATATGGTCTATAGAGTGTACTTTCATATTGCATAATAATGTGAGTGAGGGCGCACTCAAATTTTAAGTAGGACGCCCTCTTATGTCATAGTTATCTTTGCAGACTTACCTCTAACGTTACAATAGTTTACATATTACCACCTCATTTTAAAGATAATAAAAAGTTTTGGTACCTCAAAAGTGTCCTTGAATTTCCTTGTCTTAGTTTGTGTTTCAGGTTAAAGTACCTTTCATATAACTAACACTGTGAGACTTACTCGCCCCAAAGTGCTCTCATGTCTTAGTAATCATGCAATTAACTGCGATCAGCAGCCCCATACGCATAGCGACCAGCAGTCCCATACGCATAGCGTAATCGGGCTTCGCATTGTAGCATTCACGATCATGACAGATTTAGTATCGCAGGGTAAATGTCAACTTAAAATCCCATAAATTCTTCAATTTGAAGACTTACCAATTAACTTGAAGTATTGAAAACAGGCTTCGGGCAACGTTTGGTTCTGCCTATAGTCCCTTTCTGTTCGAATTGATGACTGAATGTGAGTCGGTCGACAGGACCTTAGGAGAGCTACATACAGTACACTGAATACTACAGCCAGTGCATGCGAACACATCACATGCACACAAATTTCAAATCCATGAACGGATAAGATGTTTGTGTGCGCATGCGCTGGCCATGGTATCCAGTGTATGTAGCTCTCCCAAGGTCCTCTCGACCGAGTCACATTCAGTCATCAATTCGAACAGAAAGGGACTATTGGCAGAACCAAACGTTGTTCGAAGCCTGTTTTCAATACTTCAACTTAATTGGTAAGTCTACAAATCGAAAAAATTTTTTGGATTTTAAGTTGACATTTACCCGCGATACTAATTCTGTCATGATCCTGAATGCTACATTGCGAAGCCCCATTACGCTATGCGTATGGGGCTGCTGGTCGCAGTTAGCTATGCGTACAATGGGCTGCACGCTGCTGGTCGCAGTCAGTGGTTTCGTACAATATTTATCGACGCTGGTCAGCGTCGGCTCTGGTACGAAACCATTATTGCATGATTACTAAGGCATGAGAGCACTTTGGGGCGAGTAATTCTCACAGACAACGTACTTTAACATGAAACACAAACCAAGACAAGGAAATTCAGGGAAGCTTTTGAGGTACCAAAACTTTTTATTATCTTTAGCATACCTTGGATAACATACCTTGGATGTGGGCGTAAAGTTAGACTTAACTTATTTGCCCCTCGGTGTCGTCATTACATGACATTAATAACTTTTTGTTAGGCGCTGTGCAGTATAACGTGGACAAAGAAATATCCCTTCGGGGTTGTATTTGTTCTTGTCTTGACTCCAGAACCTCTCTAAGTTAGACTTGAAACTATTCACGGATGGGCTGTCAACTACAAATGATGGTAACTTATTCCACTCACTAATAACTCTTTGAGAGAAAGAGCACTGTCTCACTTTGGACTTTACATGTTTCTTCAGTATCTTAAATTTATGACCACGCGTCCTTCCTCCAACTGAGAACTCAAAAAAATCTGAGGACTTCATATCATCAATCTCCTTCACAATCTTAAAAATCTGTATCATATCGGCTCTACTATGTCGTCTATATGCCAATGAAGGCAATTTCAAGTGTTTAAGTCTTGCTTCATAACTCAAAGGTCTGAGTGGACGAATCATTCTAGTAGCTCGACGCTGTACATTCTCTACTTTTACAACATTCTTCTTCCAATGAGGATGCCACACTGATGAACAATATTCTAATGTCGGTCTAACAATAGACTTGTACAGTTGAATAAATCCTTTCTCATTAAAAGTAGAAAATGTGCGATTGATAATTCCAATCCTACGATTCGCTGCAGTACAAATTGTATCCACATGATGAGTAAAATCTAACTTCTTGTCATAATTTACTCCAAGATCTTTTACATACGTAGCTACTGGAATGGGTGGGTTTGTTTCATCCATCTTATAATTGACACATGGGTTATTCCTTCCATAATGGATAACTTTACACTTTTCCTGGTTAAAAGGAAGCTGCCACTTTTTTGACCATTCCATCACTCTAGTTAGTTCGGCTTGCAGATTGAGTGCATCATCATTATCATATATCTGTGAATACAACTTGGTATCATCAGCAAAGAGCTTAACTTCACATCTGCCACTTAACAACACATCAGGAAGGTCGTTTACATACAACAGAAACAAAATCGGCCCCAAAACACTACCTTGTGGTACTCCACTAGAAACTGCAGTTTGTGAAGATGAAACACCATTTTCTCACACAACATGCTCTTATCCCAAAAAGGTCTGCACTAATGTTGTAGAGAATTTATTCAGTTTTCAGATGATGTGATTTTTTCGCCAGAAGCATTAGTACTTTTCATTTTATGAACAAAAGTGTGTGGCAAGTACAACCTACATTTCACACACTTCGCATAATTTCTGATTTTATGAATGAAATGTTGGCCTGAAAGTAGATAATAATGCACTTGTCAATGTAATGACTCACCCCACTACCCCCGGACATGGGTGCGTCATTTCCTCGTTTGGTCCGTCAAATTTGTGACCCAGGTGTTCGTCATTTTACCAGCTTTGTCCGTCAAATTTTTGACCGAGGGGTGCGTCAAAATCCCATCATTGTCGGTCAAATTTTTGACCGAGGGGTGCGTCATGGTACGTCACTTGGCTATGGAAAATAACACGCATTATTCTGAACCGAGGGGTGCGTCACTTTGCTATAGCCTATGGAAAACTGCACGCATTTTTGCACGCTACCAGTACCGTATACACGTACCACGAGTGAAATTACAGTGAGCGTTTTCCCGCGGCAAGTGAAAATCAAAGTCGGGAAGCGTTTTGGAATAAGAGGGAAAAATGCTTGCCAGAATCTGGCAAGCAAATAATTTAAAAGCCACCCTTTCTCCTCACATTTTCTATCCAACAAACCCATGAAATCACGCATACTCAATCTCAAACCAGGGACTAGCGATGTAACAATTTCAACCTTACTGTCGAACACTTAGTGCCTATTGCGATAACACCAACACACATTGCTATCGAAGAAAGTTCGTTTATATTCCAATACAATGTGCGTCTAAATAATGTTCTGTGGTGACAAAGGCAAATTTTTGACAGTAAAAGAAGCGGCAGCGGAAGAAACTGCCTGCCGCATGCCATTTTCTGCTCGCGGGATTTAATAGCCCGACGAGACGCGCGACGCTGTTAGTACGCTGTGCGAATCTCTACGTACAGCGACTGGGCACGGCTGTGTATACTCGCATGATCGCTCGCGGGAATGCCGTGGCGTGGTGTGTACCTGCGCTGCAGTATGCATCCACCGGACTAGCAATGGCCGCGCACACACAGCGCATCTGCACACATGTGATTGTCATGTATGGATTGCAAACTGCTGTACGGAATATCGTAGCAGCAGCGTGATGTATGGTGAATGATGGTACGGTGCTTACAGGGCCAGGGTAAGGGAAATTTGCCGAAACTTTTACAAATTATGTTTATGAACCAAAAGAAAATGAAATTGCTTGAATAAACGTATGCAAAAATCGTTTCACTGTTTTCGGGGGTGCGTCGAATGTACCGAGGATGTCCGTCAAAAAAGTGACCAAGGTGTGCGTCACTTTCAACGTGTTGTCCGTCAAAAAAGTGACTGTGGTGTTTGTCACTTGCAGCGTTTTGTCCGTCAAAAAAGTGACTGTGGTGTCCGTCAAAAAACCCTGTGTGGTCAGTCAAAAAATGACCATGACGCACCCATGTCCGGGGGTAGTTGGGTGCGTCATTACATTGACAAGTGCATAAAGCGTACTTACATCTAGTCAGGATGAAAATATTAATTAATTATACAGCTTTTACTTGTAGTTTAGATTATTCGTGTCCTATAATTAGGATGTCTGAAGCATTTTTCTAACTTTTGAAATTCTCTGAAAAACGAATTGTGAACTATGAAAGAGGATTACATCATTAAGACATATTTCAAATTTCATGGCGAAACGATGTTTCTATCTCGAGAAATTTAACTTTCAAATCACAGCAATATTACCCCACTTTTCTCCGAGAATGCTCCAAAATGTGTCCAAATCATTACGCCGGAAAGTTGCATTCGCGTGTGGATCTCAAGCAATCGGATAATGAGCATACAGCGGTTAGAAAATACGCGTAACAAGCGCTGAAGCCACTCAACCACAATGTCGTCACACCGCATGTGGTGTTTGTGTATGTATATGTGTGTGTGTGTGTGTACACATTTGTATGTGCTCGCTACTACCCTTACCATGCCACACAGCGCAGTTGTTTACATTACAGACCCACACAACCCCCCAATCATCGCGATAAAGCTAGCGCGAAAGCATGCTCTTGTCGGCGTGCGAGAATATATGTGCCAGCTAGCCGACCGTGCCCATGCCTTTTTCACAGCGCGCGCAGTGCTACCTCGGGCAGCTAGCCTCGCCATCACACGGCAGTATCAGTACATTAGCAGCTCGCGGATCGCCACGCATAAGCTACACACCGTGACCATGCATGTGATGCCAGCGCTGCACAGGAAGCATGTCGTCCAGCAGCTTCTTGCATGAAAATGATGCCAAATTACCACCATCCATAAGAGCATTAAAGAGCCTACAGGCTATAGTAATCTTTTGAAAAAAAACCTCGATTTGAAATTCAGTAACAAATATCGGTATTCGTAATAGGTCTACTCGATCGTACTCACAGTTTCCTGTTCATTCTTGTCTTCCACGCGTAGGCCTTGGAAGGAATTGACTGCTCATTTACGATCGAGCTGTGGCTCTACGTATGCATACAACTTATTTGTTTGCGATAACTGCCACATCGGCTGTCTGAGAAAAGCGAGAGTCGTTGTTGTTTATAGTGTTTTGTTTGTGACTGTGGTTGTATTGTATTGAGTCTACACAAAGGCACGTGGCATTTAGCATTGTCCATAATGATTGTAAACTGTGGAATCGGTGTGTATCAAACATCGTGCGTTGCACAATAGGGAGCTTTAGATTTTGACGCGCGGACGTTTGAGCCGACGCTGGCGTGGACGTTCTCCTCTCCCTGCTTCGCGTTGAAAAGTAGCTTTAGATTACGCTGGGACGCAACGTATAAAAAATAAAATCGCGCCCCCATATGATCAGTGCATGAAGAAGCTCTCTACGTCGCAAACTGTGCGGACGTGGAAATAGCCCAGTACGCGTAGTGAAAAACTCAGGCGACGCAAGCTAAAAATAGATCGAATTTACGCACGCTTCTGCGCACGCTCAGAACATGTTTTTTTCCTTTGAACGTCCGCGCGTCTAAAATCTAAAGCTCCCTAATCATGCTGTCGACCGGGGTAGCACTGTAGCAACACAAGCTAGCTGTCGACAGTGCATGCCCTGCCCATGCATGCTGCCTGCGTAGCTGGCATGTTCCTGCCGCTGCGCTGCCTGGCCTGGCTGTGCAGCGATAGCGAGGAGTAGCACTGCAACAGACGCGGTCGTATGTATACGTATGGTACACACACACAGGCGTCCTACATACACACATCATGCATACGCAATCCAGCTTCGCGCTGCGAACGCCATGTGGCTGCGTTGCGTGTTGAATTTAAATATGCATGACCCCAAATACGCGAAAGTTACCATGGATCCTAGCCCGACCAGACCCCGTGCGCTAAGCTAGCACGGGGTCTGAAGGTGTGTGATACACATATCTACAGAACCCCATACACATATCTACTAAACCCCTCGAACACGGCCACACAACAACAAAACTATTGAAAATTTCTACATTCTTTTCACAAATTTTACGAATCACTCACGTGAATTGAGATACTTGGACTATGAGCATGGTATTTCAGTCCATAGTGAGCCCTCACGCAACATACACTAAGCAAAAAGTCCAATCTTAACCCGGAATCCTGTGATCATCGCGAGCCATTCAAAATAAACCTTTCCCTGCTTTGAACGATGCAAATTGCGCTGCTAGAGTTTGTCCGCCCACCAAGTCGACAGCGCCCTCTTTGCCCAGTGCTGCGCCGACATTTCGAATCATTTCTGCAATTTCTACGATTTCTGCGGCGTACAGGATTAAAAAAGGTGCAATTTTTGGTAAGTTATAAAATGAGTATATCAATATGTATAGCTGAAAACGGTAGCTAAATAAAGTTTTCACCTTATGTAGTCTTAGTAACAAATATGGTGCAGTAAATTCAAAATCGCGTCGGCGCCCTGGAATACAGAGATTACGGAGTGTCCACACCGTACAGCCCTTTCGCGACTTACACTTGTGTACAGTGCGAAAATATCGACTCTGATCAACGCTATGAATGTGATGTATAATGTACGTGGATACATTTCTCCGTTCGATACAGGACTCCACGATCACGAATTTAATCATTTATGAAATCGTCAGGAAGTTCCGATTCACAAAAATTTAGACTCACTAAATATATGGCATATACAGCAATTGGTTCGATGATATTCCATACAGCATGAGGAATTAAAATAAGCGAGTAAATGTGCAGACAGATATCTTTCATATTTGCGTTGTGAACAATGTATTCATCCCCCTTGGCATATCTTATCAAAGGAATATGTGAGAAATGTCCAATTGACAGATATTTCGACAAGACATCATAATCATGAAATGTGTGTGGCGAGAAAATGCACAAACAGAAATCTTACATATTTACATTGTGGACAATATATAGTCATACCCGATACAAATTCTTATCAAATTAATCAATTTCCAAGAAATGTACGATTGAGAGATGTTTTGAATAATAAATCCCAGCCTTGGAAGGGGTTTGGCGAGAAAATGTGCACAGAAATCTTTCATATTGCTTTGTGGACAGTGTATTCATATTCCCTGACATATCATCAAAGCAATATGCGAGAAAAGTTAAGTTTTTTTGTCCCTGCCGAACGAGTTCGAGCAGGGGACTATGAAACGGGCTCCGTACGTGTGTGTGTCTGTGTGTCCGTCCGTCCGTCTGTCTGTGCGTCCGTGTGTGATCAAAATGTTCAAAATGCTACTCCTTCGCCATTTCTAACCCGATTTTGATTCTGTTTGCTTTATATGATAGCACTACATGGGAGCTTTGAAACTTCTTCACAGAATTTCAGTTGTGACCTTTGACCTTGACCTTTGACCTATATTGTACATTTTGCTTCAAAATGCTACTCCTTCGCCATTTCTAACCCGATTTTGATTCCGTTTGCTTTATATGATGGCACTAGGTGAGGGCTTCAAAACTGCTACACAGAATGTTGACCTTTGACTTCTTTGACCTTTGACCTTGATTTTTGACCTATATTGTACATTGCCTACAAAATGCTACTCCTTCGCCATTTCTAACCTGATTTCGATTCCGTTTACTTTATGTGATGGCACTAGGTTAGGGCTTCAAAACTTCTACACAGAATTTTGACCTTTGACTTCTTTGATCTTTGACCTTGATTTTTGACCTATATTGTACATTTTGCTACAAAATGCTACTCGTTCGCCATTTGTAACCCGATTTCAATTCCGTTTGCTTTATGTGATGGCACTAGGTGAGGGTTTCAAAACTTTTACATAGAATTTTGACCTTTGACTTCTTTGACCTTTGACCTTGATCTTTTTACCTATATTGTACAATTTGCTACTAAATGCTACTTCCGGTGGGGACATGTATTACGCACCGCGTAATTTCTACTTTTTTGTTTCTAGTTTTTTTGTTTTTTTTTAGATTGGCGAGACATCTAATTTACAAAATATGTCCATAGTGAGAAAATGAGCAGATGGATATTTTCATATTTGCGTTTTGGACAATGCATTCATACCCCTTGTGAAATCTTACCAAAGGAATAAATGTGAGAAATGTCCCATTGACAGATACCAATGTATTTTTATTAGACATCATCATCATGAAATGTGTCTGGTGAGAAAATGCACAAACTTTCATAATATATTTGTGGTGGACAAAGTAATCATACAATTGTATCCCATTTATATGTGAAATGTGATTAAAGCAATAATGACAATAATCTGTGACTGATATACAATCCTATTGCTGAAAAAGGTGGAACTCACCTTTTTTAGGATCAATTTGTTTTACTTTATTTTGGATATCTCAGCCATTTCAAAACCAATTTTCATCAAATATACTTTGAATCCCTCTTAGAACTTGTACAATCATGTTCTTTTATATTTCATAGGAGGTTTCTCATTATCTCACAAAAAGAGATGAAAACTTGAAGCTCCATCTCGACCAAAACTATACCACCCCTTTAACTTCAATTGGTCAACCTTAATAGTCAATCAGACCATGGGGGGGGGGGGGGTAGAGATACTAATGTAAGGGAAGATACCCCTTGACCACATTGTAACTCTTTTCACAAGTGTCCCTACTAGTCTTTTTATTCTGTTCAAGTTAGGAACACTTTTTTCTAGCCCATTATGGTATAAAAATTCCATCCCGTCACACGTACCAATGTAAATTCCATCCCGTGGCGCGACAGGATGGAATTTATGTTGAAGCGTTATAATTTTCTTATGAATAGAAAATTATTAAATGTCATGGATATAGAGCCACACTAATTCATTGATACATTATGGAATGTGAGTAACCAAACTCGAGTCTGTCGTACAGAAAAAAAAAGTAATAATTTCGTGTCAAAGCTTTTTTTGCACCATAAATAGAAATACATAGGGTGTCACCACTTTGGGTCCCCCCCCCCCCTCACTTTTTTTTACCCTTGAAGTGGCACTATAGATGGATGAAACCTTGAAGTGTGAGTGCGGTAAGGCCTTTGTTTTTGTGCTGAAGACCTTTTTTTTTTTTTCTTTGCTTGTCAGCTGAAGAAACCTGGAAGTGGCACCATAAGTTGGCCTGAAGGCCTTTTTTTGTACATGTTGTACGTTAGGTGATCCGAGTATCCTCTCGGATCACCTTCCGTTTCTGTACGGATTCTTTCTTCTTCTTCTTTTTCTTATTTCTCCTCAAAAGTTGTGCAGCAGTTACCTCAGAAAGTCCTTTGCTTATCAATTTCAAACTTATACCATATATGTATCTTGTCTCAAAGACGACAGACGAAAGACAACAGACATTGTGATCAGTCTACCGTGACGTCACTATGACGTCATTATATGAAAAGACATTTTCATTCATATCTCATCAATGGAATTGAATATTTCAATGAAATTTATGTCTCATATAGTTCAAGTCAAGTTCTTTCTACTCATATTCTCAAATTTCATCTCTACCCTTAAAACGTGCCGGTACGCGCGCGTTGAAATATTTATGCTCCAGTCGAGCTCAAAATTTTTTTGCACACGTTTCAGATCATTTGGAGCATTTTTTGAAAACTTGAAAAAATTGGATGAACCTTACGCGCGCACGCATTTACGCACGCACAGCTCATATGCAGATAAACGGACTAGTAACTTCAAAACTTGGAGTGAAACGAGTCTATATGTGTTGCTATGCAACTTTACTTACCTGTTACTTACCAGTTGAACTGCTTGTGCGAGTTGACCCGGGAGGGTTCGACAATGATTTTGGGGGTCCGGCGACGTGGCCCACTGTTGTGCTCTTCGGAACACGTGTGGAGATAGTTGCATAGTTTGAATTTCGCACTTGATATGCGCCATTTTTTATTCATGAATTTCAGTGAATTTTTATTTGTAAGAGTGGTTGATTCATGGAACCCTGTCGAATCAAGGGCCACTAGCTTTACTGCACGCAATTTACTGCGAAGTACCGTATAGTGTACGCGATACATTTTTTACACAATGCAATGCATGTGTGTCCGGTATAAAATGCATTTAGATAACTGTGTGTGCATTGCAATATTGTGCGACTTGCATACGTTCCTGTAATGTATGCTGCAGAGCTAGGTCTACTTATACAATACTGTACATGTATGACAGATACCGATACGTACCACACAGACATACATAAACATACATGGTACGCTCCGTAATTTTTCTATGGTACACACACATTACACATGTACACGTTCACATTGAAACAGAAATCAAATTTTTCTATAGAAAGGGTAAAAATTTTTCGAAAAATAACATTTTTCCCCGACCCTCCGACCCACTGTTCTTGAGGTCATGTTACCGGAAACCAACATATTATTTACTTTGCCCCAACTATTCCCTTTTATATCTAAGCTTTCATGTATCTGACCAAGAAATGATATATTTTGTTTTTATGCCTCCGCCAACGAAGCTGCCGGAGGCATTATGTTTTCGGGTCGTCCGTCTGTCCGTACGTCTATCCGTACGTCTGTCCGTACGTACGTCCGTCCCATTTTGTTTTTGTCGATATCTCAAGAACCGTGTGGCGGTTTTACATCAAACTTGGTATGAGGGTATATCCTGGGGGGATAATACTTTGTTTGGATTTTAGGGTCACGGGGTCAAAGGTCAAAGGTCACAGGTTATTTTGTAAAAAAAAAGGTTGAAAATTCATGTTTTTCTCCATATCTCGCAAATGGTTCAAGGTATCTTCATGGAACTTAGTATATATGCTTGTTCCAATGGGCAGTGATTATCTAGGGAAGTTGGGGGTCATGGGTCAAAGGTCAGGGGTCAAAGGTCAAGGTCAACTCCTCAAAATATCACTACTTTCCTTATATTTATGCAATGCCTGAAGGTTTTTTTTTTTTCTTTTTTGAACTTGATGTATGCATGTATTACCCAATATATATTCTGTGGGAAGTTTCTTGCCAAAAGGTCAAAGGTCAAAAGGTCAAAGGTCAAGTGAAAGTGCTGAATTGCACTTTTTCCTCCATATCTCAAAAGTAACTCAAGGTATCATCATGAAACTTACATATTTATGCATGTTCAACCTAACAGTGATTCTCTTTGGAACTGTGAGGTCAAAGGTCAAAGGCCAGGTTTAGATAATGCTATTTTCCCATTTGATACTGAAATTATACTTTTTCTCAATACTTTGAAAATTACTCAATGCATAAACTTATAAAAGGGTCAAAAGTCAAGTAAAAATCATCAGTTCCCCAAATACCTGCACTCTGACATTTTAATCATTCATCCAATTGAACTTAGTTCTAGGAAAGTGAACATTCAGCACATTTGTGGCAAACCTGTCAGTTTAATATTTTGCCAATTGTGTGAAACTGTCATCACACATTGTCAAGACATTGTACTATAGACCTATTAGGAGAACCATGCATTATGGCGGAGGCATATCAGTCGCCGTAGTGATATATCTAGTTTCTGTTCCATTTTCTTTTTCTTTGCCTTTTAGCATCAGTTGGAGTAGACATTGGTTTCCCACCCCCTAGCATACGCAGACGGAGAGTACTCAGAGAGAGAGCTGCTGTCATTCAGGAACAGAGAAAGAAAGAGGATTTAGAGGCTCAGGCTCGCCACAGGACTTGTAAGCATTGAGTGACATTTTGTAAAGGGTTTTGCTCAATACTTGAGCAGTTGCTGCAAGTGTGATGAATGTGTACTAGCCTGTTTGGGTGATCCACCCTAACCCTAACCAATGCTAGGCATATAAAGCGCGATAGTATTTAGCTCGTGGGCCCATTATACTTATTGTCTAGCTCGTGGCCTATATATTCAAATTGAAATTAAAATTCATTTATATTCCACATAGTGGACATTAACAGGTTTAACATCTGATATACAGATTTATATGAAAACCAGTCTGATTGAAGTATTTTATTTCAAAAAACAGTTGTTGCTTGTCACACGAGTCATGCAAAAAAATTGAAGATGTACCGGTAGTCTGAGCCCAACTTTTCTATCCAACCGTATACATGTATCTATTGCTGTAGTCCAAATAAGAACTGAAAATGAATGTCAAAAGAACCAGTTTAGCAATAGTAAACCAAAAAAGTCAGATTTTAAATAGTAAAATTTTACGCAAGTCAGAATGCAATGGCTGTTGAAGTCTATTTGTGGCTGATGCTGAAAAAGCAAAACAACTTCATCGTGATCGCGCACACAGTTCACTTAACATACATTCACCACTAAGGCTAAAAATGGTAAAAAAACAGTATTCAATAGAATTTAAGGGCTTTTATCTTTTCTGATAGAATTTAAAGCTATTCAGTTTCAAAACAAATTTTCAATGAGCATTGATTATATGACCTTCATATGTTTGTACGTAGATGTCAGTCCAGTGTAACATACATTCACAAAATTTTCATTTTGGCATAAATGCTACTATATACTGCTTGTTTGAAACAATTTGGGGCAAAGTTTTCTCTCGGTAGACAGTTTTTAAAGATCTATTTGAGGTAGTGGAGACTGAATAAAGATAATAACCCAACATCTCAGAAATGTACCTGTTTACCTTTGAAATACTTAGCTCCATTAGCAGTGTACTGCACTGATCATGCACCACATGCATAGGTAGCATATATTTGTGACAATGACATAGATTTCAATCTTGAGTGATAGTCCAATATCACATACATCATTATGCCTGTAGTTGTTATTAGATCATGATTTTGTTAATTTGACTATTTTCAATTGTTCGTCAAATTTTGCACTGTTATTTATGTTAGGACCTTGATTAAAAAAATATTTAAAAAATAGCCCATGCAGATTACACCATCCTGACGAACTAGATTTTGATGGATGAACATGGAAGAACATGTACACGGTAGTATTTTTGTGTGGAAACCTTATACAGATTTTTTTTTTTTTTAAATTAGTGAGGATACCCCTAGACAAGGTGACAGAGGTTTGGGAGAAGACAAGTGGCCCTTACCACATCAGGGCTGTCGCCCATCACTACAACATCTTCAAAGATATGTTTGATGGGGCAGACTTTGTGCCCTTTGTCCCCATAAAGATTGCCTATCAGCTTGGTCTGTCGGAATTTTCATCTGTGTACCGGGGAAATGTCATCACTCCTTCAGAGGTATGTACACATTGTATCTAAGGTGTATTATTTCATGGGGATAGCCTGTAAGAAAATGACAGCATCGTCAAATGAGTTTCTTCACATTGAGGATTTGAGCAGTAATAAATTGCCACCATTCATTTTGATAAATAATATAGGTACCCAGTTTGTTCACTTTTTACTGGTCCATTCCTAAAAAAGTAACTGGTCTGACAGTAATTTCTACTGGTGTGGACTGTCAGACCAGTGCCAGTTTTGCAGCATTGTCTCCAGTTTATATTGTGCATTTTGTCCCTCAAGGAAACTGCATGTCAGAGTCTAGTGGATGTGTGTGCACAGTGGGTTTAAAACTTGACATCTTCATCTCTCCATTATTTTCTATTGTCTTTGTAGAGTAAGGAATGCATGCTGATGGTGTGAGTGCATGAACACTCTCAGAAGTTGCAAAAGCCATATAGAATTGAAAAATATGCAAGACCATGAGGTTCAATTTAAAGATATATTGCATCTTCATACAAGGGTTTAGCGATGCAAAAGATAACAGTGATGATGACACAAAGAGGAAATATGATTTTACAGTGTACTATGTAGCAAGATTTAAAAAAAAAGGAAAATGCTTAGTCCAGTATCACAAAACACTCGATAGGTATCGTGGAATAAGATTGAGCAATAGATTATGGGTGTACTTGTAACTGTTTTTGAGATGAAAACAACTTCAGAGTAATCATGATTGCACGCAATTATAGGACAAAGAACGCGAGATTTAAATTATGAAAATCATATGGGTTAATCCACGTCAAATCAACCAATTTTCAGACAATTTGTAACCCGACCCCCTTCAACTCGCACCAAATGTGTCCCCAAGTGTGATGGAAGATTCTGAAATATTTTGCCCCAAATGGGCGGAGCCCACTGCCTGTCTGTAGTGCATCTGTTTTGATGTGTTTTGGTATGGTGCACCAAAAGGAACCATGTCTGGTTCTATTACAATACGACTTTCCTGCTTCCTTCCCTAATAATTTTGTGAAAAAAAAAAATATTCAACTTATGGTGTTGTTGCCCTTGATTTTGACATAAGAGTAACATTTTGCGGAATTCACGCTTTGAACCACAGTGCTACGTAGCAACAGCGCATCAGTGCAGGGCTGATTCGTTCCTTGCGTGACGTCATAATTTCAGTTTCAAAATTTCGCCGTCATATCGGGTTCTGGCGGTCAGGAAAGGGTCTCAAAACACCATCTCTCCATTGTTTTCGAGACGTTTTCACGTTCTGAAACTTAATTATTCGTGTTCCTATAGACTTAAGCTTTCCAGAAATTTATACATTTACTCTATATATGAATATTAACGTATTTTTTTTGTGTGATGACAAAACAAGCAAGAATAAGATCAAATCAAGATATTTGCTATTTTGTTTTCTGTCACACAGTCAGCAGAGCCTCCAACAGTCGAATATGAAGACAAAGAGAGTAGCCTATGGACTCTTTTGATGACGAATCCAGGTAAGATATACTGTAGACTGTAATGTAAAATGAGGTATGACCCTTAGATCGTAAAGCCAAGGTCTCACAGCTTTCCCTGGCTTCACAATGCAGAATAAAAGCTTACTGTTTGTTTATTTGTGTCTTAGCAAATTTACTCTCTTCACCAGCACAGTTCAGATATGATCAACTTGAGTATGTCAAGCAAACCATCCACTTTGTTTCTTTCTACTCACCCCTGATTGCCTGATTTTGTAATCAGCCAAGTGTAACTGTTGTTTTTGGATATCAAATAGACTACACCTGAGAATAGGCCAGTTTGTAATTCCACTTTGCGCATTTCATGAGCAGATGAAGGTCATTCATACCAACAGGCATGTTTGTTTGTAAATCCACTGAGACAAGCATCTGTTGTGTGATGATTATTCATGTGATGCGTACATATACTAGTAGTGCTTTCCAGCATATCCACCGACACAAAACCTGGTATTTGGCAGTATTAATACTGCCAAAACTCATTGTAAATTACTAGAAAAGAAATCTTAATACATTCAGGGGAAAATACTGAAATATATGCTTCCCCAGTTGTTAATAGACAGCTCTTTCTGGTCACCTGCTCTGGGGAAGTTTATTCTTTGTTTGAACATGAATTCCGTAGGTTGTTACGTCGGGCAAGCTGATGTATTATGCTGCTTTCAGAACAAGTGACGTACCTAGCCAACTGAGAGAGAGAGAGGAAAGAAAAAAGGTCATTTGGACCAATGTACACATGAGCTAATTGCAAACTGGCTCTTTGGTTATTGACAGTGTCTGAATGTAATGCAGTGCATGAACAAGTGCATTAAAATGTGGTTGTATTGTAGGTCACGCAGAGAATAGGGCTGGTTGTGGGGCAGACAACATTATTCTCAAGAGGAAAGGAAAAGGTTAGGAACAGAAATGGCACATATAGCAACATATGGAGCAAAAAGAATAATAAAACAACAAAGCATAGGCAGTATTGTCTTTTGTTATTGATCAGAAATTATTGTTTTTTAAGTGACAATGCCCAATGTCATTCTGAAAATAGAGAATAACAAATACCATGGTTAAATAAGATTAGAGGCATTGCAAACTATTTGTATACCTCCACATACACAAAGTGTATAAGGGGTATTATAGGAATCAGCACGTGGTTGGGTGGTCAGGCAGTCTGTTGCAAATCTTGCATCACGAACTCCTACAGTTTTGAAGCAATGTAAATTGAACTTTTAGGGGTACATGATGACATTGAAGTGAAGATGTACTAGACATGTTTTTTGTGTTCGTTTTAGAAAGCATCGTGCCATTGTAGCCACAATTTTCTCAGAACTGTGTGGAGCGAACTACTTCCACAGTATTTGAGTTATTTCAGATTTGGTATGTGTAGTTGTAGTTATGCAAGACACTCTTTGTGTTTGTACCTGATGAATTACCTGATAAGGTGTTGCCATGGTAACTGCATATTTTCTTGAAAAACTTATGGAGTGAATTACTTCCACAATTGAAGCAATTGAAATCAAATTTGGTGGACATTATGGCATTTAGGTATAGTTGTGGAAAACGTTTTATTTGTGTGTGTTTGTTGGAGAATGTGTTGTCGTGGTAACCACAATTTCACTAAAACCTTGTGGGGCAAATTAACATTTCAAATTTGGTATGTATAATGGATCTAACGTGTGGTTATGCAAGACGCTCATGTTTGTACCTAACAAGGCATTGCCATGGTAACTGCATTTTTCCTTGGAAATTTTGTGGAGTGAACTACTTCCACAATTGTGAAGCAATTTACATCAAATTTTAATGGACATTATGGCATTGAGGTATAGAAGTGGAGACATGATTTTTGTGTTTGCCAGCCAAAGTATTGCCATGGTAACCACAACTTTACCAAAACCTTGTGAATTGTATTACTTCCACAGCATTCAAGCAGTTAAGATCAAATTTATTATGTCTGATCTATAGGTCTAGATATGCAAGACACCATTTTGTAGTATCAGAAAATAGCATTGCCATGGTAACCACACATTTTTGAATCAAACTAAAGTATTTATGCTATTAAGGTCAAATTTGGTCTGTATGAAGATCTATAGGTGCATTTGTGTAAAATGCCCTTTGTGTTTGTACCCGACAAACCCTTAGACAAAGTCTTTTTCAAAGGAGGCTGGGCTGCTGGAGCGGGGGTAAGAAAAAGATTGAGAAAAGAAAATACCGATGGAACTAATGGCAGCGACATCGCACTATCAACGCTGCGTTTAGCTTAGCTCTGCGTCGCTGAAAATGTGACTTATTTTAGTCTGCGAAATCATCTCTTCTTTTATGACAATAGTGGATACCTATCACTTAATAAAGTATGGGTTTGCATCACTTTTAACACTTTCTTTTGCGTTTCTTTTTTTTTTATTACAAAGATTGCACTGATTTGAAAAAGAAAAAAAAAGGAAAATATTGGTGCAACTATAACGAAGCGTCAACCCGCCAAAAAAGTTGCGCTTACGTTAACTTTCCGTTGCTGAAAATGTGACTAAAAGTCTTCATAATTATCTTTTCTTTAATGTAATATTTTTTATACTTGTCACGTAATAAAGTGCAAGTTTGCATCGCTTTCATCCTTTATTTTTGTGCCTTTCTTTTTCTATTTCAAGTCTCACCCGATTAAGAAGAAAAAATAGGCAAAGGAAGAAGTTTTGAAAAAGAAAAGAAAAAGAAGAAAATATTGATGCATCTATATAGACCGGGGGCCCAGAAGATTTATTCAGCTGAAAAGGGTCACACTTTTTGATGGTCTCATCATATAAGGATGTGGCCAAGGGTCAATAAAATGAATTGCTGGCAAGTCACATCCTGTACCGTAAGCCTAGGGGCCACAAAAAGGGGCCCTGAAAAATGGATTTATTCAGCCGAAGGGGGTCACGGACAAAAGTTGGTGGATATTGTTCCTTTGGGTGTACTTATCATGAAAACAGCAATGCCAGCTATTTTATCCTGTACGGGGCCCCAGACAGTAGCCCCAAAGGGCCCCACCCATATGGTGTTATTCAGCTGAAAAGGGTCACGGCTAATTTCTTTTGCAATGGAAGTAGTTCCCATCAAAGATATCCAAAACACCAATGCCAGCTATTTTATCCTGTACGGGGCCCCAGACAGTAGCCCCAAAGGGCCCCACCCATATGGTGTTATTCAGCTGAAAAGGGTCACGGCTAATTTCTTTTGCAATGGAAGTAGTTCCCATCAAAGATATCCAAAACACCAATGCCAGCTATTTTATCCTGTACGGGGCCCCAGACAGTAGCCCCAAAGTGCCCCACCCCCTATAGGCCCTACGTACAACCACACACAATCATTGATTTTATTCAGCTGAAAAGAATCACGGCTAATTGTCCCCGCCGAACGAGTTCGAGCAGGGGACTATGAAACCAGCTCCGTACGAGTGTGTGTCCGTCCGTCCGTCCGTCTGTCTGTGCGTCCGTGTGTGATCAAAATGTTCAATTTGCTACTTCTCTGTCATTTATGAGCCAATTTTGATTCTGTTTGCTTTATATGATAGCACTACATGGGAGCTTTGAAACTTCTACACAGAATTTCAGTTGTGACCTTTGACCTTGACCTTTGACCTATATTGTACATTTTGCTTAAAAATGATACTCCTTCGCCATTTCTAACCCGATTTCGATTCTGTTTGCTTTATGTGATGGCACTAGGTGAGGGCTTCAAAACTTCTACACAGAATTTTGACCTTTGACTTCTTTGACCTTTGACCTTGATTTTTGACCTATATTGTACATTGGCTACAAAATGCTACTCCTTCGCCATTTCTAACCCGATTTCCATTCCGTTTGCTTTATGTGATGGCACTAGGTGAGGGCTTCAAAACTTCTACACAGAATTTTGACTTTTGACTTCTTTGACCTTTGACCTTGATTTTTGACCTATATTGTACATATTGCTACAAAATGCTACTCCTTCGCCATTTCTAACCTGATTTCGATTCCGTTTGCTTTATGTGATGGCACTAGGTGAGGGCTTCAAAACTTCTACACAGAATTTTGACCTTTGACTTCTTTGACCTTTGACCTTGATTTTTTTTTCTCTCTTTTTATTTTTTATGCAACCATAAAACAAACAAAGCACACAATAAAAACAATGTACAAATGTCCAGCCTATAGCATTAAAAAGGGTTCAGTAAACAAGTCACATTAAACTATCTGCCATAATGGAATAACACAAGAAGATGGATGTCTATGAGATATATGAAAATAGAGGATCAACCATTATAAAAGCATGGACCACTTCCTCAAATGACATTGTAATTTACCTTTCTTTTGTGCTATAGCATATTCAGTTTTCTGTTTATACTTTACTAAAGCCATAAATGCATCAAAATTCAAAGTTGAACCTTGAAATCTACATCTATATATATAAAACTTAAGACAAAGAAATAAAAAATTTATACATGTACAAAATTCACTGTCATTATTTACACCAAACATCATATTAAAAGGCAAAAAGGTATATACCTTTTTGGTCTTTTCCTCTATGAGATCAAATAATTTTTTCCATAAAGGTAGTGTTTTAGGACAGTGTACAAATAGATGAAAAGCAGTTTCCTGTTCTTGACTACAAAACATACAGTTTGGGTGTTCTATTCTTTTAATCTTAAATAAGAATGCATTTAAACCAATAACATCATGAAAAACCTTAAAATAAAAGGAACGAAGTTGTGTTTCAACAGTACATTTACAGTTATTCATATGAATAACATCCCACTGAACTGTTTCATCATTAATGGAGAAGAGGTCTTTCCATTTACCTATTCTTTTCTCACATGAGGAGTCACAATGTACATTTCTTATTACCGGATAAGCATGTTTAGAAATTTTCTTTTTTTTCACCAGCTCTGACACTATTTTATCAAACATATCTTCGTCGGTATCCAAGGAAGAATCAAACCATGAAAGATAAATACCATTCATTAAAGAGTTATATTTTCTCCTATCCTTAATTGCAATATCAAATTCCAGAACTAGCTCTTCAAAGGTTTTGACACGACCCCCTATGTGCAAATCATTAATAAAATGAATTCTTTCTCAAACCAGTCAGGGTAATAGAAAAAAGGTCTATGTTTCAAACTAACTTTCTTATTCCACCATACATAGTCCTGTAAATGAAAATTTGAAAGGCCAAGGTCTTTCAAAATACCTTCTCTATAAATGTACCATACTTTTAAGGTTTCAACTAATTGAGAATTCTTAAGCTTGTTCAAAACACAACCTGGGGCGTTTGCTCTCCACAAGACTAAGCTTTGTTCATGAAAATTCAATAGCATTATCTGTTCAATATCCTTCCATGTATTTGAATAATAAGGATCTAAGAATTTTGCAACCCATGTCATCTTCTGAGCCTGTGCATAAACCAAAGGATCAATCATACGCAAACCGCCTGAATCATAATCATTACATATTAACTCTCTTTTCACTCTATCTCTACCCCCTTTCCATATAAATTTAAAGAGCATACTATTCAGTCGTTTAAAGAACGACTGAGGTATATTTAAACAAAGCACAGTAAACATAAAAGTCAGCTGAGGTAAGAGCAGTGCTTTGACCACAGCTATCTTTCCTAATAATGACAAATTTCTTTGCTTCCAACAATTAAGTGTATGTTCTATTTGTACTAACTTGGGTACATAATTCAATTCATACAAAGATTTCGTATTCAGCTAAAAGAGAACACCCAATGCTTTAAATGAATTTTCCTTCCATTGTAAACCTTCCAACTGAAGAGGATGAAAGGTAGACCCTTTTAAGGATCCAATGTGTATAGCTTCAGATTTTGATAGATTTATTTTACATCCAGAGAATATTGCAAATTTGTGTAACAACTCAAACAGATTTTGAAAAGACTCTGCATCACCATTCAAAAATACTGTTGTATCATCTGCATACATACTCAACTTTTTTTCATAATTCCCAATGGGTATACCTTTAATATGTTCACTGCCACGAATAGCAATACCCAGAACTTCTATGGCTAAAATGAAAAGTAGTGGGGATATTGGACAACCTTGGAAAATACCTCTAGATAAAGAAATTTGATCAGTGAAAAAACCATTATTCACCACAAAACTACTTCTCTCATTATAAAAAGTTTTGATCCACTGAATGAAGTTGTTTCCAAGGTTAAATTTCTTAAGAATTTCAAATAAAAAATTATGTTCAACCCTATCAAATGCTTTTTCAAAATCTAGAAGCAAAATCGTTCCTGGTATCTTCAATATGTCCGTATATTCAATCATGTCCACAATGGTCCGAATATTAGCACTTATATTTCTACCTGGTATAAAGCCTTGTTGATCTTCCATAATTATGGTATGTAAACTCAATCTTAATCTATTTGCAAAAAGCTTTGCTATTATTTTATAATCTACATTCAGTAATGATATGGGTCTGTAATTTTTCACTAAATAAGGATCCTTATCTTTCTTTGGTAGCAACGTTATGACACCATGTCTCAGAGACTGCGGTAACAAAGAGTTTATAAATGAGAAGTTATACATATCTAACAATAAATCAATAATATCGTTAAAGAAGACAATATAAAATTCGACCGGAAGCCCATCCAGTCCTGGAGTTTTATTGGAACTCATTGCTTTCACTATAGCCAAAATTTCTGATTTTGTCACTGGGGCATTTAATTTTGTTTTTTCTGTCTCTGCTATCTGGGGAATATCTATATTGTTCAAAAATTCTGACATCTTTTCAAACGAGTTCTGATCATTTTCAGAAGTGTAGAGGTGAGAATAAAAATTTTGTAATTCTAACAACACCTCATCTTTTTCCCCTATTATTTTATCATTCTGCAACCTTAGTTGACGAATAACTTTCTTTTCACCAACCCTTTTCTCCAAATTACAAAAGTATTTTGTGCTACGTTCTCCTTCCTCTACCCACTTCACTCTTGATCTCACTATCAGACCTGCTGTTTCTTTATCTTCCATTTCCTTGATAACATTTTCATAATTCACCAATTCTTTGGTTAATTCTACTAACTGATCTTGAGCTCCATCCCCATAAGTGATAATAGTATCTGAAATTCGTTTTTTCACATATTCAATTTTATCTTTTACTTCCTTCTTAATTTTGTATTTTTCTCGTTTTTTTCTGGCACTGTATTCTATACAATATCCTCTTATTGTACATTTAAAGGCATCCCAGATAATATTTGGATTACAATCCGAATCTTTATGATTTTCTTTAAAATCTTTTATTTTTTCCTTTATAAACACACCAAAATCTGAGTCATGTTTAAGAAGCATAGTATTACATTTCCAATATCCCTTACCACGAATAGACTCATTACACAGTAATTGCACGGAAACCACTGAATGGTCTGACCCTACACCAGAAACAATATCACTATTCTTAGCATTATTAATCAAATCTCTAGAAATTAGTATATAATCCAAACGTGAGGAAGCAACAGGGTTTGACTGGTATCGGGTAAAAATCCTCTCGTTTGGGTGATCTTTCCGCCATATATCTACCAAATTAAAGTCTTCCATGAAGAGTCTACATGCTCTTTGAGACTGAGTATTAGAGTGGTTTGGTTTAGAACCATAATAATCAAATGGGCCTAATACCAGATTCAGGTCTCCTGCTACTACCAGGTGGGAAGATCCTATCTCTTCTAGCTTACCATGTAAGTCCCCCCAAAATTCAGGACAGTCCTTATTTGGCCCATAGATATTAACTAAAACTAAAATAAAACTATCTATCACAACCTTTAAAACAAGAAATCTCCCCTCTGGGTCCTCACAAGAAGAATTTATATGTACTTTTTTAGAGGGTTTAACTAATATTCCTACTCCCCTACTATTGGAGGTGTAACTCGCAAACCATGCATTACCTCCCCATTGTGTAGACCAAATATTTTCATCTCTTTTATGAGAATGAGTCTCTTGTAGAAATATAATATCATCACCTCTCTTATGAAAATGATTAAATAAACTTTTCCTTTTAAAAAAATCCTGGATTCCTCTACAATTAAAAGAACTGATTTTCAATGACGACATGAGACAATCCATAATAATTCAAAGGTATGCGATAGTCTGGCTTCTTCTCTTGACACATACGAACCAAAGTACCAAAATGTGAAATGAAGAAAAATTAATGGCTGGATGCAAAATAGAACAATAAATAACGAAAAGATGACAAAAAAACATACTACAATCGGTCATAGACAGCGACTGATGTTCAAGTAAACACCTGGGGTATCTCTGCAAAATATTAAGTACAAATATGTAAGCCCAAATGTCCAAAAAAAGAAAAAAGAAAGAAAAAAAGAAAAAAGGAAATTCACCGAAAAAGAAAAACAATACTAAGATCAACATTCTGCGGTAAATATGGAATAAGTTCTAACAACAATCATGTATTAATTACAAACACAGGATCGTACAAAGCATAAACACGCATACAAACACACACATACAATACATACACATCATGGCGGGACACAGGCACGTTCCAAACAAAAAATTGGAAGATCTACGTGTATCTCAACTGTAATATGATCAACTGAATTACATATTTGGCGCTGCTTTGAAACATGCAGGAAAAAAAGGTAAAGTCTGAAATATGTACAAGATTTGTTTATATAACAAAAACTACATGGGACACAGCCATACCCCTCCCCTCAAGAGAACATTCCTGCCACACAGTAGTGCATATCCAGTATAGGTAGATTGGAGAGGAGGTGACCAAAAAGAGGTCTACTCCCACTCACCAGCAATCATAAAAGTACAGCAGTCAAATGTCCCTAGTAACTCCAGTAATCTTATCGCGGATACGGATAGTGGCTGGATAGATCATAAAAGCAATCTTTCCTTCTTTCTTGAGCTTGATCAATTGAGGTAGCTTCTCCTTTCTCATTGCCTGTACTCTGCGACTGAAGTCGTCGGAGACAAACATTCTTGTCTGGTGATCACTCTGTCTCTTGCTCTTGAAGAACTCGATCAGGGACTTGCGCGCTTTTTCCTTGGCCAGGTAAGTGCTGAATCCAACGTGAATGGGGCGCGGGCGGGGATTTTGCTCTCTGGACAACTTGCCACTTCTGTGTGCTCTTTGTACTGCATCTCTGACATCCGGACAGCCAGCCTCGTTAAGCAGGTTGTTTACGAAGCTTCCACAGTCAGTGCCTTCAGCTTTTTCTGGCACATTGAACAGAACTATGTTATTGCGTCTGTTTCGGTTTTCAATGTCGTCCACTTTCTCCTCAGCTTTTTTCAATGAAATGGACAATCTCTCCACTTCCTCTTTGAGACTGGCGATATCCATCTCCATGCTTTCATGCTTCTCGCGACACTCAGCAAGCAATACGTCAAAACGGCTTTCAAGCCGGGTCTCAAACGCCTGAAACCAAGCCGGTGCCTGAAGCTTGTCAACCCGGGTATGGGCTGATGTGACTGTAGATTCCGAGCTAGCCGAGGTAGAGCCCGCACTGGTACTGGCAGCTGCGACCGGGGCAGCCCCGGCGGAGCCCCCGCGAGCATGATGGTCAGACATGATCACTTGCGCTGCCACGTTCGGCTGGTTTTCAATTTCAGTTGAACTCTGACTTACCGTTGCGTTGATGACTTGAGAGTCTTTCTGAGTAAACAGTTTGGTTTTCTTCTTCTGAGGTGTGATTCCAGAGGCGAAGAAACCGGAGGAGGGCTTAGACTTAGGCATTTTCAATTCCCAGGTGTTTGATATACGTCTCACTCGTAGGCCGCCATCTTGATCTCCTTTGACCTTGATTTTTGACCTATATTGTACATTTTGCTACAAAATGCTACTCCTTTCCCATTTCTAACCAAATTTCACTTCCGTTTGTTTTATGTGATGGCACTAGGTGAGGGCTTTAAAACTTCTACACAGAAATTTGACCCTTGACTTCTTTGACCTTTGACCTTGATTTTTGACCTATATTGTACATTGGCTACAAAATGCTACTCCTTTGCCATTTCTAACCCGATTTCGATTCCGTTTTCTTTATGTGATGGCACTAGGTGAGGGCTTCAAAACTTCTACACAGAATTTTGACCTTTGACTTTTTTGACCTTTGACCTTGATTTTTTACCGATATTGTACATTTTGCTCCTAAATGCTACTTCCGGCGGGGACATATTTTACGCACCGCGTAATTTCTACTTTTCCTTGTTTCTCTTGCAATGGAAGGAGTACCCATCAGAGATATCCGAAACACCAAAGCCAGCTATTCTATCCTATGTAACAGGGCCCCAGACAGTAGCCCCAAAGTGCCCCCCCCCCCCCCCAACACACACACATTAGTTTCATTCAGCTAAAAAGGGTCACGGATAATTTCTTTTGCAATGGAAGTAGTACCCATCAGAGACATCCAAAACACCAAAGCCAGCTATTTTATCCTGTACGGGGCCCCAGACAGTAGCCCCAAAGTGCCCCCCCCCCCCCACACACACACATTAGTTTCATTCAGCTGAAAAGGGCCACGGCTAATTCCTTTTGCAATGGAAGTAGTACCCATCAGAGATATCCAAAATACCAAAGCCAGCTATTTCATCCTGCAGGGGGCCCCAGTCAGTAGCCCCAAATTGCTTCCTTCCCCCCCTCCCCCCCCCCCCCCCCACACACATTGATTTTATTCAGCTGAAAAGGGTCATGGCTACTTTCTTTTGCAATCGGAAGTAGTACTCATCAGAGATATCCAAAACACTAAAGCCAGTTATTTTATCCTGTACGGGGCCCCAGACAGTAGCCCCAAAGTGCCCCCCTACACACACACATACACACACACACACACACACACACACACACACATTAGTTTCATTCAGCCGAAACGGTCACGGCTAATTTCTTTTGCAATGGAAGTAGTACCCATCAGAGATATCCAAAGCACCAAAGCCAGTTATTTTATCCTGTACGGGGTCCCAGACAGTAGCCCCAAAGTGCCCCTCCCCCCCCCCCCCCTCTACACATACACACACACACACACACACACATACACACACACGCACGCACACACACACACACACATTAGTTTCATTAAACTGAAAAGGGGCACAGCTTATTTCTTTTGCAATGGAAGTAGTACCCATCAGAGATATCCAAAATACCAAAGCCAGTTATTTTATCCTGTACGGGGCCCCAGACAGTAGCCCCAAACACGGGTAATTTCTTTTGCACTGGAAGAAGTACCTATCAGAGATATTCAACACACCAAGGCCAGTTATTTTATCCTGTACGGAGCCCCAGACAGTAGCTCCACAGTGTCCCATCCATTATACATGTACTGTGAATCAGCTGAAAATGGTCTTACAAATTCTTTTGTAATGTATATCAGGGCCTACTGAACAGAGATATCACAAACACCAAAAGCAGGTCATCTTATCCTGTATATGGGGTCCTATAGGTTACAGTAGCAAAACACCCAAGAAATTTGCAAAGGAAGCATACTTCTGTATAGTGCACAACCAAGATGACCATATTAAGAAAACCAGTCATTTCATCCTGTACTGGGCCCGGTACAGTAGCCATAAAGTGCCCCTCCCCCACATAATTATTATGCCATCATTTAGCTGAAAAGAGTCATAGTTGTTTTTCTTTTACAATCGAAGTAGGCCTTAGTTTACATCATAGATACCCAAAACATCAAAGCCAGTTAGGTTTTCCCAGCCAATTTCACACTTTTGTCGGTTCATTTGATAGAAGGTTCGAATTCGTAAAATGGGTATTCAAATTGGCTGGTACCCTACGTTCATTCAAATTCGCCTTGACTTGCCGAAAAGGGTATTTCAGTCATTAAATTTCGCGAAAGACAGTCAAATTCCAATTGTGTTCATTCAAATTTACATCATGCTATTTCTTTTTTTTAAAGGTGAGAGCATTTTTACGTATCTTTCTATATGTGTTTTTGTTTCATCTATAAATTACTGTTACAAAGCAGTAAAAGTATCATATTTTTTATCTAGTATAACTGGATTTAGTTGTTCTGTAACGCTCCTTCTCTTTCATACATGTCATTATAGGCCTATACGTGTACCAGTAATGCAGATTAACTTCATTTTTTATAGTCATGACAGCACAATAGATACAGACGTATATCTGTAGAAGACATAGAATTATTAAAAAAAAACATTTGAGGATCATAACCTTGACTTCCTGGAACTGGCCGACCGCTCGTAATAAAGAGCTCATAACGGCCAGATAATTTGTGGCTTCTTCCTTCCTCGGATTCAATGAGCACGTTAAAAAAAACTGTTGTCAAAGTCTCTTAAACGAATACGAAAACATGAAATGTTATCATGCTTACAAAACAATAACTACGATGAAAGAAAATTAGGAAAGAGGTCAAGCACGAACATATCTGTTTAATTGACTGCAGAACATGCTAAATTAGATGCCCAGAAATCAATTTGAATAAACGAGGGCAGCATATACGTGATCACGTGACTATATCATTATGAATCTATGAATGAATGGATAGTAGAATGGTGCTTGTCTTATATATGAATTTCAGTTGAAAAAGTGTTATTTAGAATAAGGTTAGAGGTAATGTGAATGTTTCAGAATGAATTTGAATGAAGAGATCATGACATTGAACTACCATGTCATCTAGGCTAAATTTTTGCTAAATTTAATCCAGCATTAAAGAATTGGATTAAAAGAGGTGCGAAATTGGCCCGGATGCAGGGCCCTTGACAGGTATAGCCCCAAGGTATTCCCACCCCATATGAATTAAGCATTTATAGGTGAAAAGAGTCATGTATGCCTATTTTCCTTGGCAGTGGAATTAACAGCTGAGATACCTAAAACACAAGCCCATCCAGTTATTTTCATTCTTTAAGGGGCCCCCAGCCATTAGCTGGGAAGTGCTCCCATATTATTTTATTCTAATTGAAAAGAATCACAGCTATAATTTCTTTTGCAATGGAAGTAGTGCTCAACGAGGTATCATAAACACCGAAACCACTTATACCTGTACAGGGCCCCACGGAGTGTTCCTAAAGTGTCCCCACATGTAATTCCACTATCAAGATCTGCATCCCAATCTATTCAATCTGTCAGATCGGGAGAGAGCAGCAAATTAGTGTAAGGGGACTGGGAGCATTGTAGCAGCAGTATTTGGGTGATGGGGTTGGATCTGGCAATTTTACAGATCGGGAAGAAATTTTGAACTTGTTCAAAATTTCTTCCCCATCTCCCCATCAAGATTGACCTATTTTGAATCGTAGCTCAAACGGGGAGAGAGCAGTGACAGTGTAAATACCGCGGGATGAGCATAACAATGCCAGGTTTTTCTGACCGTAGTAACAGCGGCACAAGAACGGGAAGTAGTCTAAACTAGACACCGACGTGGTCCCGCTGCTGCGCCGCTTTCTTGATCAAAGCACGACCTTCCTGCTTTAACGACGCTCTCACTCTCGTGTTCTCTCAAGTTCTCTACTCTCGTATAAAATCAAGGCCTGTTCCTACGACGCTTCATTCCTGCTTCGATAACGCTGTTGGCCGCTTTAGCTACGCTGTTCCTACGCTTTCCCAGACTCAATTACGCATGTCTTCCTCTCTCGCCGCTCTAAAATCGAACGTACCCGATACGCTGGAAAATGTTTGCCAGAACAGCAAAACTGATGATGATGAGGAGGACGTTGTCGTTGTCGCGAAAATGAAGACGAAGGAGCGCATATTTAAAGGACAAGTTCACCTTCATAAACATAAGGATTGAGAGAATGCAACAATATTAGTAGAACACATCAGTGAAAGTTTGAGGAAAATTGGACAATCGATGCAAAAGTTATGAATTTTTAAAATTTTTGTGTTGGAACCGCTGGATGAGAAGACTACTACAGCTTGTGAGTCATTTATGCGTACAACAGTATGAAGAAAATGTAAAGAAAATTCAACATATTTTCACTTTTTTCACATAATAAAAGAGCACTTGACTTGCTTCTTTCTAAAGGCAGGCGGAATAATATTACCCATAACATTTGTCGGTAACGAGGCGGGGGAATGTGTACCTTTTTCAAAAGATGAAATTTTGTGAAATTCTCTTTATATTTTCCTTATATTGTTGTACGCATGTGACATCTAAGTTATTCACACACTGCAGTAGACTTCTCATCCAGCGGTTACTGCACAAAAACTTCAAAAATTCATAACTTTTGAACGGATTGTCCGATTTTCCTCAAACTTTCAATGATGTGTTCTACTAATATTGCTACATTCTCTCAATCCTTATGTTTATGAAGGTGAACTTGTCCTTTCAGAAGAAGAAGAGATGAAGACAAAGAAGAGAAGAAAGCAAAGCACTTTGGAGCTACTGTCTGGGGCCCCATGCAGGATAAAATATATGACTTTGGTATTTTGGATATCCGATGGGTACTACTTCCATTGCAAAAGAAATTAGCCGTGACCCTTTTCAGCTGAATGAAACCAATGTGTGTGTGTGTGTGTGTGTGTGTGTGTGTAGGGGGGGGGGGCACTTTGGGGCTGCTGTCTGGGGCCCCGTACAGGATAAAATAACTGGCTTTAGTGTTTTGGATATCTCTGATGAGTACTACTTCCGATTGCAAAAGAAAGTAGCCGTGACCCTTTTCAGCTGAATATAATCAATGTGTGTGTGTGTGGGGGGGGGGGGGGGGAGGGGGTAAGGGGGCAATTTGGGGCTACTGTCTGGGGCCCCGTGCAGGATAAAATAACTGGCTTTGGTATTTTGGATTTCTCTGATGGGTACTACTTCCATTGCAAAAGAAATTAGCCATGACCCTTTTCAGCTGAATGAAACTAATGTGTGTGTGTGGGGGGGGGGGGGGGCACTTTGGGGCTACTGTCTGGGGCCCCGTACAGGATAAAATAGCTGGCTTTGGTGTTTTGAATATCTCTGATGGGTACTACTTCCATTGCAAAAGAAATTAGCCATGACCCTTTTCAGCTGAATGAAACTAATGTGTGTGTGTGTGTGGGGGGGGGGGGGGCACTTTGGTGTTACTGTCTGGGGCCCCGTACAGGATAAAATAGCTGGCTTTGGTGTTTTGAATATCTCTGATGGGTACTACTTCCATTGCAAAAGAAATTAGCCCTGACTCTTTTCAGCTGAATAAAATCAATGTATGTGTGTGTTTGTACGTAGGGCCTATAGGGGGTGGGGCACTTTGGGGCTACTGTCTGGGGCCCTGTACAGGATAAAATAGCTGGCTTTGGTGTTTTGGATATCTCTGATGGGTACTACTTCCATTGCAAAAGAAATTAGCCGTGACCCTTTTCAGCTGAATAACACCATATGGGTGGGGCCCTTTGGGGCTACTGTCTGGGGCCCAGTACAGGATAAAATAGCTGGCATTGCTGTTTTCATGATAAGTACACCCAAAAGAACAATATCCACCAACTTTTGTCCGTGACCCCCTTCGGCTGAATAAATACGTTTTTCGGGGCCCCTTTTTGTGGCCCCATGGCTTACGGTACAGGATGTGACTTGCCAGCAATTCATTTTATTGACCCTTGGCCACATCTTTATATGATGAGACCATCAAAAAGTGTGACCCTTTTCAGCTGAATAAATCCTCTGGGCCCCCGGTCTAATAACAAAACGACATCGCGGTATCAAAGCTGCATTTATAGCTTAACTTTGCGGTGCTGAAAATGTGACTTCCAGTGTCCAAAATTATATTTTCTTTCATCATACAATGACATAATTGTTGTTATTCATCATGTAACTAAAGTGAAGGTTTGCATCGTTGCACTATTTCCTTTCGTCTCATTTTTTTTTCTCTTCTTCAAAAATCACGCTATTTAGAAGAATGCGGAAAGAAAATGAAGATGGAGAAAAAAATAGTGCAACTATCGTAACGAAGCAGCATCCAAGCTCTATCAGCACTGCATTTAGTTTAACTAAACGTCTGTGTGAAGTGACATAATGTCCGAAATTCTTTTCTTTATGACATGATTGTTGATATTTATCACGTAACTAAAGCATATATTTCAATCTCATCTATATAATTTCTTTTGCTTTTTTTATGTCAAGAGTCGCGCAATTTAGAAGATAAAATAACAGCAAGAAAAATATTAAAAGAAGAAAGTATTAGTGGAACGAACTGAGCGCAGAGTCAGCGGCATCGCACTAAATGTGACTTTGAAAATATCTCCGAAATTTTCTATTCTTTTATGGCAATATTGTGGATACTTATCACTTAATAGAGTGAGGGTTTTCCATCGCTTTCATACTTTCTTTTGCGTTTCTTTTTAGCTCACCTGAGCCAAAGGCTCAAGTGAGCTATTGCGATCGCCCTTCGTCCGGCGTGCGTCGTCCGTCGTGCGTCGTCCGGCGTCCGTCGTCTGTCGTGCGTAAACTTTTTACATTTTCATCTTCTTCTTGAAAACCCCAAGACCGATTTTCATCAAACTTGGCAGGTAGCATCCCTAGGGGGTTAGGAACTCAATTTGTTAAAATGGGCACCATGCCCCACCCAGGGGGGCCCCCAGGGGGCCCAAACCCCCCAAAATTAAGGAATCTGTAAAAATCTTCTTCTCTAGAACCAGAAGTGATAGAGCTAAGTTAATACTTTGAGTTAGTACATTGATGACTGTAGTTTCAAGTTTGTTCATGGCAGAATCAGGGGTGCCCCCCTTGGGACCCAGGGGAGGGGGGTGGGTAGGGGTCCTTATGGGGCCTAAATTATACATTTTCATCTTCTTCTTGAGAACCCCATGACCAATTTTCACCAAACTTGGCAGGTAGCATCCCTAGGGGGTTAGGATCTCAATTTTTTAAATGGGCACCATGCCCCACCCAGGGGCCCCAGGGGGGCCCAAATCCCCCAAAATTAAGGAATCTGTAAAAAATCTTCTTCTCTAGAACCAGAAGTCATAGAGCTAAGTTGATACTATGAGTTAGTACATTGATGACTGTAGTTTCAAGTTTGTTCATGGCAGAATCAGGGGTGCCCCCCTTGGGACCCAGGGGAGGGGGGTGGGGAGGGGTCCTAATGGGGCCTAAATTATACATTTTCATCTTCTTCTTGAGAACCCCATGACCAATTTTCACCAAACTTGGCAGGTAGCATCCCTAGGGGGTTAGGATCTCAATTTGTTAAAATGGGCACCATGCCCCACCCAGGGTCCCCGGGGGGGCCAAACCCCCCAAAATGAAGGAATCTTTAAAAATCTTCTCTAGAATCAGAAGTTATAGAGCTACACTATACTATGAGTGAGTACATTAAGGCGGTGTCACACCTGTCCGGGCAAGCTACGCGGGCTTGTGGCGAGGAGGTAGTTTAAAGCACGTAGAAGATTTTCCGCGGGCGGACAAGAATGTTTGCAATTTTCACACTTGTTTCTTACTTACTAGACGCGTGCTACTTAGCTACTACTTGCGTACGTTCCGTGTGACTCGCGTGAGAGCTTTGAAACCGATCCATTTTCTGCTACGAGCGACTTACGGGGATTGCGAAGTACCTGCTTTGGAGTTGCCTGTGAGGTGCTACCGGTAAGGGTTTCCTACTTGTGTTCTGCGCGTACCTCTACGGGCAACTCCCGTGACTCTTCTGGAACAAGTTTTGAGCATGCTCAAGGCCTTGTCATATCGTATCTGGGGAAGTTTTGCGGCTTGACTTGCGGGGAAACAAATTTGCTACCCGGAGCTCTCTGCAGTTGGCCCGAACTTGACAGTACCTAGCACTTATCTCGTCCTTAGTTGCCCGAAGGTGCGCACGCTAGTCCAATTTTCCCGCAGCAAAGTTTTGAACATGACCAAACTATTTCCGGATGAGTCGCGAGGATTGCCCGAAGAGTTCCACGCAGAACACCCGTAGGGGGGCCGTAGCCGCCGCAATTCACAGGCATTTGACCCACTTGAAGTAGGTAAGTTGCCCGCTGATCTATGCCTATGTGAAGGGAGTGCGTGCCATTTGTGGGCTCATTCTCTTCTTTGTCCTCTGTCCTCTGTGGCGTCAAGGACTACCTGGTCCCTTTCGGACAGGACTTCATCCGCCGAATGGACTTCTGCAGCAATTTGATGCATTTGCTGTTAATCTTCCGGGCTTTGTGGCTGTCCATCCACTGGACGTTCTCTGCCCTTGTGCACTTTCCGTCTACGGGGCATTTTCACTTCTTGAAAGTTAGTTGACAAATGATTGTTTGCCCATCCACTCGAACCAGCCTATTGTTCAGGCTAGCACTCACCTCGCAGGCGACTAGTACGCAGATAACACGCATTTGTGGCGCAGGTACTTCGCAGAGCCCGTATGTCGCCCGTAACTGACATAAAAGAAGCTATCACGAAGCTATCACGTGACACCCATGCCCCTAACATGCAGTTCAACGGAATACACGCAAGAAGGACTTAGGTATCACATGTTTATCATGTAATACCCACGCCAAACTCGCCCTAAACCTTGTCCGGCCGCAGAAATTATTCTGCGTGCTGAAAAATCCCCATACGCAATAAGCCCGCTTAGCTGGTGTGACAGGGCCTTTTTTGGCAGTGGGTAAATAGAGCCAGCGTGCGCACCTCCGGGTAACTACTTTTGAGATACATGCTAGGTACTGTCATGTGCGGGTCATCTGCGGGGACCTCCGGATAGCAAAAATGTTCTTCGGAAGTCGCACGCAAGGCTGGTGTGACACGGCCTTTAATGACTGTAGTTTCAAGTTTGTTCATAGCAAATCCAGGGGTGCCCCTCTTGGGGGCAGGGGGGGGGGGTTGGGAAGGTCCAAATGGGGGCCTGAATTGTACATTTTCATCTTCTTCCTGAAAACCTCATGATTGATTTTCGTCAAACTTGGCAGGTAGCATCCCTAGGGGGTCAGGATCTCAATGTATCAAAATGGGCACCATGCCACACCCAGAGGGCCCCAGGGGGCCCCCAATCCCCCAAATTAAGGAATCTTAAAAAAGTTGGGCCCTTATTGTACATTTTCATCTTCTACTTGAGAATGCCTGGTCAAATTTTAGTAGAGCTGTGAATAATTTAGATTAGTGACTGCGTGAAAGGTGAACTTGCGATACTCAGGTGAGCGCTAGACCCGCGGGTCTCTTGGTTTTTTTCCAAGGATTACACTGATTTGAAGAAAAAGGGAAAAAGAAGAAAATATCGGTGCAACAAGATAATAGAAGCCCGGCATCCCGCTATGAAAGCTGCGTTTTTGCTTCCTTTGCGTCGCTGAGAATGTGACTTAGAGTTCATTTTATTGTATAATTCAAGAATCGCAAAATTTAACAGAAAAGAAAAAGCAAGAAAATGATTAAAAAGAAGAAAGTATGAGTGGAACGAACTGATCACAGAGTCAGTGACATTACACTATCAACGCTTTATGTCACTAAAATTTGGCATTAGAGTCCAAAATTATCATTTCGTTTATAATCGTGAGTACTTATCAAGTAATAAAGTATAATTCATTTCTGATTGTAAAAGCAATCATCCAACATTTACTAGTATTTTAGCACCTTACAGAGCCAAATGTTACCATTAATCATTTTCAAATGTAAAAGCAAACAGCCGACATTCATTTTAGCATCTTACAGAGCTGAATGTTATCCTTATTTATTTCCGAACGTGAAAGCAAACATCCGCTATTTATTTTAGCATCTAACTGAGCCGATTGATACCGTTATTCATTTCCAAATTTAAACGCAAACATCCGACATTTATTTATTATTGTATGGAGCCGAATGTTACTGCTGTCCACTTCCGAAAGTGAAATGAATCATCTGACATCTATTTTGGCATCTTCCGGAGCCGAATGTTATTGCTATTTATTTTCGAAAGTTAAAGGGGATGGCTAGTAACTGATCAGTGGGAATCAGTGGGAATGCTGGAATGTGCAGTTTCATGTTTCCAGGTTAGCGTGCCTGGTCAGTGACTGGGCATTAATCTGCACATTACTTGAATATGAGACCATTCTGAAGCAAATAATTTTTGACACAACAGTAGATATATAATGTACTCTTAAATGAATCCCACAAGGATTGGAACAATCATCCCTCAGCATTTCCACTGATTCCCACTGATCGGTTACTAGCCATCCCCTTTAAAGCAAACATACGAAATTTATTTAATCATCGTACGGAGTTAAATATTATTGTTATTCATTTCCAAACGTCAAAGGGATCATTCGACATTTATTTTAGCATCTTCCGGAGCTGAATATTATTGCTATTTACTTTCGAACGTAAAAGCAAACATCCGGCATTTATTTTATCATCGTACAGAGTTGAATATTATTTTGATTCATTTCCGAACGTCAAAGCAAACATTCGACATTTATTTTAGCATCTTCCGGAGCTGAATGTTATTGCTATTTACTTTCGAACATGAAAGCAAACAGACATTTGTTTTATCATCATAAAGAGTTGAATATTATTGTTATTCATTTCCAAACTTCAAAGGGATCATCCGACATTTATTTAAGCATCTTACGGAGCCGATTGTTACCGCTGTTCATTTCCAAAAGTAAAGGCAAACATCAAAAAAAAAAAGGAGGTTGAAAAGAACAAAATAGAAAAAAAAAACCGAATTTTACAGCTGCTGAGTACAGTACTAATTTGTGCTTCCAAAGATTGGCAGCTTTGCTTACTGGATAACTCGCACACATGGCTTGCTCTGCGAGCTACTCCCCCAGGATTGCGCGCGTATAGTAACAGTGGCAACTCTCAGTGACCGTAGAGAAGCGCCCGTAAATTTTGCGCAGCGGAATCTTGATGAACGTGGTATAATACTGCGCTCACTGTGCACCTGCGTATGCTGCCTGGCAAGCAAAGTGGAATTGGTAATGGACCGCGTGCGATGCGGGTACATTGCATGCACATGATTGACGATCTTGCCTCAAAAAACGAGCGCCGAGCAAGTTACTGTCGAGAATGCGGTCGAAGGCAACCACAAAAAAATATTTTTAAAAGGGAAAAATGACAAAAAGGGGAAGAAAGATAACAAAGAAACTTAGGCATGGCAACTCTGAAAATTACGCGTGGCGCAAAATGGGCTGCCACAATTTACGCGTGGCGTGCCCGCCATGCGTAAAACGCCTGGCGAGGACGGTGTGTACTGTACTGTACAGCTTAAATTTTTACAATGGTGTATTTCATGAATTTTGAGAATTGCCTTTGGACTGCCAAAATAAAAAATGTGCCAAAATATCATATAAAAAACGAAAAAAGAAGAAAATCAAGCCATGCCCAGTGCTGGATCATGCACAACTAGTAACTACTGTAGGTTAGCATGCTGCATGGGCCATGACGCAGTGATAGCATGGGCATATAACAACACACTAGTATAGTACTTCAAATGCAAAGCACACTAGATGTTTGTGTAGGGAATAGCCAAGTAAAAACAGTCGGTACTAGCATTGTCACTTGTTATTCATTTTTATTCATTTCCTGAAAGATAAAGTAATGATTACTAGACCCGTGCAACCACAAAATAAAAAAATACACTAAAATATCTTGTAGTAGCAGTTCGCAAAATTATCTGTTGGAGAAATGCTCAGCTCATACAATAATACAGTCATTCAGACACAACAAATGCTGTCACGGTTTTGACTGACTAGAAAGAATTTTGTCTCTTTTCCACAGATGGACATCTTGTCAATAATGAAGCTGAATACGTGCACTGGTTCATGTGAGTATATGGGCATTCCGGATGATGGGGGGGGGGGGGGGGGGGGGGAATCCGCCCCACCCCCCCCCCCCCCCCCAAAAAAAAAGTCAACTCCCAAGTTCTTGAGACACAGATACCTGGTATTAGATTTTCAAATAATTTGATCAGTAAATGAGAACATCACACAAAAATTATTTTCATATGGGTGTGTTTGCTAATTACATGTCTCATCCTAGAGTGAGAATACATGCAGCATTACTGTGATATCTGTCACCACTCCATTCACTGCCATTTATTTTGTCATTGCTGGTGAGTGTTATCCACCTCCATATCTTTAGTGCACAGTAAAGACACATATGGAAACAGATACAATTGTACCATGAATTAGCCAGTCCTTTTTTCCCTGAAGAATTAATTTTCCTACTTTTTTTTATTGAAAATTATGTAAAAGCTGTATAGCAAGAAATGTTTGCAGCATGAAATTTTTTGCAAATTGGAGCAGACAGCCTTTCTCACAGCTTGAAATATTCACAAATTGCCACTGGCACTCAATTCATATAGTGTAGACAAGAACTTTCATATGATGCATTTTATTTTTGCAAGTCTTGGTTCTCGTGAAATTTGCAAAATTAAAATGCTCGCAAACATGTCTGGTTTGACAGTAATCCAACCAAAGTGTGCACCAGATTGTTGAATTTCAATTCTTAAAATGTGTAAAATACTGTAAACCTCGATGCATCTTTCTCCTTAAAATTCTATGATGTTGTTTATTCAAATGGCACCATGCTTCCCCTGGGGGATCCTTGGGGCCCCGGGGACCCAAACCCCCCAAATTAAAGAATATTCAAAAATCTTCTCTAGAACCAGAAGTGATAGAGTTGAGTTGTTAAATTGTATATTTTCATCTTCTTCATGAAAACCCCATGATGGATTTCCACCAAATGTGGCAGGTGCCATCCCTAAACTGAAGGAATTCGTAAAAAATCTTCTCTAGAACCAGAAGTGATTATTACTATCAGTAAGCTCATTGATGACCATAGTTTAAAGTTTGTTCATGGCAGATCTAAGGGTGCCCCCTCCCCCCCCCCCCCCCCATTTGGGGTGGTTCAAATTAGGACCTTTATTTTACATTTCATCTTCTTCTTGAGAATGCATGGTCAAATTTTCACCAAACTTGCGTTTTCCCGAGTATTGCAAGTTCACCTTCCATGCAGTGACTTATCTAAATTACACATGGCGCTATCGAAGCTTATAACTTACAATTTCAGAAAAGAAGATCGAAAAAGATTCCTTAATTTGGGTTTTTTGTCCCCCCCCCCCCAGACAAAACAAAAAACAAAAAACAAAAGACCCAAATTAAGGAATCTTTCGGGGGGGGGGGGGGGGGGGGGAGGGGGACTGGAGCACAATACTCATGTAATGCTCATGTGATTTAGATTAGTCACTGCATGGAAGGTGAACTTGCAATACTCAGGTGAGCGCAAGACCCCCGGGTCTCTTGTTCGAGCAATTGACCTAAAATTTGGCATGTGGGACTGCTATCATAGGCAGATAAGCAAAACGTCCTTTTTGTCAGTATCCTGTAATGAGTTGCCATGGTAACAATTTTTTTTTGTAAACTAATCGAACAACTCACAGTTTTAAAGCAATTCAGCTGAAATTTGGCACACACCATCAATGTAATGTGTAGTTGTGCAAGATGCCTTCTTCGTGAGTGTTAAGAAATCTGTTGGTGGCATGGCAAGAGCAGTTTTAATACAAATTCTTCAAAAATATGTGGATTGACCTAACTCCCTAGGTTTTTGAGTAATTGACCCTAAATTTGACATGTTTGATCGCTATCTTAGGAAGATCTGCAAGATGCTTTTTAGGTGATGACGTCATATCGTCATCTGACCTCAAAAAAGTGGAATTTATTTGTTTATGAGGTACTGTGACGGAAAAAGAACCCGGTTGCGATTACTCTACATCATTGCGAGAATGCAGGGAGAGCTAGAGGGTCGCGCCGAGGGGTAGCGTGGTTGTGTATTCATGTACATGTCGTATGCGGTTAGTGTATGGTGAGTGCTCATCGCGAAATCGGGTACCCCGCTTAAAGGGCCGTGTTTGCTACTCCCAAACTGTCCCGATTATGCGATGAATACTGTACTATGCTAATTACCAAGGTCATCATGTCGCGCGCGTCAAAAATTTAGAATGCTCAAAATGTCTTCCTGACAGGTTTTCTTGAAGTTTCAGACATTTTTAAGCGTTTCAAAAAATTCCGTGCGTACGCACTTGTCCACGCGTTTTCGTGCGCACAGGGCGTAAGCAACATGAAAATGCACTTTTTTTCGACTGATTTGGATTCCTGATACATTAAGTAACAATATCCATTGATTTCCGATCGATTTTGACCTATAACAAAGGAATGCACTGGCGTCAAAGTGAAAAATCCGCGCGCACATCTATGTGCAAATATAGTGAAAAAAACATGTCTTTGTTTATTTCGCCATAACTGTTGAAAATGTCCAGCAACCCTAAATTTTTATTGCATATTACAAAAGCATATGAATTGTAAATAACATTTCAAGTATCAATATTTCGAGGAAAACTTGATGACGTCATATCGTCATCTGACCTCAAAAAAGTGGAATTTATTTTTTTACGAGGTACTGTTTCTGACATTTATTTGCTGATATCTCTGTTGATTTAGCTCAATATTTTGCCTTTCAAGTCCATGTCATTTTGCGATTTGATGACGTCATCATACTGGAAATTGTGATTAAAGACAAAGACTCGAAATCAGCCAAATTTACATGTTTTGTCTATGGGAGGTGATTTTTTTCACAACCATGCGTTGACTTGACAATGTTCCAGCACCTGAATCTCAGTTGATTTTGCTCTATGTCTTCTAAAACTTAAGTATATTGTGCCTGACACAATAAGCTGTAGTAATAATGCATTTTATTTTTTCAAATATCCACATCATGTTGACAATTTTGTAAATGAGAATGGAATCTGGACAAAACGATTCCCGATTTATCTAATTTGCAACCCATCCGGCCAGTTGTGGGAGGTTGAATAGCGCCATCACAGTCAATCACAGTCACTTGGAGACGTATTCTCAGCTGGCAATACATTGTTCAGTGCATGTTCACGTATGTGAGCACTTTTGATTTTTGCTCTATTTCATTTGAAAGTGAAATATGTTTTACCTGAGACGACAAATTTCCTTAATTTGGCATGGAAATATCGATCAGACACCCTAATCAGGACAAAAATTTCAATATCATAGTAAATATGTGTTGTAAATAGTGTGTAGATTTAAGTTTCGCACCCAATCTTCGGGAGAGCCGTGTGGCTCCATCGCTTAGCGCGCTGCATGTTCATTATGCCATACCGAAGGACGAGAAGTTAGAGTCCCGCAGGACGCTGTTTTATTTTTTTCTCTCTCTCTTTTTCTTTCTTTTTCTTTATTTTTTGGCAGTTCAGCTTCACTCCGATGTCATTTATCGTATTATTTCATCAAGTATAAGCAAACCCCTGAACACAGCTACTCTATTTCCCTTGTTTTGTATCGGAGTTTGGAGGTTGGATTTGCTTCATTTGTCACATGTAATGTTGTAAATTGCCCCTCGGAACGGTGCCCCGCTTGCCACCTTTCGTTTTCTCTTTCCTTTTCTCGACATTTATTCTTGTTATACTGTAACAGGATAGGTGGGAATGTGTATGTTTACATAATTAGCAGGAATGGGAACTGAATTAATTAACTCTAGTCCAGGTGTATGGTGTCTCGCTCATCTCTTTGAAATTCCAGGTTATTGTTTGACCCATTAACGGAGTTGTAGACTGGTAGGAAATGAATGGCTTTATATTGCTTTATATTATATGCGGTATTTTGAGCCACAACATACCAAGTGTACATGTAGTGCTTATGATGGGGTTCTGTATCTTTTATTTTCGTCATGGCTGTTTCATTAGTAGCCGTAGGTGATATGTGTTGTTGGCATCTGGGGCAGTAGAACAGATCAGTATCAAACTGGAATCACGCTAAGTAATGTGGTAAGCATTCAATTTGATACATCATATTTCTTCTTTAAAGTCAATCACTACTGATCGCATTACACAATATAATATGGCACATTCCACTGGTAGTCTAGGAAAAGGGAAGTTAATGCATGATGAAACCACATGTGCATGAGTGCTAACATTGATTTCAGAGGCGTCATTGTTGTGTGGTAATGGTGGTGGTGGTAAAGGAATCATTGCTTTTGAATTAATGAGACAATCATTTGCATCAAGAACGTATTCCCGTCTAGCAATACAATGCATGTTCATGCGGGCACGTTGGTTAACCTGACGTAGACATTTTCTTTTTCTTTTCCTTTTTTTCAAGACTGGTTATATTTAAAGTTCTTTCCCTTAACATTTGTGTGTGTTTGTGTGTGTGTGTCTGGATGTTCCTAGGCCGAGTAGTAGAGCAGCGATTTACGTTAAGGTTTTACTGCATTTTGTAAGTTAGTTTCTTCTCTGACATTAAGTTTATGGTTTTTAAATTCGACATTGTCTATTTGTCAGTTTATGCTAAAACACTGCTGTAACATCTAATGCATTTCCTTCACTTGTCACACGCAAGGTTATAAATTGCAGTTGTGCAGTTTTCCTCTTGCCACCTCTTGTTTTCTCTTCCCTTTTCGCTACGTTTCTTTTTGTTATACTTGAGATGTGAATGTTTCCATTAACATAACCCAACTTGAGTATTTGGAATGAAAACTGAATTTATTAACTCTAGGCCAGGTGTATAGCGTCTCGCTCATCTCTTTGAAATTTCAGGCTGTTATTGTTCGACCATCGGAGTTGTAGACAGGCTTTATGACCCCGTTTACAGTGCAGGGCTGGGCCGCGGCTTGGCCGCGGCCAAGCCCGCCTTCATTTCAGTGTAAACGCGCAAAAGGCCAAATACGGGGCCAAAATTGGCCGCGCATTTGGCCACGCTCTGGAGGTGGTCTCGGCCGCGGCCAAGAAGGGCCTTTTCTCAGTGTAAACGCAAACTGGGCCAAATGCGCAGCCAATTTTAGTCTAGCTTCCAGACCCTCTGCCCGTACTATTTTGCTATTCATGATATTAACCCCCTCAACGTTGGAAACTAGTATAGTTTAAGGTGGTTTTGTCATGCAAAGGATTTTTCCTTCGGCAAAGACTGTTGCCCGAACTGCAATTTATAACCTCGCCACGGAATCCAGTTGGCAAAGGGTCTGAAAACCAGACTATACCAAATTGCGTTTGTTTACAAGCAGAGTGCCACTACGACAAAATATTGAAAGGTTTGAATTAAAAGCGCGGCCCAGCCCCGCACTGTAAACGGGGTCTAAGTTGCTATAGAGGTATCTCGTGCCACATGAGTGGAAGGTATACACTGTTTAGTATTAGTAAAGAGCTCATTCATCAGGGATGCCAGAGTTCCGGCTATAGCCGGAATTCCGGCTTTTACGTTTTTCCGACCATAAGTTCCGGCTTATCCTTTTTTTTTCAGTCATTTTTCCGACCATAAGTTCCGGCTTATCCTTTTTTTTTCAGTCATTTTTCCGGTCGGACACTATTCAAAACCGGAAAAAACAAAACAAAACCAAAAAAACAACGAAATGTTACAAAAATAGTCTCACCACGGTTAGACGTTAATGTATACACCTTGTCATATTTTACATTGTAGATTCAATGCGTATTATTATCAATTAGAGTAAAACGACTGGGTATCAAGTCTATTTCGTTTGCCTGCACATGTTTGCAAGCATGCATACTGTACCGTACTTGTTTGTGTATAGTGTACAAGGTACCGTGTGTATGAATTTGTTCAGTGGCGATATCGCGATGGCTCGCACTCGCTTTTAATACACGTGTATTATACCCGCGGTGCTGAATTCGAATATGTATGCAGTGATTGCATATGCACAGCCGTGATTGTGTGGTGAATGTGATTCATGGCCGGTCGATCTTTTGTTGTGGATTAAACTTTCAAAGTACTGGATTTACTGCTGTCTGCCTGGTTATGGATGTGCAAAGAGGATCAGATATCAAGAAAATAGACGGTGGAATAAAGAATAAGTTCCAATGGAAATGGATAGAGAACAAAGATGACAGTGGAACATTTTTGTCGGATTATTTCCGAAAAATTGATGTGGCCGGGAAAGTGCGGTGTACTGTGTGCAACCAAACGATTCAGTATGGAAGCAGTGGCAGGAAAGCCTTGATGAAACACGGGAATTCAGATGCCCATAAGAATGCGTCCAAAATTCTTCGAGGAAACCAATCTCTGCCTGCAGTTTTCCAACATGTGGATGCAGTTCAATCTGGTGAAGCGGGTAAGACAGTTTTGCTCCCAGGGAATCAAATGGGGCCGAAAAAGTGTAGCCTTCCCTACGGTGCACCTCCTAACATTCATGAGTCATCAAACTGTTCTGGCAAAAGAGATGCACCTCTTCCCAATGTGAATTATGAAGACCGAAAATCCAATGCTGAAGCTATGGTTGTTTCCTTCATTGCTGAGAACAATTTGCCATTCACTATGACTTCAAAGGTCTTAGACCTTGCCAAAGAGTTATCCAGAGATCACAAAGTTTTGGCTGATCTTTCTTTGGACCGAACATCATGCACTTACAAGCTCAAGGAAGGATTAGCTAGTGTCTGTCATAAGCGTTTGGTGGCAGAAATGAAGAAGAACCCTTTCTCAATAAACATAGATGAATGTATGGCCAAAAATAACAAAAGGGTTTTGAGTGTTCTCGTGTCGTATTACTCAGAAGATTTGGGAATGTCTTCAGTTCATCATTATGTGTCATTACAACTGACCACTGTCAACGCAAACACTGTTTTCCATGCAGTAAAGAAAGCACTAGAGGAAGATGAGATACCTTTCACAAATGTTGTATCATCCCTTAGCGATTCTGCTGCTTACATGAGGGGAAGCACGACTGGTTTTGAAAAGAGACTTCAGGATGTTGCTACAAACATGCTAGACATTGATGGTGACCTATGTCATCACATTCGCAATGTAAAAAAAATATTGTCAACACTTCGACCATCAAGTAGAAGGACTATGTGATGATTTGTACAATGACTTTCATTACAGTCCTGATTTGCAGGAACACTTGGCCACAATCAGCACTGCCCTTGGCACTGCATGTAAGGTTCCACTTGAGAGAGTTGCACATCGTTGGCTGTCTTCATTTGACGTCACCGTAAGAAATGTGGAAATGGTAAAGGCCCTCACTGTTTTCTATTATGCGTGGGTGGACAGTAACAAGCAAAGTGGATTCGAAGGCTTAGTAAAAGCAATAATCAATGAAGCCAAAGCCAACAAGAAGAATGTGTATGATGTTATCATGACATTGAAGATGAAACAGCTGACCCCCCAGGATTAAAACGCAAGAAAAGAATTGTTCAAAAACTCTTTGTGGAAAGGAATCTCACTCTGGCATTGATGCATCACTACACCAGCATACTGCCCATGTTCAAAAGTTTTGTTCTCACTTTTGAACAGAAGGAACCTATGATCCACAAAGCACATGACAGCATCACTGACTTGTTCAGACAATTTCTTGCATGCTTTATTAAGCATGAAGGTGTGAGTGAATTAACAGCCAGGCAGCTTGCAGAATTGGACATCAGTGAAAACTTGTTGAAGTGCTCACAGGTCTATGTAGGAAAGGCCTGTGAGAAGGAACTGCTCAAAATGAGTGCGGAAGCTGCACGTTCATTTCTCTCTAAAGTGAGAAGTGCTTATCAGTCTGCTGCGCAATATCTTCAAGTGAAGCTGCCCCTGAAAAATAAACTACTTTCACTCTTGTCGGCCATAGATCCTAAGGCACAAGGGTATGCTGTAACCTGTGAATGCTTGAAAAAACTTCCTGAGGAAATGAAAGTGAATTTCTCACCATCTGAAAAGGACCAGTATGACTTGCAAGCATCTGCTCTGCAGCTAGATAAATCTTTGCCTTCAGCAGAGGAGAGAGTTAATAAATGGTGGGCAGTAGTGCTTAAGAAATATCCATCTCTAAGGCCTGTCATGTCAAGAGCACCGAGTATATTCACAGGACCAAGGATTGAACAGTTTTTTAGCATGATGAATAATGTAATCAACAAAACTACAAACAGGCTCAACATAGACACCTTCAATGCTATCCAAACAGTCAAATTTGACCTTTTGTCCACAAGCCAAACATCTATCCAAAGGTACCACAGGAAGGACAAATTGACTTCTCCTGTTGATCAGTCAGTAGCTTTTCATCTACGTACTGCATACAGTCGACGTAAATGTACTGTGAAAAGAAAGCAATCTGAGCAATCAAGTGCAAGCTCAGGAGCTCCAGCCACAAAGAAAAGGAATAGAGATCAAACTCCAAAGCCAACTGTTCACGAACTTGCAAAAAAAGCCAAGGAGCGTATCTATGAGCAGAGGAAAGTCAGGAAACAGTCAAGTCTTCTCAAGCAGAGAAAGAAATAGGTAACTCAAGGTACATTAAAACCCTTCCAATTTAGTCTCATCAGGTTGGGTCTTTACATGTAATTTGCATTGTTAGAATTGTTGTCCCCGCCGAACAAGTTCGAGCAGGGGACTATGAAACGGGCTCCGTACGTGTGTGTGTCCGTGTGTCCGTCTGTCTGTCCGTCCGTCTGTCTGTGCGTCCGTGTGTGATCAAAATGTTCAATTTGCTACTTCTCTGTCATTTCTGAGCCGATTTTGATTCTGTTTGCTTTATATGAGAGCACTACATGGGAGCTTTGAAACTTCTACACAGAATTTCAGTTGTGACCTTTGACCTTGATCTTTGACCTATATTGTACATTGGCTACAAAATGCTACTCCTTCGCCATTTCTAACCTGATTTCGATTCCGTTTGCTTTATGTGATGGCACTAGGTGAGGGCTTCAAAACTTCTACACAGAATTTTGACCTTTGACTTCTTTGACCTTGATTTTTGACCTATATTGTACATTTTGCTACAAAATGCTACTCCTTTGCCATTTGTAACCCAATTTCATTTCCGTTTGCTTTATGTGATGGCACTACAGTCTGTAGGTGAGGGCTTCAAAACTTCTACACAGAATTTTGACCCTGGACTTCTTTGACCTTTGACCTCGATTTTTGACCTATATTGTACATTGGCTACAAAATGCTCCTCCTTTGCCATTTCTAACCTGATTTCGATTTCGTTTTCTTTAAGTGATGGCACTAGGTGAGGGCTTCAAAACTTCTACACAGAATTTTGGCCTTTGACTTCTTTGACCTTTGACCTTGATTTTTGACCTATTTTGTACATTGGCTACAAAATGCTACTCCTTCGCCATTTCTATCAAAACCCGATTTCGATTCCGTTTGCTTTTTGTGATGGCACTAGGTGAGGGCTTCAAAACTTCTACACAGAATTTTGACCTTTGACTTCTTTGACGTTTGACCTTTATTTTTTTCCGATATTGTACATTTTGCTACTAAATGCTACTTCCGGCGGGGACATATTTTACGCACCGTGTAATTTCTACTTTTCCTTGTTATCAAATATCATAAAAATGTTTCATTTTATCAAAATGTTATCATTTTATCAAAATGTTATCATTTTATCAAAATGTTATCAATGTTAGAATTGTTATCTAATGTTATCAACTCTAGTATGTCTTCTTTCACCTTTTGACAGCATTAGACTTGAAATGTACATCTTAATTCCCCTTTCATTATCTGGATCACACATTAATTTATCTCAAATTTATCTGGAAAGTGGCTCAATTACCAAAAATATTACCCATAAACTAGGAATAAATTTTAGGGAAAAAAGTCCCTCAAATATGCTCAGATTGCAGGAGAGAGCATCTAGAACCCCAAAGCTTCCAGGGCCCTTAAGCGGGCCCTGGACCCCGGCCGATGGGACTTCGCGCTCGTGATGTGCGCTTCGCGCACATTTTAGCTCACCAAATTTTTTTCAGGCCCTAGAGCCATTTGCCACTGGCATCCCTGCATTCATGCCTCACCCTGCCAAGTATAGTGTGTTTGAAGGGGTTCTGTGTCATTCTGCGTATGAAACAGCAAACGTTTTATTTTCGCCATGGCTGTTTCTCTATGCGTAGCCATGGGTGATGGGTGTTGTTGGCATCTGGGCAGTAAAGAACCGAGTACAGTATTCATCGCATAATCGGGCATCTGATAATCGGGAACCTCGCTTAAATGACATATGCTTCCCAGAAACATTTCCAATGCATGTTATTTTCACTGGATAATCGGGCGGGGACCTCTGATAAACGAGACAATTTTGCTTCAAGCGATCTTTGATTTTGTTGATATTTTACACAAAAAATCTACCAAAATACCACAACAATATTTCAAAGATTCCCTATCAGTTGTCGTTTTCATCGAACTTACAAAGCAAGCTTCGGACTGGTGTGTTTTGACCTCCGTCCATCCAGTACACGTACATACATTGTACATAGCCATGAAAGCGCCGTGTATAAGTATCCATGCCATTGCGAAACACATGCTTTCGCGAACGTTCTTCTCCCCTACATAAGCAAAACTATGTGCTCGCTTGCAATTCCTACTCAGAGAGTTGACAGAAGAAGAACCCGGTTGCGATTACTCTACAGTACATCATTGCGAGAATGCAGTGAGAGCTAGAGGGTCGCGCCGAGGGGTAGCGTGGATGTGTGTGTGTGTGTGTGTGTGTGTGTGTGTGTGTGTGCACTACATGTACATGTCGTATGCCGTTAGTGTATGGTAAGTGCTCATCGCGAAATCGGGCACCCCGCTTAAAGGGGCCGTGTTTGCTACTCCCAACCTGTTCCGAGTATGCGATGAATACTGTATCATGCTATAATCCCCCCGAGTTAAGTGCTAAGCGTTCAATTTGATATATCTTTCTTCTTTATCATATGTCAATCACTGCTGATGGAATTACAGAATTATGTTATGACACGATTCACTTATAAAGCAAAGTTTATGCACTATATACAAGTAATGGTGCTTGAGTCCTACCATTGATTTCAGAGGCAAAATTATGGTATGCCTATATGTATGGGCGTCATTGATTTAGAATTAATGAGAGAATATACTTTACTCCTTCGACTTCTAACTGTTCCCTTTGATTATGTGTCGATCATGGGTGATTGTCATAAATTATCATTCACGTATAAGCTTACGTTCCATACTCTTGGTTCGAAGAGACTTATAGTTACGTGGTTAAAGGTGCTGTCTCTTTCGCCGGAGCCGTACGTTTGGGCCCATGAAGCTGCAAATAATAACCTCATAGGATGCAAAGCAAAAACAGTTTTTCTTTTGTTTTGTTTTTCTTTAGTTGAGGTACTTTCGTCCAGGTATAAATCACATTCTCATGTAAACAGACACACTCGCTCTATATCCCTTTGTTTTGTATTGGAGGCTTCATTGCTTTTACTGCTGATAAATCTCACAGGCTTGTAGCTGTAAGAGCTCTCCAAACTGATCATATTATCTAATGACAAAAAGATTAGAAATATTCATATTGGTTATGAAAATAAGGGTCAAAGGTCATATTTTAAAATGTTCATAACATGAATCCCCACCTCAACCAGTACTGTACAGTCCCTTTAAAGGGAAGGTAAACCCAAAGATCAATGTGGATTGAGTGAAAGCAGCAACATTAGTAGAACACATCAGTGAAAGTTTGAGAAAAATCGGACAATCGATGCAAAAGTTATGAATTTTTACAGTTTTGGTGTTGGAACCGCTGGATGAGGAGACTACTAGAGGATATGACGTATGAGTGGACAACAATACAAAGAAAATATAAAGGATATTCAACAAAAATTCACTTTTCTAGAATTATGAAAGAACAGTGGACCAACCGCTTTCAGAAAGCAGGGGGAATAATTGCTACCCTTAACTTATGTCAATATCAAGTTGATGGAATTTGTAATTTTCATGAAAATGGATTTTTGTAGTATTTTCTTTATATTTTCTTGATATTGTAGTCCACTCATACGTCATAACCTCTAGTAGTCTCCTCATCCAGCGGTTCCAACACCAAAACTTTAAAAATTCTTAACTTTTGCATCGATTGTCCGATTTTTTTCAAACTTTCACTGATGTGTTCTACTAATGTTGCTGCTTTCACTCAATCCAAATTGTTCTTGGGGTTTATCTTCCCTTTAAGGTAAATCATGCAAAGATATTGAGAATTTGGCACCATCTGCCATTATGCAAATTACCAGTGAATATAGCTACTGTAACTCCCTCAGTTTTTGAGCATTTGATTTGAGGTTTTGGCATATTTGACCGATGTAGATTTCAGCTGAGCATAATACAACTTTCAACAATGCTTAATAATGTGTTGCCGTGGTAACAGCATTTTTTCAATATAAAGCATGCATAAATATTTTGAATTGAGCAAACTCCCTCAGTTTTTGAGCATTTGACTTGAAATTTGGCACATGTAACTGGAATAATATGTAGATGTGTGAACTTTATCTTTCATCATTGTTGAACAATTAGTTGCCATGGTAGCAGCATTTCTTAACCCTAACCAGACCAGGCTTTTTGGGGTGTTCTGTGGCTGGGGGAGGGTTGATTCAACCCCCCCCCCCCGACATCTCGGCTGTCGATCACGCAATCGCCATGAAAATTGGCACATGCATTACCTGTGGCATAATCTACAAAACTATATAAAAAGAAATTTACATTTTCATTATATCAATTAATTATGCTAATATATGCATAAAATCATACATTTTGCTCTAAATCAGAAAGTAAAGCTCCTAGAATTCTAATTTTTGGCTACATTCTTTGTAGCATTCCTAACAATCTGGTATCAAAATCAATTTCTTATGTATTTTATTGTATTATGAATTTCTTATGTATTTCTTTGTTTTTTTCAACCTTTGTTATATTTTTTTTTGCAAAATTTATGACAGAACCTATTTCAAGCATAATCATGCTGAAATTAATTGATTTCAGCCTATGAAAGTGAAAATATCTTTACAAATACTAATAAGATGAGAAAACTCCATTTGCATAGACTTTATACACAAAATCACGTTTTTGAGCCATTTTCGGTCTGACAGGCATGTATAAAAGGACATGCAGCGTCGTAACGGTATGCGCGAGACTTGAAAGGAAAAAGTCAGCGAATGGCGCGGTCAAAATCGCACAGCAGAAAAGTGGCGAAAAAATGTCGGCCTTAGGGTTTAAGACACATAGACCCATAGTGGTTTAGTCGTATGCATCCGCACGCAGATGGCGCAAGTTTCCTACAGAGACCTATGCTATCGACTCCTCTTTAGCGCTTCCACTTAGACCCATTTCCATGAGTCCGAAGAAGTCTGACTCACTGTAGTCAGTGGTCCGATCACAGTTCGGATCATGATTCGGCTGATTGTGACAGCTTTAGCAAACTTCTTCTGTGACATCATACTATGAAGCACACACCCTGGCATCACTACAGACTACGTGATGCCCAGAAGGCAACGTTACCTAGCAACACCTACGCGCTTTACTCTTGATGACAGCTCAACTTCAGCAATCTTCATATCAAAGCTAACATGATTGGCACTATCATCCAACAGCACCCCCGCAACTTCCGGGTCTACGTGTTTTTAACCTGTTGATGACGAGTCCGGAGTATACTAGGGCAGGGGTCTATGGGAAATGCGTGCTGTAGCAAAATCAGCCCGTCCTTAACAGGTTAATGAAAATCATACAAAATATTGTGGATATGTGGTTGAACATGATTGATGAATTCCATCAACTGTTACGTCAGGCAAACCTATGCATCATGTCACTTTGTAACCAAGTGAAGTGCCTAACCAACTGAGAAAAGGTGATTTGTACCCATGTGCACATGAGCTAACTCCAAACTGGCTTAAATGTGAAACTGTCTTCTCACATCAAGACATACAGTATACCTATTGGGAGAACTATGCGATATGGCAGAGGCATGCCAGTCACCATAACGACATTTCTAGGTGTTTTTTTTTTCTTTTAATAGAGATGACAATGTGTGGCTTAGCTCGGGAAACTAAGACCCCATTTACAGTGCGGGGCTGGGCCGAGCCGCGGCCGAGCCACGGCCGAACCCAGCCTCAATTGCAAGGCCGGGCCCTGCAATTTTTTCCGTTTACACTGCCGGGCTCGGCCGCGCTTTTGATTCAAACCTTTCAATATTTTGTCGTAGTGGCGCTCTGCTTGTAAACAAACGCAATTTGGTATTGTCTGGTTTCATACCCTTTGCCAACTGAATTCCGTGGCGACAAAGTCGCCGTTCGGGTAAAGGCCTTTGCCGAAGGAAAAAATCCTTTGCAGGACAAAACCACCTTAAACTATACTAGTTTTCGACGTTGAGGAGGTTAATATCCTGAATAGCGAAAGAGTACAGGCAGAGGGTTTGGAAGATAGGCTAAAATTGGCCGCGCATTTGGCCCAGTTTGCGTGTACACTGAGAAAAGGCCGGGCTCGGCCGCGGCTCGGCCGTGGCTCAGCTGCGGCCGAGACCACCTCCAGAGCGTGGCCAAACGCGCATTTGGCCTTTTGCGCGTTTACACTGAAATGAAGGTGGGCTCGGCCGCGGCTCAGCCACGGCCGAGCCTCGCACTGTAAACGGGGTCCTAGACTGTCTCAGTTATTTTTTTAAAAATCCAGGTGTTTGTCTAGGAATTTACCTGTGCCAGCATACATGCATCATGTGCGATGTGATATGCAGTTCACATGCTGCAGATTTTATTGTGGTAACATGACTTTGGCATGGCGTGCAAACACTCTATTTTTTTTTTTATGCCTCTGCCATGAAGTGGAGCTGGAGGCATTGTTTTCAGGTTGTCTGTCCTTCTGTCCGTCCGTATTCAATTTTGTGGACAGCGTAACTGAAAACCATTTGAGGTATCCCAATGAAACTTGGCATGTATATATATATGAGTGGGCAAAGTTGTGCCTATCAACTTTTGGGTGCACCTGCTCAAGGTCAAAGGTCAAGGTCAATTCTCAAAATTTCCCTATTTCCCCAATATCTATGCAATGCCCAAAGGTATTTTCTTGAAACTTGGTGTATTCTCTGTATAAAGATTGAATCCATGAGGTCAAAGGTCAGGTGAAAATGTCAAAATTTCACTTTTTTTCTCCATATCTCTGTAATGGTTCAAGGTTCAGTTATGAAACTAAGTACATATGCATGTACTGACTAGCAGTGATTATCTTGGGAATTTAGGGGGCCATGGGGTCAAAGGTCAAGGGTCGAGGTCAACTTCTCAAAATTTCACTATTTCCTTCACATCTCTCAATGCCTGAAGGATTTTTCTTGAACCATATTGTATACATGTATTACATGTAGAGATTCTCTGGGAAGGTTTTTAAATCCTTATATCCTCAAATGCCTGCTCTTTTTTAGACGATATAGCCATTAAAGGGGCTGTACAGTACTGGTTGAGGTGGGGATTCATGTTTATTTACATTCCCAAGTGAGATAATGAGAAATCTCTTATGAAATATGAAAGAGCATGTAATTTTAAGAAGGATTCAACTTTTATTTGATGAAAATTGGTTTTCAAATGGCCGAGATATCCAAAAAAGTGATAATGATAAAAGACTACAGGCCACAACTTTATTGGGATCTTTTTGTTTCACCTTGTTTTTGGATATCTCGACCACTTTAAAACCGATTTTCATCAAATAAACTTTTGATACCCATTAGAATTGCATGCTCTTTGACATCTTATAGAGTGGTTTCTGAATATCTTGCAAAACGTTAAAAGCTAAATTCTCACCTCAACCAGAACTGTACCCACCCTTTTATTAATGTCAAACTTTGTGTTGCCAGGAAAGTGAATACTCAACACATTTGTGACAAACATGTCATTTTGGTATTTTGCCAGTTATGTGAAATTGTCATTACACATTGTCAAGATTTACTGTAAACTCTTATTAGGAAAAGCATGCATTGTGGTGGAGGCATACCAGTTGCCATGGCGACATTTCTTCTTCTTTTTTTTTTAAATCTAAGGTAACTTACCTGAAAAGAGATGTGCAGTTCTCCCATGCTAACTTGTGTAATGGAACAGTCCAGTCACATTCCTTCCCCTTTCTATATGATCAGAGGTAACATACCTGGCAATGAGATAGCAGAGGGGGACACACTGGTGGACTACCTTCCTCCCTTCCCAGCCAGGGGCACAGGCTATCACCGCTATGTCTTCATCCTCTTCAAGCAGGAGGACAGGATAGATTACAGCAGTGAGAGGAGACGGTTGCCATGGTGAGGGACTCACATTAACTGATGCTTCTATCTCAATGAGAGCTGTCCATGAGACTTGACAAACATTGTATGTGGCAGATTTTCCACAGACTGTTTCAAGACAAAATTAAGGGAAAGGTCGGGTCTTAACTTTGTCTGAGACATACTAGAGTGTGATCTAAAGGTGATTTTTGCCACATTGTCACCATGCTTGGGATGCTGTGGTTTAGGATGGGGTATGTAGTGACTCTTTAGCAAGAAGTATGCCTTCTGAAAATACTCTCAGGGCTTAACAGACAGACAGACACACACACACACACACCCATGCAAACAAGAACAAAATCTATTTGAAAAGTAGATAGAAAAAAGTAGTTATACTTCAGGATATGTACTAAGCAAATCAGAGTAATGTAACTTGTGTTTTTGTGTATCATGCTCACTTTCAACAGTTTCTGGAACCTATTCCGGGAGTTTAGTGTGTCAGATAGATTGTAGTCAACTCATGTAGTTGTAAGTGATGTTGTGTCATACACATTGGCAAATTACATAATTTGTTTAAAGTCCCAGTTCTGCACTGTAATCTGAACAAGTAGGGTACTGTGATTTGGCTGGTTCATTTCAAGACTAGCAAATATTCTTAGATTCTGAGCGTGACTCTTGTGCAGAAACAAGAATCATTCTCGTTACACTTAAACCCCATTTACACATGGGCCGGCTTTATCGAGTCGGCCTCACGCCGGCGTCTAGCCGCCTCCAAAAAATGTCGAAGGTGTGTTTACACATAGCAGAAAGGTCAGCTGGACGCCGCCTTGAAGTCGGCTTGACTACCCCCTGTTTACACATACAGCGGCTTGGCCGGTCTGCGTGGCAAGGCTTTCATGAGTCTCTTTATCTTATTTCTTTTCACGCAGACATCGTGTACGATCTTAAATCCTGTGATTTTCATTATGCGATTTTGCCACTAATATAGTACTTCAGCGCTTTTCACTTATCTGTTCTCCTTTTACGGACGCGTTGTCTTCATAGCTATAAAGTTCATACAAAGTAAACAATACAAACCTTTCAAGTTAGACTCTACACAAACGCAAAAAAAAAAAAGAGATACAGAACGACTGAATAAGCAGAAAACTCAGCAGCGTAGTTCAGGACTCCAGTGAAGCAAAATTAATCACAAAACAAAAACACTTATTTGATTATTTGTATGAGCAGTTGGTCATTCGGCGTTCAGATTTCTGACGAGCAATACCGAGGTCAACAAATTCACGAACGATGACGTATCCGCACTATTGCACAATCCCGTGGCGTGATGATCACGTGACTCTGGAAAAACAGCGTCAGTCCGCTTTGTGTTTACACATACCTGAAGGCGGTGTGAGACCGCCTTGAAGCCGACCTCAAACCACCTCCAGAGGTGGACCGAAACTTTGGCGGCCTTAAGCCACCATCAGTCCACTTGTGTTTTTACACATACATTCGAGGCGGTGTGGGGCCGGCCTCACACCGGCGTCAGTCGTATGTGTAAATGGGGTCTTAGTGTCCATGTGTTTCACATGGCATATGTAGCTAAGATAGAGAGAGGAAAGAATGGAAACACTAAAGTATGAAGATGGTAAAGTTTAAATGATTGCATTTCATTTAATGCCAATGAGTGGATGGTGAGGGAATGGGGAGCGCTATGGCAAAGTGGATAAGACTCCCGGATCCTAAACAGAGAACCTGAATTCGATTCCCTCCCAGTGTGTATAGGTCCTTGGACAAGAAACTTTTACCCACAATGTCCCTCTCGACCCAGGTGTATAATGCTAGGGTAATAATTATGGCAGGGCCCTCTGGTAGAACAGTGGCAACACTAAAGAGGCTACCCTGAATAAGATTATTATTATTATTATTATTATTATTATTCAATTCAATTTAATTCACTTTATTGATAATCATAAAAATAGAAATATATACAGTATAAAATGTATCGGGGAGTTCACAAAGAAAGCCAAAGGCTTGAGACAAGTGATCCCCTTTGTAGCAGAGTTGGATACATAAGAATATACATGCAAATGCAGATTCAGAGTTACATTCAGAGTACTTAATGACAGCTACAGGTTACATAGACAAATAAAATTAAATAAAAGACATATGCTACTACATTACACAAATAAAACAAACAGACAGAGCAAAACTAACAAAGATGCGACTGATACAATTGAATAGGCATTTAAAAGATATTTTTATGCCTCCGCCACGAAGTGGTGCCGGAGGCATTATGTTTTCGGGTTGTCCGTCCGTCCGTCCGTCCGTCCGTCCGTCCGTCCGTCCGTCCTTCCGTCCGTCCGTCCGTCCGTCCGTCCTTCCGTCCGTCCGTAATGAATTTTGTGGACAAGGTAACTATCAAAACCTGTTGAGGTATCCTAATGAAACTTGGCATGTATGTGTATGAGGGGGTGAAGTTGTGCCTATCAACTTTTGGGTGCACATGCTCAAGGTCAAAGGTCAAAAGGTCAAGGTCAAATATATAAAATTTCACTATTTCCACCATATCTAGTGAATGCCTGAAGATATTTTCTTGAAACTTAGTGTATACATGTATTACCCAATTAAGATTCTCTGGTGAAAGTTTGGGTCATGAGGTCAAAGGTCAAAGGTCAAAAGGTCAGGGTCAAATACATAAAATTTCACTATTTCCACCATATCTATTGAATGCCTGAAGAGATTTTCTTGAAACTTAGTGTATACATGTATTACCCAATTAAGATTCTCTTGTGAAAGTTTGAGTCATGAGGTCAAAGGTCAAAGGTCAAAAGGTAAAGTAAAAATATTAAAACTTCTTTTTTTTCTCCGTACCTTGGAAAATTGTTCAAGGTATCTTCATGGAACATAGTATATATATATGTACTGACTGGAAGTGATTATCTAGAGAATGTAGGGTTCATGGGGTCAAAGGTCAGGGGTCAAAGGTCAAGTGCAAGACTTCAAAATTTTACTATTACCCTCATATTTATGCAATGCCAGCAGGGTTATTTTTTTACACTTGGTGTATGCGTGTGTAACCTAATAGAAATTCTCTGGAAAGTTTTTTTTTTTCTCTTTTTGCCTCAAAGGTCAAAAGGTCAAAGATCAAGTGAAAGTGCTGAACTAACTTTTTCCTCCATATCTCTGAAGTGGCTCAAGTTACCTTGAAACTTAGTACATATTATGCATGTTCTACCTGAAAGTGATTATCTTATGAATTTTAGGGTCAAGGGCCAGATGAAAATGGTAACAATTTACTATTCAATTCAGAAATTGCACTTTTTCTCCACACCTGTACCTTGAAAATTACTCAATGCCTAAATGTATGAATGGGTCAAAGTCAAGTTAAAGTCCTTAAATCCCTAGATACATGCTCTCCTATTCATCCAATTAAACCTACGTCAAGGAAGGTGAACATTGACAAACTTGTCATTCCAATATTTTACCAATTTTGTGAAAATGTAATCACACAGTGTCCACATGTACTATCTAGACCTATTGGGAAAATCATGCATTATGGCGGAGGCATACCAGTCGCCAAAGCGACATTTTTCTAGTTTATATCTAGACTTAAAAGCACTTCGAGTGGATACATTCTTAAAATTTGAATCTAAATCATTCCAGAACTTTTTTTGTTTTATGCTCAAGCGACAAAATGGCAACACAATATTATCCTTATTTCGAGTTTCAATGTTGTGTAATGTACAATTCAGTGTAAAACAACCATCAAAAATATCAGGTAAAATTGCATTCGAATATTTATACATAAAAAGACCAAGCTTGAGTGAGACACTGTCAGACAGTGTGAGAGTATTCAATCTTTTAAAAAGTGAAGCGGTGTGGTCAAGAGGGTTGGCGTTTGAACAAATTCGAATTGTTTTTTTCTTTAGAACAAATAAATGACACAAATTAGTTAAGCTTGTTCCAGACCATACAAGACTACAATAATCAAAATGAGGCAAGATAAAGGCATTATACAACATAAAAAGAGTATGTAACGGCAGTATTGAACGGAGCTTATGCATTATACCGATAGAGATACTAATCCTCCCATAAATACTATTCACATGTTTAGTCCAAGTCAATTTATCATCATTAATATCTCCTAAGTAATTAATACTATCGACTTGATCAATAATTTGATCATCTATCTTAATTTCTGAATACGAAATCAATGAAACATCTTATCGAAAACCTCTGTTAGAGCTGTATATCATATATTTTGTCTTATCAACATTTATCTGTAGCTTATTCGCTCGGAGCCAGTCACAAACGTATATCATTTCAGTGTTAACAGTACTATACAAAGTATTTACATCTCTATGTGAAAACAATATATTTGTATCATCTGCATGTATACAGAATGAATCGTAAAAATTTTTATGTATTTATTATATCATTAACGTATACCAAGAAAAAAAGAGGGCCCAAAATACTGCCTTGAGGCACCCTACACGTTAAAGGTAAAGTACTAGAGTCTGTGCCATTAATACATGTGAACTGTTTACGATCTGTAAGATAATCCCTGAACCAACTGAGGGGTACACCTCATTATTATTATTATTATTATTATTATTATTATTATTATTATTATTATTATTATTATTGGATATGTTTGCTGGACAGTTGATGGAGTCCATTCAGTGCACATCAGATCTCTGTGACCTTTTGCTTGATTCAAACTATTTTTTGATGTCATTGTACAGTCACAATCTACAAGAAAGAACGTTCAGCACACTTGAGTTCTACCGCTTGCATCAGGATCACATCACCCCAACCGGTCTGGGCTTCTTTCAGAGCCGATGGGATCCATCTGTTCAACAGACCTTCCATCAGACTCTGGGTAGGGTGGCTGTAAGACCTTGTCAAATTTTTAGCTTACCTAAACTGAAAGCTCAAGTGAGCTATTGCGATCACTCATCACTCTTCATCTGTCATGTGTTGTCTGTCGTCCGTGAACTTTTTGCATTTTTATCTTCTTCTTGAAAACCCCATGACGGATTTTCACCAAACTTGGCAGTTAGCATCCCGATGAGGATAGGATTTCAATTTGTTGCACCATGCCGTCCTGGGGGCCCTAGGGGAGCCTCAACCCCCAAATCTATGGAATCTTTAAAAATCTTTTTTTCTCTAGAATCAGGAGTGATATAGTTAAGTTAATACTATGATTTGGTACAGTGATGACTGTAGTTTCAAGTTTGTTCATGGCAAATCCAGGGGTACCCATCCCTTGGGACGTAAATTGTTCATTTTCATATTATTCTTGAAAACCCTAGGACGGATTTTCACCAAACTTGGTGGGTGGCATTCCCAGAGGATAGGATTTCAAATTATTCAAATGGGCACCATACCTTCCCTTGGGTCCCCAAGAGGGGCCCAAACCCCTCCACATTAAGAATCTTTGAAAATCTTCTTCTAGAACCAGAAGTGATATAGCTACGTTAATACTATGACAAAGTACATTAATTACTGTAGTTTCTAGTTTGTTCATGGTGGATCAATGGGTGCCCCCCCCCCCCCCCCAAATTCTTGGCAAACTTGGCAGGCAGGTGACATCCCTGGGGGATAGGATCTAAAATCATTCAAATGGACACCATACCTTCCCTAGGGAGAAAACTCAAATTTGGGACCTAAATTTTACATTTAATCTCCTTCTTGAGAATGCATGGACAAACTTTCACCAAACTTGGCTGGTATTATCTCTATTGATTGAATACATATTTGTACAAATGGGCACCATTCCCCCACCTGGAGGTCCTCTGGAGCACAGATGGACTAAAGTGGGGGGGGGGGGGGGTCAGACAAAGCCCCCAAATTAAGGTATCTTTACAAATATCTCTAACCGTAAGTGATAAGCTAAGGTAGTTTTATGTGCAATGTAGATTAGTGACCATAGTTTTTGAGCTTGTTTGTGATCAGGTCAGGGGAATGAGCAATAGTTGAGGGGGGGGGGGGGGTGATAGGATATTTTTACCACATTTGGCAGGCATTATTGCCAGGGTGATAGAATATGTATCTGTGCAAATGACCACCATTCTCATGGGGGGGGGGGATAGGCAAAGCCCCCAAATGTAACAAATCTTCACAAGTCTTCTATGTAGAACCAGAAGAGTAAAGGCTATGAGTAAGTAGATTGGTGACTGTAGTTTATAGTCTGTGCATGGCAGATCCAGGGATGGGCTGGAGGGGGGGGGGGGGGGGGGGGAGGGTGGGAGGGATTGGGAGCAACACATATTCTTCTCCTTCTTGAAAACACATGGTCAAGATTGTCACCAAACCCAGCAGGTTGTCACAAGGGTGACAATTTATATAATGAATACAAGGATCCCAGAACCTTTTAATTAAAACAAAAAATTAAATGATAATAAAAATTAATTGTTAAAAACTGGAAATACTCAAGAGTAGATAGATTAGTGAGTGCATATTCAAGGTTTTTTTATGTTAATTGCCATAACAATATTCTTATTCTTATATTGTAGATAAGTGCTATTTTCCCTCAGTATTTTTTCTTCATGTAATTTTGTGTGATGTCATTTTGTTTATTATTTTGTTACCTGAATTGCAAAATGCTTTCATTGACCTGAAATGTAATCACCGATTTTATGTTTCTGTTCTGTACAGATATGAGGGAACCAGTCTTTGAATATGATCACCCAAAGCAGTATAAGGCACCGCAGGTGAAATGGCCGCACAAAAAACCACTGCAATACCTCAACAAATTCCTTCCCAAGGAGTGAAATGCTTTCAAAGGGAAAGAGTAAAAAACTTCTGCTTGTGCATTTCCTACATGGTTATTACCTGTGAGACACACAGACTTTGATTTTGCTGGCAGTAAGTCTTGTACTCTGTGCAGCTTTTATGTGCCCAGAAGCTTGTTATAAAGCATATCAAAGAATTGTAGCCTTATTGCCAGGATGAACTTGAACTGTGCTGTTGCATGGTCATATTGCCAACTTTGGAAATTGTATACATGTACATGCATCCCTCAATTTCCATGTGCCTATGTGATAGGTAGAGGCAATAACATTGAAGTACATTGAGTATCATCCTGTACTTTTAGGCCCATTAAAGGCGAGGTAGTCAGGAATGCAAGAATTTTCTTGACTCAACGAAATTCAGTTAAAGTGAACAAAATATGTATTTCTAAGCTAATAATGAACTCATCAAACTATTTACAACTGTAGTACATAACATTATATTAAATGGGTTAGTCCAATACCGGTTAGTGATTGGCTAAACACAGTCACGTGATGGAGGTACATTCGTTATGTTCGCCCATGGGCGAACATTCTTGTTATGTTCTCCCATGGGAAAACATTTTCACGTAACAAATACCCGCACACACAGTGAATTTGGCTCTGGATCAAGTGTGTTGTGCGCGTGTTGGACCTTTATGCTAAGCGTACCATGATATCATCAATAAGGTACAGTGTATGGTTTGATGCGCCACTTTCAGAACGTGAAATCAATTGATAATGATGGTACTGTAGTATTTGACTAACCCATATAATATAATAGATGATGACTTTTGTTGTCGGGAACATACCAAATGTTGGACCCTCAGGGTTTGAAATGCTATTTCGGGAGGCTATAAGTCCCGAGACAAAGTCGAGGGACTTATAACCTCCCTCAATAGCATTTCAAACCCTTCGGGTGGAACATTCGGTATGTTCCCTTCCCCGCCAGTCATCATCTATATAATATTCAGTTTTCCTGTGGGTGTGCAAATGTACACATTTTGCGTAGAAATAGAAAAGGGGGAGGGGGGAATAGAAGAACATTCCACTAGATTACAATAATAAAATTCCTATTGATTCCTACCATACATATGGGAATCAAAGTGCCAGTCAATATCAGCCAAAGAATCAGTTGCACCTTTCTTACAACAACATGCATAAATTGGTTGGTAGTACGCTTGACTGGTCTGGATGCTGCAGATGTGTAACTTTCATTCACTGGAAAGTGATTGTTGCCTCACTGCTTCATGTGTGCAACATGCATGTTTGTGTCTGCCATGTATTTATACCCCCACCCACACATAATGTGTGGAGGAGGGGGGGGGGGTATATAGGAATCACTCTGAGGTCGGGTGGCCGGTCGGGCGGGCGGTCTGTTGCAAAATCTTGTGGATCGAACTCCTCTCAATTGACCCCAAATTTGGCATGTGTGACCGCTATCAAAGGTAGATGTGCAAGACACCTTTTTCGTTAGTATCGCCGTAATGCGTTGCCATGGCAAAGGCATATTTTCATAAAAACTTGTGGATCGAACTACTCTCATTTTTTGAGCAATTAACCCCAAATTTAGCATGTGTGACCGCTATCAAAGGAAGATGTGCAAGACACCTTTTTCGATAGTATTGCATGATGAGTTGCTATGGCAATGGCATATTAAAAAAAATCTTACAAGATGTTGTGGATGGAACTCCTCTCCCATTTTTTGAGCAGTTGACCCCAAATTTGGCATGTGTGGCCGCTATCAAAGGTAGATGTGCAAGACACCTTTTTCATGAGTATTTCATAATGCGTTGCCATGGCAATGGCAGATTTTCATAAAATTCCTACAAATTGTTGTGGATCAAACTACTCTCAGTTTTGTAGCAATTCAATTTGAATTTTGGATATGCGTCAATGTAATGTATAGTTGTGCAAAATACATTTGATGTGTGTGTTAATAAATCTGTTGCCATGGCAACAGCAGTTTTTTTTTTAGCAATCATACAAAAATGTGTGGATTAACCTAACTCCTTCAGTTTTTAAGCATTTGACTTGAAAATTAGCACATGTGACCACTATGGTACATAGATGTACATACTCTTTCGTCATTGTTGATCAATGCGTTGCCATGGTAACAGCATAGTTTGAATGAAAATCATACGGAAATATTGCGGATTCCCAGTTAACTCCCTCAGTCTTAGAGCATTTGACTTGAAATTTGGCACACATGACCACTATAGTATATTGATGTGCAAACGTGATCTTTCGTCAGTGGTGAACAATGCGTTGCCATAGTAACAGCTTTTTTTTTTTACCAAAAAGCATACAAAAATATTGCGGATCCTGCCAACTCCCTTAGTCTTTGAGCATTTAGCTTGACATTTGGCACACATGACCATTATGGTATGTAGATGTGTAAACATAATCTTTTGATAGTGGTGATCAATGTGTTGCCATGGTAATGGCATATTTCAAATGAAAATCATACAAAAATATTGTGGATTCAGTTAACTCCCTCAGTCTTTGAGCATTTGGCTTGAAATTTGGCACATGTGACCACTATAGCGTATAGATGTGCAAACTTGATCTTTCGTCAGTGGTGAACAATGCATTGCCATGGTAACAGCATCTTTTCACTAAAATGCATACAAAAAAATTGTGGATTCAGGTAACTACCTCAGTCTTTGAGCATTTAGCTTGAAATTTGGCACATGTGACCTCTATAGTACGTAGATGTGCATACGTAATCTTTCTTCATTGTTAATCAATGTGTTTCCATGGTAACAGCATATTTTGAATGAAAATCATGCAAAAATATTGTGGATTCAGTTAACTCACTCAGCCTTTGAGCATTTGGCTTGAAATTTTGCACATGTGACCACTATAGCTTATAGATGTGCAAACTTAATCTGTCATTAGTGTTGAACAATTCGTTGCCATGGTAACAGCATTTTTTCACCAAAAAGCATGTAGAGATATTGTGGATTCAGCTAGCTCCCTCGGTCTTTGAGCAATTAGCTTGAAATTTGGCACTCCTGACCACTGTGGTACGCAGATGTGCAAACTTAACCTTTTGTTTTTGTTGATCAATGCGTTTCCATGGTAACAGCATATTTTGAATGAAAATCATACACAAATATTTTGGATTCAAGTAACTCCCTCAGTCTTTGAGCATTTAGCTTGAAATTTGGCACATGCAGCCACTATAGTACAGAGATATGCATACTTCATATTTCATCATTGTTGAACAATGTGTTGGCATGGTAACAGTGCATTTCAAATAAAAATCATACAAACATTTCGATTCTCCTAACTCTCTGTTTTAGAGCATTTTGGCTTCAAATTTGGCACGTGTTGCCTCTTTGTACATTACCTAGATGTGCAAAAAATCTTTTGTCAGTGTTGAAAATGTGTTGCCATGGTAACAGTATATTTTGAATGAAGATGATACACTTATATTGTGAATTCAACTAAGCCCCTCAGCCTTTTAGCATTTGGCTTGAAATCTGGCACATGTGACGCCTATGATATATACATAGTTATGCAAACTTCATTTTTTGGTAATGTCCAACATTGTGTTGCCATGGTAACATAATTTTTAATGAAAGAAATTGTCAGTTTATTTATCTTGCTCACTCAGTTTTTGAGTACTTGACTTGGAATGTGGGACATTTGACTAACAGTGAGCAATACATTTATTCACTGTTGAACAGTGCATTGCCATGGTAATGTGAAGAAAAAAAAATAATCCTGGTTGAGCTAATTCCCTCAGTTGTGGGTGGGGGTATATTAATCACAATGAGTGATAGTTCTAGTTTGTACTAGATAAGCACCTGGTTGTGAATCCTCGAAGAGTGTATTTGAAAGTTGAGCATCCCTCCCCCGTTTTTTTTTTTTTTTTTTTTTTTGGTTATTTCATTGTAATGGACAAAGAAGAAATCTGGTTGGATGTTTCCGAAATTAGCTTGTATTAAAAGAAGCTGTACTGAAAAGAAAAAAGAAAAAAAAAATCGTGCGACATTGTAATCCTGTTTTATGAGTGTTTGATTTATAGGGGTTTATAAGTACTGGAAGCAATGCTGTCCCTGAACTTAACAGCATGGGTTACCACAGAGACAGGACTACATTATACATGTTGTATTGACTGTGAGTAAATGTATACTGTTCAAATTAGCTGAACATCGTGTAATTTGGGGGGGGGGTGTGGAATAGTAGACTTATTGACTAATGTTTATCTCAATCTGGATGTGCACAGTATTGAGAGTCATTTTATCAACCTTCCCACTTTGCCAGACTGTTTGGTTGAGGTGCAGTGAGTGCCAGTCAGAAATCACATTATGAAAGAATTATCTAGTAAAATTCTGCAAACTAATATTATTACCTCTGATTCTCATCGTAACAGACATTTTTGTCATTGATGTTTAAACTTAAAGCCAAAAGTTCTCAGATGCCTGCAGAACTGTCGATCATTGCTCCAAAATGTACCTGCACGTAAGAAATGTGTGGAATAATTCTGTAATACACAATTTCAGTTTGGTAACAATGAAAATGCAAAATATTAACCAAAAAGGTTCACCCGTAGTCCACAATCTCAGAGCTTACCTGATTATGGTTGCTATTTTTGTACATAATTTTTCATAATCGATTATCAATAATGTACAGTTGGACCACAGCAATATCCATCCATCTTCTATGCTAGAATGACTTGCATATAGCTTGTTAGAAAATAAGATTGCAAGGACACAATTGGTCATCACGTAACACTGTACCTGTACACAATGCTGAATGGGAAGGGTTCTTCCGGAATAAAAGTTTCTACTACAATCAAATTTCTACATTTTTTATCTCAAAATACTGCAAAACAACTTATCGTCCTGGCAAATCATGTCAGCCGGGTAAGTTTCATGGTGTGTAGACCTTTTTGATGTATTGCAAGCAAATTCCAAATGGTAAAAGATGAATTTTGAGCCCTTCTGAGAACTGTCTTTTGGCTTTAAGATTTTTGGCAATTCAACTTGATTTGAAAAGTGTACTATGCTAGTTCAACTGTTCCTTGATTTAGAGTAACTCTCCTCCCATTGACTACTAGTAATCTACATTTCATGGTACAGTACGCATGTTGCTGGCAAATCCAGTTCTTTCAAGAGAGAATGTGACATACATTTTTATACAATTTAATAGCAGTACTGTAAAAATGAGGGCAATTTAATGGATTAAATCTTATGTATAGATCAACACAAAGAACTTCTTAAAAAAAGCAGTAACCCAAGAACATTGCTATACAGTACAATGTAGAAATTTCTCCAGATATATATAATTGTGAGTTCCAACGTTTTGTTTCTTGTTCACTTGCTGCACTTTAGTTCATTATTTGCAAAGGAAATTGGCAGGTCTTTAGAACAAAACTTAACAGATGCATCACGCTTTTTAAGTCCATTCACCCTGAAGAATATGTTTTTTGAATAAACAAATGATATAGAGCAAATATATTCATCATTTTGTGTGAATGTGTGTCCATGTTGTTTTGTTTTTGTTTGTGTGTGTATGTGTACGTAAATATGTTTGGGATACAGTTTTACAATTAAGGATTTCTGTATGAAGACGACTCATGAGATTAAGCTTGTGGATTCCGTAGGTTTATTACATCAGTTTTTAGATGATCTACCGTGTGTGTGTATACATGTATTAGAACTGTGTCTGTACATGTAGTATGTGTGTGAGTGTTTGGAAAAAAAAAAAATGTGTCGTGTGCCACTTCATGTGTTTGTTCATGAATGTGTCAAAGATTGATGAGTACTCTTTGTAAGTGTCTTGTACAATCCCCTTCACACAAAACTAAATTGATGGTCAGGATCAGGATAGGCTACTGATACTTCATGTCATGTAGTGGATGATTCTTGGTTGGAATAAACTTTTTCAAATGAGCAAATTTTTGGTTGCTATTGACAAGCCTTTGTCAGGGTACTTGTCGATAGGGTATATAAAATACAAAATTTTAGCCAATTTAAATAGTAGTGCAGAGATGCATATATATGCTTTTATTTTTATTATGCCTCCGCAATGAAGTGTTGCTGAAGGCATTATGTTTTCAGGTTAATTGTCCATTCGTCTGTCCTTCGGTCTGTCCTTCGGTCTGTCCTTTTGTCTGTCCATAATCAATTTTATGGACTAAAAAACTGAGGTGCCCTAATGAAACTTGGCGTGTATCAGTGGGTGAAATTGTGCATACCAACTTTTCGGTGCACATGCTCAAGGTAAGATATCAAGGTCAAATGCTTCACTATTTCCCCCATATTTATGCAATATCTAAAGGTATTTTCTTGATGCTTACTGGATACATGTACTACCCAATAAAGATTCTCTAGAGAGTGTTTTAGGCCCCGAGGTCAAAGGTCAAGTGAAAATGCATGCTAAAATCCCACCTTAATTTCTTCTCCATATCGTGCCAATGTTTCAAGGTATCTTCATGGAACTTCATACATATGCATATACTGCCTGACAGTGATTATCATGGGAATATTATATAGGGTCATGAGTCAAACGTCAAGGGTCAAGGTCAACTCTTCAAAGTGTAACAATTTCCCTCATATCTATGTAATGCCTGAAGTTATTTTCTTGAAACTATACATGTACATGGTATTATACCCAGTAGAGATTCGCCGGGAAAGTTTTTTAGGCCAAGGGTCAAAGGTCAAGCGAAAATGCTAAAATTCTCTCCTCCCTCTATATCTCAATTAGGTACATTATAATGGAACTTAACACATTTATGCATGTACTGCCTGACAGTGATTCTCTTGGGAAGTTTAACGTCAAAGGCCAGGTTAAAATGTAAATTTGTAATGCTGAAATTACACTTTTACGCCATACCTTGAAAATTTCTCAATGCATAGGCCTACACATAAAATGGGGACAAAGGTCAAGTAAAAATCCTCAAATCCCCCAATAACCTGCTCTCCTAACCAATACAGTGCACTCCCGTTACATAAATAATGTATAACGAAATGCTCGGGACCGGCCGTTTTCTTTCGTTATAACGAAATTTCGTTATAACCGAACAAATACAATATATAACAAAAACAAGGTAACCACCACGCATATAATATGTCTGTGGGACCGGCGATATTACCTCGTTATAACCGGTACCTCGTTATAACTGTACGCATCAAAAACAAAGAAAAACATAAGCACGACGTCATAATATAACCATCAATGAAAGTTAAGAACATACTTTGCGTTGTTATTACACAGTTATGGATCATTATTATTTAGAGAATAAAGGGAAATTATTTGTGAATTAGGCGAAAAAGTCGGGGTTGAAATGGGTTAATTCTTTATATTCCGAAAATCTCTTCGCATAATAGTTGCACATTATGCTCTTGAGAAGTATATAGGCCTATATTATATAAAAATCAGATTGTATAAAATGCGTTTGTTAAGTTTTTCTAAACACCAGCGCAAATAAAGTAACATGCATGCGTTGTTTACCGTAACTTGCGAGGTATTTTTACGCTGTTGGTGTCCAGCGGGAATGCGATGATTTCATGAATCATTTCGGCTGTAATCTTATACAATGTATGATCGTTGCGACCGAAAGGATTAAAAATGCGTTGTTTATTTTCTTCCGGAAATCTCTTTGCGTTTTGTACATCCGTTCTTGAAAAATATGCAACAGGATTGAATTTAGAAGGTTGTGATCCTTTTTACGCAAATCTGTACCTCGTAGACCATTCTGAAAGAAAGAAAAATCTTAATTGTGAAATGCGTTGTTCAAAATTGTGATAATGAACAAACCCAAATCTATTCAAATTGTTATCTCATGCGTTTGTTTCTTTTTCTGAACACCGATTAAGTAGCTTAGCATGCGTTATTCAACTATTTTTACGCTACTGACAACCGGTGAGATCGCTATGATTTCAGAGTAACATACATGCGTCGTTTACCGTAACTTGCGAGGTATTTTTACGCTGTTGGTGCCCAGCGGGAATGCGATGATTTCATGAATCATTTCGGCTGTAATTTTATACAATGTATGATCGTTGCCCCCAAAGGGATTAAGAATGCGTTGTTTATTTTCTTCCGGAAATCTCTTCGCATCTTGTACATCCCGTTCTTGAAAAATATGCGACAGGATTGAATTTAGAAGGTTGTGATCCTTTTTAGGCAAATCTGTACCTCGCAGACCATTCTGAAAGAAAGAAAAATCTTCATTGTTTGTAAAATGCGTTGTTAAAATTGTGATAATGAACAAACCCAAATCTATTCAAATTGTTGTCCCCGCCGAACGAGTTCGAGCAGGGGACTATGAAACGGGCTCCATACGTGTGTGTGTCTGTGCGTCCGTCCGTGTGTGCGTCCGTGTGTGATCAAAATGTTCAATTTGCTACTTCTCTGTCATTTATGAGCCAATTTTGATTCTGTTTGCTTTATATGATAGCACTACATGGGAGCTTTGAAACTTCTACACAGAATTTCAGTCGTGACCTTTGACCTTGACCTTTGACCTATATTGTACATTTTGCTACAAAATGCTACTCCTTCGCCATTTCTAACCCGATTTTGATTCCGTTTGCTTTATGTGATGGCACTAGGTGAGGGCTTCAAAACTTCTACACAGAATTTTGACCTTTGACTTCTTTGACCTTTCACCTTGATTTTTGACCTTTATTGTACATTTTGCTACAAAATGCTACTCCTTCGCCATTTCTAGCCCGATTTCGATTCCGTTTGCTTTATGTGATGGCACTAGGTGAGGGCTTCAAAACTTCTACACAGAATTTTGACTTTTGACTTCTTTGACCTTTGACCTTGATTTTTGACCTATATTGTACATTTTGCTACAAAATGCTACTCCTTCGCCATTTCTAACCCGGTTTCGATTCCGTTTGCTTTATGTGATGGCACTAGGTGAGGGCCTCAAAACTTCTACACAGAATGTTGACCTTTGACTTCTTTGACCTTTGACCTTGATTGTTGACTTATGTTGCACATTTTACTACAAAATGCTACTTCCGGCGGGGACATATATTACGCACCGTGTAATTTCTACTTTTCCTTGTTATCCCATGCATTTGTTTCTTTTTATGAACACCGATTAAGTAGCTTAACATGCGCTATTCAACTATTTTTACGCTACTGTCAGCCGGCGAGATCGCGATGATTTCAAAGTAACATACATGCGTCGTTCACTGTAAATTGCGAGGTATTTTTACGCTGTTGGTGCCCAGCGAGAATGCGGTATAGATTTCATGAATCATTTCGGCTGTAATTTTATGCAATGAATTATCGTTGCGCCCGAAGGGATTAAGATGCGCTCTTTACTATCTTCCGAAAATCTCTTCGCGTTTTGTACATCCGTTCTTAAAAGATAAGCAACAGGATTGCGTTATTCAACTATTTTATGCTACTGTCACCCGGCGAGATCGCGATTTCATTGATTATTTCGGCTATAATCATACACTCATATTTGCTAACCAGCAAAAGAACTGGAAATCGGGAATACAAATGAAGATGGTATAATGATGAGTTGCACACGCATTCGAATTTCCATTTTTTTTTTTTTTTTTGCCACGAGTGTCGCTACAAAAAAAAAAAAAGTTTTTGAGTGCGTTATCTTTTTTTTCCCTCGTTGCGCTGTGGTTTGACCTATAACATCACGCACGCGAAACGAATTATTATGTTTTATAATTTAGTAGGAACATCGGAAGGTATTAATGTGTCTTATCGCGTGGATTAGAAGAAAACATGGAAGGAACCGTTCTCTGCAAAACGGGAAAAGGCATGATGGATAGAGTGAATTCGGTTTTCAATGTTTCGTTTGTTGCGTGTTTGAAAGCAGCAAGTCAAGAAATGGAACCTCGTTGTATCCGATCAAATTTCTTATGTTTTTTTTTTTATCTTGATGCATCGAAATTGTCCTTGTTATAACCGGAATCTCGTTATAACCGATTCGTTCTGCCATAGGTTTACACGCAAAGGAAAACGGGACCGACGCGATCACCTCGTTATAAGCGGTTCCTCGTTATAACCGAACTCGTTATAACGGGGTTTCACTGTAACGAACTGTTTGAATAACGCCAAAATGTTCGTAATAACGAACCCTATTTCATTTCCGAACCAACGGACATTTATGTGTATAAGAATCAATGTGTTTTGTAATAAAGTACCTTCGAAACAATAAAACGAACCTTGTTTAATTTCAGATTATTGTATTACAATAATGCAAGTCCCCCTCGGGAACTATGCAGGACACAAGGAGCGAACACGTACACAGTGATGTGAAGCGTTCGCCCATGCAGAGACGCTATAAACGCTTGTTCCGCTACGTATTTTCGGAATCGATTCGCATTTCGTTACAACGGAGCACATTTCTATTGTTTTTCTTTGTCAGTGGTGCTCAGAAAGATTTCGTTAAACATGTAACGAAAATTTCGTTATAACCGTGTTCGTTATAAGCGAATTTTATACCATAGACTTCAATGGCGATAATTTTGGGACCAGAAGTTTTACTTCGTTTTAAGAAATTTCGTTATGACCGTGGTCGTTATAACGGGAGTCCACTGTATAGCCATTCATCCAAATACACCTGGTTCAAGGAAAGTGAACTTTCGACACATTTGTGACAAACATGCCATTTTGATATTTTGCCAATTACACCCTGGTACCAGGTATGCGAAATTGTCGACACACATTGTCAAGACATACTATAGGTATAGACCTATTGGGAGAACCATGCATTATGGTGGAGGCATACCAGTCGCCATAGCAACATTTCTAGTTTATTTCGGTAGAGTTCTAGTCTCTAGGAAAACAAACATGCACACGGTACCGGGTACATGTTTCTTGTTTACATTTTTCCCCCATGTTCCATGCTATCGAAGTATGAACTCTTACAAAATAGCATTATGTCTCTTGTGTTACTCTGTGATTGTTCCCATCCCATGCGTCACCAGGAATCGTGTAGTACTCCGATATTCAGGTTTTCTAAGTACATGTATATTGCAGTATACGTGTATTTTCTCTCAAAAAGAACGTGTTTCGTGCCAAGCCGTAAGGCACCTTCCGCCTCCGACACTGAAGGACGTGAAAGAGCCCATCTCACTGGAGGAGACGTGACTGCATGTTGCAACTCGTGCGAATCGATGCACTAGGACCCCGTTTACAGAGCGGGGCTGGGCCGAGCCGCGGCCGAGCCCCGCAATTTTGTCCGTTTACACTGCCTAGCTCGGCCGCGCTTTTAATTCAAACCTTTCAATATTTTGTCTTAGTGGCGCTCTGCTTGTAAACAAACGCAATTTGGTATAATTTGGTTTTCAGACCCTTTGCCAACTGGATTCCGTGGCGACGAAGTCGCCGTTCGGGCAAAGGCCTTTGCCGAAGAAAAAATCCTTTTACTATACTAGTTTTCGACGTTGAGGGGGTTAATATCCTAAATAACGAAATAGTACGGGCAGAGGGTTGGGAAGCCAGACTAAAATTGGCCGCGCATTTGGCCCAGTTTGCGTCTACACTGAGAAAAGGCCGGGCTCGGCCGCGGCCGAGACCACCTCCAGAGCGTGGCCAAATGCGAGGCCAATTTTGGCCCCGCATTTGGCCTTTTGCGCGTTTACACTGAAATGAAGGCGGGCTCGGCCGCGGCCGAGCCTCGCACTGTAATCGGGGTCTTACTCTCACCAAGAAGGCGTGCGCGATTCGAGGGTAACTTAAAGGGACTGTTCAGTACTGGTTGAGGTGGGGATTCATGTTTTGAACATTCCTAAGTGAGATAATGAGAAACCTCTTTTGAAATATGAAAGAGCATGTAATTTTAAGAAGGATTCAACGTTTATGTGATGCAATGTGTCCCAAAATACCACAGGAAGATCCTATGATACTGTTCCACACAGAAGTACCACACAGCAAATTAACTGCATACTGCACCACACAGTACTAGTATAGTACTGTGTGATACTCACTAGTTAATTTGCTGTGTGGTACTTCTGTTTGGAATAGTACCATAGGATCTTCCTGTGGTACTGGTCATGTGGTACTGTCCTGTGGTACTTATTCTGTGATACTGTCCTGTGGTAATGTCCTGTGGTACTTATTCTGTGGTACTGTCCTGTGGTAATGTCCTAAAATACCACAGGACAGTTCCTGTGGTAATGTCCTGTGGTACGTCCCAAAATGCCACAGGACAATTCCTGTTGTACTGTCCTGCAACGTGGTTCTGTCCCAAAATACCACAGGACAGTTCCTGCGGTAATGTCCTGTGGTACTCTCCTGTGGTACTCTCCTGTGGTACTGTCCTTTGGTTATGTCCTGTGGTACTTTCCTGTGGTAATGTCCTGTGGTACTGTCCTGTGGTAATGTCCCCCCAAAAAAAAAAAAAAAAAAAAAACAAGACAGTTCCTGTGATAATGTCCTGTGGTTCTCTCCTGTGGTATATCCCAAAATACCACAGGACAGTTCCTGTTGTACTGTCCTGTGGTAATGTCCCTAAATGCCACAGGACAGTTCATGTGGTTATGTCCTGTAGTCATGTCCTGTCGTACTTTCCTGTGCTAATCAAGATATAGTGACGGCCTTATAGACAACGATTTATACAAACAGTGTTCAATCCCAACCCTATCCCGGTAGGGACTTTAGAAAAAAGTCCACATCGATATGCCTTTTCAAGTACTTAAAAGGGATCTTTTTGAGGGTGATTTAAATGTAATAGGCAACCCTAAATTTTGAAATATTTTGGCAAGCGAGCGCAGCAAGCGAACCGAAACTCTTTGTATTTCAGCTTACAAAACGTGGAATTCTTGTCATTTTTGGTTATTAAATCTTCGAATTACAGTTCTAATCAGGATATAGTGACGGCCTTAGACAATGATTTATACCAACAGTATTCAACCCCAACCCTATCCCGGTAGGGACTTTAAAAAAAAAGTCCACATGATATGCTTTTTCAAGCACTTAAAAGGGGTCTTTTGAGGGTGATTGGCGAGCGTAGCGAGCGAGCCGAAAGTGTTTGTATTTCAGCTTACAAAACATTGAATTCTTGTCATTTTTGGTTATTAAATCTTCGAATGACGATTCTACTCAATATATAGTGATGGCCTTATAGATAACGATTTGTGCCAACAGTGTTCAATCCCAATCCCGTCCCGGTAGGGACTTAAAAAAAGTCCACATGATATGCTTTTTCAAGCACTTAAAGTGGGTCTTTTGAGGGTGATTTAAATGTAATAAATTTTGATGAATTTTAGCGAGCGAGCGTGGAGAGCGAGCCGAAAGTTTTTGCATTTCAGCTTACAACACATGGAATTCTTGTCATTTTTGGTTATTAAATCTTCGAATTACCATTCTAATCAAGATATAGTGATGGCCTTATAGATAACGATTTATACCAACAGTGTTCAACCCCAATCCCATCCCGGTAGGGACTTTAAAAAAGTCCACATGATATGCTTTTTCAAGCACTTAAAAGGGGTATTTTGAGGGTGATTGAAATGTCAAAAAATATGATAAATTTTGGCGAGCGCAGCGAGCGAGCCGAAAATTTTTGTATTTCAGCTTACAAAACATGGAATTCTTGTCATTTTTTTTGGTTATTAAATCTTACAATACTAATCAAGATATAGTGACGCCCTTATAGATAACGAATTATACCAACAAACTGAGGACTTGAACAAATACTCTAAATTAGTACGAGCGAGTGAGCCGAAATTTGTATATTTCCGCGTCATCATTACATTTTGTTCTTATTTTTTTTTTGTGATAAATTTTGGCGAGCGAGCGCAGCGAGTGAGCCGAACATTTTTATATTTCAGCTTACAAAACATGGACTTCATGTTTTTATGTTGTTTGATTTGATTTTCTGCCCCCCCCCCCCCCCCCCCCCCCCCCCGTCTGGGCGAGGTTTTTTTTTTCATCTTATTCTTTTTTCTTTCTCTTTCTTTGGTTTTTTTTTTTTCGTTTTTGGCGCCCCCAAGGAGTGGCGCCCGGGGCACGTGCCCCCCTTGCCCCCCCCCCCCCCCCCCAGATACGCCACTGGTACTGTCCTGTGGTCATATCCTATGGTACTTTCCTGTAGTAATGTCCTGTGGTACTGTCCTGCGGTAATGTCCTGTGGTAATGTCCCAAAATACCACAGGACAGTTCCTATGGTAATGTCCCAAAATACCACATCACAGTTTCTATGGTAATGTCCTGTGGTACTCTCCTGTGGTACTGTCCTGTGGTACGTCCAAAATACCACAGGACAATTCCTGTTGTAATGTCCTGTGGTACTGTCCTGTGGTAATGTCCCAAAATACCACAGGACAGTTCCTGTGGTGATGTCCTGTGGTACGTCCCAAAATACCACAGGCCAATTCCTGTTGTACTGTCCTGTGTTACTGTCCTGTACCACGCATCAGTGCCTGTGCTGACATATGTTTGTGTTGTACATGTGTGGTACTGACAAGTACCACAGGGAGTACCACACGAGCCTGTGACACAGTACCACACAGTTCCTGTGGTAACATAATTTGTGTGGTACATTGTGTGGTACCACAGGGAGTACCACATGACTTTTTTGTTAGGGATGGTAACCGTACTCAACGTTATATTCTTGTGTATTGACCACCTATTTTTTCTCACATACAGTAATTATTATGTTAATGCTTTGTCGAGCTAAAGCGGGGTTCCCACTATCGTGCGATTCATTGCGAACGCCACGATTGGACATTCGTAACTGATCGTGGAAAATTTGTTGAACTCGTCTGAAATTTCACGTTTGGATAACGAGGTTATGCGAGTCAATACGTGTTGGTACGCTTGGATGCGATATGGTCACGATTGGTCTATTTCAAGCGATACGATCTGTCACGATCTGGTCTGCCGTTCAAATACGATCCGACAGGATTGTCCTGATTGAGTTCACGATTGGTACCGATCTAACATGACCATTACGATCAGGATCCTCGATCTGGTACGTGCAGCAACGTACTGAGACGTTCCAATACGAATACCGCGAACCAATACGGGCTGCTGAGATAAGATACGGTATCTTTTACGATCGGGATCAGAAGCGACCCCCATTTAAGGCGCGATTGGACCCGAATGGGAATATTATAGTACGGCTGACGATGGATTTCATTGTTTCCCTTAAATTATGCAGAGTGAGTAGGCCTATTAATTTTATCCACAACTATTGATGATGGCAAGGCTTGACAGGTTGACGATGATGACAACGTAACCTTTGCAGTATTGCTAATGACGATTATGGTATCAGAGAGAAAGCAGCACCCAGGCCAGCCATAACCTCAGATATTCCCTCGTCTAATATTAAACGTAAAGAAATTGATAGATTATTAAATCGACATGCTCACCCTCCCCCCTCACAAAAAAAAAATGAAATAACGAACCTAAATACATAAGATCAGATGATTGCCCCTCTTCCCCAGAAAAAAAACAAACAAACAAAAAAAAAAAACAGCGAGACAAAATGACCTTTCTCTCCAATACAGGAAGAAAATAATAATATGATGAAATGGAAGCTAAGAAAGAGGATGGGATCATTTTGAATGTTGTGTAACAAAGTATTATGTGTTATATACGCTCGATATAAGAAAGTTGGCCGAATGGATAGTATTGCTTATGTGTTGGACTTCATATTCGCAAAGTGTATGTATCATATGCCTTTTTATTTCAAAATGTCGTTATCTAATGGGTTATCAAAAGTTTGGTTTATTCGGCTTGATTTAGTGTTTTACTTAACAGTATTTAACATAACTGATACACACACATAACAGAAAAGTGACTCCCTAATCAAAATGGTGTCACATTTCAACAAAAAAGGAGGTTTTACGCAAAATTATTTCTTAGGGGTATATTGCTACACTTATTGAATAACTAACTGTGAAAAATAATAAGAGTGATCTTTATCGTCATAATCATACGAGTGATCTCACATCCACGACAATGGTCTTTTACATTAGCACTAATAATGAGAGTTGAAAATAACCATTTTCCTCTAAAATTATGCACTACCAAACATACAAACAAAGACATTCAATGTGGCAAAATAGATGTAAAGGGGTCAAACGATGGCTGATGAAACAACAACTCTCAATTACTATGTACAATACACAAACAGCAGGATACTGCACCCCCCCCCCAAAAAAAAAAAAGAATACTCTGTAATATACTTTTAAAAAATTAACCATTTGCCTTTGATATGTACCTATACAAGCACAATCATTAAATTATTCTCATCTTTGTACTGACGTTCAGTGAGTCAATACGTGCAGACATACAATTGCCATTTTATTTTTGCTCATTTTTTGTTTTCGTTACAAAAGTTATCCCATATCCTGTTTTGTGTGTCTGTATGATGGTGATAGCAACTCATTAATGAAAACATCATTAACATAATGTATGAAAACATATAAAAATCTGTAATACAACTTTCATTTTATGAAATCATTAAAAAAATGATTTTGATAATGTACCTTAAAAATTACAATTAAACCCCACACCGTTATACAATGTACCGTTTGGAAATAATAATCTAAAGATGCAGGCTACCACCTATCAGAATACAAAATAAATCAATTTATGAGTAAAATAAGGGCAAATGGGCAAAAAATAATAATGATAATAAGCGGAAGTGAAGTGAAAAAGTTGATCCCGATCAACACGATTAAGAAGCAAGATTAGAAGAGATTTGCTGCGTTTGGATACGATCCTAGACGATCTGATGCGATGATCACGATCAAAAACTAATCGTGTTAATCGTAGAAAATTTTTGAACCGTCCAAAATTTTCCTACGATTAACGCGATTGCCACGATTGACCTTAAGATCTGATACAATCTGATAAGACCATCACGCTTGCTGCACGATTAAGACCACGATTTCAATCGTGGCGCCAATCGTGATAGTGGGAACCCCGCTTAAACGTTAGCAATGTCTACAGCAGTAGTCTTTTTTTTTCATTGCTTCTGTGAGGTAGCGTGGTATCATTATCATGTCTTTACTACCAAAACGTTGACGTCTTGACCATTTATTTTGAACTTTAAAAGCTTCCTTGCAGTCAATATAATGTGTATTATCGCTTATTGTCATGTTAACTTCTTTGATCTCGCTTTATTCTTTTTTTTTTCACTGAAACCCAGATTTTGTTCCTTGAATTATTAGTCCGAAGTGGTGACTGCGAGCAGACAACCCTGTGTTCTCTATATCTTGAGGTTTTTGTCAAGTTCTCTTTTTTACTTCATTCCTTGTAATACACATGCTTTCGGTCCATGTTTCGTCCTTGTTACGTACACACATTTTCATGCCTTCGCCACAAGTGTCGCCGAAGGCTTTTTATTTTCGAGTTGTTAATCCGTCCGTCCGTCCGAAGTCAACTTCGCAAAATTTAACTATTTTCCCCATATCTATACAATGCCTAAATTTATTTCCTCGAAGCTTATTATGTATACATGTATTACTAGATAGAGATTCCATAGGGAAAGTTTTATTCCATGAGGTCAAAGGTCAGAGGTCAAGTGAAAATGCTAAAATTTTACTTTTGTACAATGATTCTGTAGATAAAGATTTTGGCCATGTGGTCAAAGGTCAAGGGAAAATTTTCAAATTTCACAAATGTTCCCATATTTTGAAAATAGCTCAAAGTGTTACCAGGGAATGGTTACTTGAAGAATTGTGGGCCATGGTGCCGAAGTATAAGGGTCAAAGTCAAGTGTAAATGCTTAAATTCCGGAATACTTGTTCTCAAGCAATTTAGCCATCCATCCAAATGAAACAGTTCAAGAAAAGTAAACACTCAATATATTTAGTGACAACATGTCATTTTAACTCTTTGGCTATTATGTGAAATTGTCGTTTCGCATTGACAAGATATATTGGGAGAACCATGCATTATGGCGGAGGCATACTAGTCTCCCTAGCGACATTTGAGGTTTTTCTTTGTTTTTGTTTTGTCTTTTTTTTCGGGGTCTCTCCTGCGGAATTTCGTTTGTATCGTATGTATTTCTTGCGGAGAACTTATGAGCAATTTCCTTTCACACAACATAGGCCTACTTGCTGCACCCATGTACTTTTGTTCACTTCTGCAACCAACAAGATCAAGAAATCGTTCGCCTCTCACCTTGTTTATTGGAAGAATATTCTTGTGTATCATGACACTGAATCATTCTATACTTTTCTCTTCTTTACACATGCAATCGTGTGATTTAATGCATGAGTCATCCGCTTCCGTAATGATAATTTACATTTTTGACGTAAGCATGTTGCTGGGTATCGAAATCTCTCAATCTGCCGCCCTCATCTTGTTTTTTTTTTATATTCAAGGATATAACTTTCTTTTCAATAATAGATTTAGCAGGAAAGGCAGTGGTGTTTTTTTGTTTGCTTTTTTTTTTAATCCGTCACAGATAATTTCAATATTAAAACACTGATGGATTTAAATGTAATGTTTGTTAGTCTAGAAAGTATCTTTATCGAAATTGAAATGCCGAAACAAAAGAATATAGTAGTTGGTGAAATTTCTTAACCACCCTGTTCCAATTTCCAGGATGAAATTCGTAAAACAAGCACAATTTCGCAAATCGTTCATTCAGTGTAGAATTATATAGTAACATGATCACGTATATGCTGCTCTCGTTCATTCGAATTCATTTTGGGGCATCCAATTTAACATGTAGTCAGCTTAACAGACATATTAATGCTTTTAGTCTTTTTATGCCTCCGCCACGAAGTGGTGCCGAAGGCATTATGTTTTCGGGTTGTCCGTCCGTCCGTCCGTCCGTCCGTCCTTCCGTCCGTCCGTAATGAATTTTGTGGACAAGGTAACTATCAAAACCTGTTGAGGTATCCTAATGAAACTTGACATGTATGTGTATTAGGGGGTGAAGTTGTGCCTATCAACTTTTGGGTGCACATGCTCAAGGTCAAAGGTCAAAAGGTCAAGGTCAAATACATAAAATTTCACTATTTCCACCATATCTATTGAATGCCTGAAGATATTTTCTTGAAACTTAGTGTATACATGTATTACCCAATTAAGATTCTCTGGTGAAAGTTTGGGTCATGAGGTCAAAGGTCAAAGGTCAAAAGGTCAAGTAAAAATATTAAAACTTTTTTTTTCTCTCCATACCTTGGAAAATTGTTCAAGGTATCTTCGTGGAACATAGTATATACATATACTGACTGGAAGTGATTATCTAGAGAATGTAGGGTTCATGGGGTCAAAGGTCAGGGGTCAAAGGTCAAGTGCAACACTTCAAAATTTTACTATTTCCCTCCTATCATGCAATGCCAGCAGGGTTATTTTTTTTACACTTGGTGTATGCATACATGTGTAACCTAATAGAAATTCTCTGGATAGTTTTTTTTTTCTTCTTTTTTTGCCTCAAAGGTCAAAAGGTCAAAGATCAAGTGAAAGCGCTGAACTAACTTTTTCCTCCATATCTCGGAAGTGGCTCAAGTTATCGTGAAACTTAGTACATATTATGCATGTTCTACCTGAAAGTGATTATCTTATGAATTTTAGGGTCAAGGGCCAGATGAAAATGGTAACAATTTACTATTCAATTCAGAAATTGCACTTTTTCTCCACACCTGTACCTTGAAAATTACTCAATGCCTAAATGTATGAATGGGTCAAAGTCGAGTTAAAGTCCTTAAATCCCTAGATACATGCTCTCCTATTCATCCAATTAAGCCTAGGTCAAGGAAGGTGAATATTCAACACATTTGTGACAAACTTATCATTTCAATATTTTGCCAATTTTGTGAAAATGTAATCACACATTGTCCACATGTACTATCTAGACCTATTGGGAAAATCATGCATTATGGCGGAGGCATACCAGTCGCCAAAGCGACATTTCTAGTTCTTTTTCATTCTTTTCTCATTCATTCCTGTGTTATTTTCATTTCCAAACAGATGGCTAACACAAACGTCAAAATGATGATATATCCTTGTAACATATAGCAAAACATGATCAGTAGGAATACATCTTGTTTCATGAAGGACTTTCATCATACGTATTGTTTCGTAAGCATTATAACATTTCATATTTTTGTATTCATTCTTTATTCTCATAACATCTTGGATACCGTTCTTCCATTTTTTTTTTCAAATGTTCGATAGCATTTATTCGCACTCAGACCTACCACCCAAGATGCAAAGCCCGCCAACAGATTGATAGCTAGTCCAGATACTGGACGATTTTAATCGTCCGCATTACACATGCATGCCACCCACACAATGCGCCCAACCGCTGATTGCGACGCTCCACCAATTGGTACTCCCACGTATTCATGAGGGGTGAATTGTGTAATACAGTGTACATACAGACTCCATCAACGTACGTCCGTACGTACGCGGGTACACTGCATACGAATACAGTCCAGGAAGTGGACTAAACTATTGATAGCTAGAACTGGTCCAAGACCTTTATTTCAAAATGAAGGTACAAGTTGCAATTTTGAAAGACTCATTAATGTGCAATAAAGAGGATTTTTGCTTTAAAAAGTGGCAATTTGATAAAAAAAAAAAAACCCTGAAGATTCAATATATCTGTGAATACATGCTATCGAACATTAAACACACACACACACACACATACATACACGAACATAATGACACAGTTAAACAGTAAAATACATCCTTTCTATAACTGATTTATAAAAGAGATTTAGATCAATTGATGTGTGAGTGATCTCAGTTTCCTTAAAAAGTAAATGCCAGTATCGAACTATCCGATCCACACTCTTCAGACCAAGACGGTTTACTGTCCACTGTTGTCCCTGGATATTTGCAGCTCTTGACTTTCTCAATATCGGCACCCTAAATATTGACGGGTTCTGTATCTGTGGTGGCATTTTCGTAAAATCACACACAACCTTTTCAGTGTTTGTTGGATTTAAATGAAGATGGTTCTTGTCACACCAGGAAGAAAAACGTTCTACCTCAACCCGGTAGCTAACTTTGTCCCACCAATGAGTTCTCCGGGTTACAGTATTATCTGTATTACTTCAGTAGAAATATTTTTAAATAGACCGTTTCTTTAATGTATTACAATTCATGGGCGTTTCTCTTCCTCAAGCATAGTAACGAATCACTAAATTCACCTGCTCCTTCCCATTAAGTTCCATAGGCAGGAATTCACTTAGTTGTTGCTAGGTAGGGCAAGCTCTATGGTTGATAAGGGCAACTTTGTTATCAAAGCATGCATAAAATCTGAATATATTGCAGAACCGATCTATTCTAATTTACAATCGATTGTATAAAAAAGATAGCATCAATACTGATTGAAGACAACCATGTGGAGCACCTGAGTTAGGGGAAGCAGGGTCTGAAAAACTATTCTGAACGTTTACAGTTTCGAGACCGATTACATAAGTCTTTAATCCACAACATGAGGAAAGGCGGCACATTCATATGATGCAGTTTTTGAAGCGGAATGTGAATTTGCGTTGTATTAGACGCCAAAGAGAAGTCTACAAAAAAAAATTACGTGCATCATAGCGTCCCTGGAAGTCTGCCGGTGAACTGAGCCAACTCATTTACTTATACGAATGTGAGTACTGCTTCGTTCATAGACTTTTCGGTTGGTAGGCAAATTGAAAATTATCAAGAAGATGAGACTTGGATGGGCAGTGGAACTACATTACTAGTCTTTCGAAGCATTTCATGACAGTGGAGGTAAGTGCGACCGGTCTGTATTCTTTTCCATTGTGTCGAAACGAGCCGAGAACGCTGTAGATAGGGACTGTTTGACACGAATGGAGGAACCTGTTTATTCATCTGCTTAGATCCAGTCAATACATGTAAACGTTTCTATGCTTCTCGAGAATTATTTGATCGAAAGCAGCTTTGAAGTTTTCTTTGTATTTCGTTTTGGAACTCGCAATTTCTGTCGTCAGTTTATCATATCTTCTTTTTTTTTTTTTTTTTGGGGGGGGGGCTTATTTCTCTCACTTTGTCAAAAATGCAATTAATTATCTTTCCATGAAACAGCACTTACCGTACTTTCCTCACCCACGGTTTATTGTCACAATAGCATCTCACCGTCTTGTTGGCAACATTGTTTATCGATCTTCGCAAAAAAAATAAAGCTAGATACTGGCGAAATCAGCTCGTTCGTCAGTGTTCCCTATAAAAATGTATACCAGTCAGCTGACTCAACGCAGATTTGCAACAATTCTAAAAAGTTGTGATGCCTCATTTTATCTTTTTTTTTTTTGTAGTTACTAATAATGTAGTTACCAATTTCAGTTTAATTCTATAAGACATCAAGAGAGTGGTGGAATGATTTGATTTACTGATGGGAAAGCAGATACTAAAGTATTCGCTTTATTGGTAGGCACCCTATCTTGTACTCTTTTTTTTTTTCAAACATAATTTTATTTAGATTCCATCATCCATCCTTGATTACAATTCAACATTAGTTGTTGTTGCTAACTGCGTGACATTTCAAACATATTACAAAATATTACAAAGTATTCTTAGGACTGTCATTGTGTCAATTTCTGATTATTCTATTATACACAAATAATACACAATAACTGCTTCACAAATATAGTCATCCCCGCAATAATTATAAGATTAATTTTTGATAATGGGTCAGCAAAACCAATATGTATGTACAGTACACAATACAAAATATACCCATTAACTTCGTCCGTATACTCGTCACAGCAGTAATTATTAGATAATGAAATAAAAAGCCTACATACCTATGTACACACAAACATATAAAAGCTTTACAAATGTACATGATGAATTTCTGTACATACTCCATACCTATAAAACATTACCTCTTCATCGCTCACCCGTATCACCTCATCAACACTTCCCCCTCTAGGCATACTCCAGCAGGTATACCTCACTCCAGCATAAATACCAACGCATATTTAAGCACACACACACACACGCGCGCGCGCACACAAACACAGAACCTGTTCTCAAAAAAAAAAAAAAAACAGCACAAAAGGTAGCAATAGATGTGGAGTAAGAATCACCGTGTCATTAATTGATTCCATTTCCTGCTGTGCAAGGCCAGCGTACCTCGTTTCATTGCTAATTTCCTTTCTTCTCGACTTTCTAAAATTCTTTCTTTAATTTCTCTTATCAATGGGGGCCTGTTCTTTTCCTTCGAAAATACAAATATCATCCATTTTATCAATAATATCAAATGGTTTATGAGTTACCCTTTTCCAATATCCTGCGTTTTAATACCTACATGAACAGATTGCCAATCTAACTTTTGCATCTGGGGTAAAACAAAAACTTGACTACACAATTTCCAAATCTGATTGACTTTCCTGCAATCAAAAAACAAAAGTTCATAGGTCTCAACCTCAGAATAACAAAATGTACATTGGTTATCTCCTGCAAAACCAAAAGAAAATAACTTAGCTTTGGTATATATTAAACCATACAACATTTTATATTGGAATTCACGCAGCTTACAATCAAGAGTAGACATCAGTGGCCTTAGGAAAATCGATCTAATATCCATTTCCTCGAAATTATATAAACCAACTAAATTATTATATGCTGATGATGTTTCGATTCCATCCCTCATCAATGCTTTATAAATAAGTTTTGACGTTATATCCTGTATATGATATATTTTCTTCTGCAAATAAAATTAAATTTTCAATGGAGTATCCTCCATATTCATTTCTCGTTTTAATGTACCCTTCCATGACGGTAAGGCTAAAATATTTCAGACATTTTACCAATCATTTCTTCACTAAATCCTAATCTTAAAAACTCCCTTCTCCCTTTAAATTCCCCATTTACATCTACCAAATGATGAACTTTGTATACATTCTAAGAAATAACTCTTTATCAAATATTGTATATCCATCAATCAAAATGAATTTATTATTAAAAATTACCTCATTCCTTTTTGAATCCTCTTTCAGAATCAGACTTCTACTTCCCATCCAAACCTGCAACATATCATTATAAAATTCTGGTAAAGTTAACTTCAACAACCCTAAAATCGCCTTACTATAAAAAATCAGAATACCTCCCACCGATTTAGTGAAAAACTTAAAACATAACTTCCACTTCATACTATGATCCCCTAAAATCAAACGCTTAATCCACATAATTCTTTGTGCTTTAACAAACACTCGATAATAGTTATTAATGAACTTTAATCCTCCCCTATCATAATCTAAATACAAAATATTCCTTTTTATTTTATCTCTTCCCCTCCAAATACAGTCAAACACCACCTTATCTGACTCCGCGAATACCCAATCAGGTGTTACCATGAGTGAAGAGATATAAATCAGCCGCGGCCGAGCCCGGCCCCGCACTGTAAACGGGGTCTAGTACCCGAAGAAGGTTTTCGGTGTGTGTTTGTTAAGACCAGGGAGGTGCTAGAGAAGGAGAGACAACTACTGCTCTCCTTTGAAGTCATGCGCGGCACCGCCGAGAAGTTATGCGTTCAACTACAGGTGTTACCCATGTGCTTTGACAAAAGAGAGCATCAATAATCGGGACTAGCGCTCTCACATCAGGGAGGTGCTAGAGAAGGAGAGGCAACTTAAGCTCTCCTTTGAAGTCATGCGCGGCACCGCCGAGAAGTTATGCGTTCAACTACAGGTGTTACCCATGTGCTTTGACAAAAGAGAGCATCAATAATCGGGACTAGCGCTCTCACATCTAGAAATATTTGCTCCTACTGCAATTCCCTCTCTCTTTCAATGTGATGGCAACAATGAATTTGTGTACCTTGAATTGGAACAGCGAATCAAAATGCAGTGTAAAACTCACAATTTTAACAGCAAATAGTTTAAAAACACGCTGGAACACGCTTTAACGGAGTACTTTATTTGAAAGATCAAAATATCCCAGATTAAAAGATAGCAAACTAACATGCGGAAATGTGCGCATTATAGAAAAATATTAGGTTTTTAAGAGGGCCTAATTTTCATTTCATTTCGATTTGCGCATTACGAAGAAACTAGAAATACATGTTTATAATACTGAATTCTTTCCTTAAATATTCTAAATCATTTCGAGTATTTCATTTAATATTTTACGGTGAAATAAAGATTGTAATTCAACGAAAGGTGAAATGCGTTCTTCGTCTCCGAATTTCATCTTGCAACTAGAGCGGTGCCGAGCATGACTTCAAAGCGTAGTGGAATGCTAGACATCCCATTGTAACGCCTTGAACCCAAACATTGTGTTTGCAGGAATTACGAAGAGTTGCCACTCCATCTCTGTAACACCTCCCTGTTAAAATCAAGGAGGTTCAAGAGAATGGAGTCACAACTGTCGTATTTCCTTTGAAGCCAGGTTCGATGCCGCCACTCGAAAGTATTTGAAGCATGTGGCAAACTGGATCTGCCGCGCAGATATATAGTATAAAGACAATTGACTCATATCTCATTGCATAATCATCAGCCACTTTCTAAGGAAGATATGATGTCTTTGTGATGGTAATTACTTTTCGCCGTCCCTACTTAAAAAAGATAGGTGATATATAATGGTAAAGACACGGGGAGGCGCGAATAGAAAATTGCCCCAAAAATGATGAAATGAAAATGAAAAGTACCCGGCTGGCCATGCCCGGCCACTAATCTGATATGTATTAAAAAGGACTTACACTTGAAGATTATTCCATATCAGTTTTATTTGTCAGAATTAAGTGGAAAAGTGATAAAACCGGCTTTCCAGGAGGGTACAGTTTCAAACACTTTCACATGATACAGCTCTGATTTACACTTTTGCACATAATTATGTCTGGAAAGGATCTTTGTTTAATGTGCTTTATCATTAGGTGAGATAACGTTCAAAATGAATCTTCAGATTGCTCAGCAAGACGGCGGCATCAAACCCTGTCATCAAAGGCACAGATGCACCTGTGGAATTCTTTTGGACATCAATGGAAAAGTGACAACTGTTTGAATAATTACAGCCAGTTGGAACTCCCATCTCTTGTTGAAACGGTACACCTCGCTCTCTCATGCTGGTTTATTGCCCGAGCGAGACAAGGAGGTTTGATCTCTGGACGTTGTCCTGACGTCGTCTTGACGTCGTCGTAGTAACGTCTGTTTAAAACAGGGCTTTAGTTGTTGCTAGGCACGCAAGCCTCCTGCAAATTTTGTGGTTGGTAAGGCTGCTTTCACATAGAAGTATTCGGTATTCGCTATTCGCTATTCGCTATTCGCTATTCGCTATTCGAGCACCGAATACACCATCACCCGCACCGTCAACTCACCATCCCATGTAGTGAGGATTTCTTCCTCCTACATCGCAGCAAATCTTATTAACAATTTCTAAACTGCATCAGAATTTCGGTCTACATGCTTATTTTTGCTAACGGGCAAATCCAGACCAAAAGTGTCATTATTTCATAAACGAGAGACGGTATACGCTGCAAGAAAATCGAACAAGCTCGATTCCCACTTTGCTATACTTTTCGCAGGTATTCGGTACTTTCGAATAGTGCCCTCTTATGTGAACCGGTGTGAGGAAATCCTATCGTTCGATTCAAGCTATTCGCGTGCCCTCGAAAAACGAGCCCGAATACCCGAATGGTATACTTCTATGTGAAAACAGCCTAAGGGCGAGTTTTGTGAAAAAAAAAAACATGCATAAAACCTCCTTTACTTTTGTTTCTTTCAGCAAAAAAAAAAAAAAAAAAAATCTGCCACTTCGTATCATATCAAAATCATGAATGTCAAACACCTTCCTTTTTCCAGGATGTATCCGGATTTAACAAAGTTTCAATAAAATGAAAGATTATAGAATTTCTAAATTTATTGTCATATCTCACATTTGCATGAATTTCGTTGATTTTGTTTTAACAGTTGAACGGACACTACTCAATGTAATAATGGGTGATGTTCATTATTTCGAAGGACCGTTAATCTCAAAATTCAGTTCAGTTCAGTTCAGTCAATTTATTTTCACATTTCCATTTTTCTTAAAGAAATAGCAGATTCATTGACATTGATACAACAAATAACAATTCATAATGTATACGACAATGTCTTTTGATTGCGCAAAATAAAGAACATGCTGAACACAATATTGATGATCATGTTATAGTATAAAGGTGTATCAAAGAAGCAACAGAAATGATAAAAAGGGACCAATACGTTAAAAGCTTGCTTGTAAACCTGTAGGTCCCAAAATTCATAGGTATAAGAATTACTGGGAACAATCTTATTGATATGAATGTCTTGACCGACTAAAATATTCCAATGTTTAAATCATTGCCGAAGGACTAACTTGTATAGGCCACATCTTGCTTCGACCTATCTGTTGAGTAAATTTATACATTTCGTGATATTGATGAAAATTACTGCATTGTAAGACATTAAATTGTTATAACGCTACTCAGCGAGCGGCTGCTTGTAAAACAAGGTAATAATATACAAAAGGTTTATCGCTGAACCGCTGGATTGTAGCGTAGTAGTGTTACAATATCATATTCCGTTAGGTTGCAATCAAGTTCTCTAAGTTCTTTTAAGCAAAATCTTAAAGCCATTTTTTTAAATCCTACGTTTATTTTGCCGTGATCACTTGAAATATCTCTGCGTACTCACAATGATGCCTCGCTCGGGTGACTTCATTTGTTTGATCAATTCGTTAATTCATTTAGCATTGATACCGCTAGTTTGATCATAAACATTATGTAATATTTCGTACATTCCGTAAACTTTATTATATTCTCGACACATTGTATTTTTGTATTATTACAATGCTTATAAAATGTATCTTAGGGACCTACATCATACAAGCTTTGCTTTTTAGTAGGTTCCTCATATTACGCATCATTTATCTCCTTATACATTTGTGCAATTTTGTCTGAAATTGACTGTTGTGTTAAACGTTTTTTTGTGGGGTTTTTGTGTTTTTTTAATTAAATGGAATATAGAACTTGTATGAAATGTGGAAAATGGAACAAGAATATTTTTTTTTTTTTATAAGATCACGCAATACGTAGAGCGGCAGAGATCAGCTGCCATTCCCACAGAGATAGTAAATGACCAGTATTTATTACCTTTATTATTATCATCATTTATTTTCATTACTATTACTGTTATTGTTATTATCATTATTATTATTACCATTGTTTGGCAATTGGAAGAGGCAGTTTATAGGTGAACAATCAAACAACGAACAAAGAAAATAGGCGCAATACAATAGCACAAGAAGTGAGTCTTCCCCTGATGTGCTTCGCTAAGTTGCCGGGCTTGAAAAAAAAGATAATGAAAATCACGGATTCATAGATTCAAGGAAACTTAAAGAGGAAGATCTCAGGAGGAAGACCATAACTATTATCGTTCTCGTAACAATCACTTTCCAGTCATCAATGTCACATTTACTATCATCCTTAAAGCGGGGTTCCCACTATCGTAAGATCCGTTACGTTATGTATAACAGGGTGTATTGGCATATACAGTACGTTGTCTTTATATTTTTTGTTGGTGGTGTTGATGAGCTCGTGCTCAACTTCCATTCAGTGAATCGAGTTACTGTGATTCCAAATACCTGTAAAAGCTCGACATTGAATAATATGATCCCACGTGATAGCCCTTTTTAATCCGAATAAAGGTTTAATCTGATTCTCTTATTATGTAATTTGAACCTTCATTGGAATGTCAATATCATTTTAAGTTTGGACACATAGAAACCCAAGACTTCTAAATTATCTTCATTGAAAATCAACACAACAAACTCCTGTTGACGGTCATTACGTCATGTTCAGAAAAATCTTCTGAGTGGAGTTCTTCATATCAAATTTGTTCACGGCGGATCCGGCGCCAGTAGGAAAGGACACAGCCACACGGTTCTATTGCAATTCTTCGATAACTTTATTAGGACGTAAACCAAATCTCCAGTGGAATGAACATAGCCCCATCCGACACAAAGGGGCGACATAACCAATGGCGTAATTTCTCTTCTTTTCTTTTCTCCCCTTTGTGTTTCTCCCACACTGAATTATAAACCACATACACAGTAACTGAAATGTCTTAGTGTAAGGCTTCTCACAACAATTATCATAGCAAATAAACGACCTTACAAGAATAAGAAGGGTCTTATTGTAACGGATATTTTGAGAACTGTGCCGAATGTGTAACACAGGATATGTATACAAATATATTTCATGGGTACAGTGAATGTAACTTCATAATATTACATAATAACGCCTCTATAAACTATCAAATCTATAACTTGTCCTAATAATACAACACATCCTGCAAACGGGCACTATAGTACTACCAATATAACTACTAACGTATGCGGTATTAACCTTCAAAAACTAGCATACATACGATAACACAAAAATGAAAGCTTACTACCAAAGCGAAGGAATACACTATACCACAAATGCAATACAATGTATTAACTTTTTACAACTAAACCAACTACGTTCAAACATACTTTCCCTCAAAAACAACCGCTGTGATGGGGTAATGCATTATCTCACTCCATCTAAAAATACACTGGAAACATCTAAGTCACAAAAGGTACGTAACATTAAATGGCATGGTATGTATGACCTACAAAAACAAACCAGGTATATAACCTCAAAGTATTAATACAACTGTAATAACACTTTTATCACACAATCGTTTGAGATGACAATAGTAATCACATGTGCCTTCAATAGGAACTGTGTATAATACATAAGAACGAATACATACATAAGAACTAATCTCAAACACAGTGTTTACTCGATATCAATGACATAATCATGCAGCCTCACGGGAAGACGTCGTTCACGACTAGGGTATCTACCAGGATCAGCGGGTACCTGGATAGGAGTGGGCAGAGAGTCAGAGACGGGAGAAGTGTCTGCTGGAGTGGCTAGTTCTGTGGGAACTCGAGGAAGGGCATCCAAGGGAGGGGATGGGGGAGCAGGGTCACCAGCCGGGTAATGGGGTCCATCGGGAGGTGCAGGCAGAGGATTGGCAGCAGGAGGAGCACGAGGCAAGGAACCAGGAGGGGTGGATGGGTATGGTGGGACGTCAGCGTTGTCATTTGGGTCATCATCAGATTCCATATGGTGCGGTGTGGAATGAGGAGAAAGGGTAGAAGGGACCTTCAAGCAGTCGGCCAGTCTGACAAGGTAGGACGAACTGCATAGCTGGTTGCCAACGAACTTCCGGATGTTGCCCCACTCTCCATCGATTGAGCAGACCAGGTAGCGTGGTCTGGCATGATGTTTTGACCGATCAGCAAGGAGGTATACAAGGTCACCAACGAAGATACGGGGTAGAGAAAATGTGGGGCCAGATGTAGTCTTGGATGTCTCGCTGTATATGGGTGATTTTTCAGCCGCTGAACATGTTGGGCAGTGATGATATCCTTGTCCGAAAAGGGGATCTGCTCGCATGTGAACTGATCGCGTTGCATTAACATTTCCCTTCCCGACAAGCCACGGGATCGAAGACGACTGTTGAGGCGGGCAGTGGCAACTGACAACGACAAAGACGTGATGGGGGCACCAGATGGGTCATGGCGGAGGAGCTCGTCCTCCAACTCGCGGACTGCTTTTTCGGCAACAGGGTTCTTGTCCTTGTTCTTTACATGCCCAAGCTCAATGCGGATGTTGTGGGACAAAAGGAGGTCATCATGGCACAAAGCAGAAAATCCAGAAGCTGGGTCTATGCGAATAACTGCTGGTGGGCCATCAAGAGGTCTCAATTCAAGATAGAGTTGGAGGATGGCAGCACGCAGGGTCTCCTTTTTCTCATCAGTGATAAGGCGGGTGACGGTATATGAGGTGACCGTTTCGCGCAGGATGAGAATGAGTTGGCGAGAGCATTTCAGCACATCAGCTGCAAAGGAGTACCAACTACATCAGGAGGGTCACTTGTGGACTGCGGGTGGACCAGCCGAGGGAGGGTTTGGAGAGAGACACAGTGGTGGCAGGATGAGGTGACCTGTTGGACGGTAGACTCCATGTCCAGGGCATAGAAATACCGGGATGCAACAGTCTTAACTGGTGAGCAGTAGGGTGGTCTAATTGGACATGGATGGCTGTGAGGAGACCATGGATGACAGACCGAGGGACAACAATGCCTTCATGAGGGGACACAAAAGCTTGCTCTTGGCGGACAACCAGGAGACCATCTGGGGCAATCGTGGCAACCTGGAGGATTGTTTGACGTCCCGGACATTTGTGAGTTTCTTGGAGGGTCGCGTACCCTGGACAAGATGGGCATGGGTGCATCGTAAAGATGGGCATTCAGACTGAATCTTAATCCAAGCTGGCCGTGATGTGTAAGGGGGGCGAGTCTTCCCAAGCATGATGTCATCTGCAGAAATGCAATGCACGACAGAGTCCTCCATCTGTCACAAATGTGCACACTTGACACAATGAATCTGTGCAGTCTGGAGCATTGCGACTTGCAAAATCGGATGGGACATTTGCAGATCCAGAGAGATGGCGCAGGGACAATTGGTATCTGCTCACCATTGACAGGAATGTGGACACGCGGGGGCTGGCAGAAAATTCACCCCGACACAACTTCTCAAATGCCTGGACACATGGTTTGCTGTCCATAAGGACACATGTGCGGTGTTTCGACTGAACAATGTATGGGCTGAAGTGCTTGATAGACGCAGCAATGGATAACGCTTCTACCTCGCATGGGAGCCAGGAAACCTGTCGTCCCCTCAGCTTGGCACTGAAGAAACCAGCCACAAGGGGCTTGTGATTCCTCGTGACATAGAGAGTAGAACCGATGCCATGCTTCTTGACTGATCCGTCTGTGACTAGCCACAGTTGGTCAGTAGCGTGGGGGAGAGTGATCGTGCGAGGGAGGTGAGGGCATGCTAGGCTTCCTGGAATTCAGAGCGGAGGTCATCAGTCCAGGAAATAGTATCCTGAGACTGTCGACCCGCAACAACGCCATCTAAGGGAGAGAGAAAGGAAGCGCAGTGGGGGATAACGCGGGCAAGCATCTTAAAAGCTCCAATGAAGGAACGTATACCTTTGACGGTAGATGGTGGGGCATGCTGCTAGGGCAGCAATACGATGGGGGCTAGCCTTGAGGGTGCCCTGAGACCATATCCATCCAAGAATGGTGGTAGTCTTGGGGGAGATAGTGGTCTTCGAAGCAGAGAGGTTGAGCCCTGACTTGCTCAGTGCATGAATTACACGACCCCAGTTACACAAGAGGTCTTCTGGTGTGTTACCACCACAGTACAAGTCATCAGCACGTTTGACGACAACACCTTCCACCAGGAGGTCACCCAGTACGCGACACATGAGCTCTTCCAGAGAGGTTTCTGAGCCAGGCATTCCCATAGCCGAGCGAGTGTATACATGCACTCCACGGAAGGGTGTGGCAACACCACAGTACTTCAGTGACTCATGAGACAAGGGGATCTGATTGTTAAAATGAATTTGTCAGATCTGAGGCAACAATGTATTTCCACTGGCTGATCTTGCGCAGAGTGGAATCAACATCCGGCATAAATGATGGTTGGGGTTTTGAATACCGACCAACATCAGCGAAGGCAGTCACAAGATGGTAACCACCACTGGGTTTCTTTACCAGGAAAGAAGGATTTAGGTATTCCACAGTTACACCAACATCTTCTGGGCGAGCAAACACACCCAGTGCTTCGAGTTCATCGAACTTGGCTTGCAAGTCGAGCAACTTGTCTCTGGGGTATAAGGGGAGGTGACCTTTCCTCTGTGGGGGTTGAACAGGACCCATATTTACGACTGCCTTGAAGGGACCGACAGCACCATTGTATCCCTTGAAATGGGGGTCAAAGACGTCATCGTACTCAGTGTGTAGGTCCTTGAACTGCTGTCTGATGCTTGGAGGAAGAATGTCATTAGGGTCTGTTCTCACCATAGCAGAATATTTACGGGAAAAGGCTGCAGGAGAGATCTCATCACTTGGAGTGTGTTCAACATCCTGGGAAACTACTGGATGCACCTGACAAAAATGTTCATTACGATGCAGAACTCGTGGCTCGATGGAAAGATTCGGAATCCGGATTTTGCCATCGACACTTGCAACAATGCAAGGGGTGGGCCAATACCTAGGTGACTCCAAATCAGCAGACCGGACCAAATCATGTCGAGGTTCCAGGGCAACACACTCATCAGCGTGAAGTTCAGGAGGAAGTGGTACCTCAACAAACTGGCCAGGAAACACGGTAGTTTCAGGAGGTGCACGGAGAACATATGCACGGCGAACAGCAGGGGACAGGTTGGTTCGCTGAGAGGACCCATATGAGTACACTGTGCCATCGCTTAGGGTGATTTTACGTTTGGCAGGTCGGATTGCAATATCATTGCATTCCATGAATGGTGTACCAGCCAATACTTCAACGTCAAGATTCTCGACAACTATGCCATCAAACAAGAAGCATTTGTCATTGCGAGTGAATGTTAGGCGAGTCTCATATTTATGAGACATATTTATATGCCAGCGGTACTTATCCGCTGGTATAAGTCTTCAGGGCGTTCATCGGGGCCCAGACTTATGTCGCAAAAATCCACAAAATGTGCGCCTGTGGATTGGAATCCGAAGTGCAATCTGATTGCTGCCCATATATCACTGAGTGAACAGGAGGTCTTGACAATGGTATTGCGAGCTATCACGGGGCAATAATTGGCTATCTGCCCTAGTATGAGCTCCAGCATTATGACCTTCTGTCGGGCAGTTTGTCTTTGTGTGGCAGGGATGTCTGAACCATCATCATGTAACCCACGGAAAGGTTTATTCTTTGTTTTCTTTTCCCATTTGACACTATCGCCAAGGAAGGGAGAGAAATTTGGGTCGAGGTTGAGGGTATAGAGTAAGTTTTGACGTCAGCTCTGAAAAGAGGTGATTGTTTCAACTTTCGTGAGGCGCCACTGTGTCGGTGCTTTGGGAGCAGACGCCATAACGTATGTGTGGTACTGCTAGGGTAGAGACTGCAGTAAAACTTCGTACAAAAACTTACTTTTTGTACGTGTGACGGCGAGGGTTGCCAGTAATATCCTCCTTTACAGGTGATCGATGCACCGGATTCAAGTTTCCAGCTGCCACCACGCTAGTAGGAAAGGACACAGCCACACGGTTCTACTGCAATTCTTCGATAACTTTATTAGGACGTAAACCAAATCTCCAGTGGAATGAACATAGCCCCATCCGACACAAGGGGGCGACATAACCAATGGCGCGGGGTGTCCCCTAGGGGCCCTGAGACTCAAATTGGGGCTGAATTTTCACGTTTTGGGCTTCTTCTTGAAAACTCCGTGATGAATTTTCATCAGACTTGGCAAGTGTAGCATCCCTAAGGGGGTAGGATCTCAAATGTGCATCGTGCCTTCCTTGGGGAACCCAAACGCTATTGAGGAATCTTTAAAAAAAAAAGATTATATTGGTGACTGCAGTTTCAAGGTTGTTTTTTTTCTGGTAATGGCTCCCTCATGTCGGGGGGAGGGGAGCAAGTTAGGACCAAACTTCTACATTTTGGTCTTTTTTCTTGAAATTGCGTGATCAGATGTTCACCAAGCTTAGCAGGGATTTTCGCTGCTACGATAACATTATTGTATCCCCCGACCAGAGTTCTGGTGAAATGGATTTGGCCTCGTCGCCCAGCCGCAGAGATTTTCTTGTGAGCACTCTCTGCAGTTCTTCTTGGATCATCTAAAAATTTGGTATGAAGATGCATTTTGGTAAAACAGTGGCAGCTTAGCTTGTTCGTGTTTTTTGTACAGAAACAGGTACATTTTTCAGGATCTGCTTGTGTACGCGATACTGGCCATGTTTCTTGACCGATTTTGTTTTCTTTTTGGGGTCAAATTTGGTAGGTTAACGTGTCACAATCGACTGGTAATGCTGCCCCCCCCCCCCCCCCCACTATTCCTTCCTTTGCAGGGTCAAAGGTCAACCTGATCAGGTCAAAATTTGCAGAAATACTTATTGATGTAATAGCTAAATTGTTATTCAACGGGTTTTAATCAGACCGCCCAGGAAGTTACGGCGCCCTCAGTGTTCTGACTTGGATGCCATGTCACATTTCTTGTATATGCTCTTCGGCCACATATCTTGTCAGATTTTATTCAAACTTCATAATGTACGGAGGTTTATGTGGGTTATTCTACTTAACAAAAATTTTCATTGACAGTACCATTATTGTTCCGACTTTTGTAGGATGCCATGTCATGTTTCTAGTCTACTACAGTTATCACGACCCAATGTATTTGGAGACTGCTACTCATAACCTGTAGTGGCACAAGGTGAAATCTGTGAAAACAACTGAAAAATGTCAAAAGTGCAAACAATGGTCCCAGTTGCCAAATTATACAACATTGTGGCCTAAGAAGTCCTCCAAATGGGGTATGGGGGACGGGTTTTGGGGTACATGTTACCGGCCGAGTGCTCTATTTTACAATCAATGAAATGAATGAATGTTTGAAAACGCATGGTCAAATTTTCTATAAACTGGGGAGGTATTATACCAATGGTGGACACTGTGCCCCTGTGGAGCCGGAAAATGTGCAAACGCCTAGAAATGTGCAAATTGCATCAAAGAGTAATGTGCAAACATGACGCCGGGAAATGGGCAAATCACTTACTTCACTGATATTATGTATATAGATTGTAGTTAAACTCCTTATCAAAACCGCGCATGAACCTTGGTCTTGAAAAATCCCTTGACATATTTCACTTAACTTGGCAGGTAGCATACATACGGTGATAGGATATTAAATTATTTAAATGAGCAGGGGGGGGGGGCTTAAAGGCCCAGAACTATGGATCAAGGCTTGCCCTGCACGACGCCGGGAAGGCCGGGGGGGGGGGGGGGGGGTGGGTGGGGGAGTTGGAGCAAAACTTCCACACTTTGAAGCTCTTTCTTGATACTGATTTTTATCAACGCACATGCTAATAGCATTATATCAGCTCAGTCACTTGTGGATCTTCAGAACATTTCTTTTAACAGTTAAGTTTAGCGCCCCCCCCCCCCATTGGCTTGATGCCCACTTGAATAAAACAATAATTACTCTATTGCCCTATGGTTACCCTATGGGTGCCAGCTGCCACTTAGGGGGGAAATCCATCATAATTTTTCCCCAAAGACGACACTGAATAATAATCTATATTATGTGAACATTCTGCCCTAATTCCCCCCCCCCCCACGCCCTGTGCAGAGCACCCAAGGGGCACTCAAGGGACATTGGTGTGAAATAAGCAAACTGCAATGCAGTCATCAATGTACAATTACTGTCAGCACTATATTAGGTACATTACTTCTGCTTTTACAGGAGATTTTATAAAATCCAGTAGATGGTTGGGGGGGGGGAGAGTTTCAGACTCATTTACCCACCTCCACCCCTGCCCCAAGGTTGGGAAAGACCAATTGAACACATTGTTCGATGCTATCGGCCAAGTTTGTTGAAAAATCCGTCATATGGTTTTTACAAATACAATGAAAGATGAAAACTTAAAAATTACCCCCCCCCCCCCCCACCCATGGAATCACATTCCTCACGATATGGTACCCTCAGATCCGCCATAAACAAGCTTTAAGCTAGTCTAGACTCATTAATGTATTTACTAAGGGCACTGACGTAGCTCTATCACTTCTGGGCCCTGTTTCATAAAGCTGTTCGTAAAGTTACGGACAACTTACGAGCGACTGGTGATCAGTTCTGATGTGCTATACTTATCAGAATTTCCATAATTCAGCACAAGAACTGATCACCAGTCCCTTGTAAGTCATTCGTAACTTTACGAACAGCTTTATGAAACACCCCCCTGGTTCTAAAGGTTTTTTTTTCTTTAAATTTCATAATTTAGCGCATTTGGGTCCATGGGGCCCCCAGGAAGGGCATATTACATTGTACCCATTTCTATAGCATACCTGACGGATGCTGTACCTATTGAAGTTGGGAAGAATCTTTTAGAGGGTTTTCACGAATAAGAAAAAAAAAGAGAAATTCGGCCCCAATTTGTCTTCCCCCTCCCCCCCCCCCCCCTTCCAGCCCCGAGGAGGGCACCCGGATCAGCCATAAGCGATGTACGTACTCATGTAAGTTCTATGTCTTGTGGTTCAAGAGAAGTGGTGCAGTTGACCCCCTCCTCCGGTTTGGAATGACTCCCGTTTAACAGCTTGAGATCGTATTAAATGAGGGATGCTATCTGTCTAGGTTGCTGAAAATCTGTCATTAGGGTTATAAAGGAGTTGACAATTTGAAAATATTCTGCTCAATCTACAGTCATTAATGTCTTCACAGCACTAAGTAAGTTCTTTTTGTTCTGGAGAATAATAAAAAAATAAGACTCATAGATTTTGAACTTTGAGGCTCCTCGGGGGGGGGGGGGGGGATCCTATTACCATTGGAATGCTACCTGCCAAGTTTGGTGAAAATCCGTGAAGGGGTTCTCGAGAGGATAACAAGAGACCTCAGAAAAAGCAGACCTCCGACAAGCAGCCGTGATTACAATAGTGTCATTCCATGTGCAGTGCATGTATCTTCATCACAAACATTAAGGTATAGGGACATCTACACAATACATTTGCTAAAAAGTCTGATCATCCATTGTTGAGTTATTGGGCATTAAGCTTATTTTATGTCCTTAATGACGCCATAACCTTTGACCTTTCACTTCATGACCCCAAATTTAATCGTTTCTTTCGTACTTCATTTTGAACACATCTTGCAAGTTTTTGGAAAATCCTGTCATCCGTTCTTGAGTTATTGGGAGATTGCGTATTAATATCCTTTATAACCCCTAAGACCTGTGACATTTGACCTCTTGATCCCAAAATTAAATTGTTTCTTTCTTAATTTATTATTAACACACCCTGCAAGTTTGGTGAAAATCTGATGACTTATTCTTGAGTTATCCGATTGCTAGATTAAGCTTATCTTATGTCCTTTATGACCCGTATGACCTTTGACTTTTGCCCTTAAAACCCTCAATATATTTTTTCTTACTTTATCATTTGCACTCCCTGCAAGTTTGGTGAAATCCGATAATCTGTTCTTGAGTTATTGGAAGATTTAGACAATTTTATGTACTTTAGGACTTCTATGACCTTTGACCTTTGACCTCATAACCCCAAAATTCAAACGTTACTTCTTTTCTCTTTCTTTTTCTTTTTTTTTTTTTTTTGCTTCATTATACTAGCAATACTGCAAGTTTGGTGGAAATTCGCTCATTGGTTCTTGATTTATCTTGTACACAAACAGATCGACAGACAAACATACGAAACCGAAAACATAGCCTCCGCCGACCATAAGTTTCACCTACTGGGAGATTCACAACTCATTTCCACGCAAACACCTCACATCTTGCACAATGCACAATGCACCGCTGCACTTTTTCCCCCTCATTCTTCCCTCCCTTTCTCCCTCCTTATCGCCACTCAGTGAGTGGTGACTTTTATGTTATATTCTTATAATGTTGTATTGTTTAGACAATCATTTCTGAGGCCATTGTCCTCGTCAAGCGCTTGCTTATGACAATGGTCTCCTGAATTTCTGTACATCAAGAATTGCCTAATTTGTCTTAGAGCAAGAGATATACTGTAACTTATGTTTCCATAAATGTGTGCACAAAATAGTTTATTTTCATTTTGAATTGTATCGGGGGGAAAAAGTTGAATATTTGAATTAATCTTTTATTTGCTTTAATTGTCAGATTCAATTCATACTGTGCTCAATTTGTTTGTTCAATTAACTCTGTACTTCATTTATGTATGAAAAAGAAATTCAGAAATCAAATCAGAATCAGATGTGAAGATGGAATATAAAGTTTCATGTGCAGTTTTGATACAGCGTTTATCTAAGTTTATACCATTTATACGTGATATTGTTGAAGTAAATAAATGGAACATTTCCCGTTGGCGTTTGCACATTTCCCGGCAAAATTAAACATTTGCACTTTTCCCGGCTCCTCAGCCCCCTTGGATAATTCTTCTTGGGTAATATTCAGCAAGACTGTGTGTAGAAGATGAACTTGCGATACTCATGTGAGCTCGAGATCCCCAGGTTTCTTGATGACATATAGCACTCATTTTACAGTTTGAAAGATACTGTTGTGAGGTAGAGGTACGTGATGTTTTTGCTGTAACTGTGTTAACCGCGAAAAAAAAAAAATGTCCCAGAGAATGTAAGTACAGTTTGTAATGCTTTTCTATCATTCCAGAAGTGTGGTATGTAGATTTGTCATGATGGTGGACCTTTCCGCAGGTAAGAGAAATGAAGGGAAACATTACTTCAATATACAATATTCACACATACACACACACACACACACGCACACATGCACACACACGCGCGCGCGCACACACACATACACACACAGGCGCACATATTATATATATCAAGAAATTGGCATGTATCATGCTGTCAATGCCAACAGTTTATTTGAAGAAAACACAAAACTTCGGGCACCCTGCCCTTTGTCAAGTGATTTTGATTCTGAGAGAAAAATAACAGGTCATAATATGCTACTAATGTGTCACCAAGGATGCTCTCTTAAATGCATATAATTATGTGTCCGTGTGTCCATGTGGTTAAAACTGAAGCTGAAGTTGCAAATATTTCAAAATTAGACTCACTAAATCCATCCACTGTAACTGAGGTTAAAAATATGATTATGAAGTCTCCAAATAAGTCATGTGAATTAGACCCTTATTGTACGGATCTGACTAAAAAATGTGTATCAGTGACGGCCCCTGCCATTACGAGCATAATAAATGGCAGTTTTGCAGCAGGTGTTGTGCCAAATGAATTGAAAACAGCGGTGATATTTCCAATCCTCAAAAGACATCATTTAGATAAGAACATGTTACACAATTAGCGACCAATTTCAAACCTGCCATTTGTTAGCAAAGTTATGGAATGTGTTTCCTTCTCACACCTACGAGACTACTTGCAGGAGAATGATTTTCTTGATAGCCACCAATCAGCATATCGCCGTGATCATAAGAGACATTACTTACTGACCTAACTGATCAAAGTTTGAGACAGATGGATGCTGGGAATATCACTGCAGTTGTTTCACTTGATATGTCGGCAGCTTTTGATACTGTGGACCATTCCATTTTCACCCAGACTCTCAGATCTTTTGGTGTCACAGGACTTGCATTAGAGTGGTTCCAATCTTACCTTACCAGCCGTTCACAATATATGTTAAGATCAATGACAGTAACTCTGATCCGGCTGCACTTACTTGCGGTGTCCCGAAAGGGTCTGTAGGTGGACCACTTCTGTTCTCTCTGTATTAGTTCTTTGAAGGATTAGGCACATTTGAACTCTCTGAAGCTTTAAAACGATTATGATGATGTTAAGGCATGGATAGAAAGAAATGGTCTGAAATTTAATGACAGTAAGTCAGAATTTATTCTGATAGGATCCAAACAGATGCTGTCTAAAGTGAATTCTGATACATGTTATGTTAGAATTGGCAATAGTAATATCAAGCCCACGAACAAAGTTCGTAATCTTGGTGTTGTTTTTTATGCAAATCTGACATTCAAAGACCACATTTCATATGTATCCCAATCGGTAAGATTTCATTTGCGTAATCTTGGCTCAATTCGGAGATTTTTAACTAGATCAGCAGCAGAAAAAACTGATGCATGCTCTTATTTCGTCTCGTCTAGATTTCTGCAATTCTTAGTTTTGCAGCCTTCCACAAAAAGAACTCGGTAAACTGCAACGTCTTCAGAATTGTGCCGCTAGATTATTTATTTTCACGAAGAAAACTGTGCATACTACCCCAATACTTCGGTCCCTACACTGGGTCCCTGTAGAAAAACGTATTAACTTCGAGATTCTTCTTCTTGTTTACCGTACATTGCACAAATTTGCCCCTTCCTTCTTTCAAATACTCTTCATCTTCACCAACCACCACGAAATCTACGTTCATCAAACTCGCTAAAATTACAGGTACCTCGAATCAAGCATAATTGGGGGGATCGTACTTTTTCATACATGGGCCCAAAACTTTGGAATAGCCTGCCAAAATCTCTTCGACAAGCATCTTCTATTGATGGTTTTAAAAAGAGCCTCAAGACCTACCTTTTTTATTTAAATTGACAATTTTTACCTGTATTTATATGTGTACGTATATTGTTTGTTTGTTTATCGTTCTTATTATCTTCTGTGATATTGTTGTAACGTGATACATTATATGTACTCTGTTCTATAGCGCTATGAGTATATTGTTAGGTAGAATGAGCGCTTTATAAGAGTCTATTATTATATGCGGGATATCCATCCTGGTGGCAGCATAATAGTTTTACGTCACAGTACAAGGTTAAAGAGTATTCATAACATACGTTATAACTTGGCACAATACGATATAACATGTACGATATAACATAACACACTGTACTTTGTTTCTTCATAAATCAAATCATGTATGTAGACATTCCTAGGCTTATCTTCCTGTCCATAGGTAGGTAAGTACTTAGTAAAAGGGAAAAATACAATACACCATTACAACACAATTGACAAGGGCACAAAGTACGTATAGGCCCCTACATACATTTACGAACAAACATAATATTTTGATGAACCGTTTCATGACAAAAATAAAATAAATGTATTTTAACATATTTATGATACATGTAACCTAACGCAGGAAAATATTAATTCTGGTCACTCATTCAATCATACAAAACTGACGAAATACACTTCTTCTAAATACGCTGCGTGTACCTCTGATTCGACGGTGATGTAAAATTTGGATGCGAAGCATGTTCCCTCGGAACCAACATACACACAAACTTCCATTCTGGTTTATCTTAATCTTCACATAATCTTGGGGTGCTACTTGATAGCAGCATGACTCTGAATAAATTTATACACATTGGACTTTTTCGGAACTAACCCGAAAAGTCACAATGCGCCTAAAAATATTGATAACTGAACTTTTAATAGAATACATATTCTAATATTTAGTATTCGTACTAAATTATAATGATCGAGCCTAGTTGCAGTGGAGTATAGGGGCGATACATGTATTAATTGTGAGCAGAGCATCTATTTCGTTCGTGAGCCATGACATGTCTCCGTTTAGGCCTTGTTCCCGGAAGCTCCTTGTGTTGATGATTGTTTTAGTTCCCTCATGTGTCTGTCGTCGAAGACTTCTATGTCTTTGTAGAGGATGCAGTTATAGATCTGTAATCGTGTGGTTTGTTGTGTTGAAATGTTTTGCGACTGGATTTTGGATTTGATTTCTAATGATGGTACTTTTATGGCTGTTGAATCGTTGCCTGAAATTTGTCGTTTCCCCTGTGTCAACAGCTGAGGGACATCATGTTAGGCTGTATATTACATTCGTACTGTTGCAGTCCGCTAGTGCACCATGGCGGACAGCTACAGGGAGTGGCCGGATCCCATACGGTTTGATTTCTGTAGCTGTAGATGGTCGCATCTGTTGTTCTCACAGTTTTGGTTTCCAGTAGATCTGATCGGTTTGCGGACTTGTGATCGTGTTTGGAAACTTTTGAGATTCGATGGTTGTTTACCTCGGGGGCTAGCGATGGAACTTAAGTGTCGGCCATTCCTTCCAAATCTCTTTCATGAATTGCTGTGATGTTGCATGATAAATGTGGTTAAAAAGAAAGACCTTGCGTGTGTGGGAGACTTTGACCCGAATTCACGAAGGTGGTACAATTGAATTTAAACCATAGATAAAGGGCTCACACCCATAAATACAATGGAATGTCCGAGACCCCTTCACAAATTCGTACCAAAGATACCAAAATAAATGAAGAAAAAAAATAATTAAAAATCAATGATGTAGTTTGGCAAAAAACTGAATAGCTGTAGATATTGAGTATGAATTCCTCTACAAATTGCATTTTGGTTAGAAGATGAAAGCTTTCCTGGTGGAATTTGAGGGGACTATATTTCATTGGGTACGTGTACGGAAAATGGGTGATTTTTTGAGTGACAAGAACTCGTAGTCTGGCTTTTCGGACCCCTGGACAGAATTTGAACTGAATTATCCACCCTGAGAATTTGATGGATGAAAGGGTACATCTAACTTATCCAGGTTAGTGAAGCTGAAACACCTCATTTCTCCCAGCTATTTTACAGAATTTTTTGAAATTTGATTTTTAACACACATCCCTATGGGGAAATATTTATGGGTGTGAGCCCTATAGACCGTCGTTTTTTATGGGGCGCCAAGTGTCGCATGGCCTATTTCGTTACGAAATCAGTAATTTCGTCGATGAAATGTTCATTTCGTTTAGAAATGTTACGAAATGATCAGTTCGCAACGAAATTATCATTTCATTAACGAAATGGTCATTTCGTCGACGAAATGACAGATTTCGTAACGAAATAGACCATGCGACACTTAGCGCCCCATAAAAAAAGACGGTCTTTGTCCATGGTTTAAACCATGGTTTCGATTGTACCACCTTCGTGAATTCGGGCCAAGGTTTTTTTGTTTTGTTTTGTTTTCGCGATTCAGATCGTCTTTTTTTTTTCTGTCGCTCGGTCCCCCCTGCTTGTACGATGCCTATATCTCTATCTCGTGATCTGATATTCGCAGGAAGTTATATTTTGGTGTCTAAACTAACATGTTTCTCGGGTCCCGAAACATTAAAAACAGTGACTTCACACCTAATTTACATGAATTTGTATAAAAATTCATACAGAATGTCCACCAAATATATACAAAGCCTTTATCTCAGGATATGACAGCCAATTTATTATAGATACTCAATTTTCTTTCTTTTTATTTAGGGTCATGAATCACAATAATTGCTGGAACAACAAGATAACCGATAGAGATTATCCATGAAAGGTGAAGGGGACAAAACCTCGATGCTGACGCCTCTTTCTCAAGTTCAAATTTATTCGTTTTTCCACAATATATAAACATAAATCTCACTTTCCTGAGTGACAAAAACGATGCATGTAAATTTGTACAGAGAAAACAACAATAATAGAAAAAACTAACAGTAGCGATTCATTGCAATAGTTGCTGAGGTAACGAAAGTGAAATTATTGTCAATAGCAGTATATGCACTGTGTGAAAAAGACGGAGGGACCCACTAAAAAGACAATGCTTGTAGAGTGTGGGCTCCTCTTGTATTGAAAGCTCGATGCAAAAATTGAATTGAAAATAGCAACAAAGTACCTCAAAAATGTTTGGCACAAAAAGTTTGGCAGCCCACTAAGAAACAGACGGACAAACGGTTACACACAAAACAATAACAAACAAAGTAATGAGCATGAGGCAGTCTGTGACATCAACAAGACTACTTGTAGGAAAAAAAACTGACTTGACGACACGAGAAGAAACAAGACTGTAGCGTGACAAAGAGGTAACAGAATAGACAGGAATATGGAACAGGGACAACGAACCTCGGAGGTTTGAGAAAGAAGAAGAAAAAAAGAATATAAAACAAACCCTTTTAAAGCAAAGTATAGGTTAAAGAAGATCTTATCATAGTCAAAGCTTAGGTAATAGTAACAATAATTTTAAAAAAACGGCAGTGCAGACTTTGCGGTAACAAAATAAGCCTATAAACTAATCTGATTCTGGGGGTCGTCTTTATAAGATTGTAAAAGAAAAAACTTTAATCTCATTTTAAATGAGTATATAGAAGGAGCAGATTTTATATCGTGATTCAGTGAATTCCAATAATTTGGTCCAGTGTAAATAAGTGTATTCTTTGCTAGAATCGTTCGAAGAAGTGGGAAGTGAAACTCGTTAGAGCGTCGGGTGGGGTAATTATGGAATGATTGATATTTTTTTTTTGAACATAGAACCAAAGATAGGTGGGAGTAAACTGTTATCATACATATACACAGATTGGCCTAAGTTAAATAAAAATAATTCATTGATTTTTAATTACTTATTACAGTCAAACAATGCATGTGTATGTGAACGTATGGGAGAATTGGAAATGATACGGAGGGCTTTCTTTTGCAATAATAACACTCTATTCAGCACCGTCTGATGAGTATTGCCCTAAGCTAAAATTCCATAATTAAGGTCAGGGAGGATCAAAGAGGAGTATAACGCAAGTAATGTCTTTTCAGCAATAAAAATTTCAGTTTGTTCATAACACCTATATTGCGAAAAATAATTTTGCAGATATGATCAATATGCATTTTCCAAGAAAAAATACAAAAATCCCAAGAAATTTGAAATATGACACACTTTTTAAATTACAATCATCCAGAACTATTTCTGAATTCAAAGAATCAACAGTATTGCCGAAAAGCACATATTTTGTTTTTTAAACATTCAATAATAGCTTGTTACCTCTGACCCAGTTGGTCACTTTTTTCAATTCTGTATTAACTTGTTGAACAAGAACATCGATATCGTTATGGGCAAGAAAAACACTGGTGTCATCAGCAAAGTGTATAAAGGAAAGTACCTCTGAAACAGAGGAAAAAATCATTGATATATGTTATGAATAATAGCGGCCCTAAAAGACTTCCCTGTAGAACGCCACACTTAACATCTCTTATAACTGAATTATTATCTTTAATTGAAACAAACTGTTTTCTGTTAGCTAAATAACTCTTGAACCACTCCAAGGCCTTCCCGCGTATTTGTGAATATTTTGTGCACATTAAAACATTTGATAATTCTGGTGGAAATTATATTTTTCTAAAACTTTCGACAATGAAGATAATAAAGAGATTGGACGATAATTGCTGACATCCAGATTATTGCCTTTCTTAAATATTGGAATTACTTTAGTCAATTTCATTTTATCAGGAATATACTATTAGAAATTGACAGAATAAAAATGTGAGCCAAGGGATCTGCAACTGATGATATAACACCTTTAAGGATACAATTATCCAAATCATCAAAAGACAGATTAAGATCATCAGTTTCATATACTCGTGACCAATCAGCATTATCAAGATCGGCATCAAAACTGGCTAACTTTTCACATGAGACTCTACGTTTGAATAAAGAAGATGAAGGTTTTGCATCATTAACTAAAGTGTTCAGGGTAAAATGAGTCATGATTGGGAAATGGTCAGTCACATCTGAAAGAATTATAAAAGAATGGGGAAGAGGTAAGATATTGCAAAACAAGTTGTCAATTAGAGTAGCAGAGGTTAGGTAGGAGATTTGGAAATGAGTGGCAGAAAGGATGAAGACAAAAGTGTTTCAAGAAACCCGCTTGGGATATGATCATTTCCAGATTTCAGCAAATCAATATTAAAGTCACCTAGTAGAAAGCAACCCTCATTTCGAAAAAGTGGATTTTTTACCAGGTCTGAAAGATAATTAAAAAAATCTTAAGTATTTGAATTAGGAGGTCTGTATATTTTACCCAATAACACATTCCTACATCCTGGTATATAAATTTCTACGAAAAGAGATTCAACAGTGTTATCCATTCTACAAATGTCGTTGTGAACAATACATTTGTAAATACTTGGTACGTAAAATGCAACACCGCCTCCACTTCTGTCCGATCTATTACTGACATACATATTGTATCCGTCAATTGCAAAAGAATCTTCCGTAGTGGAAGTCGACCAGGTTTCACCAAGTCCGATGACAGAGAGTGATTGGCTAGCATCGGATTCTAATTCAAACTTCTTAGGTTTAAATGCAACAGAGAAAAGGTATCTTTAGAGAAACTGAAATACATATCTTTACATTGCAGTAGTTACATAACGTGTTCAGATTTAAATCATTACTAAAATCATAAGGCAGTTCATTTACTGCTGAATTAAGATTATCGGCAACGAAGTTGTCATAAGGAGTTGTTTGTGTAATTGGTGCCTCATCAACTGAGTCAAATTCGGATGTTGTGTGCCTACACAATTCAAACAAATCGTCATTTGGCACGGAATAAAAGGGTGCATTCGAGAGATCAGCCATAACGAAATATGGGATTGTCTTAAGATATGAACCTGCATTAACAGTAGGGCTGTAATGAAGGAGTGCCAAGTTATTATGCAATGAGAGAACAGGCAGCAGGCAGAATGTGACAAAGCACGAGAATCTTATCAGTACTCCATTTCCCTAAAATGTGTATCTATGTGTTACCTCTATATATCATACCCTTTCTGTACATAAACATGGACATCGTATATACTAAATATGAATGAGTTTACATACTTCATATTTTGTAAATTAGTAAATTTCTCACAAAGGAAGACTGCGGGTATTCGGGTAATATCCCAGAATTCATGCACTCTACTCAAAATTATGGTCTATCCTTTAGTAACAAATATTTTCTTTAGAAGGAAAATATAACATAGATAAACATTAATAATCGTCTGTTTCAGGGAAAAAGAGGTAGAAATTATGGTATGTGTTTGTTTTTTGTTTGTTTGTTTTTTTTTCGTGCATGTTCACATTCAAAAGCTATACTTTAATTCAACGTATCCGGGCAGCGTTTTTTTTAAAGACGGCACAGATTGGGGCATGGCGCGTGTTAAACCTATGGGAAAAACATTGGGTTAGGGTTTATGGTTAGGGTTAGGGTTAGGGTTAGGGTTAGGGTTAGGGTTGGGGTCAGGGTTAGGGTTAGGGTAAGGGTTTGATGGTTAGGGTTAGGATTAGGATTAGGGTTAGGTTTAGGGATATGGTCCCCAATCTGTGCCGTCTAAAAAAAAAAAAAAAACACGCATCCGGGCATCGCGAGATATTCCAACCGCATGGTGGCGCTGTTTACACATAATTTATGTTATGCGCTCAGTTGCGTAGTCGTGCTTCCAAACAGCAAATTACATCTTTTAATCTCTTATTCATCACTAGCATACAAACGAACCAAAATATGTAATCAAACAAGAGGACAGTAGCATTACTAGGAACAAAACAAACCAGCAAAAACACAGCGAATTGCAATAAACAATTATATTTCCAACCTTGCTTTTCAACAACAAAAGAGGCAAAATATTGTGTGATTGTAGCTGCAGTAGGGAGAGGGATTTTCTCTTACGACAAAGTGGTTACTCGGGTGAAAAATCAATGATATAGTACACTTGTACATTCACATGTCATTCTTGAGCTGATGTCAAGTATATACCTGGACATTGTATAGTCCATTGAAATATTGTTACATAGTATGCATGGTTCGCACGCTAATGTATGACCGTTAGACCCAGACCAAACTAAGCGCTCAGCTGATAATCAATTCATTCATGTCAAATATTGTGTTTGGAACTGAATACCACCTGGGTAGGCCTTAATGGTCTTCCCTATCAAGGGGGGGGGGGGCTGAGTAGGAAGCATTTGTGACGCATTCATTGGCATGCAAGCGTGCAATAGCACAGCATGATTTTATGTACCCGAGTTCTAAAAATTAAAATATATATATATATATATATATATATATTATTATTTTTTTTTTTTAATGACAATACCAATACCAATCTCGAGGTGATGTTGTATAAAGTATCTCTACCCAAGTGGAATCCGGTTACCCAGACATGGTACTATATGGCTATCAAATTTATATGAAGGAGATGAAATATAAACCTCAATAGTCCTTTGATTTATGAAATGTCCATCATTGAAGCTATTCAATATGTTCAAAGCACCACAAGTGGCATACGGTTACCAAAACGAACGGTATTAGCTTTCATATTCACGTAAAGGAGATAAAGTCTAAACTTCAATGATCGTTTAGTTTTGAAATGTTCATAACAGTATTCGTTATCTGCGGTAGCAGATAAACAGGCATGCAGCACGTAGGTGAAGAGTTAAAGTTAAGCGGTATGGGTTCAAATGAAATTCCGGTCTCGCCTTTATAAGACGATCTATTGTAATTTAATGTAAAGCAGATCGAACGTGTGGCATTAGGGACAGAATCAAACGAAAAGAAGAGTATACAGTAACCTCATTTACTTCCCACCAAGACGATATAGGAAAATTGCTCTTCTATGATAGTGATACAAAACGATGTAGGAAAGATTGTGTATATGATGGAAGGAAGCTTGAATTCGTCAAAGTCCGTCAGAAAATCTTATTTTGGATACATTATGCAATTTATGTTACATACATACTTGTCAATCGCCCATAATACTGCGAAAATGTTCTTTCACGAGGAACAATTTTATATATACTCCGCAGTGAACTTTCTTGTAGAGCCGTTCCATAAGATATAATGTATGATAGGCCTTGTAGCTACTGATGGGTTAGTGGTGGTTTCACTTTGCAGCAATATTTAGTTATTCATGACCACATAAGCCTGTAAAAAGAAAACAACATCAAATGAGTGTCATATACTAAATTTAGGCTAATACGCTACTTGGTGGCCATATCGCATACATTTTAATGTAAATTCAGGTAAATTAGGTGTTTTGTCATTTTTAAGATGCTCCTGGACCAAGTAAACATGAGTTCTTTCACCGAAATTAACTTTCTACGAGGATCAGATCCTGAGATGGAGTATTGTGTAATGATACCCGAATCTAACTACTCGCTTCCATTCCTCTATGGTGACCATATCGGTCTCCTTATATACTTCCTGACAGTCATCGACTTTTATCCACATCTACTGAACCTCCCTGTTCAGTGTTACCCCCAAATCTAGTCCTGTCTATTTTTTCCGCAACTTAACTATTACCAAATTGAAAACCTTTCTTTAGTATCAAGACTCCACTCCCATTCACCTCTGTAATATGACTCCATGCAAATTAGACCCTAATCCACTTGTCTAATAGTTGTCCCCTTTGACAAATTGTTTTGGTTGATTTATGTATAGCTTAAAAGCAAATGGAGTTGAATGTTTTAATTTATTTTGGGTTTGCCTCTGTCTTATCTATCATAACTGGACTAGAGCAGGGAAGATTCATGAATCTAATATGATCGTACTTTGTATATAACATGCGTCTTCTCCAATGCACCACACACACGGTACACGAAAGATTTCAAAGTCGTTTAAAATCCTCGATGATTTTTATTTGTTTCGAACGAATCAACTGACCTCTAGGCCTTACAGCCCCGAACTGGAAAGAAATAATGATAGCGGCAAGAGGAGATTTTAAAAGAAGTTGAACGTAACGAAAAATCACAAACAAACAAACAACACAAAAACACAAAAAACACAAAAACAAAACAAAACAAAACTTGAACGGAAGCTTCTTTCTCTGCTCAAGTGGTATCCGATTACTCAAACGAACGTTACTATAGCTATCATATTTATGTAAAGGAGACAAAGTATAGACTTCAGTGATTGTTTGATTTTGAAATGTCCATTATACTTGAAGCTGTTTAAAGCGTCTTTTTCTGCACAAGTGGCATCCGGTTAATAATAATAATTATTTTGAGACTCTTATAAAGCGCACATTTCTACCTAAAAAAGATACTCAAGGCGCTATTTGGTTACCCAAAAGTACGCTACTAAAGCTATCATATCAAGGTGAAGGGGATGAAATAAAAACTTCAAAGATCATTTGATTTCTGTAATGTCCATGTAGGATAAAAACCAAACATCTGCAGGTAGCAGATATAATCCATGTGCAAGCTAGCACACAGCACGCAGATAAGGTGAAACAAAAAAAAAAAGACAAACAGAGTAGACTGAAAACAGATTGGTAAATGCTTCATCAAATCTATCGTGAAATATTAGAGTTCGGGTGTTTTGAAGTTCCAAATAAAAAACAAACTGATGCGAATCGCAACCACATCTATCATGAAAACGAGATCACATGTCACCAAACGATCGGCATGCAGTTTCATGAAATCATAGAAATGAAATCAACAAGAATATCAGTTTCTATTCGCATCAAATGATCATATTATAGCCGTATCAACCAATCAATTTTTTTCCAAAGAGGTATGAGTTTAGTTATTGCATTATTGATCAAAACAGCATTTAAAGGATTTATGACATACAAATGCATGTTGATTTTTGTTCATTCATGATAACCTCAACATCACTTTTGCGGTGAAACGAATATCTAAAGACATTCCATATATTTGTAATTAATTTTCTTCTATTTTTCTTGAGATTACTTGCACACGCCCACAAAAAAAAAAAAAAAAAAAAAAAAACAACCTTCCAAACCAAGATTCTGGTTGCGACCTCATCTGTCAATCATTGCTAAAGTATACCAATATGATTAACAAAAGACAATGGAATGCACCCTCCCTGAGACTGAGCATAACTTGCATGTTCCCTCGCCATGTCTTTTGTTAGTCACATTAATATCACAGAAACCTGCAAGTTATGCTGAGTCGGGGAGAAGGTGAATTCCAATGTCTTTTGTTAAACATATCAGTACTTTAGCGATGATTGACAGAATACGAAGTCACAACCAGAATCTTAGTTTAAAAGGCTTTTTTTGTGGGGGTATCCAAGTAATTTGAAGAAAAATAGAAGAAAATTATATAAAAATATATGGATTGTTTCTAGATAGTCATTTCATAGCAAAAGTGATGTTGAGGGTATCATAAATCAACACAAATCAACATGCATTTGTATGTCATAAAACCTTTAAACAAGAGATCAGACCTCCGCAAGGCAGCCGTGATTAAAATATCGCCATTTCGTAGGCAGTATCTTCAACGCAAACATAGAGATAAAGGACATTATACTCAATACTTTAATTAATAATAGAATCTGAAGGCTTTTCATGAAGCATTTTGTCCGACAACTTTGTCAGACAAATTTGCTCTCAGTCAATCAGATGCAAGGATTTCACAGCTTTTAGTAGTTTGTCAGACGAAATTTTTGACAAAACGCTTCATGAAATGCCCCCCCCCCCCGATTCTTGAGTTGTTGGGAGATTAAGGTTATTTTATGCCCGTTACGATCCTTTGGCCTCGAGATCCCAAATTTAATCGACTGTTTCATTGTATTATTAACACGTCCTGCAGCACAGTTCGGTCAAAATATGACCATTTGTTTTATATCATTGGGAGATTAAGCTTATTTTATGTCCTTTATGACCCTAAGACATTTGACCTTTGACCTCATGACCTCCATATGCAAACGGTCCCTCTTTTTCTTCGTTATGAACACACCTTGCAAGTTTGGTGAAAATCTGATCATCCAGTTTGGAGTTATTGGGAGACTGAAGTTATTTCATGTTCTTTATTGTCTCAGACGTTTGACGTTTGACCACATGACCCCAAATTTATGTGTTTTTTTATACTTTATTATGAACACATCCTGCAAGTTTTGTGAACATCCGATCATCCGTTCTTATATTACTGAGAGATTAAGTTTATTTCTTGACCATGTGACCCGTATGATCTTGACCTTTGACCTCACAATCCCAAATCAAATAGTTTCTCTCTTACTTCATAATGAAGACACCCAGCAAGTTTGGTGAAAATCTGTTCATCCGTTCTTGAGTTCTTGGGAGATTCTGCTTATGTTATATTTTTAATCTTTAATCTTTGACCTTTCATCTCACCACCAAGTTTTGTAGTTTCTGTCTTACTTCATTATGAACACACCCTACAAGTATGGATGAAAAATCTTATCATCCATTCTTGAGTTAAGCTTATTTAAGGCTTTTATGACGCCTATGACCTTTGACCTTACGACACCAAATTTAATTGTTTCTTTCTTACTTCGTCATAAATACACTCTGTTAGTTTAGTGAAATCTCGATTCTCCGTTTTGGGGTTATTGGGAGATTAGGCTTATTTTATGTCTGTAATGACCTATGACCTTCGAACATTAATCTCATGACCACCAAATTTAATAGTTTCTCTTTTACTTCATTATGAACACACACTGCAAGGTCGGTGAAGATTCGATCATCTGTTCTTGAGTTGTTTGGAGACTCTGCATATTTTATGTTTTTATGACCCTATGACCTTCGACCTTACACCTCATGACCCCCAAAATTTAACAGTTTCTCTCTTTATTATGAACACACCCTGCAAGTTTGGTGATATCTGATCATCCGTTCTGAAGTTAACGGGAGATTAGGCTTATTTTACTTATTTTATGACCCATATAACCTTTGACCTTTAACCTCATGACCGCCAAAGTTAATAGTTTCTTTCTCACTTCATCACGAAAACACCCTGCAAATTTGGTTTCAATTCACTTATCCGTTCGTAAGTTATCTTGTACATAAACAAAAAGACAAACAGACAGAAAGACATACAGAACAGAAATTATAACCTCCGCCGACGGCAGGTTTCACCTCCTGGCGAAGGTAATGATGATTTTTAGTACAGTACATACCTACGGACATGTTGTGATGACAACAAGCCCCTGGCCGAAACTGGTGTGAAAATATATGAAACTCCAATAACTCCTACTACTGTTGTATGTTTGAATTTGATAAAAAACCCAACATTCTGATATATATTAAAACTAATTTTTGATGATGTTGCATTGAACTTTAAAGATGTTATTTTGCTTCAGCCGTGTAGAATAATATTGCTCTTTCAGAAAATAATAAAAGTTGAAGACTACGTTGATCCGTTTCACCTATTTTGAGTCCTCACGTTAAACGGGGCGTGCAACTTTTTGTTGATTTTGTGATGCCCGGTCACATATATTTTTTCTTGCTAGCTGAATCGACAGACTACTTGGCCAAAGCAGAAGCCACACACACACACACACACACACACACACACACACACACACACACAAACACACACACATCATACTATGTTGAGAGAGAGAGAGAGAGAGAAAGTGTGTGTGTGTGTGTGTGTGTGTTTGTGTTTAGGGGAGAGGGTACAAGGGAGATACATACTACGAAATGATGTGACACAATCTCGAAACCATACAAAGTTGCTCGTTACGGTTTGTGTGCTTCTCATTCAATCGCTCATTTCATTCTCTAATCAATTTCTAGTACATGATATTATAACGATTAATGATTCACATATAGAGACATAGATATGTTGTAGAAAGCGTAATTTAATAAGGTCTTATTAATCTGATACTGATATTAAAAAGCAAGTTGCGTATGTGCAGACTGGCAATTCTGTGATATTACAAAGCGTAAAATTGCCCCTAGACTACATAAACTTCATTTAGTGCCTACGCCACAATATGACTAAGAAATTAGTGAAGATTAATGCGATATCTAGATAAATCTGTTGACAATATGATAGTATCGAGAAATAAGCATTTCAAAAAATTCTTTATACAATAATTGTCAGTGACTACGTAGATCATCTGCAGTTTAAAATGTATATGATTTCGAATTGTGTTGAAGTTAAACACCCATATTTAACTTACTCACCATGCGTTATTAATTACACTCTTGCCTGATGATCTATTTGGCAATTATTTCGAAATGATTACATTGATAGCAATAATATCATAGTACAAGTAATCTACTACATTGCTACGATGGATTAAACACTAACAAGAAGACTCTTACTGTACGTATGTACTTGGCTTTACTAACTTTAAAGAAAAAATAACAACAAAAATATGTTCGTATATACGTAGGCCTACACGTCAACTTGCATCGGATGCGTTCATCAATGCGTTCATCGGATGCGCGCCTCAGGTGGAAAGCATGTTAGTCGCCACTAGCTATTCGTATTTTAAAAGGTATGAATAACATAATCAATGTATAAGACATTATTGGTCTCAAAATAATTCTTAGAACTTGCACTTCAGGAATCAATTTTAAATAGAGAGCGTAAGAGTTGAAATCAGCTAAGCCTACTCTGCGAGACTTCATGTGGATGTCAAATACGTACGGTGGGTCTTTATTTTTTAAATGATGGAAGCTTTAGGAAGCTAAAATTAATGTTTCCTTCACAAACTTCATAACACGCAAACTGCTTTTTAATTGCTCTACGTCCTCCTTCATAGCACAGATACATATTGTTATTTCACTGACATCAATCAATGCATAATGACTTTTACAGAATAACATCGATAATAATGGTATGCTATCGTTAATGAGAAATTGATGATAGTCATAAAACATTCGCACTAATGCTAATATTAATTACTGTAATAAGGACAGAACAATAATGCAAATATTATCACATCGTTATCCTACATCAGTTTCCTTCTTGTTTATTATTGTATACAACGTGAAATACGCCTACAACAGAGTATTTCTTGCTGTGCGCAAATCTCTTCAAAGTTTCACCGAGCTACGATTTTAAGTTTACTTCAGAAACATCTTACATTTCATAAATTAGTTCTAGAGCTTGCATAAGTTTCTTTGATATTGCGTCCGTCATTATTACAGTATATCTACAGGGCAGGGATAGCAGAAGGGAACGTGCAACCAACACCTTCGTCACATACTTTGAAGGTGTATAAAAACAAGAACGAAAAGAGCAATTAGCGCACGGATATCAACAAACGAAAGGAAATGGATACGTTCAAGTAAACGAAGCGCCTAACTACTTCTGCATATAAATAGACCTATATTCAATATGCACAACCCCTGGAAGAAGGAAAAGTGATGGTATTGGATCTGCTGAGATATTCTACGCACTGCAACGTATAGGATTATTACAATCATTTGAAACACATACCTCCCAGCGAACCACCATATGAGTTATATGATATGCTCTGGCTTCTAGACGCCCGCTTGTAACTTATCTTTTACATGACAATAGTGCAATATGAGATTTTCGTGTTACAGTAAACCCACAGCCGTGTAGAGAGGTGGATATATACTCTAAACTGATATCATGGTGCTCACACTCCAAGAATACTGAGGTTCTTACAGAAGGGTGCAGGATCACGAGATCACACCACTTGCACAACAAATTCTAGTAGGTTTCGATCTACGTTCTCCCCATCAAGGGGATAGATGTTAACATAGATTTCTACAAAGTTTGATTGACAAAAACCGAAGATCATCTGTACCTATTGTAGATTATATACAACAAACAATTTTTCATTCGCAGCCAGTGCACAAGATGTTGATATGTTCAGTTACGATACAAGACATAACAATTTTGAGAGAAGAAAAAAAATATGAGATGCTCTTAGTTACTCTGTATGACAATCATATTGTTATTCTTGTCCAATAAAGATTTTATGGAAACTGTTTTTTTTTTTCGGGGCGGTTCGTTCTGGCAGATTTTTGAGGAAGAAATTTGTACATTACAAACCAAAAACTGATGATTCTTACGTGTGAATTAGCCGTGTGTGCCCAAATAGGCCATCCGAAACATGCACTCCGTGTAAGTATTTCACATCATTTTTGCATGTAGTTTTTTTTTTTTTTTTTATTGGTACTTATAAATTTCTTCGAGTTGGCAATTTTGTTTGGCAACACTATTTGGCTGACATAATTTCAAACCAAATCTACTGTTTTAATGGTATGTGACATTTTATATAATAATATAAAAGCCTGATTCTTGTAGTATGTTCATTAATTGCACTGTAAAAAAAGATAAAAGTCACAAATATTCTACCTTTAAATGTACGTTTCCATTGTGTGAAATGAAAAAGCCCCTCATGGTATAACCAAGGTTAAATCACCTGGTTATTGTTGACAGGAACTGGTTGCATTTCTTTTTCAATTTTGCAATATGCAAAACCTTTGTAGCCTATACTTTTGTGAAACGTTGAACCAAACTCTGGTTACAAATCTACAGATGTAAATTGGAACACGACGTCCCTCTGTCCCGCAAGTTCAAAGAAGTAAACTTAGATCTTACAGTATTATTGTTCTGCCTCCAGATTGCTCTGAAAATGTATATCGTTCTAAATTAGAGCACTACTTTCCTTTATAATATATGTAAAATATTTTAAAGAAAATGCTTGTTTGATAACAACTCCTTGGGTGTCAGCTGTCCATATGAGATGTTCCATCTGTAAGATAACTTTAATGAAAGAAGTAAAATTTACAGAAACAATGAAAGTTTAATTCATGTTGGACTGAAAACGTGAAAGTTACGAAATTTAATTTTCAGATGTTGCTCAGATATCAGTTGCAACCGCATATCAAATTCACAACTATCCCATAAATTTGTATATTAAAAAATACAAAATCATCCTTTTGCTACTAATTCAGCACGTACGTTGTATATACATCTTACCATAACATTACTGTGAAGTTGTAACAACGCTAGAAAATTAGGAATGAAAATATTGTTTTGTTGACATAGAAACCTATATAAAACAACTGTTGCTAACTTAATGGGGCAATCCATACTGTCATGCCATACGTGGAAATTTAAAAAACTGAAATTTATAAACAATCAAGTAAGAAGGCTGTGGATTTATACAATACAAAGAGAAATATAGGATTCGTGGGAAAGTAAATGGAGGACGCATTTAAAAGTCAACCAGAACATGGTTTGGATTTTAGCGTTAAAGGGATTGTACAGTTTTGGTTGAGATCTAACCTCGGGTTTCTAACATTTTGAGGTGAGATTATGAGAAACCTCTTATGAAATATGAAAGAGCATGTAAATCCAAAAGGAATTCAACGTTTATATGATGAAAATTGGTTTTGAAATGGCTGAGATACCCAAAACAGAGCAATGCTAAGAAAATGTGGGACCGAGCTTTTATTATGATCGCTTTGGTTTATTTTTTTGGATGTCTCAGCCATTCCAAACCCGATTTTCATCAAATAAACTTTGAATTCCTCTTAGAATGGTACGCTCTGTACTGTTTTACGATCGGTTTCTTGATATCTCGCAAAAAGTTAAAAGCCCAATGCTCTCCTCTACCAATACCGTACCATCCCTTTAACATACACTTTTCTTCTCTGAAGAACTTTTTTTTTTTTCCGAAAGACGATTCTGTTTGTATGAAATGTAGAAAATGCAACCAAGCATTATTTATTGCAAATGTGTCCAACATGCATAAGATAATCTGTCAGTGGGTTTCAGACTAAAAAAGGGCGGGACTACAAATAACCGATATCCTAATCATTTGCTTAGAGAATTAACTTTGATGTAGTTTTGAAGAATTTTCGCCCCCGCTTTGTTGCAATAATGGTTTGTGTTAGGCAGACACGGACAGGTAAGCACTGACTAGGCTGATGGCTCCGACGAAGAAAACAAGGGAATGGAGCAGTCGGTCCAGTTGCAACGATGTCGCCCTACCTATAAGCATGACGGTCAGACAGACAGAAAAAAAAAGAAAGAACACAACATAAATGACTGTTACAATTCGTTATTCAGAAGGTTCATTAATCCGAAAGTGAAATGAGGTTCGTTATTCCGAAGATTCGTTATTCCGAGTGTTCTTCGTTTTCGATATCTCGGCCATCAGTGGTGCGATCGCGACGAAATGCGTGACATCCGAGTCGTAATCTACAAGATTATGTCTTTAAAATTTTTGAAATAATGCATTTCTAATTTTAATTAATTGATTATCAAAATTAATCCCACGGTCTTATTCAGCCTAATTAAAACATTGAGAGTCTACCTTTTCGATTTGTATCTGTTTCAACATACTCAACAATGATACATCATAAAAATTTCAAAAAGTCATTTCAATTCTCATGTATTTTATTGTTTTCAGAATCTCTTATGTATTTCTTGGTTTTTCGACTCTCTTTTTTCTTCATTTTTCATCGGAAATTGTTAATGACCACTTTTAATTAGCATAATATCAATCAATCAAAGTTAAATAAAAATAATCATGTTTTGTGAGTTTCATGACAGAGCACTGTTTTCCACAGGAAATGTATACAAAATCACAAATTTGTGCCCGTTTTGGGGTGACATACAGATACAAAAAAAGGGCGTCGCTTCGTAAAAGTACGTGCGCACGTTGCAAATTTGGTCTCGAAAGTTGCGCGAGACTAGTCCACTGCCGTCCTGTCCTGGACGGGATTGGCGTAGAGATTGTTTTCTACGAGCTACCCGTGCGTGCTTCTCGGCTCACACACAGATCAGTTACACCATTGACACAATACTAAAGCACTAACCGCACGGACACCAAAGAGGTTCTATGACGGACACACAACCTGAGGTTTTTATTCGGGCGGACAAATCGGAGGGGATACGCGATCGGTGGGGATCACGCGATGAGTGTGGTACCAGGGAGGTGGACTTCCACCTCCCTGGTGGTACACATGAGATTTACGCTGGCGCACGATCGGGGGGATATAATACGATAAAAAACGCCCAGTATCTGGTTTAGCGCGAGACTTGAACAAAGAAAGTCGAGAAGCCTCATGACGAGGCCTTCTCGCGTTACATAGTTTTAGCGCGAAAAGTCAAGGGGGCGGATCCCCCCCCCCCTTTTACGGTTAAGCGTAGCTTGGTTTGTTGGTAGCCCTTACGTATATTTATTGAATACATACAAAGATTACAATGAAATAGAGGCGAAGAGTGACTTGCGAATAGAGAGATATATAGGATAGAGGAAAGGGTATAGATAGGAATGGAAAGGAGAGGTTTGACTACTTTCAGAAAAGATTTGCCTATTCATTTTGTTCACACTATCACCCGGATTACAGTTCCGCATACCATGGCATGTTTTTCTTTGTTTGTTTGTTTGTTGTTGTTTTTTTACCAAGGTGCAGATGGAGAGTACACATGCATCAACCGATTAAAGGATCATTAATATCTGGAGAGCAGCATTGCTTTACACAACTTTCTTAAAAAGAATACATAGACTTTATATTTTGAATATCACAAGGGAGAGAGTTCCAAATATTGGGTCCGGTGTGTCTGATAGATTTCAGAGCCATCACTGTTTTAGGATTATTTAAATGAAAATGTTTAGACTGTCTTGTAGGGTATGAGCGTATGTCCTTGTTCGACCGAAATAATTAGGCAGAAGAAACAGGCAACTGACGTTATAAACATAAGAGAATTCCCCCCCCCCCCCCCAAAAAAAAAAAAAAAAAAATATGTAATTTACCCTGAGTCAGCAATTCTGCGAATAAGGGATCTGAATGATCCTGAAAACCTCAGTTATTGCATGTACGTACGGCTTTCTTTTGTAAGTTATATGCTATCGTTAACATTTTTTGAGGTTGCCCAGACAATGTTGCAATATGAGATTTACGATATCAAGGAATTATAAAGCATGAATAAAATGTTCATTTGAACATAAGACTTATGTTTATGAAATAAACCTACACATTGGTATAGTCGGCTAATAGAATATAACTGTAGTGACAAAGTTGAGTTTGAAATATCATTGATGTACACCAGGAATAGTTAGGGGCCCAATATAGAGCCTTGCGTGGCACCAAAATGTATGGGTAATAATTCAGTGTTGATTGATTCATAGCAGACATATTGCTTTCTGTTTGACAACTAATCTTTAAACCATTTTAATGGAATGCCCCGAACTCAATAGAACTGTAATTTGTGTAGTAGGATAGTGTGGTTAAGAGTGTCGAATGCCTTGCTTAGGTCCACGAACACACCGATGTCATGCTTTTGCTCAGCTAAGGCATTCGACACTCTATCGTATAGTACAGTGGCTTGATTTGCGTGCAGCCCTCGTACATAGTACACATAGAAAAAATAGGAGGGAGGGATGACTTGCGTAGAGATAGGATAGTAGAAAGGAGAAAGGAAAAGGAGAGGTCTGTCTGCTTTCACTTAAGGCTTACACAAGGTATAGTTCACCTGGATCACTGATCAGTAAGGCATGACAAAATATTTCTCACCTAGGTACAGGTGAACAGTTACAGTTCATGGTTGGTTACATGATTAACTAATGCGGCGATATTTCTATGAAGGAATTTCGTGCATTATGCACTAACAATGGCAACGAAATTACTGATATCGAGAGAGTAACATTGTTTTTACAGCTTTCCTAAAGGAATACATTGACTTTAAACTTCGAATTTAAGAAGGAAGAGAGTTCCAAACGTCGGATCCGGTGTGTCTGATAGATTTCAGCGCCATCAGTGTTTTAGGATTACATAAATTAAATTTATCAGATTGTCTTGTGGGATGATAATGTATGTCCTTGTTTAATTGAAAAAGTGAGAAGAAAGAAGATGGCAACTGACCATTACGTAATTGAAACATAAGAGTGAATTTTGCAAGAAAAAAAGAATAATTTCCTTTACCTTGAGTGTTTCTAATTCTGCAAATAGAGGATCTGAATGGTCTCGATAACCTGAGTTGGTGCATATACGTATAGCTTTCTTTTGTTGCAAATGTGACTTTTTGAAATTGCCTATACAATGTTGCAATATGAAATGTACGATAATATCAACTAGTTATATAACATAAATAAAATATTCTTAGCGTCATAATACTTAAGATTATGGAGTATACCAACGTTACGAGACACTTTATCAGAGGTGTATTGCACATGAGTGTTCCATTTCATATTTTCATTTATATAAATTCCGAGAAATTTGATACTTTCTTTTTGTTCCATTGGTATACCATCCACCATAACATTCAAATGTTGCATTTCATTTTTATGCTTCTTACTATGAAAATGAATGAAATTAGTCTTTTTTAAGTTGAGTGATAATCTATTACTCTTAAACCATGTAGATAATATAGGCAATTCGGTATTAAGAATTCATAGGAGGGAATGAAAATCAGAATTGGAACAGAACACGTTGGTGTCATCGGCAAACATAACATATTGCAGTATATTGCAGTATATATACCGCTGGACATCCGAATCAGATCAGTGAGCTTCAGCTCCTTGATCAGATGTTCCATTAAAGAAAAAATACACAAAACGCCAATTCGAATAATAATTGGTCCCCTCAGATGACCCGCACATGACAGTACCTAGCACGTATCTCACCCGTAGTCGCCCGGAGGTGCGCATGCAAATCTTTCTACCCGCAACCATGTTATAGGCCCTGTCACACCTTTCCGGGCAAGCTACGAGGGCTTGTTGCGTGCGGGGATTTTCCAGCATACCAGACAATTTCTGAGGGCGGACAAGGATTTGGGCGAGTCAGTGCATGTGTCTTACTTGCTAGACTCGTTCTACATAAGTTCTATATACTTGTGGGTATACAGTGTGACCTGTGTGCCAGGCGCATGGAGACTGACAACTCAGTAAAGGAATTCCTCTGAAGGAATGGCAGAAGTCCCACAGAATGTCATTATCTTGGCCGCATGTGGGGACTGCGAAGTACCTGCGTGGGAGTTGTCTGCGAGGTGCTGCAGCTTAGGGTCTCCTACTGGCGTTCTGCGTGGACCTCTGCGGGCATGCTCAAAACTTGGCTGCGGGTTAATCGGACTTGCGTGCGCACCTCCGGGCAACTATGGGCGAGATACGCGCTAGGTACTGTCAGGTGCGGTCCAACTGCGGAGAGCTCCGGGTAGCAAATTTGTTTCCCCACAAGTCAACCCGCAAAACTTCCCGAGATACGGCATGACAAGGCCTTGAGCATGCTCAAAATTTGTTCCGAGTGAGTCGTGGGGGTTCGCTCCCAGAGGTACACGCAGAACACCAGTAGGAGACCCTTACCGGCAGCACCTCGCAGGTACTTCGCAGTACCCGTAAGTTGCTCGTAACAGAAAACGGATCGGTTTCAAAGCTCTCGAGCAGGTAAGACGGAATACACGCAAGTAGAAGGTAAGTAGCACGTGTCTAGCAGAGAAGACACAAGTGCGAAACTCGCAAACATTCTTGTCCGCCCTCACAAGATCGCTTATTGTGTTGCTTGAAGGTTTGCATGGTGAAGTAAATTAGGGAGAAAGGTTTGCGGTAGCACCATGTGCACGCAGTCCTTATCCGGCCATCGTTGCTTGGCAGAGAAAGAGTAGAATTGAGGAGGGAAGCGGCATATGGGGTTGTAAGGCGGGGAAAAAGTGAAGAAAAAAAAGTGAAGTCGTTCGCCGACTTCGTTCTTCTCTTTGGTTCCATGAATCTTCACTTCTCTCTCCTATCTCCATGATTTTTCAACCTTAAACTCCTCCCTCTTCCCCTTGCCTTCTATTTCATCTTTCTCCTCCCAACGATGACCGAACATCTTACTTGATTTTCAGTCTATTCTTCCTTACCACTCTCTCTGTTCCCTTTTCTCCTGTTTCCACGAGTGCAACTTCAACTTCCAGCCCATTACTGTCCCCCACTCTTCACTTTTTGCCCTCCTTACAACCCCCATATGCCGCTTCCCTCCTCAATTCTCCTCTTTCTATGCTCTTCTACTGCCAAGCAACGATCCGGATAAGGACTACGTACACATGGTGTTATCGCAAACCTTTCTCCCTAATCTCTCGCTTGTCATGCCTATGGGAAAAAAAGGGGGGCGCCACCGGCCAGCATATCCTAATCTCGCCATCTATTGACGAGCAACCAAGAATGAAAAGAAATGACATGAAAATGAAGTAAAATACGTCACATGCTATATACCAGGGAACTTTCGCTACGCGACGGGAAGACCGAGAGGACTCGGGAGCAATCAGCTGTAACGGTTCCCGCACTCCCTCTCCCGCCCCCATTTCTAGCAGTTTCGCTTTTCTGTGTGGATGGAGCCGTAGCGACAAGATCGCTGATTGGCTGGCTGCTCAATTGTGCCCAACATCGGGACCGGACGCTAGTTTGGCCGAGAATAGCTCTTGTTTTCCACTAGGACGGAAGATTGTTTTTTTTTTTTGGGGGGGGGGGGGTTGAGAATGTGCTGAAGCAAATTTGTACACGGCACTCTCAACTTGCGACCGTGTCGTTCTTGCGAAAGATCCTTAGAGTATATCCAATCACATGCAAAGAATTTGGCAATTTTTTTTTTCCGCGAACATGGACTAAGCATTCAAGTCCTTCCAAAAGTTCAATTTCCACGTTCCTGATACCATGATGTATGCTACGCAAAATAATTGAATAAATAGATAAATGAAATAAAAAGATAAGAAAAAAGTGACAAACAAGCACATTGTTGAATTTATTTCAAATCTATTCTTTTTTTTTCAACTATCATAATTACATATGAGCCTGCCCGAACTTGGACATTCCTGCTGCACAAAGCCTATGAACAATTCAAAGCTCACACATTACGCCTTGACAACTAATTTCAATTTGGGCAAATAAACAAAACAACACAAAACAAAACATCCGATCATTGTTGGAACTATTTGTTTGAATTTACAGACTTATTTTCGTGATACAGGGCATATCATAATCTTTCCCACATAGTTTCGTAACACCTATAAGTGGTTCATTATCTTCCACATGTTTTCGCGTTATGCTTTACGGCCGGGGCTTACCAGATTTAGGACACGTCTCGGGTTCGTCAGTTCCATCTTTGCAGTTATATACGTTATTACACTTTGCATCCATTGTGATGCATTTGTTAGACTTGACGCATGTAAACTCCGAGCTGGAACAATTCTTCGTTTGTCCTGCTTGAACAAAGAAAACAAAAAGAGAATGTAATCATTTTCATTCCACAGAACAGATATAGATACAGATGCAGATATTTCTATTAGTCTTCCTTCGAAAAAAAAAAGATTAGTGCCATCCAGTTGAAAAAAAAAAAGAATAAATAAATCATAGCTCGGACATTATACGTACAAGATATTTCTTCAACACATACATCACCATAGTTTGCGATTCACATACATTAGAACTAATTGAGATCAAATATCACATAAATGGTAACATGAAAGAGAGGCAAAATGCTAATAGAGGAAGGAAAGAGAATCGTAAGAAAAGTGGTTAGGGAAGAGAAACAGGAAAATATTGAAAGAAAAGGAAAGGGGAGAAGGAAAGCAAGAGAATAGAGGGAAAGGTATAGACAGTGGTTGCACACAAATAATATAACAGAAAGTAATGAATAAGAAGAAAATAATATGCAAAATCTTGATATCAGGTCTGAGAGGTTCTGGTTAAACTATGTGCGTGAAGTGACTTCAATAGCATTATTTTCTGAGGGGCGCTACCCCGAAGAAAATAGTGCTGTTGATGTCACCGAAGGCATATCGTTTAACTAGTGTGCCTCTAACAGTGGCCTGGCATATTTGGTTCATATCTCTCACAAATTATTTCAAGACTGATAGAAAACTGAGTGGGATTTATATAGGGTTGAAAGATCACTCAAATTAACCAAATTTATTTCTTCTATGCACAAAATTGCACCCGCCAAGTGTATGCGTGGTCTGCGGTGAGCGATACCATTCATTTTTACCTGAAAACATAACCTGCCTTCCTGAGAAGTGAAGACGCCACGAAACCTATTCATTTGTATGTGAAATCTCTCGTGAAGCGAAGAGGCCACGGTACCCTTCATTTGAACGTGAAATCTCTCGCCGAGATTTCGCCAGCGTGATATAGGCCTACGTCTTCTTTTTTTTTTTCTTTTTTTTTTTTACTATTTCCCTAGGGAAAACTGTAAGAGTCTGATGGGACAAGGATTTTCATGATAGAAATAATCGCTTTCAATGCTATCGACCAATCACAGGACAAGAAACAATTTGTGAGGTATATAAAAGAGATAATACCCCTCACAAAATTTTTCTTGTCACCTGATTGATAGAGGGATTTGAAAGTGACAAACATGTTTCAACCATGAAAATCCTAGTCCAACTATTTCTCTAGGGAAATAGTATACAAATAGTGAATGGTCACGAGTGCAGTGGTACAAGATTTCGCACAAGGTGAAAGATAGAGGCGCTCTATATTCAACGAGGCGAAGCCGAGTTGAATAGTGCGCCTCATCTTTCACCGAGTACGAAATCTGGTTCCATTGCACGAGTAAAGACCATACACTATTTGTTTTAAACAACACCTCGAACGTCAACAGATTTGGTACTCACAGATTCTTGAATTTAGCACAGAAATGGCAACCATTTTCCGTGAAAGACGAATGAGTAACGAAGAATCAAGAAATAAACTAGTAATGCATTATTTCGCCAATAAGAATGAATTTATTGACCAACTCAAATTTTCGGTGGCCTCCACCTTCTTCAGAAGACAGTCTCGACGGGGAATGTCAATACCAAAACATAAATTGAACATGAAGAGCGCGCACTCATATACACAGAATTGGTTGCTATGAGAGTGAGTACCCTTTACAATGATGTTGCCATGTAGACGCAATGTAGTCAAGGTACCCCACGCACAAGGAGGAGGACATTAATAATAATAATAATAATAACATTGACATGTTTATTACGTAACAATGGTGTTCAATTTGAACAAACTGGAAGTTAGGTCAAGGTTTAAAGGTTAACCATTGCCTGTGTCAGCCATCACAAGCTTGAGACAAAGTCCTCAACTCAAACATCCAAAATTGGCAAGAGTTATGATATCGACATATGTACTCATCAACGTACCATAAGTTACAAAATTAGGTTAAAGATCGCTCCAACAAATAAATTGTTTCATGATTTAAAATACAAAAATCATCGGTAGGAAAAAGTCGGTATAATAATTCCTGTTAAGAAACAGATGAAATCATCAATTACAAAAGCCACAGTTCGGTGTCTCACTGAAATCTAAACAGATTTGAACATGCAAGTGTGAAATTGATTGTATCATACATATGAGTAATAGGATGACAGTGTGAATCCATCTATAGAAAATAATACAAAATAAGAGTAAATTGATTATTAAGATGGAGACATGAAATCATAATATTCGCTATAATTCATCATAATCTCAGACAGAATAACCAACTGATTTCTCTATCACAACACCAGTGGTAGTGAAACAGTTATCAATTAGAAAGATATTTTTCTGCTGATGTGTAACCCCCACGAAAATGCACACTCTGACATCCGTCAGTGAGTGGCCGGGAAGGTTGAAGTGTTTGGCAACGGGAAGGTCGTTCCGATTTTTCAGGATGGACGATTTGTGATTACAGCTGTATTAAAGCGCATCCGGAATTTGGTGCTGGTCTCACCGATATAGACAGCGTGAGGGCACTGTGCACACATCAGACAATACAGTACATTACTGGAATCGCAGGTAAGTGGACGGACTCTGTGGACGGAGGGTGACATTGTTGGAGATTTTCACCCTGGTGTCAGTAATAAGGTGTTTACAAATTTGACACCTAGGCTTATTACATGGTGTGTTACCACTCGGTGGTAAAGGTGCTGGGAGTTTGGTGCTTACAAGCAATTTTCTGAGATTTGGGGGCTGACGCTGGGCGTGCAGAGGTTGATCTCCAACAAGTTTTCCTAACTCTGGCTCTGGCTCTCGACCCCGAGTTAGGGAAACTTGTTGGAGATCAACCTCTGCACGCCCAGCGTCAGCCCCCAAATTTCAGAGACACTGCCCCATCTTTCCGGGAGTTGAGAATAATTCTTGGTGGACCTAAAATGCTTGTGCTCAGGGGTGAAACTACCATCTATACAGAATGTACAAGAAGTGCCCACATCTTCTTTGGGTGATATGGTGTCTTGTGTTGGTTGTATGGCGAACAAAGAAGATCTCTATCCAATGGAGAGTAGCAGAAGGTGTGTACATTAAAAAATCGGCGACTTCAAATTAAAAGGCAATCACTGATTTTCGTTCGATTACATTGCTAAATGTGTAAGCTAAACTGTTTTTCACAATTCAAGCCAAGCGATAGAAGTACCTTCGAGAAAACGACTATACTTGGATGTCACTATGCAGAAACGAGGAATACATGCATGGTCATTGAGGCGTATGGGAGCGCGTATCTACTCTGTGGGAAACTATTAAAGCAGAACTTTATAGAGAATCTAAAAATATGACAAGTTTGATATCTACGGAAAGCTTAGAAGCTAGTTAACAAAACTGGATATCTTTTAGACGATGTAACTTTACCCCCAAACTGTTTTTGAGATTGAAAAAAAAAACACCCAATTTCCATGACCACGTAGCTCCGTTCGCTACAAGAAACATCGGATTTGAGTGACGTCACCAAAATGTGTATGAGCTGATTTGCCGTACGGCTGTATGAGACCCGCTCTGGCAAAACCCGAAACTTCTCGGCAAATGTGATTTCGCGCTACAGCCCGAAAAAGGTCTAAAAAATGACCTCATGGACCAAATTGACATTTTGGTATCACGTTGTAGGGGAAATTTTTCTAAATCAGAATAGTTTCTGATTGATATCAACACTATTTCGAAATACAACCTACAAAATGTGGAATTTTGAAGAGAAAAGTTGGATGTCAATCTCAAAAATTGGCCAAAATCTTACGTCTAAAGACCAAATCGCCTTCGCTTACGGCGAAAATGACTGTTCTTTTGGCGATCGTGTCTTAGATATTCTGCGTTGAACCCTGACACATTAGTACCTACAGAAAGCTCTATCTCTGCTTATTCCAAATATGGTCATGGCATGATGTCATGCTACTCACTTTCATTCATAAATTCGTCTGAAACATGCGTAAGTTTATGCAAATCGTCTCCCAGACGCGTAAGCAGCCTTGTTACCAAGACACGTGACCGAAATACGTGTTCACGATTGGTCAACTGCGCCGAGGACCCCCTTGTTTACAAGCAACCTACGTGTTATACTATGGGGATCGCTGCAGCAGCGGTGCATGCTTGCATGCAACACGTGTATCGTGACTGCTGCTCAGCACGGAAATGTTGCAGTTTCCCGTTTTGTTAGACTGTTTTTTTAGCAAGTTGAGGTAGAAATTAGAATTTAAACCTTCACACAAGAGAAAAAGGTCACATTTATCTAACAAACCTTCATCATGCCATTTCGAAGAAGAATCAAGCTGAAATCACGGCATCAAGGAATACCTCTTCACTGCCGATTCTGCTGGTACTGTTGTGCGTACACCTGATCACGGCGATCGCGAATCTTGAGCTGATTACGGTAGGTTTTGTGCTTTTCAAACGTCGTATTTCCGTAAATTTATGGATGTAGAAATGATTTCCAATCAATTACAGCTCTTTGACTTCGTTATCATCCTTCATGAGTATGTAAGATTACATCAGCTATACGCAATTCCCCCACAATGATCGATTTGTTGTGTCAATGATAACAGCAAATTGTGGCTGTACGAAGGAACAGCTGATCACGGCGATCGCGAATCTTGAGCTAATTACGGTAGGTTTTGTGCTTTTCAAACGTCGTATTTCCGTAAATTTATGGGTGTAGAAATGATTTTCAATCAATTACAGCTCTTTGACTTAGTTATCATCCTTCATGAGTATGTAAGATTACCTCAGCTTTACGCAATTCCCCCACAGTGATCGATTTGTTGTGTCAATAATAACAGCAAATTGTGGCTGTACGAAGGAACAGCTGATCACGGCGATCGTGAATCTTGAGCTGACGATAGGTTTTGTTTTTTGTTTTTCCGTAAATTTATGGGTGTAAGACATGATTCCAATGAACACAAACAACCAAACAATTTCACGACGTGAATATATAGTTTTGGCGGACGATTTATTCTAGATTGACAACAAATTACTCACCAATTTCCTGAAAAGTGCACACAGTTTGCCTATAGATACGTAAATCCCACTGGGTTGCATACACATTTGGTGACGTCGCAGATTTGGCACTTTTCGTAGCCGCATCGAACTTTTTCCAGTGCTCAAATTTGGTAAAAATAAAGATTCTTATATTCAAAGCAGAGACAACTTTATTGCATGATTTATGTCAGAAATTAATCAAAATAACATTAAATAATGGAAAACAGTCAATTTATATGATATTATTTCCTATAAATTTCTTCTTTAAGATGCCAAGACTTCTCATCAGAAGAACCTTGCGGTAACAGTTGGACCTTGCAAACGCATACGGTTCCGTTTACCGCCCAGTCTTAAAACATCCGGGTCAGAACTGACCCGGAACTGGGTCCGTTGGGGTCACACACCGTTCCGGGTCAGAAATGACAAGGAATGGGGTCAGATATGACCCATTCAGAGTCATGAATTGGGTCAGGGTGACCCCATTCGGGATCTTCATGACCAAATTCCAAGTCATTTTGACCCGGAACGGTGTGTGACCCCAATGGACCCAGTTCCGGGTCAGTTCTGACTCGGATTTTTTTTTTTTTCAGAGTGCACGTGGCGGAAAGATTTGCTCTTCGTTGGTACCACGTTTCCGACACTTTCGTTGAACTTATTCAAGCATATTACGCTTGACTTTACGCGTGCTTTTCAGAGAAGGATTGGACCTTTGATTGGCAGAAGTTTTTAGTTAGCATCTTCATTGGGTGCACTTTATCTCCAATCCTTTTTTACGACCTTCGTTCTTTTGAATGACTTTGTCAGACAAATTTTGCCAAAGCAATACCTCTTGAAGAAGAGAGATATACGCGTTCCTGTCTTAAAAGAATATATGGATGACATCACCATCTGCACAGCTTCAGTTAAATCGGCACAGGTTTTGGCAAAATGAATGAGTTTATGACTTGGAGCCATATGAAGATCAAGTCAGTGAAATCGCGATCCCTTGTATTCGTCAGTGTATAATACACTACACTGACGAAGGCCCGAGGCGGGTTGAAAATTCAGTGAATAAAAACCTTCCTTTTGGATCTACAGATGCATATTTGAGACTCATTCTTATAATTATAACATTCAAAGTCCAACACGTGGAGAATTCCAAGATGAACATTTAATGAAGAAACAAACTGGCAATGCATTTTTGGCCAATAAAGCTTGAGGTTATTCGACTCAAATTTTCGGCGTCCTATGCCATTTTCATGAGTCTTGACACGACTCCTGAAGAACGCTGAGTCGAATAAAGTCATGCTTGATTGGCCAAATGCATTACCAGTTTGTTTCTTCATTTCTTCCTGGAGCCAATATGTGAAACCTCAACATGTTTGTTTCATATGTATATACATGTATATATAATATATATATATATATATATATATATATATATATACATACTGTGTGTCCCCCTCCCCACCCCCCCCCCAAAAAAAAAAACGGATCATCTGAAACGATAACTTTAAAAAGGTATGAACTTATTATATATATATAATATATATATATATATATATATATATATATATATATATATTTATATATAAAGGGACAACTGACCAGAAATAATGTCAGGTTAATGTGCGTGTAGCACACACACACACACAATAGCTTCTGACCACAAGAGCAAAGAGAATCAAGGGTTATAGGACAAACACCGAACTAGGGCTTTCTGTAGCTCAGTCGGTAGAGCACCGGTCTAGCAATCAGGAGGTCTCGGGTTCGAATCCCAATGGAAACCCATTTTCTTTGCTCAAAGTTTTCAATATATAATATATATATCAAATTTGTATTAGTTGTTCGACTGACCATCACTTTGCCAATATGGAGTTAAAACGAGTTGAAAGCCCCGGTAGTTGTTGTCTGTAGCGTCAGTGACAAACTTGACGGCGACCTCATTAGCTTCAGAGGAAAAGTAGTTTGGGAGTGACAAGGGTTCCCCGCACAATCCATTTCTCGAGGCCGATCTGATCATGTTCTCCGAAATGGCCGCATGCCCGTTGTACAAGAACAGTCCGTCTTTTTGGCAGTCTCTGTCGTGCATTGTTCAGCAGCAAAGTAGAGAGGTCAATAATGAAATAAAATCTTATGCTTATTTCCGTAACAACGGTTACCTATGACAATCTCGAGCATCCCTGACCTCGAACCAATTGTAGTTTCTGCAGAGTTAGACAAGATACCTTCAATTTCATGTCAAAGGTTAGGAATACCCGTGAATTGGATTGCTTAGCAACAACGAGCATGTAGTATTTGGAATCATTGTAACTTTCATATTGGATGAACATCTCCTAATTTAAGCCTTGACAACATGCCGTCTCTCATGGACGGGAAAACTGAGGAGGCCTGGATGGGCAGAGGGAAGAATGGTTAGGTTTGGTTTAAACGTCTTTAAGATCATGCTCCATGCATCTTTCATGCTGCTTCATTTTTGGGCAGCGTCAGCGCCCCCCCCCCCCCCCGCGTCAATGTCCATCATCCCTCACGACTGCTGTATAATGTATCATGTTAATTTAGGAAAATTACTGATAAATGTGTTCTTATTGCATTACTTTCCATGAATATTTAGTATGGTATCAGGGCAATTACCTCCGAAGACAATTACTCCCCGGCTAAACACTGGTTAGTGATATTAGAGTAAAGATTAGGGTTAGTGTTATGTTTAGGGTTAGAGTAAAGGTTAGGGTTAGGATTAGGTTCAGGATAAGGATTAGGGTTAGGGTCAAGGGAAGGGTCTGGGGTAATTGTCCAAAGGGTAATTGCCCTTGAATCTTTAGTATAATGTGGATAAAAAATGCACGTTGCTATCTAACTCATGCATTTCATTTTGTGGGTTTTATTTGATAATGAAAAATTCCGATTCAATAAATTCTTCCTTGACAATGTTACCGAGCGATCATTCGGAATAACATCGACAGGCACAAAGTTACACATTAAATGAAAGACAAAGAACCATGATACATCGACCCTGAACTTGGCACATCTTAGCATTTAAAACATATTGTGTTTGCTGGTGAATAAATGTCTAACTTATGTCTGAGCAATGTTTAGGTTTCTTGTATAGAAGCCTCACCTTGAGTTTTGGATTCCGAACTTGGTGACAAGCATGAAGAATTTCTTGTCTGGCTTTGTACGAAATGTAATAGTGCAGGAGACATTGGCTGGGTAGGACCTGTGACCTTCCTCTCGGTCGTTACCTACTGAATTAACTTTGAACTGGTCTCCGCTGTCTATGATGTATCCGCACTGCTCCCCAGGCATGTAATCTGCAATATTCGATGAGCGAGAATTAGTGTTTTTGACAAAATTCTAATGGAGAATATCAATATATGTATTTTTCTGTATTTCTGGATTTTATTGATCAGAATAAAACATTTCCCTTTTCATAAGTCATTGTGGTATAATTATGAGGTTTTGACATCACAGAAGAAAACATTCTTAGCTGCGTTCAATAACAGTAAAAACACAAGACGTCTGATCCATTATTGGACTATACTCTCTAACATACGTTAACAGCAATACACTCTAGAATAGTACATGTATACAACAGAAAACGAGGGAAAGAAATAAAAAAAAGAGAAAAAAATTGCCTATAGTGCAAAAACTAAATATCACCAAAAACAAGGCAAAACAAAACAAGAGCACAAAAACACACGCTAATCTCGCAAGGAAAAAAAACAATCAAAGATATTATTCGCCTAGGTCATTAATGCACTCTCCGTTCCTTTCTTTGTACAATAGTATACACTAAAACGCTATAATCTTTGAGATAGTAATGCAGAACAGTCGGTCCATCAGCGTAAACTATGATAAACGCCATAACAAGAGAGAGAGAGGGGGGGGGGGGGGAGGGAACTAAAGAAAAAGAAAAGGTATAAAACAGCTGTGAGGAAGAAAAGACCGAGCAAGGAAACGGAAAGAGAAAGGGGAGGGAGCCGAGGGGAAAGGGGAGGGGGAGGATCCTGTCGTATCCCATACCCCCTCCCTTATGATACTCTCTCAACAGATTCAGTTAGCTTTCTATGGAGATGATGTTTTCAATTTTTGTCCACTTTGCTTCGTGCAGATCAAATTTTTTTTTTTTGGATATTTCCTCTTCAATCAATCTTATTTTTTCACATATTGCACAAAATGTTGCCTTAGGGGACATAAACTTTGATACTTACAGCTTAAAATGAGTTGTTTACCTAATAATATTACGAAATTATACCGAACACTTTTTGACATGAAAACAGTTGCAAGGAATCAAGTTTCATTTTTTCTCGTTAAACAATAGCTCCCAGAATACTGACACCCTCCGGCAATCAAAAAATTGATGTTCTATCGGTTCCAGTTCACTTTTGCAAAACGAACACTTTGCATCGTCTTTTTTCCCTATTCGAACAAGCCACGTATTACAGGTATCTAATTATTCAATATCTTATACAGCGTTATTCTTAATTTTGTATCATTGTCACACTGGCAGGTAATTTGAAAAGATTTTGTACATCTTCAAATCCAATACCAATAACATGACAACGATCAAAAACACTAGATTTTAACTGCTTTGTCGTTACGTTATGTAAATTCATCCACTCTATACCCTTAACCCAATTAAGGGATGATACCAAGAAGAGTGATAATCTTGACGAAGAAAAGAGAGCTTTCACTCACTTGGCATCTTCTTGAAGCAATCAAGAAGAGTGAAATACTCAGTAAACTACAAACCTTTACCCTTACAATCTTTCCAACGCAGAGGTCGGCCGTGTTCATCTAACAAGTTGGTTATACCTTAAAAGATGTTTTCTACTGTATGTGTATTAAACATAGACTTCCCATTAAACAAATGTATTTATTATTCCAAATTATTTGATTCGGTACACTCAATTCTCTGTTCTGGAGGAAGGACCATGTTTCTAATACCTCTAATAACCAGCGTGAAACAGTAATCTTCAGTCTTGTAACATTAAAATCGCAAAAGAATAAAAATTCTCTTCCTACAGGTGTTAACAAATTCAAACAAATAGATTTTTACCCTTTTGCACATGTCCCAAATAACCTCTGAGCCTATTTTATTTTTTTTTTAGCTTGCATCATTGACTTTAAACAGCACATTTTCAAACCTCCATCCTCACAATCTTTTGCCAAAACTTCGCGCGTTATTCTATCAAGGCCTCTCCAAATAAATTCATAAATAACTTTATTCACTTCACATATAAATGAATCTGGCACTGAGACTATGCTCGCGAAATATAAAAACTGAGATAATGCATAATAATAATAGTAATAATAATGATAATAGTGGCTACTTGTATAGCGCACAGGTCCACCTTTCAGTGTTCATGGCACTTCTAAAAAGATAGATACATGCATGCATATACATGTTCAAACATGACAACAAAGAAGAAAATAGTAAACAACAAACAAACATATACCAAATAAAGAATATAATTATTCCGAACATTAATGACAGCAATTACAGTCCTCAGTGTGAGAGGAACAGATACGTTTTAAATTTGGATTTGAATGTCTCTGTAGATGACAGTTGCCTTAACTGAGTAGGTAACTGATTCCACAATTTTGGTCCTATAACGGAGAAAGCACGATCACCCCGTCCATGTTTTACTCTGGGTGTTTGGAGTAACGATTCATCTGATGATGAACGTAGACTTCGTGTCGGATTGTATTTTAAATCTCAACAATCTGAATTTTCCCATAAAGGGATAGATCTCTAGATCTCCATATATGCAGTTGTGATTTGATATTCATCGAAATTCTCTGTAATTGCGCCTCCCTGTCATGAAAAGAGTACGACATATTTATTCCTAATACAGTGAGAGTAGATACAAATTCTACATTTCTAAATAGTTGCACGTCCGTTTTGGGTGAAGATTAGTAGTTGGATCAGTTCGCTTCACTTTGGTCTTATCATACCAATTAATTGATAAAGAGGGAAAGATTGCAAATCATCTAAAATCTTTGCAAGATTAGAAAAAATATTGATAATCAGTTTGTTAAAAAGACTGTAATATCATCAGCATACATGGAAAGTTTTATCTCCCCCCCCCCCCTCCCGTGTACTTAACTTTATTCCTCCTATTTCTGGGTTAGATCTAATATGGAGTGCAAGTGTCTCTATAGCTAAAATGAACATTAAGGTGACAAAGGATCACCTTGGCGGACGCCCCTCCCAATCCTAAAATACCCAGTTGACTATATTATTATTCATAACACAATTTCCTATGTCGTTATAAAATACACGAATAAATCTCCAAAATTTTTCTCCAAAATTAAAAAGATTTCAATGCTTCAAGTAAATATTGATGATTAAGAAAATTATTTTTTTTTTAATTCAAGACTTACAATAAAACCAAAATATGTTTTCAATCTAGAATTAAAAAAGAAAAGTGTTTCTAAAACGGTGCGAACCGCTTCACCTATATACCTATCTTTGACAAAGGCCGCCTGATCCGAATGAATGATATTGGGTAAAACTTTCTTTAATCTCATTGCAATAGCTTTCGAACATATCTAGAAATCAACATTTGGATTGAACAAGTAATTGGACGGTAATTCTCAATACATGATTCATCTTTCCCTTTCTTGGTTATCAACGTTATCATTCCTTGTCTTTGAGACGAACATAATGCACCAGACATAAAACTGTAATTAATAATTTCTACCAAAAAGGCACTAAGTTTATCCAATTGTTTTTGGACATAATTTTCAGAGCCGCCGTGAATTCTATCAAAGTCAAATCTTCATCACATATATCACGTTCTGCTAGAGAATATGTTAAACTGTTATCGGACTTTAAAAAAGAAGAACAGTCTGTGAAAATTTTCTTTTCAGGTTCCTTATATAACTAAGAATAAAATATCTAATATATTTATTAAAAGAATCACTGTTATCTAAAATATCTTCTTTCTTCAACACATTAATACATGTATGTGTCTTATTCACATTTTCCAAATTAAGAAAATAACTATTGTTTTCTCTCCATATGCAACCGAATTTGCTCTAGACCTTACTATAATACCAAATGTGATATGATTCAAATGCGCATCAAAATCACAGTTGACCTTTTCATATTCTTGAAGGAACTGGTCTCCTTGCTCTTGTATCAACTTCTGTGAATTACATAATCGCCTCTCTAACTCCTGTCTCTCCTCCCTCCGCTTCTTTGCTTTTATAATACTATATTTGCGGGACAAACAATGAATTTTATACTTTACAAAATCCCATCTCACCCTAAAATCTTCAAACTTTAATGATTCATTAATACAGACATCTCTACTTTAAGACATCTCAGTACAGAGTTGTTCATCATCACAGAGACTATTATTAAACTTCAAATTTGTGACATTAAAATATCTACATATTTTACTCTCAATCTGTAAAATAATTGCAGAGCTATCAGTACCAACATCAGGAATGATATCAGTCTCTTTAACAGAACTTTGAAGAGCATTCGAAATCATCCAGAAAACTAATCTGCTTTGTATTTCATAATCCATAATATATTGTATTTCAATCATTTGATACAGTCTGCTATAAATCGGTGATGGGAGTCGCATATACACAATTGATTTTTCCTTGCAACCAGAGAGGTGGGAAACCTCCTTACCGTAACAAATTTTTGTCCTTATAGAACGATCCCAGACAAGTTAAACTGAAGTCTGAGATTAAGAGAGAGACAAATTTCAATTCCTCACAACATGCCATATGGATAGTAGGAAAAAAAAGGTTGTTCATCATTTTTATATACTCATTATAATGATTATACTGTATAACGAAATTCGGTGGAACCGATTCGGTTTCACGATATCGATTACAATATGTTGGAATCGATTGCGCCTTTAGCACAGAAAAGGCGCACTAACGGTGTAAATGGTCGTTTTCAGGTGGTAATGCATTATTATGAATTTAAAAGGTTCCGGTAATACAAATGCATGTTGATTTGTGTTTATTTATGGTACCCTCAACATCATTTTTGCGGTGAAACGAATATTTAGAAACATTTCACATATTTTTAACTAATTTTTCTTCTATTTTTCTTCAGATTACTTGGATACGTCCACAAAACAATCTTTCCAAACCAATATTCCTTTTGTGACCTCATCTGTAAATCATTGCTAAAGTACTGATATGTTTACCAAAAGACATTTGAATGCATCTTCCCCTTGACTCAGCATAACTTGCATACTTGTTTCCTTGCCATGTCTTTTGTTAGCTACATCAATGCCACAGAAACATACAAGTTATGGCCATTAAACAGAAAGAATGGTGAATGTCGATCCTTTATGATTATATATATATATATATATATATATATATATATATATATATATATTTACATAATGTGCATGTATAATAATGAACGGCGATATACAATCTCGGTATTCAATTCCAAAGCACAACCACAGGTAGACAATTCAAGATCTCCTCACACATCAACTGCAAATCCACATGCGTCATATACCTCCTAACATGCTCGCTCTGTCATAAACAGTACGTCGGGAAAACAGAAACAACACTGTACACAAGAATCAACAACACACTATCAGAAATACGCAACTACCACACCCCACATCACAAAACACTCCCATACACCAAACATTTCAATCTGCCCTCACACTCCTTATCCAACCTACAACTCACAGCCATCGAAGCAATTGAAAGCAAAACACACAACACAACGTTACGCCGAGAATCCTTCTGGACTGATAAGTTAAAGCCCTCCACCCAAACGGAATTAATATGGAATCATAATATCACCACTTCACATTACCTAATTCACCACAATTGATTGTCAGAAATTGATATGTTTGAGTAATTGTAGAAGTAGATGTAAGTATGTATGTATGTAAATATATTATGTGTTGTCACTAATTATTTTAGTTATTGGGAAGTACTGTGTAGATATTGTATTTAAGATGGTAAGAACGTTATTGGAATTGTAGATCATGTAGATATAATATGTAATGTAATAATGATATATGTATTATTGGGAAGGTTGAATTGTTAAAGTAATGTGGGTGTATGTAAGTAGGTATTTGGTTAAACAGATTTATGTGTTTGAATTATTTATGTACGCGGATGTGTATGTATGTATGTATGTATTATCAGAGGTGTATTAATATGTAGAAATTGTAACTGTAATTTGGAAGTTTTTATATTGCCGGATGGTTGAAAAATTGAGTGTTGCAGTTTCTGATTGATTAATTGAGAACGAGCCTCAGTATAGAACCCCCCCCCATACACACAAACACATATAAGATACATCCGACCATAACTTTCACACAGACAACATCACAAGACCGCACTCAGTACCAATACAGTAAGTTTTGTTCCGAGATTGTATATAGTAATAGTATGATCGTTTGTTTTTTGTTAAAAATGTGTAGTAATTATGTATGTTTTGTATTCATTGATATGTTGAGAATATTTTGGAATGTATAATATTGAAGGTTAGTTAAGTTTAGTATGATTCAATATTTAGGTTGATTTTGTTTATACGTTGTTGTCATTGACTGTGTAGATCCTGAAGAAGGGCATTTCGCCCGAAAGCTTGAATAAAGGGGTGCAACCCAACATCAGCCACGTCTATGTGCAAGTTTTGCTGCCAATTATATTAACTGTCCTTGCACCGCCCCGCCATGTTGTGCAAATTTGTTGTGGTTAAGTCCTTTGCTGTCACTATATAAATATATATATATATATATATATATATATATATATATATATCCAAAGACGTATATATAAAATTAGTCTGTCTTTCTGTATGTCTGTCTGTCAGTCTGTCTGCGTAGAAAAATGCATGAAATATTTATTGCATATCTCCATATATAGATGGAAAGAAGTGAGAAACAGTCCATTAAACACGGAGACATAACAAATACTTTATAACAACTTTTCTTTTATATTATACTATAAAGTCACTTTTTATATGATTGTATTTCCTTACACTATATTTCCCTTATTATAAGATTGAACCTCAGTGATTTCGTATAACCATTACGCAGATGTTGTGCTGTTATATTTTGTTGGAAATGACATGAAAATGAAATAGATGTTGCTTCATGATCTTCAACCACCAGGCTTTTGGCGGGTGCCGCATGGTGTTAAAGCATGTTCGCGAGGTGATGGTTTTCAGATTTTCCACTTGGGTTGTGCGACGTTACGATAGTCCCCCCCCCCCCCCCCCGAGGCTTCTTCACTTCCCCAGTATTAAGCAGCAGTTTATATTAAAATGCAATGTGCCCTCAATGAATCTATATATACACACACAATGAAATTCAAAGCACGGGCATGTCACTCGCAACAACGCGAACACAACAGGACCTCTTTGTTCGATTAATCTCCTTACTCTAAATACGATTCCGCCGGTGTATTTGAATATATTTAATGTGCGCATCCAATTTGTCGCAATAGGGTGGAATAGGAATGTAAAAAAAAAACGAGAGAGAAGGTTTTTTTTCCACCTTTCTCATTATCTCTTCAAGAGGGAACAACTGTGAATCACTACTACAAACACCTCGGGGATGTACAAAGTACCTATCTATGATTTAAAAACAGTGGCGGATCCAGTGGGGACGCACCGGGCGCTCTTTATTTTTGGTTAAAACAAAATGAATAGAAAGAAAAAAATTAGAGGTGCGTTCGCCCCCTTTAGTTTTGTAAAGGCGCCTCCCCTTTTTATACGGAATTCCTGGATCCGCCCCTGTAAAAGAGATGCAGACACCAGTGGAATCCGTAAAGTGACTGAGGCCCTTCAAAATATGATCACACTTGGTAACAGTCAAAATTAAAAAGACAGGATAAAGCCGTGAATGTTTTGTTTGAGGCAAATGATAGAAGATGCCACAAATTTCCTGCAGGCCAAACTACAACGATCTCAATTTTGCGTTTGGAGTCTACGATCACAGCAAAGTGACTAATGCATTGGCTAAAGCTATAATGTATGCATTTACTTAATGCGAGTGGGGACGCCATGCATTCATGAACTTGAATGATGGTCTCACACGTACAGTATAACAACTCTTGCACCAACAATAATCTTGAATTAGACCCCCCCCCAAAAAAAAAAATGACTATGGGGAAAACACACAAATTTGCATAATGCACCTTTACATGATATTGCTATGTCTTTCTGGGTTATTATCCTCAACTGAAATCTACCTTGCTTATTATTCCTGGAACTGAACAGATAGATTGGAGAAAGGATAACATGCGTATAAGAACATTGTTAAGCTGAGATATGCAGCGATATTTTTTTTATAGTATCAGATGATATAACGCGAACAACATCGCACACCATATAAAGGGATATCGTGCATTGTTTTCTCGCTGACGTCGCGTCATTATGCGAACTGCCAGCGTTGAACAGCTGTCTCGGGGGTGCCACCTCCTTGCTTTTGTCTAGAGGCCACTATTGATAACGACAGAGCTGAAAAAAAAAACTTGCTTAAAGCTAACACGTAATAGCCTACTGGAATGGGTTCAAAAATTCATCTTTCACCATTTGGAATTTGCTTGTTTACATTACATCGCAAAGATCTACCACGAAACTTGTCCGACTGGCGCGATTTGCCAAGGGTATATAGTTGTTTTGTAGTATTTTGAAGTCCGTATGCCGACTTTTACTCCGGAGGCGCCCTCCCCCGTTCAGTAGTGAGTGTGTATAGAGAACGCTGCTAGTACGTGACGATCTAAATCGTGTACTATAACAGTAGTATTGAATCGCACGCGGAACAAACTGCATGCAGTTAACTCTCGCCAGCGATGAATATACCGCTATGGCCCGACATACATGTCTTGTAATCGATGTTATCGAATGTAAACATTCTGTAGCAACCACTGTCGGGTATAAAGTCTATGGTACTTCCGGTGAACCTTTTGTGTTTATGTATCTTTCACATATTCTTCATTACCTAACAATAATCGTGTAATTACAATTTCATGGCGTTCTTTCACACATTTCTTATAAATTATTGTACAGATTAGGGTAAAAGTCGACGAATTCTGCAATCACACGAAAAATATGTTTTGGGTGGGGTGTGAAATAAGGGTCAGCTGCAGTATAGCTACAAGCACAAAAGTTTCAGCGACTAGTATCACATGCAAACACAAGACACGAGGCATTTAATACAATCAAAAAAACTGTTGTGTTCATTGTAGCCATTTTAGCAGTTTCACTCTGTTTGATATTGTACTACGCCTAGGCTGATTTATCACATTATGAAATGTGATTTAACACTGAAAGCAAATGATCACAATTCCCTCACTCCAATAGTTCCTAGTACAGATTGGCACAAATTGATCAATATATATATATATATATATATATATATATATATATATATATATATAATGTGAGAAATATAGTTTCCTGGGTCCCGAACGTACGCGGTGCCGCATTGTTGGATGCATATAGTTGACAGAAATTGGACTGAGGCGGGACGTTGCTCTCGATCTTAGTCTCCCTTTTGTGCCCGTCATTGGGCCTTCGTCAGGACCTACCAACAGAACGATTATTATATGAATAACCTGATGTGTCATATAATATATAATGCAATTTCACATACACCGTGTATTACCAATCTTCCAAATCATTTCCTTTATATACACAAATCAATCACTCAATTCAATACATAAATATCCGATCTAACTTCAAATCATCATCAGAATAACATCATATGTCCAAAAAAATATATAAATAAATTCTTATATCATAATGCTGCCATATAATAATCATATTGTCTTATAATTCTTAGCATGATGATCACAAACAGAATCATTATACATATATATACATATTCATATGTCTATTTGCATTGCGTATATACATCCGCATATGCACACATAAATAAATTCTTATATCATAATGCTGCCATATGATAATCATATTGTCTTATAGTTCTTAGCATGATGATCACAAACAGAATCATTATACATATATATCATATTCATATGTCTATTTGCATTGCGTATATGTATACATCCGCATACGCACACACACACACCCACATACATACGCACATATATACATATTCACATACACACACGCAAGTCCCACGCAGGTAATTTACAGAAATTGTTGTTGTTTACACATTTGATCTAAGAGTTGATATATTTTTGGCAGGGTTGACGCTATTATATTTCGGTAATATACGAAATAAAATAGGATATGTTGATTTAGATAGTATTATATCAACCGGAGTTGTGTGTGTGTGCGTATGTGAGTGTGTGTATGTGTTTGCTTGCGTGTGTGTATGTGAATATGTATATATGTGCGTATGTATGTGGGTGTGTGTGTGTGCGTATGCGGATGTATACATATACGCAATGCAAATAGACATATGAATATGATATATATGTATAATGATTCTGTTTGTGATCATCATGCTAAGAATTATAAGACAATATGATTATCATATGGCAGCATTATGATATAAGAATTTATTTATGTGTACGTATGCGGATGTATACATATACGCAATGCAAATAGACATATGAATATGATATATATGTATAATGATTCTGTTTGTGATCATCATGCTAAGAATTATAAGACAATATGATTATTATATGGCAGCATTATGATATAAGAATTTATTTATATATTTTTTGGACATAAGATGTTATTCTGATGATGATTTGAAGTTAGATTGGATATTTGTATTGAATTGAATGATTGATTTGTGTATATAAAGGAAATGATTTGGAAGATTGGTAATATGTGAAATTGCATAATATATTATATGACACATCAGGTTATTCATATAATAATCGTTCTGTTGGTAGGTCCTGACGAAGGCGCAATGACGGGCCGAAAGCTTGACAAATAAAAGGGAAACTAAGATCGAGAGCAACGTCCCGCCTCAGTCCAATTTCTTTCAACTATATATATATATATTAGAAATCATAAATATCTCAATAGAATATAATATACAACAAATCACAAAAGGATGCTTAACTATAGAATAAATATCATCCATATCTAGTTATTTTACTTGGGGGGGGGGGGGGTTATCTCCCAAATCTGTCTCTTATGTATCAATAATCTAACATATCCAGCCACTACCAGCTACGTTATCTGTGTGACTTGGGACAAAACACTGATAGAAAAATTAAATGCCGTAACGTATTATCAACTTTTTGACATCAGATCATCGGACTCTTGGTTACACCCGCAAAAATCGTCGAGTGCTACATGAGTGGCACAGAAAGCGATGTTTTGCGCTGCCAGAAAAATAAGTTTTATACTCACATAGTCCGTGAATTTGCCAGAAGAATTGGTTTTAATTTTAGGTAACTAGCGAAATATGACTGCAACGTCTCTTTCTTTTTTTTTTTTCTTTTTTTTGTTGCTGTTGTTGTTGTTGTTGTTGTCTTGTACATGTCTGGAAAAAGAAATAAAACGTAAAGAAAAGAAACATAAGAGAGTACACGTATAGACTATCGTGAGATAGATGTTTCCGATGAAGGTGCCATGCCATGCAAGCAACAGCATCCCTCAGTTCTCCTACCTCTACCCCCCTCCCCCCCCCCCCCCCACACACACACCGGCTACGTCGGTAATGAGGTGCATGGCGGCTCTATATCAAGGCCAATCCTGACAGGATTACATTGGTAAACTGTGAAGCGAACGGAATCCCAAGTGTATGCTATTCCAGTCAAATGAAAGGACGCCTGATCGGAAATGAGTTACATGTCCTGGTTTAAAGGGATTCAGACAGTGACATGTAATATGCCTGGGGGAAAATACACAAACACAAATAGTAATGATAAAAAACAAACCCAGAATGATTTTGCGGGGGAGGGATGAGGATACATTTACCTACCAAACGATATCTCATCCACGAGGTGTTCATAGCGCTATATAGGTAACTAATAGTCATTACGATATTTTGGAGATTGATATTCTACTGAATTATGCGATATTAGATTCAATTATGTTTTCCGTATGTGGAGAACTTTTCTTACTTCTAAGATATCCTCTGCCTGCAGAATATTTAGGTCTTATTTGAAACCACGTGCGTTATGTGTCTTTTTATTTTAAGCAAACTTTGTCGTTGAATATAAAGTGTTTCTACCATCAGAAAGACGGGTGAGCCAACGCAATGATGTTAAAGATCATCCGCTCTAGCATGCAAGGTTGTCAGCATGCGTTTATGTGTTAAAATGTGTTGTGGTGTGTGTGTGTATGTGTGTGTGTGTCCGTGAAACAGAGAGAGGGGGAGGAAGAGAGAGAGAGAGATTGAGAGAGTGATGAAGATCGAGAGAGGGGCGTCTTATCTTGTTTAGGACAGCGCCTTATATACGGCACTGGTTTGGGAAACAGAGAATTCAACGCAATTGCATATTGTTGCCAGCTCTGTGCATTTTGTTTTGCATGCTCCTCTTGTGCAGGGAATGCTCGGGCATAACTAGGCGCGTCAGTTCCTTGGTGCGATGACCTTTTATTACTCACGAGGGACATCAGGCACAACCAATAATAGCATCAAGTGTACATGTGTACATATCGTCCGTGGGTATGTCGATGTGCCTTGATTTTACATTACGTCACGAGGATGTATAATCATGTGTGTGAATGAGTGGTTCATTCTTATGGAAAATTAGGTCTCCATAAATCTACCCGTAACAAGCTTCACCAAAATACTGCTCATGTATGTTGCCTCGCATTTCCCTGGATTTTCAGTAGAGCCGTTAATGGAACATTGTACTTCGTATCTTTTGATTGTGTGTACCCCTCCAACAAATTAAAAAAAAAGAAAAGAAAGGAGGAGAGAAATAAAGAACTCGGTCTTTGGCCCAATGCCTGCACGCGGATTGGCTACGGACCTACTAAAACTACACGAAAAACTACGGGTGAGGGGGATCATTGTGCTCTGTCACATATGGCATTGTTCAGTTTGTCTCATTAAATGCAGAGTCGGTGCAAACGTTACGACCCACCGCAGGAAAAAAAAATGGAGATGATTGATAGGATATTAAGCAGGCTGGATATCTGCAAAATAGCAAGCCTTCGTCATGACATACGAAGGGAACAATACTGTGTGTATGCATACACATAGTGTACTCGTTAAACCTCAAGAGAGAGAGAAAAAAAAATCATCTGTTTCTGATGCTAACAGTGTAGTTCGACGCTGTGAATTATATTCATAATTTGTCTGTGATATATTAATGTGCGATGAATGACGAAAACTGACATTTTGAAATCTGGTACTGGATTACATTAGCTTTGTTTGTCGTTTTTTTAATCTCTATGCTGTTTTCAGGATTCAGACTCATGTAAGTGTCATACTCAATAGATACCTCTGGTCCCGAAAGTCTTGTTCAACCGTGTAAATTGGTATATTTCTTTTAGATATCGTAAAATGCTTGTAGCTTGCCCCCATCAACAAACTAAATGACAAGCTGTGGCACATCGCATACTCGTATACGCCTACGACATGCCGTTTGACAAGCCTCGTTGCGTGCCAGAGGAGGTTGTCTGTCATTTCTCGCATTATGTTATACTAATATTTGCATGTAGCGTAGATTTGGCGCTCACATGTTCTTTACTAAGCAGCCTCTAGCAGGGGAAAAATGAGAAAGAGTCGATTACGCGCTGCCAATATTTTTTTAGGAGCTAAAGACTTCATGACATGGCGTACGTGCTCAAACTAAGTCGTGTTTAGCCGCTCAGTATATATTTCCTGATATGCGCCAGAATGTCTACATGGGTACAGAGACATTACAACTTTGATACAACACCATATCTAATATAAGATACATGTTAAGGAGATGCAGCATGCGTCTCTTAAAGGGTTATAGATATCATTTTGTTCAAGTGACACTAAGTACTGATCAAAAACCATCTACAATATCTAATCGTGAACTTCAGTTAATCCCTCAACCCCCTTTCTTCAGAATGGATCCGACTGATCAAAACTATCCCATTAATAACCATCCCATAAAACACCGCCCATTACGTTTTCTGCACTGCAAAACTGCAATGAATCTGAAATATTTAAAAGACATGATATCAAGTTTGCATAAACTCAGTTGTACATTTTCTTTCCCAAGTCCTTGCGTTTATATTTTTCTCTTTTTTTTTCTTCCTTGCTACCGTGTAATTTTTGGCTCCACAAGAACAAACAGAAATTCCCAATGCAGCCACAATTTATTCACTTATCCTGAAATAACTCGAGGTTAAACGAAAATTCGGGAGCACAAAATGAATATGTCGATTTTGATCTGATTTATTTCGATTGATTGATTGATTGATTTGATTTAATTTCTGAATTTCTTTTTAATACATAAATGAAATACAAAGTTACTTGAAAGAACTAATTGAGCACAGTATAATTTGAATGATTAATTCAAATATCCAACATTTTTTCTAACACAATGAAAAATGAAAACAAAGAGGCATTATTTTATGCATACATTGATTCATGCAAACATATAAGGATCTGTTGTTCGAAGATAACAGGAGACCATCATCATAGGCAAACGCTTGACGAGGACAATGGCCTCACAAATGATTGTCTATACGACATTGTAAGAATATACGAGTCACCACTCACAGAGTGGCGATAAAGAGAGAGAGAGAGAGAGGGAAGAATGAGGGAAAATGAGGAGAAAAAAAGAAAGAGAATAAAGTGCAGCGTTGCATTGTGCAAAATGTGAAGTGTTTGCGTGGAAATGATTTGCGAATATGTGTTAATGTTCATGTTTGATGTGTACGTTCAGTTTTTGATTTGTTTTACTTATCTATTGCTCTGGCCAGGATAGCCTAATTCAACAGAGATTGATTTTTAACGTATGAAAATGATAATTACATATATACATAAGTAAAATATTTACATGGACATAAAAGTATAAATATAAGGCATGACACAATAGAATGACTAAAGATATACAAAATGCACCCTCCAATCATTAACAGTAAGAAAAGGCCATAAGGAAACTGACATAAATGATAGAATAAATGACTCAATGGAATTATAAATATACAATGTATACTATATCATTACCCAATTCAGACTAGAAATATATGAAATTAAATATTTCTTTAATTCAAACTTAAAAGTATCAACAGTAAGAGTTTTTCTATTGTCAAATGTTTCCTGATTCCAGAGCTTGCTTGCAGCTATACAAAAAGCATTAATTCCGTAACACATTCATCACTATTAGATCTTAATTGGATGAACATCGGGTAAGCACCTATCGTGCTTTTCAAAGACATACTTAAAACCATCACTGTAAATATTTAATGATACATTAATCATACTTTAGAAACAAACAAACATCTAAAATATTTAACGTGTTGTTTAAAATGTTGCCATGGTGCAGTTTAAATTGTTAATCATCTCTTTTTAATGAGCATTCAAATTGCCCTTGAGAATTAATCTAGCATAATTTTTCTGATAACCTATCTGCGATTGCAAAAGACTTGCATACAACAATTTCATGCTTTCGTGCTTTCGTTTTCAACATCATGGACTTGCTCTTCGTATTCCAAGGCGGAAAGAGTAGCACACACCTTTTTACAGAAATAATCAACGTGATCTTGCCAAAGCAAATTTCTATCTATAACTACACCAAGGCATTTCATACTTTTATATCTTTAAATCACCTTTTAATCATACTCAAGTTGTGAACAGGTATCACTTTATTACTTTTGTCAGCTTCCAATGACCACGTACTTAGTTTTTTTCTACATTCAACTACATATGATTTATTTTAATCCACTTACTGACTGCATTCAAATCCTATTGTTGTTTAACCATAATTTACTGTAAGGTTTCCCCACTAACAAAAATTTGGTATCGTCGGCGTACATTACTATATTCCCATGCTTTACTGCTGAAACTATGTCATATATAACAAGAAAAAGGGGCCCTAAATGGAGCCCCGATGCACCAGGGCTTCTTTGGTTCAACAATTGAAGTTGACCTCGTAGACGATTAAGTTTCTCTCACCTTGACATGTTGCTTTTTGACTGTTTGATAATAATAATGATAATAATAGATAGACTCTTAAAAAGCATTCACTCTACCTAAAAAGATCTGACTTGAACCATTGTATAATGGAAGCACCTCTTATTCCAGTCCTTTCTAGTACTGCTAACATTACATTCGGGTTAACAATGCCAAAGACACGCTTAAAGGCTATGAAGACAGTGCCTATATCCACCATACAATTGCCGGAAACCTTATCTATAGACCGAATACAAGAATCAACAAAAGAATCAAGTGCGGTTGCAGTCGAATAACCGGGGGCCCGTTTCATTAAACTTGTCATCAGTGACAAGTTGTCATAGATGTGACAAGCTACTGAAATCCTTGCATCTGATTGGCTGAGAGCAAATTTGTCATAGAAATTTGGCAGTTGTCGCTGATGACAAGTTTTATGAAACGGGCCCCGGGTCGAAACCAAATCTGAGCCCCAATGAAAAAATATCATGCTGTATCTAGTAATCGTATAATGGTATGTGTACAGCCTTTTCAGTAAGTTAACTTACAACAAGAAGAATGAATATAGAATGCTAATTAACAATGTCATGACAGTCAACTTTTCTTTTTCTTTTTTGAACAAAGGCAAGATGTCAGCATGCTTCCAATCATCTGTGGGTAAACTCCATTGCTGTACAACAAATAAATGAGACCAGTTAAGACCATCGCTTACTGTACGACTTTCGGTCGCACGACTGACCGACTTTGGATCTGAAATAAACAAGCGTATTTATTCTTAGACTATTGTGATTCATTTTGGATCCGAAGTCGGTCAGTCGTGTGACCGAAAGTTGTATAGTGTGTGCGGTGGCCTTTAACCTTGAGACAACTACACCTGTGTTCCCTTCTTGAAAAAGACGTGCCCTAATACGATCTGTTTCAGCGGCTTTCGAAGCATCAAGTTCACGGATCAAACTTATTTACAGACACAAACTTCACTTAACAAATCATATAGTGGGGGAGATACGTAAGCAAAAATAGGTCGAAATACTCACATCCGACGGAGAGTGTGAAATTTTGTATGTAGGGGTATTTTTGGAAACTGATTTCAAATATTGCAGGATCCAAGAGATCTGGCCATTGGGTCGGCCGCCATTTTGAATTCCAGTATGGCCGCCGTCACGAAATATTTAAAGATCCCTATCTTGGATATCTTGGATTCGTTTTGACATGTATAAGTCAATGGCGGATTGGACGTGTCTGTCAAACATCAAACGACCGCCATTTAATTTCGATATGGCCGCCTCGACGAAATGTTTAAGATCCTTAGCTCGAGTTCTATATGACGAGTGACGCTGAAATTTGGTGCAAACAGGTGTTTTGACATGCTTGGTTAAAAAATGAAATAATGTCATGTGTGTGACAAACGCTATGACCACCATTTTGAATTCAAATTATTATGGCTGCCAAGACAAACATCACGACTAACATCGACGGGCATGCAAAAAAGTGCAGCAAAAATAAAACATAATGCACTTTCTCTGAAGTCACTATGTATATACAGCAGCGCGCACTCATTCAGTTTCAAACGCGCGCTCAATCAGGAGGCCTAATTAACAAACCCGAGATAGGGATTTTCAACACTCCAATATGGCAACCACATACTAGTAATGTAAATTTCAAATTGGCTGCCGTGCAGCTTGTCAGACGTGTCAAATTAATCTGTTATTGAAGTCATCATATCACCATGCTTTATTTTGAATGGCATATAATTCAGAACTGGAGATAGGGATCTTTAATTGTTTTGTGATGGCGGTTATATTAAGAATTCAAAACGGCGGCCAACTCATTAGTCAGATCTCTTGGATCCGGCATTTTTTTTTTTTTTTAAATCAGCGCCCCAAAATACCTCTCTGTGCAAAATTTCAAAATCTGAGCATAATTTTTACAACTAATAATGAAAGTATAAATTACTTAAGAGCTGTGTTTCTTTCAGAAAGAGTATATACTTTTTTCCTCTAAAGAAGGCGATGGAAGAATAGATTCAGTAAAATGATTATTAAAAGCTGCTTTGACATAATCATGAGAGCATAATTGATCACGAATAGTCACAATAAAAGGCAGTGAATATGATTTACTTGATAAAAGGTGACGTAAATATTTCCACATGCAATTTGGTTTGTTAGGTTGCTATAACGCATCATTAGTTGAGAGTCGCAACGTTCATATCTACAGAAGATTAACGGGCGATTACAATCAAAGTTTTCCATACCTTTCGAAAGACCGTCCGGTTTACATCAGACTTTTGGGAAATGAGCCCCGGTGACCTTTATTCAATTAGTCACTTTCTTTACTGTTCGTAACTATGAGCGAATATCTTAGTTTTTATTTTTTATATCAAAGGTAGAAATCAGAATTTTTGTAGGTTTTTGACCCCCAAACCATGTTTCCGCATCTGTCTTTGCTGACAGTTAATCTTGGTAATAATCTCCAGTTTTAATACTTTGGACTATACTGTATTATGTACACTGAATGCATAACATTTTAAGTATGTTTTTAGGTTTGTTGTATGTTATAAAAATGAAACAAATAAAAAGAAAAAATAACCAGCCATAGTACACCTTTCTTTCTCTTCAAATCTTGGTTTCTGTAGAATGCAAGTACACAAGACGAGTTTAGAATAGTGCATGGCAAATTGTGCATCTTTTGTTATAATGCGAAAAAATATCAAACATGACATTCATGGCTACTCAGCACGAGTGTGCACACTAATGAAAACAATAAATGTCGCATGCATGCGGCGCTAATTCAATCAAATACCGTGCATATTTTGAATGCACAACATTATTACTATGTTATTGTGCTGTACGTTGTTGTTTTTTCTTGTTTGGGGGACTTACATTAGCACAATTTCATCACAATAGGCAAGGTAGTGTATTCAAATTATGGACATTCTTTTTAGCCGCTTGTTCATGCTCAATGTATTTCAATACTTTAAACACACTGCGCATGTTTGGTCGTGCAAGCTTTAGGCAAGACTCTGGCAAGTTTTCTGGCTGTCACGAAAAAAAAAAATGAAATAACGCAGGCGTCACACTTTAAAAAAAAAATGAGCAAAGATGGGCACACGATAATGGAAATGCTGTTTTTCGGCTCTGATCGTATAGACATCGGTCATTCATGAGAGCATCTTAAGTCATTGAATAACCGCCAGTGGAGTTTCTCCAGGCTCCAGCAGCAGCTTCATGAGCGTTGACAAAATCTTTGGCAGGTTAAAACTGCCAAAGTTACTTACACTGTGAAAATGAAAACAAGCATTTGGGGTTCGGTTTACTATGAGTATATAATGTATGGCGGTTGATGATTTTAGGTAGAATGCTTGTATATTTATTCATACCATCAGTAAAGTTTGCTTTTTTAGTGTTAAGATTCTATGTTTAGGTTTATATAAGGGGGAAAAAGAATGTGAGATTTAGTTTATTGTTAGTATATGATATTATATAAGATTTGATGTTATATGATTTGGTATGTTAATTAATTTTTATTTTTATTTCAGAAAGTTAAAGTGGAGTTTTTTGGAGAAGAAATTAAGAAGGTGTAAAATGAATTAATGGGTAATGGAGTAAAAGAAAGGTATAAGAAATGTAGGAGGGGAAAGTAGAGAGAGAGAGAGAGGGAGAGAGAGAAAGGTTAACGAGAATGATTTATATAGTAAAACGTAAAGAGATGAAAATAATAGAATGAGATGAAGTTATATTTTTATGATAGAAAGGTATGTTTTGAAATCAAATACGTGTATTGTATATTTTAATTTGTTTGTGTATAAACATGATAATGTATTTTTGGTCAATTTGTTTGTGAGTATGTAATTGTACTTGTTGAGTGTGTTTTTTGCAATGTAAGATGTATTTACATGTTTTTTTCTTTGTATTGTCCTTTGTCTTTGCCTTGTGCCTCCTGTTCAATCCAAGAGACAACCGAGGCCTTTCATGTTACATTGTTTATTGATACAATGAAGAATGTTGAACAAAATTGAGCGAAGACCTTGCAATGGTTCATTCTCGTGTTGAATTCGTCTGTCCATTTTGGCCTTCGTAATGTCACCGTGCATGAGAGCATGTCTTGTCGAATCTTACCATCTTCGTCTTTACTTCGTGTGATCGATGGTGTTATCGGGCAGTTTTCGTCACACGAAGACAGTACGAAGGAATCAAGAAGCTGCATGAAGGTTCTAGAAAGATAACACGATTACGTGAAGCCATCGAAACGCCGGCGTGTAGCCATCGTATTATATAGTACGATGACATCGAGATGAGCCCACGGTGTTGGCGAGGACAGCCTTATTTGAGTAGCTCGAGCGTTCCCCATAAGTCATAGTAACGTTGTCATATAAAAGACCATCCTATGAGCATCTTCCTCACTTAGAGCAACTTTACAGAGCAGAAGCTTGTATAACCCCCAAAGCTTTAATCACAATAAATCATAATTTAGTTCTTGCAGAATGCCGTACTCTGCTGAGACAACCAGGAAAAAGGCGGCAACAGCGTTGCTCCTCTGGAGAGCACGATGAGGAACGTTCAGAGGACTAGCGCCTCCTCTCTAAGGAGAATGAATCCCAAGTGTATACTTATGTAAATTTAGAGGATGCAGCAACATTGGTACAACACATCGGTGATATTTGAGGAAAATCGGACAATCTGTTCAAAAGTTATGAAATTTAAAGGTTTTGCAGCCATCGCTGGATTAGCTTACAACACTCTGTGACGTCCTGTATGGAAAACGATACAAAGAAATTTTTTAAGCATAATAAAGAGCAATTTACTTTAATACCTCTTTCATAAAGCAGCGAAAATAATATACTATACCCCTAACATGTCAGTAATGAGTCGAGTGAACATGTACTTTCTATTAAAAATATAAATTTATGAAATTCCCTTTCTATTTCTTTGCATTGTCGTCCATATAATTGTCGTCCATATATAACGTCATGAACTGGAGTAGTCTTCTCATCCAGCGATGGCTTCACTGAAGCTTTAAAGATTCGTAACGATTCAACGGATTGTCCTATTTCCCTCAAACGTCGCTGCGTATGCTTAATATAGCTGCATTCACTCAATCAATATGTATAATTTGGGGGTTTTATTCCCCTGTAAACGTTTGTCTTACTTCTCTTTCGTCATTTCTTGCTGTTCGCCCTGTTTACATGTAGTCTATTTCCACTTGAGGTAATGGCCTGTTGAGTACTCTTAATTTGTCCACATACTTTCTATGCAAATTGTGTTTATAATATTGACCCTTCGTACAAGATTAATGCAGTTTTTGGGGCCTTTTTGCATTACATGTTGACCACCTTCCTTTAGACTCTAATAACCAGAGTATAGAAAGGTCAGCGCTAGCTTCTATACTCTTTGCTAATAACTATACTTTATATTTCTAAATGAGAAAGTGAGATGGTAGAGAAATGAAAAGAAATACAGTGCAGGTCTACTCAGTTATTGAGAGAAGAAAAAAAATCCGATCTGATTACTTGAGGAATAATGATTCGGCTATGAAAAAAAAAGGAAAGAAAAAAGGAAGAGAAGGAGACGCAAAGAGAAGGAGAAGCAGAAGATAAAGAAATGAAGATTAGAAAAAAATAAATTAAGGTGAAAAGTGAAGGAGAAAGACGCCCTAGAAGAACAACAACAAAAAAAGAAGAAAAAAGAAAGAAGACAATGAAGAAAAATGACCGCTTACGAACTGATTACAGCAAAATTACATGGTTTAATGGTTTTTAAATTCCTGAATACCCACAAGTTGATATAAACTGCCATCATTTCATATTAAGTTCTTTCCCTAAAGGTCAAGTATCATTCGTATTTTGTCTTTTCGGTAACCAGAAGAGAGTGCATGGAAAACGGTTAGTATCTTAGCATTATACAAATGAAGCCTTATCATGAAATGAACAAAGGATTCGGTTTATGTAACCTCTGCTATCCAGTCGTTATGAGTAACGGGGACTTCAACTTTTTTCCGTAAAGAACCAATGATGTTTTTTACAGTGCTGGTATTAATGATGATTGTAATTATTGTAGTCATGGTCTTATTACTGTACTCCTTGAATGATGATAATAATTACAATAACAATAATCACAATAATAGCTTCTTACATCTGCCTCTCCCATCCACGGGTGACGTGTTAACGTTAAAATTGTGACTTCTGCTCACAATTACTATTATCCAGTCACCAAATTAATTTCCAAAGCGTATGATGGGCCAAAGGTTTCATATCATCGGAAGATCGCTTGACGCCTTCGTGACCTAGTTCTATGCATCGTGCAACGTCGTGTTGTCATCATTTGGCCCTCCGCGTGTCCTTCTGGCGAATTCTCAACAAAGATTCTTTCTCGTGCGTGGTTTGGGTGCCATTGTGTGACCTTACAATTAGGCATTAAATATTTTGATTAGCTGTTGACCAAATTTGGGGTCATTTTCGCCAAAATTTGAAAATTCCATATTCGTATGGTCATTTTGTGTCAATTTCCGGGTTGTGTCATGCTAGTTTTACGGAGTTTATTTTTTAAATGAATTCAGTAGCCGACGGGTATAAAATTAATTTCTGTAAATTATCTAGGAATTAACAAAAATTGAGGGGCACAGTTTGGGGTACATTGTAGGTGCTTTGCCATGTCACAAAGTTAACTTTCATGGCACTGATACACTTAAAAAACCGTACTTTTTCGGATATGTCTCGTAAGTCTCTACTGATACGGAATTATCATGAAAAAAATAAACGTAAACGTGATTGTAGAATTGACACGATTCGACGATTATTAATTCTACACCTGTCACATTAAAATGGTACCAATCACAACCATTTGGTGGGATTGCCAGCGCGCAGGGCAGCAGATCCATCCAAGTGGGTAAACAATCGATTGCTGCTTGAGATCAAACAATGGATATTTTGCCTCATTTCAACTGGGCTTGCATTTATCTCTTGAAGTAACTGCTCAGTGTCAGCGTCGGCCCACACGCTCGTCAAACTGAGCGTTAAGTGATACGAAGACATTTTGACATTTCATTATAATTCAATGTCGTGGAAAACCATAATATAAATTAATGTAGGACAGAGCGTGAAAACTGTTGAACTGCCATATATATATATATATATATATATATATATATATATATATATATACTGTGTACACATTCGAAAGCAGACCGTCTATCCCCTCCCCCTCTCTCCCTCCCCCCCCCCCTCTCTCTCTCTCTCTCTCTCTCGCTGTCTTTCTTGTTTTTGTAGGGTTAGAGATCACATTATTATTAATGAGCTTCTTCACGTAATACATGTATTATACCCTGTGAGTTTCGATCGTAAAACAGCATCGTAACGCCCGCGATAGAATATCACCCATTACGTTATGATAGAATATCACCCATTACGTTATGACAGAATAACACCCATTATGTTATATAGAATATGGCGGTTGGCGCGTGGTTATCATTGTCAACAAATTGACGTTACTTTGGCATGGAGCTAATCACGCCAGTGTTAATAGCAGGACAGCTGAGCTTCACACGTATAGACGGAAACGCGCGTCTCCAGCTCTCCTCGCTGTTTCTCACTTTACAGTTAGATGTCCATGTGGCCTGGAGACTAGATCAATAATTCATGTGTGTATTGTACGATGACATCTCGCGAACGTTTCTGTGTTAACAACAGTAAAAGCAAATGCATCAATACTATTAGCAGTTTCATAATTTCTCTGCATTTGCGACGGAAGACAATCTAATGTTGCGGAAGACAGTACAATGCCTTTCATGCCCTATAGTTTCACGGTTTAATTAACGGTTTAAATTGGGCTTACAGCCACCATAAGACCGGACAGAGTTGTCTATACAAACATACTCCACAAAAACATAATATACAAACTCATTCAACACGTTTTATCGGGGGAAAATTGACCTAGAGGCATTTTATCGAAACAGCTATTGGAAAAAGATCCTCACTTACAACATTAACACATCTGGATAACCATACAGAATCACATCGACGGTTACAGTTCCTTATTCCGAAGGTTCGTCATTGCAAAGATTCGTTAAAGTCCGTTGTTCTGAAGGTTCGTTAGTCCGAAAGTGGAAAAAAGAAAAGAAAGAAAAAGTTCCTTTCTGAAGGTTCCTTTGATCAGAAAACGAAATGAGGTACACAATTACCTTATTTCATGTTCGGACTTACGAACCTTCAAAATAACGAACCTACAGAAAAACGCCACAAATGTTCAGAGTAACGAACTCTATTTCAATTTGGGATTAACGAAACTTACGAATAACGAATATCAATCAACACCATGGGACACCTCGATATTTCCCGGACAAAACCATTACGTGTCAATAACATTAACATTCATCAAAACGTCAGATCTATGAAAACGAAGCTTGCATTAGACAAGCGCATGTTCTAATTGTCATCCATATACATATATATTCAAAGTGTTTCTCTAACAAGTCGGATATGCCTTTATAGGGGAATTAAACCCCGAAAATCATTTTGTGAGAATATAGGCAAAGCAATTAGAGAGATATGACAATGAAACTTTGAGCAAATTCCGAAAAACCGAGAAAGAGATTGTTTCAGAGGGGTGAATATATGCTTTGACTTTTTTAAATTGATTGTCACCATTTGTACAAGTTAATGTATTGGTACGATCTTAACAGTGATCTACATCTTAACGAACGTGTCGGAAAAGGACCCAGTAGGATTCGAATCTATAATTCACTGTTTTCAGGGCAGCAACACTACCACCAAGCTTCTCATGGCACTATGACCTTTGAACAAATACCCAGTCTCCAAAATTCCGACATTTTGTTAAATAGTCCAAGGCAGACAAGGCTTATTGGAAAAAAATTAGAGGGGTAAATTTGATATGTGCTATGACTTTTTTTATGGATTGTCACACTCTGTATATACAAATTCATTCGTAAGATCGCAACTGCTGATGCACTTTTAACAAACGCGTCTGAAAAAGGACCTAATAGGGTTCGAACCAGCCATCTTATAGTGATTTCCGGGCAGCGACACTCCACTATGGTTATATACACATTCCGTCATCAATAATGAACAAAGAGAGATTTTATGGAATTTTATGCACAAGTCACCTGGAAGGATAGCCTGCTACAGCAGGGAGTTACCAATTTGTGCATGATTGATCATAACATAAAAAACCAAAACTTTCTCAGTTTTGATGAGATATTGCTAAATTTTGACTATCCTATTCCACAAATCTGTCTGCTTACAAACACGTAAACTAATTTCCACGGTGGACTTCCAATTAGACCCCGTAAAGTCAGTTATCAGGTTCATTGACCGAATCCTTGGTCACACTGATAGATTATCAGAGGTGGTTGACACAGTCGTTATAGTTCTGTCGCCTGTCCAACAATATTCGACCATGTCAACAGTCGCCATAAAAAGTCTGCAGTTGCCACAATGTTACCTAACTTTCACGATGCCTTGTGGGGAAAACCAACCAAGACTCACAACTGCACACGTCATACTTCTATGGTTATCTATGATGTATGGTGCAGGCAACCGACTAGTCCACTCTCTCTGATCTGAAATCTGCTTGAACTGAGAAAGATACCCTTATATAATTACTCCATCCAAGTCTCTGAATTGGGATTTGTCGCTGATTTCCAAACCACTGAGTATTAGAAACTGGAACATTGAATATCAGCAAAACATAATGTCTTGATATATGTATGGGCTCGTATACTGTCTTTACCATTATCATTATTATGCCGGGCATTGTGGCGGGCGCCTGTAATCCAGCTACTTTGGAGGGTATGGCTCAGTCGGTGGTGCGTCTACCTTCACATCCAAGAGTACCGGGTTCGAGTCCCGAGTCTCACTGAGCAATGTTGTGTGTAAGCATTCCGTCCCCTCTTAAGTAAGAGACAAAAACACTCCGTCCCTCGGATAGGACATTAAATGGAGGTTCCGTGTTTGTGTTAGCCACGACACACGCGCGTGAAAGATCCCACTTCATTCATTCATCGCTAAAGAGCAGGGTGACAACCCGGTGAAGTGGTCCCCCTATACCCACCCGCACAAGAAAACGGGCGAATGATCAGATGCCGACCCCTCGTGGTTTGCCCCAGCGACTAGCAATAGTCAGCAAACGGTATCAACCAGGCACACTGTGCCATACGTTTGAATGACCATTATCATCTCCGACAGCCTCACGTACAAAACCATTAAAATTTGATATTGCCATATCAATTATATTCCGTCATATGCAAAAGAGTGGCAAATCAGAATCATAATCACGTAGGTTTACGGAGTAAGAGGTAATCATTGACTGTGCAGAAGAAAGAAGTAAATAATGTGCGAGTGCATTATTAAACATTAAAGTGAAGCACCATCAATTTCTACTAATCCAATCAGTTTGAGGAACATGGAACATAGCTTTTGAACTCATGAATTGCTCAACTGGACACTGACCACAAATTGTTTATCACACAACGATTTGAACTCTAACTACGTTGTTCTTTGAGCAAGAAACCATGCACGTCTTTCTTAGTTTGATTAACATTATAGGGTTGTATCAGTACAACCAAGAGCAAATCCCACACTGCTTGTAACTGTCATTTTGAGTTGCTCTTGGTTTTATTGCGTGCTTTTGGGAGTGGGGGGCAAGAGGTATATTATATCGATATCGCTCCAGCCGCCAGACAGGCCTCTACTCTGCGGTAATCCCCGATTGTGCCCATATTGAACCCACAAACCACATTCCAACGAGCCGCATTTTCCAGCATGACAACGAGCCGTTGCTAGGGGCATTCGCACTTTTCCCTGGGCATAATGAGGGAATCGGAGATGCTCGACAGAATGGGAGATCATCCGTTTGATACAGAGGATGGAGGAAAGAGTGTGGAGAGATGTCATGGTCAAGACTCGATGGCGAGGTATTTAGTCTCCATCTCCACTTCCCCTGTCCCCACAAAAAAGCCCGAAATAATTCTCAATCTTAAGGAATCAAATGACTGTTATGACGTACATCTCCTTCATGTATAAAAGAACCGTAGATAGTCAGTGAACCAGGCTGCTATCCCGAACAGACTTCCCAGATGTACAGGAAGATAATCATCTGTATCTTCTTTTGAATCCTCTCATCACCCTATATAAATGGACAAAGAAACAATATGTATCATCTCGCAAAATTCCTTTTCTAGCCCCCACCCCCCCCCCCCACACACACACACATATACACAGACAAACCCACTATCTCTCTTTCCGTTTTGATAGTGAGGAAGTTATTTCTTTTTTCTACCACACCGACCGGGTGTCATGTGTAACGGGAGAAATGAAATTTGGATTTCAGCGTTTTTCACTATTATACTCTCGGAGAGAGGAAAGGCAGTTGTTATATAGGCGTGCATCATTATTCTTGCGCTGTGCTTCTACATGAATCTGACTGGAATATGACTTCGGCAATGATTAGTGCGATGAATATGTCATTATTGCGGTCATTAGATAAGTGCTGATTTAATCATTATCAATGAAAATCATTAATTTCCTGATGGATTTCTGACCGAAAGGCATCCTTTTCATCACGATTTTTTATTCTTTCTTTATAACTGAAGAAAGAACGATAACAGTACCTCTAGCACTGCGATACCTGATGATTCACATCTTGATCAATGAAAGTAATCTCCCTTGCTAAAAATTCTCGTTAGTTGCGTGAACTAACGAGTCTTTAGTGAATCTGTGCAAAATGATCAACTTCCTCTGTCTGTGCTGGTTTCCTCAGTTAACCATATTGAAAAGCTTGGAGAACAATCTGAGAAGTGTCAAGAATACATCCCTTTGATGACATCACTGCTATTTTTATCACGAAATCAGTTAACTGGTCCATGAAGACTGTAGCATAACATATTGTATCCTTTTTTCATATTGATACTGATACTGAGCTTATACTGTATCTCTGGCTAATTAGTCGTCATTGTTTGACTGTCGCTGCTAATTTTCTACCTGATGGGACTTTGTTGACTACACAGACCAGACTCAGGAAGAAGGATATACGAGGATAAGATAGCATACAGTGCGTTGGTGATTAAAATGCTCACTGGATTCCAAACAAAAGGTCACCGGCGAAGCCTAATTCATCTCCGAGAAGAAAGCTCCCTCTGCTCTACTGCGTGATATTAGGGTCGGGTCTTTATATCTATTACACTCACTTTGTTATTTAAAGGGGATATTCTGCCTCACAAGGTATTGTTCTTATACATCTTACTTTGCCTTCGAATATATGTCAACCGTTTCCATAAGGGTATTTTACATTTTCACTCAAAATGTGATTTTTACGCAGATTCATATTTTATTTATATAAACCTTCAAGTCTATAGAATAAGGCGTTCAAGCTTGCAAACAAAAAGGAATGGCGTTTACAGCAATACAGTTTGCTGTTAAGGAACACTCCTTGTCCTGGTAATATACACTGAGAAGGGGGAGGCTGCCTGCTAGGATAGAGGCAGAAAAGGCAGGCAAAGGAGAATCGTTACCGGCCAGAGACAATTTCATAAATGTCGCCATGTGCATGGGGATGCCATCATTGATAGAGAAAATAACGATGTACGCAAGAAAATCGTTCCCCTCGCGTCTGCCTGTCACTCGGCCGCGTAGCTGGCATTCTTTATTACCATGAATACAAGCAGTATGCGCCCCTCGACGAATGATGGCGAGGAAACGCAGAATGCAACACGTTATGGAAGGGATCCCAATGTCTCCTATGGCATACAACCGTCCGTGTTGTCAGGTTCTTTATTTATTACCACGCCAAGGGAGGAGGTTATGTTGTCGTTACCGTTGGTTTGTGTGTTCGTTAGTTAGTTAGTTCTTGTGCAAAATAACTCAAAAAGTAGTTAACGGATTGGGATGAAACTTGCAGGAAAGGTTGAGAATGACACAAGACCTAGTAACAAACGATTAACTTTTGGTTGTGATCCGAGAATTTTTTGGGGAATTTATGAAGGATTTTTGATATTTTGGCAGGTAGGGTCAATGAACTTGGGAGTTCAGGCTGTGCGTATTTGAGGTTTGCCTGCGCGCACTAAAGTGCGTGCTCTAGTTTCTGCTCGTACATCTTTTGTTAATTCACCAGTCTTGTGTCCTTCTCACTCTCCCTCTTCACCTCCATATCCTTTCATTCTCTCTCCTCTCTCTCTCTCTCTCTCTCTCTCGTCATATTTCCCTTTCTTTGTTTTTTGTTTTGTTTTTTGTTTTTGTTTTTACCATATTATATCGTGTATGTATTGCATATTTCTGTACATTTTTTTTCTTTTCATCAATCGCATTTCATTCTTATTTTTTTTTGTTATAGTTGTTTTGTACACTTTTCAGAGTTATTTGCAATTATTATTTATTGATATCATAATGTGCTATATGTTTTTCATTCGACTCCGATACCCACAGTTTGGGTTGTGAGTAAATAAACTTTCAAACTTTCAAACATTCAAACTTTCAAACTTTCAAACTTTCAAACTTTCAAACTTTCAAACTTTGCTGGGGCGAGGCGCGCCGTGCAGCTGAGGGCTTATGACGTAACAAAGGCTTCTATATTGGGAAATCGGGCGACTTTATTTTGGCAGGTAGGGTCAATGACAATGACAATGACAATGACAATGACAATGACAATGACAATGACAATGGTTTTTTTATTTTCTCATGTCACCCAACGTCAGGGTATTGAAGAAAATCAAAAATAAACACCGTAACAGATAAAATCAGTTAATTAATACATTAATACATTGTAAATTACATATATATACAGAAAATTGCATATTTACAAAATATACAAAATATACAGAATGGTGCAGGACCCAGAAGAGAGAAAGAGAGTGAGAGAGAGAGAGAGAGAGAAGGAAAGAGAGAAGGAAGACAAACAAAACAGTTAAAAAAAAAAAGCAGGGCAACAATAACGCAGATAAAAGCAATTTCAATAATATAAAACTAAACATTGTAAAAAGCTATATTTACATGAAAAAAAATACAAATAATGATATTAATAATTATTATTTCTTATGGAGCTTCATTATTTCCTTACAAAATTTAGCTAAATTTATCAACTCACTACGATTTTGGGAATTAAATAACTGAGACATCTTTAAAGTGTTTGGTCTTATTTTATAATAGGATTTAATGAATTTATTCCTGGCATTATTCAATGTATGACACTCAAATAAATAGTGAAATTCATCCCCTAGTCTATTAGAATTACATAAATTACACAATCGATCACAATGTTCAATACCAGCATACCTACCCGTTACAATTGGCAATCTGTGGTTGGCGCAGCGAAATTTGGAAAGAAGTTGTCTGAAAATGTAAGGGATTTTTAACAAATATGGATCTAAACATAAATTCGTTTTATAGATTCTGTAATTCGTACAACATGAACTGTTACTTATCTTAGACTGCCAATTCTGTACAAATTCGTCTCTTAATCTAAGTTTTATCGAACACCTAAACCACGAAGAACTTACGTTTTCAAAGTTATTCCTAACAAAAGACATTCCTAACTCATTTAGTGTATCATAAACTTTCAACAACCATGGTGATGAATATATCTTATAATTAAGCAAAAGTGATATGATATTACATACAATAGATGAATATTTTCTTTCTTTTCCTGTAATAATCTTTAACCAAAAATTAAAGTGCGTGCTCTAGTTTCTGCTAGGGCGAGGCGCGCCGTGCAGCTGAGGGTTTATGACGTAACAAAGGCTTCTATATTGGGAAATCGGGCGACTTTCAAAGTAGGGCCTACGTATGGGTGGAAATCACTGATATCTCTATGGAAGAACAAGATCAGTGGTGGAAATGAGCTGCATGCTTGGCGGAGGTCTGCGCTCTCAGAGTGCTTCTCTAGTTTTTGTTGTTGTTGGTTTGTTTGTTTGTTTGGTTTTTTTTTTGGGGGGGGGGGGGGGGTAGAGACGTTGGACCCTCCGAGAAATAAGCGTTCTGAGCATGACTTTGTGGATTCACATGTACTCAGTAAAGGTGGCTAGTCCATACCTTTCAGAAAAAAAAAACTGCTTGAAGTCCGTGAACATTTTCCGCCATTTGAGGTGCTCCCGAAATGATGCAACGAAGAATGACATACCCCCCACAAAGAATAATGATGACATGAACAAGGAAAACTATTTAAAGACGTTAGAGACAAAGTGACAAAGACGATGAAAAGACAAACAGTAAGGATAACAGAGGAAAGAAACAAAGAAATGATACTAGGTTCATGCATTCTTATTTCAGTGTATCATATTTCACGTGTATACGCATTCACCTATCTACTTGCAAACCTTGTACCGGTTGCGATAATGACATACCCACCCACCCCACCCCCCCCCCCACCCCCCCCCCCCCCAAAAAAAAAATGATAATATAATAAAATAAAAATTAATAAATAAATAAATGACTAAGTAAATAACTAAATAAAACAATCAAATAAACCAACTATCGAAAGAAATGGCGATCCTTGAAGCTGATTTTAAAAGGGTTATCCGAAGCTATACATCTTATACATTTAGTACATTGCGTATCATGGCTATAAAGTCAATACGCCGTGCACTGAACCACTTTGGTTTGTACAGGCTGATCGAAGCATACTAACCTCACTGACTGGAAAACAGTGCCCGATACAGCTGATAGACGCGTTGTTACGACGTTTTTCTGATGACATGCACAACAAAGTTCTCATTATAATTCTGCCAAAACAGAACACTTGGATCAAGTTGTAATGAATTCAGCTCAATTTCAGCTCTCGGTAGCACACAAAATGAATGACAGGAGTAAGGTACGCAAAAAAAAAAAAAAAAAAAGATGAATGATATTAGTCGTCAGTCTTTATTGTTTTGACACAAATGATATAATGCTTGAAACATGTTCAACGACCCACTAAAAAGCAGTGCTTGTTATGTGCAGGTCTTTGAAAGAAGATCTGTATAAATGGATGGAGAAGTTACATGTAGCTATATAAAGATATAGTCCCCCGCTCTTATACAAGACAAACTGAGGGCAGGGCATGGGATAATATAATAGCATGTCACATAAATAGTGACAGGACAATGCAAAGACAATTTAAAATTAATGTATCTAGTAAGATTTCACGTTTACCGGCCACATTAAGAATAAAGTTGTTGTATCGAAGAAGAGTAGAGTGAAAGAAGAGAAGACAATGGAATGTAAGATTTCAATCTATTAATTACGCCAGTGTTAATTAAGATAATACGGTATAACCCATAATATGAACATGTGTGACTTCCAAGACAATATGTACTTTTAGTGCCAGGGAAAATGTCGCTGGAGAAAAATGTCACAGGTGAAAATGTACAGGTAAAAAAAAAATAAATAAATAAAAAAGGTTTAAATCGACAAGGCCAAAATTTCAAGGTTAAAAATTTCAGCACTGGGCCCTGTAAATACAGTAAAAATGTCAGAGATAAAATTTTAATAGATGAAAATGCTGGGGATGATGTTAGGTAAAAATTTCAGTAGTAAAAATGACAAGGTTTAAAATGTCGCTTAAGAAATATCAGCGGTATAAGTGTCAGGAGGCAAATGTCAGTGGTAGATGGAGCAAATATAAAGTGGTGAAATGGCAGGGGCAGATGCGTCAGAAACAACCCATTATTTTTTTTTTTTTACCTTAGATATTTTCCCCCTTGAAATATTTACCCATGATGTCACTACTCTTGACATTTTTACCTCTGAGATGTTTACCCGTGACAATTTTAGCGGTGAAATTTTTCCTCCCCTTACAATAATATTGCACTTCTGACATTTTTACTCCTAGCATTTTTACAAGTGAAACCCGCCTCAGCAATTGCACTTCTGACAGTTTAACCCCGAACCAATCTCCTGTACATTTCAACAACAAAACAAAGGGGGTGTCGTAAAAAAGTACAAAAAATGGTAAGCCTTCTTATATAAGCATTACTGTAAAACATGTACCTGTTTTTCTGTGGATTTAATGATAGTCTGTTGGCTCTTATCCATTCAGTCAGTTTATGTAGTTCAAAAATAGCAATATTTCTAAGTGTTTTTAAATTACCATGAGAAAAGAAGAAAAAGGGTCATCAGCAAAGAGAATAAAGAAGAGTTCACTCTAAAAACATCTGGGTCAGAACTGAGGAGAAAGGCAATATGATTGTCCATTTTTTATCATTGCCATCAGCACTGTTACTATCACCATAATTTTAAAGTGACAGCCTGGTTATGATACAAACAAATGCAAGCTAACACATGTGCTACATGTATTTACCTATACTATTTCTCCATTCGCAATGTGCTGTAAACTAAAAGAACGACCTGATTGACACACGATACAGCAAGAATGTATGAAATAGAGTCAAGGTCATAAGACTTGGTGTATGGAACGTGGGACATTGCACAGCAATCTGAAGGTTGTGAATTTTGCGGGTGTGTTTCTTGTTATTTGTTCGTGTTAGTTCAAGTGCCTCCATTGCATACCCGCTGTTAGGTTGTTTGTTTCGGATTTGCTTATTCACTCTCCTCCTCCCTGTTCTGACACAATTTGAAATATGACTCATGTCAACGCATTGATCAATTTCGATATTTTTGAATCATCGAGAGAAATTCTGGGAAACAAACCAAGGCAGACAAAATAACGACTAGCTGGTGCCTGTGCAGGATTGTTTAATTTTACTTTTCCTGCCTATACTCATGATGATGTCCTTTTCCGCTGCTTGAATAATTATTTTCAAAGTGTTTTAATGGAACCAGCATTTATGGGCCCGCGGCATCTGCTGGTTACAGTATTCATTTCATGCGTTTATCTAATGAGTTACAAAACTGTTACACTATACTCAACATGAAATCATACAGAAATAGACTACTATAAATGTATATACTATCAAATACAGGGACTAGATTGTACAAAATATTTAATATCTTGACAGATACAGATTTTCTGATGGGGAAATGAAGACTAGTCCTTCCGTATGATGCAGCTTTTGTAGAATTCATTCGCTTACAAGCCATGTTGGCATCAATTTAGACTATACGACGTTTGGAAGAATGTATATGTGAAGGCATGCTTGGTCTTGGCTGGTAACCGTGAAGTGCTTACACATGAGCTTTTGCGGCTGTTTATGTTTTAGGCATTCTGTTGACAGGGGCGGCTCCAAATGCACAACAAATATTCATCTGTGTCATGTGTATGCGTGTGTGTGTGCGTGTGTGTGTGTGCGTGCGTGTGTCTGTGTAAGTGTGAGGAGGGAGTAGAATAATATATCTCTCTCTCTTCTCTCTATACTTTCTTCTCTTTTTTTCTCGATCTGTCTCTATTCATTCTTCTGATGAAGTGACGTTCAATCTGACGTAAGGAACCCCTTATTGCCTGACTTTGCATTAAAATGAAATATCCTCTCGACTACCGTCGGTTCTCAATTCGGCTCCCTCGTAAAACAACACATATGCCGCTCAATAACTGGCCAGTTATGGCGAAAAGGGGAGGTGGGGGGATACTTCAGTTAATGGATAAGTGGCGATGTGTCTCTGATAACATTCCATCAACTACCAACTAACTGTTTGCGCCCTTTAAGATGCATATGAAAGGGAAGTGAATAAATCCTGCTCACTCGATGCTACATTGACAACTTCACTCCCCCCCCCCCCTCCTCCTTTCAATACTGTTACCACAGAAACCGCTAATTTGTGTGCAGCATGTGGTTCTGTTCTCCTATGATTGTATTTGAGAAGAATCATCTATACCCCCGAGTATAAATGTACTTTTTTCCTTAGTTTGGTCTTACGCTGTACCCTTACTCCTTACCCTATTCTCCACACTTATAGGCTCTACTGGGACCTACGCTCAACAAACTCGTTTTTAAGTATGCTCCCTCGTATTTCTCTATAGCATTATTACTTTGATCGAAACTCCGACATATCGATCGCCATGTTCTATGTTAGTAATTTTTAATTCTATATTCAAGCCGGACGTTGTGTATCATCATACTTTGTTATATTTCATGCATTTTTTATTGAGAAGTACGAAAATAGATTAAAATTGAATTGAAATTGAATTAGGTCTATCCGCCCCACGAGGAGATGGGGACTTGATATGATGATCGATTTAGTTATGGTGCACTTTAATAACAGGAACCTCCTTCTTAAAGTTAATGTTTTTGGTCTTTATACAGATATCGACTCAAGGAGCATAAATACGGAGACTTGAATTCGCTGTGCTGAACAACGTAACACTATCCAAAACAGGGTGCAAACAAAAAATGATAATAATAATCCAATCAAAGCCGTTAGCCCAACCTGTTGAGAAGCAGTTCTTGAATCAAAATGGGCCTAGACAAAATTAATATCAATCAACAGCTTAAAAATGACAGTTTCTTTCATTTTTCAACTTTTCTCTTCAAGATTTCACAATAATCACTTGTGATCTATAACTGTTCTGCTCTTGGAGGTTAAGGGGATTACACTCTGCACTTTTTTGTTTTTAATGAGTCAAAGCGTGTATATGTTTATGTTTCTGTTGGCAAATAATTTCGACAGGGAGGGAATCAGGTTACATGTCCATGATATTGAGTCGTGTGTTTCACTTCTGTCACGTAACATTCAACCAGCTTGCATGAAACAAGAAAACCTCTGCTCCTATTGTCAATTCTCTCTCCCGCACTGTCCGTCAGAAACTCGCTTGTCCATCAATTCACTTTAAAGCTCACTAGCAGGCACATTTTTCATTTTGAATATATCAGTTTACTTCATTTGTATAACCTCATCCCTCCCACTCTCTATCTAAACAAAAAGCTACTTTATTCCATCTATGGTTTCGTTATGTTATGTTTATTGTAAACTCTCTGATTCTGACGGGAATGGCGTACAAACTGCTAATATGTATTGCACCACATGCTGACGCTATTGTGCATGAGGGAATGAGATATTAATAACGCTCTTGCACAGATCCATGGTTTTCTAGGACACCTAAATAGCACAACCAGCGATCAAAAGCGTTTTTCATCAATATCAAATCCCTGTAGGGTAAGGTATATTGAACTCGGCCCGTTTGAATGCAACACTATAACTACCATGGCAACAACATCTATATACGTGTCCGTGTTGCGTGTGTATTCCGCCATAATCATAATGACGTTGTTGTTCCTATACTAAGTCAGAATCCCACTAGTGCATTACAACATTAAATTCAATCTGCTGTGTTGTTTACAATGATAATGAGTTGAGCATGATTTATAATCAATAGATAAATAGATGAATAACAATAATAATAATAACACAGGGTACTTAAAATGCGCCAATTCCACATGACTAATGTGATCAAGGCGCAGTGAGAAAAAGTGACTTATGAAATACAAAAATCATTACACACACATGTACATGAAAGTAAATGGAACGATAATGATGAAAAATAAGAAATTACATAATGTACAATTCTACTGGAAAGCAGTTATAAACTAATAACAACTTTAAAGCAGTCAACACTCGAAATGTAACGGATAGCTTGAGGCATGTGATTCAACAGAAGTCCAGCATGTGCAAATGACCGATCCCCCCCATGATTTCTTCGTTCTCTAGTGGTAATTTGTTTCATCTCTAGTGTTCTTCACTCGAGGAGGTTCAAGATATATAGTTCCAACTACCTAGTACATAATCTTGTGTCATAAAAACACCTGTCAGTCTTTGGATTCACACACAAAAAAAAAATTCCACAGGTGCATTTGTGCCATCTTTCTGAGCTATCTGAAGATTTATCTTGAATGCTAACATGTTAGTGTCGGGTATATAACATTTCATCCATGATAAAGCGCCTAAAACAAAAGCCAATCTCGTCCAGAAGTATGTGCAAAGGTGTTAATCTGCATGACTCGTTGTAAATTTGTACCCTCCTGGAAAGTCGATTTTATCACTTTTCAGTTTAACTCCGACATACGAAACTGATATTATATGATCTTCAAGTACAGTTCTTTACAAATTATCATATCAGATTAGGCCAGTCGTTAATTTTTATTTTTAATTCAGCAATTTTTCTGCAATTTCTATTCACGCATCCCCGTGTCTTTATTATTATGTACCGCTCATCCTTTATAAGTAAGGGTAGCGAAAAAGTGATTATCATCACAAAAACTTTATCTTCTTGAAAGAATGCGTGGTCTTAGAAATGAGACATGAATCTAAAGTACTGTCTTCCTATCTGTGGGGCACATCCCTTTTTGGAAAATATTTCAAAATGTTTTAGTGGGGGCATAGAGCGTAGGATTAAAATGATTAACACTGCTGTGACTCCATCTCTTGAACCTCTTTGCTACACTGTACGTTTTGCACGAAAAAAAAAACCCAACATGTCCTTTGCGCACAGTTGCGTAATGAAGCGCTACGTCATTTTGGCTTGACCACATGCATGCTTGCCTAAGAAGCTTTACTAATAGACTGATTTTCTAATGTAGTCAGATACAGAATGTTTCTTTCCTGTCAAGTTTGGTGAAAATTTGACCACTTACCATGCACTTTCAAGAAGTAGACGAAAATGTAAAAATTAGGCCCCAACTTGACCCCCCCCCCCCCCGTTCACCCCCGTATCTACCATGAACTATATTTGAAACTACAGTCATCAATCTACCATCGGTGTAAATCCGTACCGGAGTGGGGATGGGGGGGGGGGGGGGGGGGTGATCGGCAACAGTCATCACATACTATCACAACTACAAACCCATGATACGGACACGCGGGCGATGTGTACGTACAAAAATGAAATGAAATAGATAAAATAGTAATATGGAAATATGTTTCTGTATCAAACTTATATAGTAGATAGTTTCTTATTTCTATGACATTTATTCTATTTAAAGGGGAAATCCAGTCCAAACATAAGTTAGTTTGATAAGAAAGAGTAGAGTTCAACCGTAAAATTTTGATCGAAATCAGGTGAAAAATAAGAAAATTATGACATTTTGAATTTTCACTAATTTTTCAGAAAACAGTTCTTGAACGAACAATATGCAAATGGCAAAGTGAGCATGTCATTCCCTCACAACTTGCGTAATATATAGTTTGTACAAAAAATTTCGAAATTTCCCGTTTTTCACTTAAACGCAATTATATCCGAAGCTCAAATTGTGGTATATCTAACTGATCACTATTCTGAAGTTATTTTACCAGGAAAAACATCATGTTTCAGGCGATAATGTCAAAAACATTAAATTTTCGTCATTTTTGTTTGTTTGTTTGTTTGTTTGTTTTTTGTTTCAGTGGAAAATTGTGAGGTTATGACATGGTTAGCTCACTCCTTTCCGTATTCATATCCACTGTACAAGAACTGTGTGGCGGAAATTAGCAAAACTTCAAAATGTCATAACTTCCTTATTTTCAATCTGATTTCAGTCAAATTTTACCGTTGAACTTTACTCTTTACTTTACTCTTACTCTTGACTTTACTCTTTTTTCATCAGACTAACTTATGTTTCGACTGAATTTTCCCCTTTAATCAAGTCAATTGAAGCAAACGTCCCCAGGGGCGTCGAACCCTTTTCATTATGGGGGGGGGGGGGGGGGGGCAAAACCTGGAAGATAATGTAATATGTGCGAGAGATCGGTCTACGGGAGCCGACCGAGCGAGGGGAGGAGATCTGAAGCACCCTATCGGTGAAATATTCATTTTTTTCCTCTCTATCAAAGAAGAGACAAATATGTTTATTTAAGTTAAGTTTTAGTCAAGTTTAAAAGACAAATATGTATTCAGGGAAGTGTGCCGGGGAAGGGTGTGGGAGAGGGAATTACCTCTCCCACACGCCATAGATTTTGCTTATTCAGACCTGAAATTCAGAGATATGGTGCACACTTTTCGTAAAATTGTTTCTAACAAAGAGTGAGATGAATATAAAGTATAAGTATTCAGAGAAACGGACAGGGGGTGTGGGAGGGGGTATAGCATTTTGCAGGCTTGAAATTCAGAGATCTGATGCACCTTTTTAGTGAAATATTCAATTTTTGTTTGCATTAAAAAGTAATACAGGGAAGTGTACGGGGCAGGATGTGGGAGGGGCGATAGGCCCCTTCGTACACGCAGAGAGATTTTGTTTATTCAAACGTGAAATTCGGAGATATATAGTGCTTTTAGTATGACATTCAATTGTTGTTTCTATCAAAAGAGTAAGAAAAAACAAAGTAGTATTCAGGGAAACGGCCAGGGGGAGGGTGTGGGGGTTGATACCCCTCCCACGCGAGAGAGATTTTTTTATTTTCAAACTTGAAATCCAAAGATATAGTGCACTCTTTTTGTGAAATATAAATGTTTCTAGTTTAAAAGTAAAAAGCTATATATTCAGGGAAATGTACTCGGGGAGAGTGTGTGGGAGGGGGAATACCTCCTCCCACATGATGACAATTTTTCATTTTCAGACTTGAAATTTAAAGATCTGGTGCACCTTTTGGTGAAATGTTCGATTTTTGTTTTCTGTCAAAAAAGTAAGGACAATTTATATATATTCAGGATAGTGTCGGGGACGTGTGGGGGGGGGGGGGGGAATACTCCCTCCCACACGATTGAGACTTTTGGGCTTTTAAATGGAAATTAAGGGGTTTGGTGCACTTTTTTGCGAAATATTCAATTTTTGTTTCTATCAGACAGGTAAAAAATATATATTTAAAAAAATATTCGCGGAGGGTGTGGGAGGGGATACCCCTCCCACAGGAGGGAGTTTTTGTATTTTCACATCTAAAAATCTCAGGTACGATGAACACTGTTGGTGAGATATTATATTAATTCACATCAATTTGAATAAAGACTAGTATTCAAGGCAATGAGCTGGGGAAGGATGTGGGAAGGTTGATACCCCCTTATATACGAGGGAGTTTTTGCATTTTTATGATTGTTATTCAACGGCCTGGTGAGAAAAATGTGGGTATAAGTGAAAAATCTGGTGCACAGTTTTTAATGACAAATTCGGATATTTGTCTATCTGAAAAGTGTACAAGTGTTCAAAGTCTTGATGGAAAGGGGCCGAGGGAGGGATGTTTCCCATTTTTATGATTGCAATTCAACGATAAGGTGAATATACTTCTGGTTGAATAATTAGACAATTTTCCATAAAGAAAAAACAAGTTCCAGTTTTTTTCCCTGTCTCGGAAATTATCGAAGGACGGGCAAATAATATGTTTGCCCTCAACATTTTCATAAAGGGGGGGGGGGGGGGCGACTGGCCCTTTGTCCTCGTAGGATCGACGCCCCTGATCATCCCTGTGTGCCCGTAGATATTCTTGCCTGGGTCATCATTGTTGGCTCAAAATTGGGGGGAGGGGGCATAATTTTCGCGGTTTTGTTTTGTTTTGCTTTTCGTAGGTAATTTGTAGATGGTCCCGAGTGGCGCGCGTTATAGCATGCAGGTATTAATGGCATGGTATTGTCTGTTATCACTATCTGAACCATTCTTCGATATTTTGAGAGCGAGCGCTTGAGAAATTAATTATGTATACAAATCCTAAAAGATAGAATACTGTTAAGCTCTGTTTAGCTCTTACTAAGCGGGCGTGCGATCTAGCGTCATGCAGTATGCCGAAATTATTACAATCACATTTCTTCTTCTTCCATTTTTTGTATAAATTTCAAGGGGAAGATTGTACAGGCCATACTCCCTCCTTCAAGAGTAGGGGGGGGGGGGGATGCATCCCCCCCCCCCCCAGGATTTACGCCCATGCATCTACTTACTCATAGCTTATCCGTTCAGCTTCTAGAAAAAAAAAATTGGGAAAGATTACTTAAATTTGGGAATATACGGGGGGGGGGGGGGGGGGGGGCATTGTGCCCCTTGGAGCGATAATCCCTGCCAAGTTTGGTGAAAAGACAAGACAGATCATACGATTTCAAGAAGAATATGAAAATGTGAAAATTGGCCCTTTTTGGTCCCCCCCCCCTTTTCTTGGCCATCCCCAACCTGCCATGAACAAACTTGAAACTGGACCTAAATATTGGAACAGCCTTTGTAACAGTTTAAAGGTATCCCCAAGTTTAAGTTCTTTTAAGAGGATTCTGCAGAAAAAAAAAAACTGAATAGTTATAAGATTTTATCTAAATGTCATTATGAAAATTAATATTTTTTATATCAAAAAATCGTAAAATTGCGTTGATCCTTTAATGGTTGCAATTAATATTATTGGAAAATCCAACTTTATATTCTGTTTAAATCACGGCTAAGCGGCTCCATCCATCCACTATCTCTCGTCTTGATATGGTCTTCTATCTTTTTTTTTTTTTTTTTGTCTTTTATCTTCACTCCACGTAATAAGTATCTCTCTCTCTCTCTCTCTTTCTTTCCTCTCTTCCGGCATGACAGTGACTTAGTTTAGGGATTTATTCAGGGTTCTTGTTTCGGATTAGTTGGGTTAGTTATAGGTCTTTTTGTCTTGGTCTCTTTGTTTCATCCACCTTTTTTTTCGGGATCTGTAGGTAACGAAGCTGCCATTACATTTTCGAGAACAAATCACGTGCAAATCATGACAAGCTGGAAACTTTTGCAAATATTTTCTTTTTTTAATCGCCGCCAAATAAAAACGACGCCTTCGAGCAGTTGTCTACGCTTCCGAACGCCCATATTGGCAATCTTTTGTAAACTAAATACGAATGATGGACTTCTTTCGAAATTAGCATCGTTCGCGTGCTCAACACGACTCCGGTAAGTCCAAGCATTGCTCGCATGTAGCCATCGTATTATCGTACATCGAGATTGGAGCACGGTGTCGGCGAAGACAGCCTAATTTGAGTAACTTAAGTGTTTCCCATGTGTCACGGGTATTGTGGACATACAAAGGGCCAGCCTACGAGCAGCTTCCTCAGTGAGAGCATCTTTCTTTTTTTTTTCAGAGCAGAGGAGTTTGTTACTCTCAAACCCTTAATCATAATTAATCACAGTTCAGTTCTGGATGAATGGCGAGCTTTGATGATGAGACACTATGGAAAGAATGGGCATCAGCATTGCTTGTTTGGATGCACATCAGAGCTCAAGATTAGCAGCTTTCACAAGCTCAGTAAATCTCACAAGTAAAATTTGTCCATATCTGTTATTCCTACCACTGAACCTATAAAGTAATCAAAACAAAATCTGATCAATGAGGAATGGATGCTTCAGCCGCGAGGATAAAGCTTTGAAGAAAAGATACAATGACAAAGACGAGCAAGAATGAGATGAAGGACGAATAGGAGGAGGAAGCAAACGGGAGAAGAAGCAGAATAGAGAAACGAAGAAGAGAAAAGAAAATAAGGTGAAACGAGGAGGAAGAGACCTTATAGGAGAAGGAGAAGAAAAGCAGAAAGAATATGACAATAAAGGAGAACGACTTCTTACAAACTGACATGACATAATGGCTTTCTAACTTCTGAAGCAGACAAAACGACAAATACTTCATAAATGTTTAGATCTACGTTCCTTTAACTTTAAGTTCAGTAATCGTCGGTAATTGCTTCTTTAAAACAAAGGTGTGTACATGGAACATGTTATTATCCACATATAAATCTATTCCACTTCATTAGCATTATAGAAATGAAGCCTTGTCATAATATGGACAAGGAAAGATCTTTATTTTCTTCATGATCGTGTCATTTCTTTGAAACTTCTGCTATTCTATCATTATATGCTAATCAATTATTTTTTGGTGGTGCTGATGATAATGATGATAACTATTATTATAGTATTGTATTCATTAAATGATGATAATGACAATGATAATGATGATAGCAGTGATACGAGCTGGCTTTTTACCCTTGCCTCTCCCTACCTTGGGCGGTATGATAACGATAATCTGTGTCTTCTGATCATCCGATCAGCAATCGAATTTCTCAACCCGTATGATCCGCCGAAGGTTTACCACTGGGAGGTCAGGTGACGCCATCCTAATCTATCCTACAGTACATGGCCGGCGGAATACAAAGGAATACATAAGGTGTCAGCACTTTGCCCCCACCCCAATTTTATTACCCCGGAAGTACGTAAGTGGCACGAGAAAGAAATAGAGACCGTGTGAGCAAGACAGTGTGAGAAGGAACCCGGAAGTGGATGAGAAAGATGAGCTGAAGGCCTTTTTTTTTTCTTTTTTTTTTCTTTTTTTTTTTTTTTGCTTGACAGCTCATAAAACCCAAAAGTGGGCCCCCACTTTGGAAAACGTTCCGCCGGCCCTGCAGTAGTAGTTCAAATGCATTGTAATCTCAATCCGACGCCGTCTAGCCGCTGTATGACCTTCGTGTGTTCTTCGAGTAAACTTCGTAAGGAAAAATACACATCGTCGTATAGCCTTCGTGTGTGATTCGGGTGCCATCGTACTACTTCCTGTAGGAATCATAATTGCTTTGGCTGTACCAAATTCCATATTCCTACTGCCATCTTGTGTCAATTTCGGGATGGTGTGAGGCAACCCTAATGCAGGCGTTACACTGTCCCGAAATTGAGCAAAGATGATCACAATAATGATAAAGGAAATGTTCAAAGTTGGCTCTGAACGTATGAATATCGGGTCGTTCATGAGGGCATTTGAATAGTTTCTCAGACTCCAGTAGCTACTTCGTTAGTGGTGGCAAAATCTTCGTGTAGCCATCGTGTTCCCTTCGTGTGTCCTGGTAAACCTCTTAACTCACATCTTTATGCCTTTAGTAGGCTTCGTACTTGCTTCTGCTGTTGACTTCTTTTTGACCAAGTTCAAGGCCAACTATGCACGAAATTGAGAATTGAGGTAAAGATTTTCCTGCCACAATAACAGTTAAAATACACTCACAGCAATGGCGTATAGCCGGGGGTTGGGTAGTGGAGACGATCGGCCCTCACCTAGATTTGGGAGGCGAGGAAAAATATATATACTAAATACAGGGAAATAAAATTGCGTGTATGCATGTGAAGCCGCCGCCTTTCATCCTTTCCAAAGCAAGATTATACAGTATGTCAAAAAAAAAAACAAAAAAAAAAAACCAAAAACATTGCAATCGGATTTTTGCAATGATACCTCCCAATATGATTAAACCATCTAAATGCTACTTTAGTCTGCTTGCTAAGGACGAAAAAAGGGGCGATCGCTGCATTTTATAGTACAAATGTCTCATTTGGCACACATGTTCCTCGGTACAATTGGAATTTTTTCATCTAAAGAGACAATCTGTATCTATGCAAATAAGCCTTAATTTACATAATTCATGCAAAATACATCAAAAAATTATCAAAAAATATATGTGCATCCAGCAGAAATACCTAATTTGGTAGAAGTATTTTATAGAGTATGTGGAAACAATTCCTGCAAAATTTCATACATAATAGTAATTATACATGAAATTTGCATAATTATGCAAGCTATGCAAATTGATTTGTAAACAATTCAAACCCTCCTAGATCTCATCCAATTATAGATATAACCTGTTATAAACACCTTATGAAACAAAATGAGAAAAGAATTTGAATAATCGAACCATCATTACCAGCTAATTTACATAATTACTAAAGAAAGTATTTAAAAGTAAAACATTATTTTTACAGTTTTTCTCACAGTCTAAGAACTGCATTTTGCATCCTTTAGTGAAAAGGAAATGGTTTGTAATATTAAAACACTAGTTCTCTGTGCAAATACCACCTAGTTAGCATACTGTGCATATTAACACCCGAATGTACCAAAAGTCAATGGTCAAGGTCGACTTAAGAAATGTTTAATTTTTTTTTAATTCATGTTCCATATTCCACATTTCATACAAGTTTTATATTCCATTTGATTTTGAAAAAGAAATGTTTTTAACACAATGGTCAGTTTGAACCAAAATTGCACAAATGTATAAGGACGTAAAATTGACGTGTAATATGAGGAACCCACTAAAAAGCGAAGCTTGTAGGATGTGGGTTCCAAATATATATAATATAGGCTTTAGTACAGTATATCAATGTAAAAAGTGTATCAGTTTAAGCGATATCAGTTTGTATCAGTTTACGCGATAACTCGATTAAGCAAATTTCACCAAACTTGGTCCAATGATGACGTATGATGGGGCAATTAATTAAGCAGTTTTTAAGTCAAATCGACAAGAGGTCAAAAGTCAAAAAGTTCAAGGTCAGTGCTCAAAATTTCATTATTTCCCCCATATCTATGCAATGCCTGAAGGTAATTTCTTGAAACTTAGTGACTGCATATAGTCTGGGTGTAAAAGCGACTTTTTGGGCCTAACCTTGTTTTACCGTCCACCCAATGTTTTCTTTTTCTTTTTTTTCTAAATGGTGAGATATGGAAAACAATTAATGATTTTGCCCTATTTCGAGGGTGCTGAATCTGAATCTGGATGATACAACTCTTGCATCCATGAAGTTTTTGAGATATTCAAGATGGCCGCCAAAATGGCCGCCAAATAAAACCGGAATTTCCCACGTATTTCCTTCTTAATGGTGAGATATGGAAAACATATCATATTGTGATAGTGATGTAGAGAAGTGTACTGAAATTACCCAATATTACCTGTCTTAATCCATGAGCAGTTTTAATCTCTTCATCCATGAACACTCAAATTGGTTATTTGGTTTATATTGATGGTCTTGATGACATTGTTGAAGACACGAGTGGGACATTTTTATAGTTATGCTTCAATTTTTTTTCAATTATGATGTAACATTATATACAGTGTATGTGTATATGTATAATATGTATACGTATATATAATATATTACAAACACACACGAGGGGACGGTCATATCACAGGTAACGCGAAAAAAAATTGAGTAAAAAAACAAACGACAACATGGAAGGTAATAATTTAAGTATAAGAAAATGTTAAGGAGTTTCCGTCATACAGGACATTTAAGATGTCCCAAAACCTTCAAAGACCTTCAGCACCCTCGTAATAGGGTAAGACCATCAATTTATTTTAAAACTTTTACCATTAAGAAAAAATATATTAACATTGGAATTCTGCCACTTACTCTGGCTGTCATCTTGGTCGTCTAAAAACCCTAAAGAATGGATGAATTTCAACAACCAAGTTTCGAGGGTGCTGAATAGGGTCTAAAATTTTCCAATTTTTGACAGTTATATTGGCGGTCATCTTGGACATCTCAAAAACCCTTAAAAAGAATACGAAAGTTGCATCAACCAGGTTCGGACTCAGCATTCTGGCGGCCATCTTTATTATCTCAAAACCCTCAAGGAAGCAAGAGCTGTATCCTGGAGCTTCAAATTCAGCAAACTCAAAATAGTGTAAAACCACCAACTGTTTTATATTTTACACCATTTAGAAGGAAATAGGGGGTCTACATATGAATTTCCGTTTTTGGCGGTCATTTTTGGCGACCATCTTTATCACCTCAAAACCCTCAAGGATGCAAGAGTTGTATCCTGAGCTTCGGATTCAGCACACTCAAAATAAGATAAAAACCACCAATGGCTTTCAATATATGGGAACTTCCGTTTTGGGTGGCCATTCTGGCGGCCATATTGAATATCTCAAAATCTTCAACAATGCAGGAGTTGCATCATCCAGATTCTCCTTCAGCACCCTCGAAATAGGGCAAAACCATCAATTGTTTTCAATTTCTCACCATTTAGAAGGAAATACGACGGAATTTTCGGTTTTGGCGGCCATTTTGGCGGCATTTTGAATACCTCAAAATCCTCAAGGAAGGAAGAGTTGCATCATCCAGATTCGAATTCAGCACCCTCGAAATAGGGTAAATGTTTTCCACATCTCACCATTTAGAAGGAAATACGTGGGAAATTCCGGTTTTAATTGGCGGCCATTTTGGCGGCCATCTTGAATATCTCGAAAACTTCATGGATGCAAGAGTTGCATCATCCAGATTCGGATTCAGCACCCTCGAAATAGGGCAAAACCATCAATTGTTTTCCATATCTCACCATTTAGAAGGAAATACGTGGGAATTTCCGGTTTTAATTGGCGGCCATTTTGGCGGCCATCTTGAATATCTCAAAAACTTCATGGATGCAAGAGTTGCATCATCCAGTTTCGGATTCAGCACCCTCGAAATAGGGTAAAACCATCAATTGTTTTCAATTTCTCACCATTAAGAAGGAAATACGTGGGAATTTCCGGTTTTAATTGGCGCGTCCATTTTGGCGGCCATCTTGAATATCTCAAAAACTTCATGGATGCATGAGTTGCATCATCCAGATTCGGATTCAGCACCTTCCAAATAGGTTAGAATTATCAATTGTTTTCAATTTCACACCATTTAGAAGGAAATACGTCAGAATTTTCGGTTTTGGCGGCCATTTTGGCGGCCATCTTGAATATCTCAAAACCCTCAAGGATGCAAGAGTTGCATCATCCAGATTCGGATTCAGCACCCTCGAAATAGGGTAAAACCATAAAAAAAAAAAAAACAAACATTGGGTGGACGGTAAAACAAGGTTCAGCCTCTGGCAGCCAGACTAATACATGTACTACCAAGATAAGATTCTCCAGAGAGTCTTAGGTCAAGAGGTCAAAGATCAAAGGTCAGGTGAAAATGTTAAAATTTCATTTTTTTCCTCCGATCTCGCAAATAGTTCATGGTATTTTCATGGAACTTGGTACAGGCAGGAGTTTTCTAGGGAATTCTGGGGTCATTTGTCATAGGTCAGGGGTCAAAGATCAAGGTCAATTGGGACCTCAAAATTTCACTATTTCCATCATATTTATGCAATGCTTGTACAATTTTTCATGAAACTTAATATATACATGTATTACCTAATGGAGATTCTGAGGGAAATTTCCTGCCAAAAGGTCGAAGCTCTAATGAAAGTGCTATATTTCTCTTTTTCTTGTGAATCAAGATATCATGAAATTTAGTACATATTTGTGCATGGTCTACCTGACAGTGATTCCCTTGTTGATCATCGAAAAAATGATAAGCCCTCCCCTCTCAAGTGTTTTTGTTTCCTCTTGATAAGTAGGAAAGGACATGAAATTCAGTGACATACACATAGTCATCACTGTCATTGCATTTGATATATGGGTCGCATGAAAGTTAATCTTGATGCACACATGTATAACCTCTGACATCTTTACTCAAAACCAGTAAACATAATTATTTTTTGAAAAAGCTTCAAGATCATGTAGGTCATGATCATTTATAAAGGTATTAGCTGGTATGTGGTGGAATATAACATTCTTTGGACCGCCAGCGAGTTACATTATCCCAAGGGAAAACAATCACAACCAGGGAGAATATGACATTTACGATTACAACAGTAGCATGTGACGATCTGTTGACAAATCACATCCTAGTAATACGTAATTGTAGAAGCCATCTTATATACTCTTTTATGGCTTTGAACATATTATTTCTGCTTTGATTTATTGTTGAAATTGACTGATTTTAAGTCAGAGGCTAAGATTATTTGACTTATAGTATAACATAAGCTCAGGGCTTAAATAGCTTTAAGTATAAGCTCAAAAATTTGTTACTTGATAAGTACTAATAAACAGTTTTAGGGTATTTAAATGTATGTATATTTCTTTAATTCAAATTAGTGAAATTCTTCCGTCGAGGTGTTTTCATTGCAACTGATTGACAAATTGTCCAACATCGACGTAAATAAGCACTGAATTGATCAGTGTTTTAGTAGTAGCCATGATAACAAAAAATCATGGGCGTACATACTCGAGCAGGATTCGAACCTACGACCTCCTGATCACCGGACAGGCGTCATCTCCACTAGACCACCGACATTTCAACCAATGTTTTCTAGAAGTACTTTCATTAAGTATATTCGGAAGGTTATCTTCTGTTCCATTCATTATTCTAATGGTGTATAATGCACATTGTAAACACTTTGTACATAAACCTGTACTTTGTAACATTACATGACTTGTATATCCATAGCACGGTTCATAATTGTGCCCTTGTAAATAATGTATATAATGGTGTTTTCGTTATTCCACTTCGCTTTATCTTTGATATTATTTTGTCTATATTCTGTAGGGGGACTACATTTAACAAGCAGTGCCTCTAAGTAGTCCCCTCCACAATTGTACATGATATAATTTTATCTAAGAATATCACGATATTTTGTATATATTATACTCTGTATAGTTATGATATAATGTTCACTATGTGTTATACCCTGTATATTTATGAAATAATGTCCACTTTGTGGAATATGAATAAATTTCATTTCATTTCATTTCATTTCAACATCTCCTATATTGTTCACATGACAATTTTTGCATACATGTACATTATTGCCTCATCACAATGTTATTGTGTATAAATTTCCTAGCAGTTTCCATGCCATAGCAGCTCGTAGTATACTGAGGGATTTTTTTTTTCTAAAAAAAGACTTTGTTTCTAACTCAAGCTTGTAAGTTCTTAATGTGTACAGATACCCTTGCATCCACATATTTTGCACAAGTTTATAATCAGTTTGATGTAAAAAAAAAAAAAAAAAAAAAAAACCTCTTATTCGCTTGGTTGCCTACAAAATACAATGAAAATCAGATTTCACACTTTCACTATGGTACTGTTTTTTGTAACGATTTTCTAACCATGACCTCAGTTGTGTACTGTTTGCAATGGAAAAAAAAAGTTCCTTGTGTAAGCAATATTGTTCCGATTTGCATGATATCAGTGCTGTTCCTATGTAGGCCCTACTCTTATATTTGCATAATCATATTTAAAGAGTGTCACTATCGATTGCTATTTTTCCCACCCTGCAAAGCATTTATGCAATGAGGGAAAATTCAAATTCAAATTCAAATTTATTTCACATGCTATAAAGAAAACATCACGTTCACAATAAAACAGAAGAGAAAAGTATGTACAAACATAGCACGTGAGGGATCAGAAAAGGGCGTATGAAGCCTATCTAGGCCGATTCCCTTACAAACAATAGATAGGACGCAATTTCCATCAATTATACATTAACGAACAAAAACACCACAGAAAATCACAAAAATAAAAAAGGGAAAAAAGTGGCAAAATTATTACAATAATTTACTCAATTGCACTTTGGGTTGAAAACATTTTGTATTTACGGTTAAAAGATGACAGTGTTGGACTCTCTTTAATAAAAGTTGGTAACTCATTCCAGCATTTTGCTCCAGTGTATCTAATTGTAGTCTTTGAGAACTTATATCTGTAAAAAGGTAAACATATCTCGTTGGCACGTCTAGTGTTGTAGGCATGGATTGCACTATTTGGGGTAAACGAATTACGGAACGTGATAGGTAAGACACCTTTAAAGTATGAAGACATAAATGTAGCCACTTGTAATTGCACAATTTGATCAATTTTCAAAATTTTCAATTTCTTAAACAGTACTGCAGTGTGTGCAAACGGATTTACATTACAGAGTATTCTTATTGCACGCTTTTGTAACATCAAAACACGATTCAATAACGAACTATGACCCCATTTTATTGCACAATACGTTAAATGTGGGGAAATCATTGTATGGTACATGGTCAAAAGAATTTTTAAAGGAAATATATGTTTCAGATAATTCATGGCACCAACAATTCTACTTATTTTGATACAAATATCATGAAAATGACCTTTCCATGTTAAACCACCATCAATTGTAACACCAAGAAATTTTACTCTATTGACCTGCTTGATTTTTACATTACCTATATGCATTTGTAAAACATCTTCATCTATACCTTATTCTTTGTCTTAAATCCCATATAACATGTTTTATCAATATCTAAAACCAAATGATTTGCAGTAAACCAAGAATACACTTTCTGCATTTCTGAATTAATCATACTGTTAACTTCATGCACATCCCGGCCTGAGAAAAATAGGTTTGTATCATCTGCAAATAATATACAATACAAATCAGGGCTTACAAACTGCAAATCATTAACGAATAGCAAAAAGAGAAGAGGACCCAGTACAGAACATTGTGGAACGCCTGTATTCACGTGGTACAATTCTGATTTTGTATTATTTACAACTGTATATTGTGTGCGATTTGATAAATAACTTTTAAACCAGTTCAAAACATTTCCTCTTATTCCATAATATTCCAATTTCATAATAAGTATTCTATGGTCTATACAATCAAATGCTTTTGTTAAATCTAAAAATATTCCGACCAAAAATTCATGATTTTCGAATGCATTTGATATTCTTTCCATCAATTTAAGTAGCGCCATATATACGTAGAATAACCATGTCTAAACCCAAACTGCTGATGATACAAAACATTATTGCTGTCAATAAATGATATCAATCGAGCATAAACTAATTTTTCAAACAATATAGCAAAAAAAAATTATAGTGAAAAGGATTTTAAAGATTACTTTGTTTCGAAATTTCACGTCTTGTAAACTTATTTACATAATTTATGCATAAAATGCCTAGGTTAATTAAATAATAAAAGCAACTGAAGGGTGTTGTTGCGAGAATATTGTCTTATTCTATTACCTTTTTGGATATCAAGTCCAAAGCGATTTAAGACATTGTCACATGATTGCTTTTTGTTTGTTCTGATTATCTATGTTTAGGTATTGATATGCATATTATGCAAATAACAGGTTGTTTGCATAGAGACAGTTTGTCTCTTTAGATGAATCATTTGCTTTTGACCCAAGGAACATCCATCCCAGGTTCAAACTTTGTACTACAAGATCTAGTGCTTAATAGATTAGAAATTCTTTCAAAAATGCAGATTTCTGCACAATAACTTGCATAATTATGCAATTTTATGTTTATTCACAAAGGTATGAAATCATTTTTGCAGGAATTTTTTTCACATACTATATAGAATACTTCTACCAAATTAGGTAGTTCTGCTGGATGCACATACATTTTTTAATAATTGCTTTATGTATTTTTGCATAAATTATGCAAATTTGCATAGATACAGAGTGTCTCTTTCGATTAAAATTTTTCATTTGCCATAGGAACATCTGTGCCAAGTGGGACACTTGTACTAAAAAATGCAGCGTTTACCCCCTTAACAAGTCTACTACTTCAGGGTCGTAAAATATGACATCTTAAGCTCTATTTCGCAGAAAACCCCATTCAATTTGGTAAAGCGGTCACAGAGAAATTTGGATTGTTGTAAAGCATGTCATAAGTCTGATTCTTCCAAGTTTAGCACGTGGATGCTATTGGAACTGCATATTAATGTGCAGTGGCGGATCCAGAGGGGGCGCAACCGGCGCACGCCCCCCCCCCCTTTATTTTTCGTTAAAAACAAAGAAGTAAAAGGATAAAATGAAATGAAACCCGGAAGTGGCACCAGAAATATTAGTTGCGCCCCCCCCCCCCCCCCTTTACAGAATTCTTGGATCCGCCCCTGATGTATAAACACAACAGACAGAACTTGGAGGGAAGGGATTCCTGGCATGCTCTACAATATCCTCATTTCTCTTTGACCACTGAAGCACATTGAATGTAGTTTTCTGTAAGATGTGGGCAATGAGTTATAGTTTCATACCATAAAATTGTATTTGAATTGATTCATTATTTTTAAAGTTATCGTTGCGATGGGTACCGTTGGAATTTTTGGGGACATGCGGTAATTTATATTCGTGCTACATACGAGGAAATCACCAAAGTGCTAAGGTATATGATTTACTTGTATCCGCATGTCAGATTAAATAACGATTGATTTCAGGTACTTGTCACTACTACTTTGCACAAAATTGTTGAATTTTAATTCTTTATTATGCAAAAGCTCCCTCGTGTGGGAGGATGACACCCCCTCCTGTACGCTCACCGTTCACTTTATTAAACTTCGGACATTGTGAAGACGCACAGAGGATTAAGAGGCGACAGATACCACGATTTAGCCATTCACATTGTCCCTGAATGTAAATTTGTATTATTTTATTTTATTTTTAAAAGCTAAATATGCAAATATTCCACCCAAAGTATGCGCCAGATTGTTAAACTTGTTCTATGAAAATGTAAAAGTTTCCTTGCATGGTAGGGGGTCACACCCTCCTCCTTCGGACCACCTCCATAAACTTATACTACACACTGAAGAAGCACACGTGAATCGAAGTGTATGCTCTTTAATATTTCATGTACCGTAAGTGGTTTCTAATAATCTCGCAAATAGTTACGACCTGAATCCCCATATCAACTAAAACTATACTATGCCTTTAAAACTTTCGACATTTCTTTTCCTTTGTGTCAAGAAAAGCGTGTGATTTTGCAAACACACTGAGTATAATTAGCCTTTTCACTCAATTTGAGTTACTCTTTTAGCAACATTCAAAACTAACGTCAGACATATTAATCTTTCGAAGTATTGAGCTTTTTCTTGCTTTTAACGCTTTACTTTGGGTTTGATGCCAAGAAATCATCACCCCAATTTAATTCGTTGTCTATTTTGAAGTAACTGAACTGAACTGATGGCAAAAACCACACTCAAGTACCACATTCCTATATACACAAATGCAAATTACAGCGCTACTAAATGTTCATTTTTTTCTGTTGCCATTTGTAATTATGAAAAGACCTCTCTCTGAAACAAGAAATAACAAAATAAAACAAAACAAAGCAAAACCCAAAGAAACTAAAATTGAAGTAATCATTTTGATGGACTGGAAGGAAAACTCCGTAATCCCATCACTGACTTACTGCTGCTTAAGTCTCAAAACCCCACACAAAGCTCAAGTATCATCGAGTAAGTAAACATGGTGCATGCATCTCAGTTCCTTCGTCATCTTTTATGAAAGCAAAAACCAAACAAACAAACAAACAAACAAACTGTTATTTGGCATCGTCAACTATTCTGTCTTATAGAATATTCAACTTCAAAACTAAATAAGCTAATTTTTGTTTAAAAAGTTGATGGTGAAATAATTACCTGTGTATGAGTCTGACCTAGAATAAATTCTCGATACTGTTTCCTTGTAAGCTTTCATTCAAATAGTTGAACACTTTATAAATATATTTCACGTCAACTCACTAATGCCTACAGATCTTATTGCTCTCTGATCTCATCAAGAAGGCAACCTTATATCCTGCAGTTTGTGCGTCAGAGTAACCCAAAATAGGTTGAAGTCCATGCACTGAGTAGTCAGAGACGGACAAATAAAGCTATAGGTGAGCTAATTATCGAGGCGGAGTAAATCACATACGATTGTCATCGCTTAGTAACGTTTTCCGGTCGTAGGCTTATGTGAAAGCCTGTTACCTCTTTTTAAAGTACATGTGAAATGATGCAAAGTCAATGTGATTATTTTAATGGTTATATTCGCTCACATGCTTTCCGAATTCCCAGTGCGAATCTGCAGAGGCGTGGTAAAAAGCTTGAAAGTGCATCCATCCAGAATATTTGGGGAGAAAGGTGCGCAAAATCATGCCCCATTCAGTAGTTGGCGAAATTTGCAATGACGATACTTTTTGTTAAATTTCATTTCTGCATTTCTTTCAAAACAAAAAGGAACACTAAAAGATCTTGAAACACGATGAAATAGGAATGTTACAAAGTGTAAACCACAAATAATATGTTTCTAAATCTTGAGACAAACAATAAAAAAGTTTGGACAGAAAAAAAATTCTAGACCTTCATCTTAAACCTATTGCTTGATCTTTATGGAGGCCTTATTATCTAACACAAATGGTTTACTGTTATCGTATGGGTTTCTGAATATCAGCATACAGGCTGCCGAGGAGAGAGGGGAAGAAAAAACGACTTAAGAGTGCTGTCGTGAGCGCAGTGCATGTTAATGTGTCCATGTAACATGAACTGTACATAATTCTATGTGTGTTTTGTGCCAATGCATGTGCATGAGATTGTATGACTATAATGTGTGTGTCAATATTATGAGCCTCTTGTACATGAATAAGAATCAAAATGTGTTTTCTGACCAGGGAGGTAGGAAGTGTCCCAGCTCCCTGTTGGGAATAAGACGGAGCGCTTGCGGTAATTGCTATGTCCCTAAAGGTCCTCTGATATCCATGGCGGGATGGCTTCTATTGATATGACTGTAACTCTACAAAAACATAACGCAAATTATGATAATGAAATTGATAAATATAAGAATATGACATAATAGGTATGATTTCTAATCTGTTGATTTCCTTTTTTCTGCTCTCTAACACCTTCATGGAATACCACCTCTGAACGTTTCAATTATGGTCATTGCTATAAGGAATTTTTTTTTCCAATATGAGAATAACTACACGTCAGAAAAGCTGTGGAATTGAATTGTATGAAACCCGTGTTGCTGTCTTTATGGTAAGGTACAAACCATACGGTATTGCTATGCCTGTTTTCAGCTTTTGTGGCATGGAGCTTAATGAATGCAGAAAAAAGAAAATTTACATGAGTAGAAACACTAGATTCATATCTTCACTGAATAAATCTTGAATTTGTGATGTGAGCACATACATCAATGAGGTCAACGTGGCCCTCAACATCAGGATATCATTTTTTTTTTTAAACTATGTCTGTTAAAACGTGCCCGCAAAATGTTGCTCGGACGTTGTCGTGGTAACTTTTTTGCCAAATTCCAACCTAGTCAGCTATGGTTATTATCCTGACATTACCCCGACAAACCTGTTAAAACGCTCTCGTGGTAAAATTCCTTTGCTACACTCAACACATACGCGCAATAGTCCAAACAGAATGACACATCGCTCGCCGATCGCGTGCATGGATTGTAACCATACCCCAATCGCCCATGAACGGGTAGGTTGCTATGGAAACCTACCTGGAAAAGGTTTTTGGTGTGTGTCTGTTAAAACGGTAACCCTCGCTTTTTTTTCTTAATTGCCCATGGAGAGGAATTTTCTTCTTCTTGTCCTGAAGACTTTCCCCGCCCCGTTTCGCGGCCCCTGACAAGTATTGAAAGAACCTTTAATTAAAGAAATAATCTTTCTGTAGTCCATTTTTCCGAAATTGGGCTATGACACAGCAGTACCGATTGGAATATTAAAAAAAAAAAAAAAAAATCACATATTCCAGAATTTACTTGGCAGATGTGTTATGCTGGGATGTGAAATATAACATATTGATTCAAGTAGTACTTGACCTGCCCTATACTCCTACAGTATTACCTATTAGCTATGTGGTAATGCAATATTTCCTGTGGTACCAGATGTTACCAAAATACATGAGAATATCTGATACCCTAGGACTCGATGGGTGAATGTACCACAGGCGAATAGCCAGCTGTGGTATCAGTCTGATAATGCATATATCTTTTGGTACAAGATTTGATGCCAGTTGTATACTGGAATTAATTCGTGCCAGTACCAATTGGATGAACAAGACCCTACCTGGTTTTTCGAGCAGGATGGTAAATGGGCAATGCTGAGGTACAGCATGTGATATTTCCCGTAGTATTTCTGTAGTACTCCTGTGGTACTCCTGTGGAACAGAATTTTTACAAAGCTCAGAATATTCATTCAAAAAATCATAATTTTAGAAAATGCATAAAAGACTTTTAAATTCAAAGTATGTATGATGGGACTTAATTTGAACTTTATTAGAAATTATCTTAAATTATAGCTTTATTATTCCCAGTGTCTTAAATTTCATCACAAAAAAGGTAATTTCATATCTTAATGATAAAGTATTATCTAGTTGTTTATCATATTTAACATATTTATCATTATTTCGATGAAGTGTTACATGATCAAGTTAATAACCATGCCCTAATTCATTGCAACTAAATGGCATATATATATATATATATATATACATGTGTGTATTGATACACCCAATGACTATCAAGGAATATGATGACTATCTAGATCTACATAGGAATAGGATGGTACTGAAGGTATAGAATATGATACTATTGTTTAAGGTTATACTAGGAGTAGGACAGGTTATTAAGTAGGGCCAACTACCCTAAATCAGTATGTTTGTTTTGCAATCCCTCAAATTATCACTTTTTGATAGATACTTTATTTACTGCAAATCAATATATACATAAATTGAATAATCGTGAACATGGGAAACATACAAAGTATATTTGAAACAGAGTCGTTTGATTTGCATAAACTACGATATAAAAGGAAATTAATGATATTACAGTATGCATGTCTATGCAGCTGGGATTACAATAACAATATTATATTTAAGAAATGATAATGCAGAGGGCCGCCATTGTAAGCATTGCTTGAAAAGATGGCCGGCCCGAGGAAAAGGTAGGTAGGTAAATTGGTAAACAATACAAATTCTGCTGCGAAGATGGCAGGGGAAAATAAACTCTGATGTGTGATGGTGGTGAATGTGCGTGGGAGTGCTTGAGGTTGCACAGGGGCAGATAGGCTGGGATTTGGAATGATAGAATTGGTTTGCTGGAAGAGGGAATGACTTACGATGTTGCTACTATCGGGAGACCAACATAAGTCATATAAATTATTCGTGCTTAATTCGTGTTTGAAGTATACTGTGATAAAATATGCTTCTTTAAGTTTGCTTTGAATGAAAACAAGGAGGCACACTGTTTCAACTCCTCAGGAAGAGTGTTCCATGTATCCGGACCGTGATGTCTAATCGACTTTTGAGCAAGTAAAAGCTTTGGATTACTTAAATGAAAATCATGGGAACGACGGGTAGGGTATAAGTGAATATGATCATTAGTTACTAGGGCATTATGGAAAAATGGTAATAAATTTCGAATGTGTTTATACATAAATATAGCTGTTAAGTATGAATGTATATCATGGGCCTTTAGAGTTTTTAGGCGATAAAATATGGGATCAGTGTGAGCCAAAAAATTTGAATGTGTGCATATACGAAGAGCCTTTTTCTGAAGAAGAAAAATTGTGTTCAGTTTGGTTTTGTTACAGTTGCCCCATACAATATTACAGTACATTACATATGGTAGAAATAAGGCGTTATATAACATCATTAAAGTTTGATCATTAATTAAGTATTTTATTCTCCTTAACACACCAGTTGCTTTAGATATTGCTGTTATAATATTCTGGACATGAGTATTCCAAGTTAGATTGTTATCTAGGGTCACTCCTAGGAACTTGGTTGAATGTTTCTCAGCAATGTATCATCAATAGAAATACTTTGAGGAAGGGTGGGTTGGGATTGAAGCGTATGAAAATGTATAAAATATGTTTTATCAATATTCAATGAAAGCTTATTACTTCTAAACCATTTCGAAATATTACTTAATTCCATGTTAAATGTATCAACCAATGTTACAATATCCTTGTGGGAATAAAAAACATTGGTGTCGTCTGCAAATAAAATGAAGTTTAAACAAGGGGAGGAATTAATGATATCATTAATATAAATCAAAAAAAGTAGGGGCCCGAGGATAGATCCCTGAGGGACACCACATGACACGTTCAAATGGAACGAATGACTGGATTTAAATGCAACATATTGTTTTCGATGACTTAGATAACTTCTAAACCATGACAAAGTAATCCCTCTCACGCCATAATTATGTAATTTTTCAAATAAAATGTCATGATCAATAGTGTCGAATGCTACCTAAGATCCATAAAAACTCCAATTATGTGCTCCTTTTTAATAAGCGCATCAATAATATCATCAACAGATTTGATTATAGCATAATCGGTAGAAAATCCTTTCCTAAAACCAAACTGATTCACATTTAATATTTCATTTTCAATCATGAACGAGGAGAGACGCTTATAAACTAATTTTTCTAAAATTTTCGATATTGCAGGTAACAATGAGATGGGTCTATAATTTTTCACCAATGATGGATCTTCTCTTTTATAAACGGGGATAGCGATTTTAAAAGAGTCTAGAAACTCACCGTTAAGGAAGGATAAATTAAAAATATGGGTGAGAGGGGCTGCTAAGGGGTAAATTATTTTTTTCAAAAAATTCACCCTTAAGTTGTCAGGCCCACAGGAATTACTACATTTCAGAGATCGAACAATATCAATTTCTGATTCATTTATTGGAGTAAAAAATAAGGAGTTTTGATTACTTTCAGGTAAGTAATCTTTATAATTTTTGATATCATTTATGGGAATAGATGCAGCTAAAGAAGGACCAACATTAACAAAAAAATTGTTAAAAATATTTGCAATTTGATCAGGATTAGTAATAACTTTATCATTATGGGTAATGCTATCAGGACATTCCGTAGGTTTCTTTTTTAGTATTTCATTAACAATCCGCCAAAGAGCATTTTTATCATCCTTATTAGATTCGAGTTTATTTGAAATATATGATTTACGTGAAACTCGAATCAAAGAAGTTAATCTATTTCTATATGTTTTATACCTTTTCACGTTTTCACGAGTAGGTTTCCTCAGAGATATTTTATAAAGACGGTTCCGAGTAAGAATGGAATGTATAAGACCTTGAGTGATCCACGGTTGCCGAGCTCTTTTCCTTCCATTTACTTTGGGAGTTAAAGGAATGTGTTTATCATAATAATCTAATAGTTTTTTGTAAAAAAAATTCGTAGGAAGAATTAACATCTTGGAGTTCAAAGACGTCATTCCATTGTTCTTCGAATAAATCTTGATTCAATGAATCAATATTTTGTGGCGTTTCATTTCGATACATTTTCAAATATTGTTTGGGTTGACAACGTATTGGAGTTATTACAAATTTATCATTAATCATAAAAATCGGTAAATGATCAGATATATCTGAATAAAGAATACAGTTCGTACAGGTTTCAGTTATAACATTAGACAGTATATTATCTATTAATGTTTTACTATGGGTGGTGTTATCTATTCTGGTAGGTTTATTGATGTGGGGATGCAGTGAGCTGGAAAGTATTATGTCATGGAAATGGGTGGGTTGTAATAAATCTATATTGTAATCTCCCATCAAAAAAATGGATTTTCTTTCTCCAAAAATTTCGTTAGCACATTGGTCGAAGTTGTCAATAAAAGACTGAACGTCATTTTGTGGAGGACGGTAAATGGTACCAACTATAATATTTTTCTCATTATCATTTAAGATTTCAATAAATAAACTTTCTGCTCCCTGAATACCCAAATCAGTTCGAATTTTAAATCTAATTTGATTATTAACGTACATGGCAACCCCACCTCCTATGCCATGCTTTCTGTCATTACGAATAAAATTATAATTTTCAATGCCAAATAGGTCCGGGGAATTGGTGTGCAACCATGTTTCGGTGACTCCTATAACGGAGAATGGAAAATCATTGAGGGAACTTAAAAATAATTCAAACGTATCAAAATTTTTAGTTAAGCTTCTTGAATTAAGGTGAATTAAACTGAAATTAGCACAAATCTGATTTGCCTTATTAAAAAAAAACTGACTGTTGAATTCATTGATAGTGAAATACTGGCTTGTGTGGTTGACTAGCTGTTGGTCATCTATTCCAAAATCAAAATCCATTTACAATGAGTGACATTACGCAATAATGGCCTATCATGGTGTAACGGGAAGTGCAGTGCACATCGCATACACGGGATGTATACGATGAGGTGCATCGGTGCGTGACGCGCTGTAACTGACCATAGAGGAGTGACTGAAACAAAATTACTGACATGATCTGCAGGACTGCAGAGCATAGACACACAAAAACACAAGAAAGAAGAAAAAAAGTATTGAAGAGTAATAATCGACCGTAACTATCTGCCTTACGCAAAGCAACATAGAGTCAAAACGGCAATAAACCAGCTCTGAATTTATCGGTTCTAACATTAACTTTAAAAAATAAACGTAAACTTTATAACTGAACTGAGTACAATATCATGAATTCGGTAATGAGAGTGACATGAACAGCAAAGTTTCTCGTAAATTTTACCACTGAATACCGGCAAAACCCACGGTTTTTAAAGAGAGAGGGGGAGAGAGAGAGAGAGAGGAAGAGAGAGAATCTTTAGAGATTTTAAGAATAAAGTTTGAAACCTACATCAAAATTGCAATTAGCATCGACGTCAAGTCAATGAACCCATGGATCACCCCCCCCCCCCCCTCCACCCTCCGCAACAAGTCACCCAGTCAACCCGATGTACAACAACACATTATAACAAACAGAATTCTGCATTCGGGGCAACCTCGTGCAGGCCATGGAAATCTCGGTGAGGCATGACAGAGGCATGCATAGAATACTTTGATCTAGTATCGATAGTTAAAAAAACAAGAACAAAAACAACAAAAATTGATATTTTTGGTCATAAATTAAAACGTACATGTATATGTTATGGGCTGAAAGGGGACCCTGTTTGTGAGGCATGCGGTGGGTCGGAGAACGTCCCTTCGACTGGAACAGTTAACAAACATACATAACTTATGTTTACAAAAGTGAATATGCCATTACCGACTCAGTGATATACAATCATGTAGGAGACGTTGGTACAGGATGATTCCCATTGCACCCTATAGGGTCGCCTCCAATTATCATACGGTTACAAAATGTAAAGGGAAGAATATAACACACTAGTACACTATCATGTATTTCAATGTAAACGATTTTAGATCAAACAGTGAAATACACTGAATATTTAACATTCAATAAAAGGAAAACCCAAAAAAATACCATGTAAAGAAGGAGGAGGAATCGGCCATGGCTATCTCATTAGATCTACGAAACGGTCGAAATGAGCGGTGATGTAAGCGATTTTCGAAATCAGAGTTTATGCATGTATACATGTGAATATTTCGGTAAAGAAACAGAATTTAACGAAAAATAAGTGATTCTTATGAATAGCAGGGGATGTCTCTACCCGACACAAGTGTTGCCAATTTAAAAATTCACTGATTATTTTCATTTTACGTATTGGCAACTAGAATGGTATGTATAACAGAGAATCAGGGAGGAGGGAGCTCCTCTCTCCACTGGGTTAAGGAGCCCTTGAATTTCATACGTATTGTACATAAAGTGTAAGAAAGAAATTGTATAAGACGGAATAAGGTGTAAGAAAAAAAAATATGGGACAGATTAAGGGGCTGGGCTGGAAATGACGGCCAAAAGGCATATTAGGGATTAAATTACTCAGGATCACTCAGTTTTACATGGCCGGAATACGCGTGGGTAACCACAAAAGAAAACAATAACAACTAATCTTATGCGGTTAAAAGATTGAGTAATCTTATTAAACATGCACAATAATTATGATTAACCACATTCATATAAACATGCATATTTTCCGTGGATCAATGAGTAGCAAAAATAATTTCCGATCTATACTATCAAGTGACTCGCCAAAAGGATTGACGCAAATCACATCAAATCATTCAACATCTGAATAAAACGACTACCCTTGAGTTGCGTGAACTCGGGAACCAAACTCATTCGGATAGAGTCATAGCCGAAGACCAAGCAGTGTGGATATGTGAAATACAATGATAATTCCAGATACATTTTTCAGCTAGTTCAGTCAGGTTTTGCGGGACATAATCTCAATTGTAAATGAAATGCGTGCTTGACAAGTGATAGGAGTAATCGTAAGAATTGAGAGTAGCTGGTATCATAGCCTGGTGGTATAGTTGGTAGAATGTATAAAACACAAAAGATATAAGACGAAATCACCGCATACATGCGGTAGGTTAAAGACCTTTTATCTATGGACTGGTTGTATCACATGAGAGAAATTCAAAGACGTATGGGGACAAAAAATATTGATTGCCAAGCACTAAAACATGAGGACAGGTGAAAAGGACTTCACTTCTATCACAGATAGACATTAGTAGCATAACAGTTTGGGTTCATTCACCTGCGATTTCACGGCAATGTGAAAGAAATTTGGCCTTTGAAGAAATAGAGTCTGTTGGTTTAATAGACAAAATTGCTCACAGTTGTTATTGTTGCGAATAGCTTCCTAAGCCGATGATTGAAAACATACCACTGTGAAGCCAACGTTTGGCCTGTATGTAAACATTTTACATCATTTTTCTTTTCAGACTTAAAAAGAATTCGTCTGTTAGAGTGCATTAAAGATTTCGCTGTGTATGAGCATGCTTATGACTCATTTGTCATATTTCGTTGAGGTCGAAGAGAGGAAAAAAATCATTCAATCCATTGTAATCCTTTGTTGGAAGAAAAATAAAACAGATTTGTAATGAAGGGAACCAAAATAATGACCTTTCTCGATGGATTTTCAAGCATGTCGCTATATACATAAACTTCACATGATATGGATACATTTTGGATAATCATAAACTGTTATACTCATTCAAAATATTTATCCGTTATATAAATGCGGAACTTTTATTTGCTGTAAAGCAACAAATCATTATTCCTGTTCTTTTTAGGTGATATAATTATATGAACAAACTATTCATCAACTCAGAATGAATGTTCATGGGGATGTTGCTTCCACTTGCCTATCACTTAATTTCTGGGTCTGGTTCTCCAAGATTTTTGTCTTATTACCCATGCACTTAATTGCAGTTCAGTCCAATTGATTTCAGTATTGTGATTTGTTAGTATTTTTTTTTTTTTTTAAAGCTGGGTGCATGGTGAATGAAAGTGCTGAGGTATAGTGCATGGTATAATTCCTGTGTAATTTTTCTAGGTAATATAGGTAATTTTGTGTGTATGGATGGCACTCGCCATTTCGACAATACAATCATATTAAGGGAATCCAAATAGAAGGGAGCGAATCAAAGATCTCTCTGTTGGCAGATGATTCTACATGTTTAATTGATGAATTGATTAACTCCTTTGATTTTTTATTTGAAACTATGCAGAAATTTTCTGATAGCTGTATGAATTAGGCTCAAGAAGGAAATCCCAAATGTACCCTTACTCAATTTATACAGCTCTGTTCTGGAAACAGCTCGATTAAGAAGTAATGGTAATTGAAATCATTTAGGCAAAAAAAAAATGCTGATTGTTGCTTTGTTCAGCTTTGACACTGTCACAGGAATCAATCAATTTAACGCCAGTGTGACCAGGGTGCTTGTGAAGGCACCTGAAAAGAAAGCAGAACCGATGGTTTAATTGGAAGGAATAAAGAGGAGATATGCCCTATAGAAGGAAGAACAGGAACTAAGCAGAATGAAACAAATGGACGTTGAAATTGAACTTGTTTCGGCGACAGAAAAGGCAGAAACCATGAAGCAGTGTGAAGGACCATTTCCCCAAGCATATTATAATCCTATTCCACCTGCTACAGCACAAGTGCAGAGTCAGGCACCAGACCCATGCAAAGAATCATGCTTGAGGAAGTTCTAATGCAGATACAAATACACCAGCTAAGTGGATGGCCGTACAGAGCCAGCAAAACCAACTAACACAGCTTCTGTTAAGAATGTCATATTAAATCATCATTGCCAAAGGGATATGCAGCCTTTTGATGGAAACCCTGGGCATTCTTAAAGATTTACAAGGGCATTTGAACATTAACCTCGTACTCCTGATGACTCAGTGGTGTCTCTACAAAAGAGGAGCTTTATGACAAAGCTTCCCCTCTTTCATAAAAATGGAAGTAGCTGTTCTTGAATTTAAAAAAAAAAAACACAAATTGAACAAAACCCTCATTTCCAGGTGCTGATGGTATACATCAACGCTTAAGATCCTTTGCCAACATTTGCAGATGAAAACAAAAAGCTTTAGTGCTTCAAAACAGTTCTAAAATGTGAGTTAGGGATAAACTAGAAGTGTCGTTATGGCGACTGGCATGCCTCCGTCACAATGCATGGTTCTCCCAATAGATCTATGGTGCATTTTGACAATGTGTGATGACAGTTTCACATAATTGGCAAAATATTAAAATGACTTGTTTGTCACAAATGCATTGAGTGTTCACTTTCCTTGAACAAGGTTTAATTGGATGAACGACTATATTGTCAAAGAGAGCAGGAATTTGGGGATTTGAGGATTTTCACTGGATCTTTCAACCTTTTATAAGTTTATGCGCTGAGTAATTTCCAAGGTATGAAGAAAAAGTCTAATTTCAGTATTAAATAGTGAAATAGATTTTAACCTGGCCTTTAACCCTTGATCTTTGACCAATCAGCCTAAAATTCCAAGAGAATCACTGTCAGGCAGTACATGTATAATATGTACTGAGTTTCATGATGATACAATGAGCCACTTCCGAGATATGGAGGAAGAAGTGAAATCTAGCATTTTTATTTGACCTTTGACCTTCTGGCAAAAAACTTTCCCAGAGAATCTCTCTTGGGTAATACATGTATACAATAAAGTTCAAGAAAAATCCTTCATGCATTGCATAGATATGAGGGACATATTGAAATTTTGAGGGACCTTGACACCTGACCTTTCAACCCATGACCTTTGACCTCATGGCCTGAAACTTTCTCTACAGAATCTTAATTGGGTAGTTTATGTATGCAGTAAGTTTCAAGAAAGTAGATTCAGGCATTGCATAGATATGGGGAAAATAGTGAAATTTTAGTAGCATGTGCACCTAAAAGTTAAAAGCACAACTTCGCCCACTCATATGACAAGTTTCATCAGGATATCTCAAACGGTTTTTTAGTTACGCTATTCACAAAATTGTTTACGGACGGAAGGACGGACAACCTGATAAGTATAGTTAGATATACAAAATGTGAACTATAGTTTTATAAAACGTTTCCAGGATAAACGGTCACCGTGACAGTTTATTAAGAAGATTAGCAATATCTCCATATATTTGCTTTTATGCGAAATGTTTGTACGGTTGGATGTTTTGTGATACAACTGAAATGCATCAAATGTGATAATTCGAACATTTTTTAATCATTGCTCCCGACGTTCAGTAGCGGTTTTACGTGAAAAATTGACAACGTCATACAAGAACGAGTCACTCGCCCTATTGATAAAATATGGGGCGTGGTTGCCTTTCCTGCGTCCTGGAAACATTCCACTATTAATCCAGTTCTGAAATCCGGTAAGGATAAAAGATCTCAAGCTGTAAGACCCATATCACTCATGCCTTTTTTATCCAAAGTAATGGAAACGATGGTCACAAAGAGATTGACCTGGATCTTAGAATAACATGCATTGATCACCCCTGTCCAGTCACGGTTTATGAAAAATAAAAATACAGTACCTTTGATAGATAACGTATACGTTTGGAAATTGATGTTTCAAAATCACCAGGTATTTGTAAATGTAGCAGTATCACAGTAGCTGGATTGCAGACTTCGAAAAGGCACTGGAAAGCCTCTCTCCATCAGCACAAATTTGTAAAAGATACACGTCCTTGGTTTCCATAGCCGAATTTCAAAGTGGATTTGAACCTTCTTATCTGAGCGGATGTACCAAGTCCGTGTGAATAATACACTCTTTCTAGATTGATTTACCGCAGGCAAAATTATACACCCCATATTGTTTAAAGCCATTGGAACGAGAAGCAAAACTTATGAAAATCACAGGAAAACAGGTGTCAGGGCAAAGGGAAACCTCGCCTGAAACGGGCTATCAGTATGATTTATTTATCCAGTTGTGACTGTGAAAACACGAGTTGTAATAGCTTTAAAATCGTGAAAATATAGTTGTCTTGCAAAACTCTGTTCATTGACGAGAAATATGAACACTCTTTGAAAAAATGTAATAATGTTTTTATCCAACATGTTCTGTGATGTGCTAGCACGAACTTCGACATGTCATTCTTATCTTTTCCATTTTTACAGCAGAAATTCGTCATGTATGCCCAAGATGTTGTTCTTTTTATTATTTTTTTTTTAGTTTTGGGCAATAATGAGTCAAAACTTACTTAGGCAAGTTATGACAGCATGTTTTGGATGTCCCTCGAAAGACCAGTAAGCACTGAACTGCGACTTGTCTTTTCATGGTATCATTATCGTTATATCATCATCATTATTACTACCTTCATAGTTATCATTAGTCTTATAGATATCATGTATTTGGCACTTCATAAATAACGCATTCAAATTTAGAACGAAAACCAGTGCACATGAATACTTATCATAATTCATACTAGTATATATAGAACGAACATAGCGAGGACAAACGATGATGAAAAAACGAAAAAAAAAAAACGGTATAGGAAGAAAGAGAATAAGGGTGGGATTTCACGGAGCACGCGAACGATTTGCGAAGGACGCGAATGACAAAATCCAACACTCGGAAAAGTTTTTCTCCGAATGTTTTCCGACAATAGAAGCCGAAAACTATTCTTGCGCAATTTGTGCGAAGTTTCCACGACGTATGTGCGGATGTCGTGTGTATCATTGCTAAAGTACAGCATGTTACGTACACGAAGAACACGCGACGGAAATTTTTCTCTATCGTGTGCTTGCCTACATTTTTTTTTCCTAGGACATATCTCCACTAGTAAAGCCTTTGATTTTTTTTGCAGTTCCTCCAACACATAATCTCTATAGTTCAAATCAAATTTTACATACTTTAGATTAATTTTAAGTGTATTCTACGATTTTTTTTTTGTATATCAAACATTTATTTCTCCTTGCTAGTCTTTAATTTCTTTTGTTACTATGTTGTTAATAATTGTTTCATGTTTAGATGTATGTTACGATTTTTATTTGTAGAAAACGTATAGGTCATACATCCCCCAAACGTGCGCTAAACGTTCGCAAGAATATCTCAAAAGGTACGCGAACAGTTTGCGATTACGTCGTAAAATGATCGGAAATACTTCGCATATTTCGCGTAACATACGCGAGACATTCTCCAAAGTTTCGGAGTCTGTTTGGGGTTTCACGAACATTTTGCGAACATCGCGCGTGTCTTGCGAAGGTCTTGCGCATTTGACGAGGCTTTAAAGACACTTTCGAGAACAATTCACGAGCAAATCACGACCAAGTGTGCGGAAAAGGTTCGCAGAAAATTTCAAACTTTTTTGAAATTCTCGCCGAAGTAAAAACAACATTCGCGAACAATTGACGACGCTTCCGAACCCTCACGTTCGTTTGGCGATCTTTTGCAGACCAAAATGCGAATGCTGGATTTTGCAATTCGCGTCCTTCGCAAATCGTTCGCGTGCTCCGTGAAATCCCACCCTAAGAATGTCTCGCGTATGTTACGCGAAATCTGCGAAGTTTTTCCGATCATTTTACGACGTAATCGCAAACTGTTCGCGTACCTTTTGAGACATTCTCGCGAACGTTTAGCGCACGTTTGGGGATGTATGACCTTAATTGACCTATATGTACGTTTTCTACAAATAAAAATCGTAGCATACACCTAAACATCAAACAATTATTAACAACTATAGTAACAAAAGAAATTAAAGACTAGCAAAGAGAAAAAAGTGTTTGATATACAAAATAAATCACAGAAAACAGTTAAAATTAATCTAAAGTATTTAAAATGTCATTTGAAGTATAGAGATTATGTGTTGGAGGAACTGCAAAAAAAAAAAAAAAAATCATATGCTTTACTAGTTGAGGAGATACGCCCTAAGGAAAAAAAAATGTAGGCAAGCACACAATAGAAATATGAGAGAAAAAGAAAGGAGAAATAGAGGAAAGAAAAAAAAATCAACTCAAGACAGCTTCCACCTCTCCTTGGGTACATTTTCTCCCATGATTACATTTTCTCCCATGATTATTGAAAATTTTTCGTTGTTCGCATTTCCGTCGCGTGTTCTTCGTGTACGTAACATGCTGTACTTTAGCAATGATACACACGACATTCGCACATACGTCGTGGAAACTTCGCACAAATTGCGCAAGAATAGTTTTCGGCTTCATTGTCTGAAAACATTCGGAGAAAAACTTTTCCGAATGTTGGATTTTGTCATTCGCGTCCTTCGCAAATCGTTCGCGTGCTCCGTGAAATCCAACCCTTAGGAAAAGACAGGTGAGGTGAGGTTTGCTACTTTAAAAGTGATATCCTTTCATGCAAATGAAAGAGAAGTCTTTCCACCAATTTAGCGGGCGCTTTGCTAGGCATCGCAATGCAAGCAATAGTGTACAAACCACTGACATTACGCCAAAGGGGGTAAAATACAAATCGTTTACATTGACTCCATTGCGACGCATTCGCGCTAAAAATCTTGAAATGTGGCGCAAAGTAATGCAATTTCGCCGATGCTGGCAATTTTCCTCCTGCAGAAACAATGTATGATCACCAAGGTCTATTTACAGTACATGTACATGCCGAGAGCATGGATAATCATATTACACACGCTTCTGGGCACCTGTTCCAGTAATCTCAACTACTTAAGCCAAGCGCGAGTGTTGTACTTCAGATCGTCGGCTGGCGCATCAAATGGAAACGATTTAAGCAGGTACAGGGGTTGGGCACATCTTAGTATCATCACTGTCTATGACATTATCTTTACGCTTACATATCTTGATATTATATTCATCCTTCTTCGTTAACCAATCACATATTTTTTTTTTTTTTGATCAGCTTATACAATCCTCACGGAACCGCTCTATATCTTATCGTTGCTCTGACATATTCGAAATGTAAGAACTATCCTAATTTGTTAAAATTCTTACAATTTTGTGTTATCGTGAAAAAAAATATATATTTTCGTTTTCGAACAGATGAATAATGCCCTTTGTAAATGAAAAGTGATCATCTTCACGATAAAGGAGGAAGGAATCTGAATTGGTATCAGAGACGGCATATAATAGTCTGATTCTTCGTCCATTTTCTCAAGATTTTCCCTCCAGTTCTTTATCCATTTCTTATAATTCTTTCTTCAACATACCAGTGTTGCATCAGTGTTAAGTTGCGAGTCCTACAGTGACGCATAAATTGATACCCAAGCATAGCTGATGTCCTTGATAACAATCATAACGCATCTTAATACAATGATATGTAAGGATTTGTCAGCTTACATACCATGCATGTCATGTCGGCAATTGATTGTGAAAATAATTATGAATCCAAGTTAAGCAGAGACGCGCAATATCACTTCTGTCACTGTGGTACTATAATAATTATGAACGCAAATCAGAGAAAGTAGTATCTCGGTATCACTATGATCTTACCTCTTCATCCGTCTCAACCTTGATCATCTGTCAGAAACTTTCTATGGATTAACAAATATCTGAAAAATGCTTTAGTGGTTCATGTGTATTTGAAGCAAAACACATATGGTAGAAAATGAAAACGATAATCAGTGTTTCCACCAGATGAAATCTTAATGAAGGTTTCCGTGGTGGTAGAACGTTAAGTGGTAGATGAATTCACGGTGGCACTGAAAAGGGCCTGCTCACTCCCGACGTTTCGGCAAGTATTTCTTGCCGTTTTCCAGAGAATAAGTAACCCAAGGAAATCCGATTTACTCCCAGGAAGGATCCAAGGGCTTTGGGCTTCCTGGAGAGAAATTCTCTGATTGGCTGAACCAGTCAAGAGTAGGTTAGCATGTCACGGTTGGCTGCACATGACGGGTATCATAAATGTTGATGGATCTCAACACGGACAGGTGGTGATATGGACCATAATTGGCGTAAATCCAAGGGAGATGGGGGATGGCCTGTACAACACCCCACCCCCCCCCCCGAAATTGGAAAAAAAAAGATGGAAGGAGAAGAAATGTGATTGTATTCATATCGGCATATTGCATGACGTTCGCAAGCCCGCTTAGTGAGAGCTAAACAGAGCTTAACAGTATTCTATCTTTTAGGATTTGTAAACACAATTTTCTCCAGTGTTCGCTCGCTCGGCCTATCCCCGGGCCTCCCACACCCTCTCCCTTACACTTCCGTTAATTAGGTGATCCGAGTATCCTCTCGGATCACCTTCTGTATCTGTACTGATTCTTTGTTGGTTGTTCTTCTTCTTCTTTATTTCTGGACAAAAGTTGTGTAGAGGTTAGCTCAGAAAGTCCTCTTGCTATCAATAATTTCAAAATTATACCATATATGTATCATGTCCCAAAGACGACAGATCTAATGTATCAAAGTGATCAGTCGACCGTGACGTCACTATGACGTCATTATATGAAAACACATTCTCAATCATATCTCATTAATGGAATTGAATTTTTCAATGAAATTTACGTCACATATATTTCAAATTATGCGCATTCTACTCATATTCTCAAAATTCATATTTTCTCTTAAAACGTGCGCGTACGCGCGCGTTGAAATATATGTATGCTCCAATCGAGCTCAATTTTTTTTTTTGCACACGTTTCAGACCATTTGGAGCATTTTTTGAAAAATTGAAAAAATTGGACGGACGCGTACGCGCGCGCGTATATACACACGCACAGCTCATATGGAAGAGAAATTTCCCATTTTTTTACACGGATCGGATGTCTGAAATGTCAAGGAATAATTCTACCAAGTTTCAAGTCAATCCGACTCAATATGACGTCATACAGGCCCGTCAAAGTTGAAATTACGCGCGCGTGTCAATGGCGATATACAGTGCAACTATGCCAAAAAACCGCCAATTTTAAATCCGATTTTACTCGTCAGGATGGACGGTGGCCCCCAATTTTCTTTACTTATTTTGAAAGCTAATAAGTTGTACATGTCACTTCATGGGTTGGCGATACTGAAAAAATGATTAAAAGATATCAAATTTCTTAATAAAGTAAAAAAAGTAAATTTTCAAAATGACGTCATCAAAATTCAAGTTCACTCGAGCGTATCTCACTTATCCTTTGCCGATTTTCTCCCAGATTTCAGTATGTTGTAGCTTATTAAATAATGCTCTTTCATTAATGTAAAAACAAAATTTTGATTGGATGACAACATCACCTCTACAAAATGGATTGAAAGTAACCTTGTCAAATTTGACCAGTTTACGTGTTATCTCTATGGGAGTGCAGTTTTTCTGGAAATGAAAATTGACATGACTATCTTTATCGAGCACTAGGTCACTTACGCCCCGGTGAATTTCTCCCAGATTTTAACATGTTGTAGCTGAGACTTTGCGCTATCTTGAATGTGCCCTTTCTTTTTCATACGATGTCGGGATCACGTTAAAAAACTTGGTTGAAATTAAAGCTTATCTTCGATGTATTGAGATATTTCTCTCTTTCTGCAACTTTCTTTGCAATAACTGAAGAAAAACAGCCCCTATCACCCCCATATTTTGCACATGTTTAGTTCATGTCACGTACATTATTTCATAAAATAACAACTACTTGATCGGACACCATCTTGGGTATGTAAATTAGGGTCAAAGGTCACAAATGTTTCATCCTGTATCTTGGTGAATTCATGTAATATCTTCCCCATATTTTGCACACGCAAAGGGCATGTTACAAGGATCATTTCACAAAATTACCACTTTTTGCTCAGATGCCATCTTGTCAGTGCAAAGTGGAGTCAAAGGTCATATGTACTTTTTTCTGTATCTTCGTTATGACGTGTTATCTCTATGGGAGGAAATTTTTCTAGATGTGAAAATTGACATGATTGTCTTTATCGAGCACTAGCTCACTTACCCTTCCGTGAATTTCTCCCAGATTTTAATATGTTGTAGCTGAGACTTTGCGCTATCGTAATGTGTCCTCCGTTTTTTCATACAACGTCCAAATCATGTCGAAAAACTTTGCTAAAATTAAAGCTTTTTGCTCAGATGCCATCTTGGCTGTGCAAAGTAGGGTCAATGGTCAAACATACTTCATTCTGTATCTTCGTTAGTGTATACGGAATTTGGTACCAAAGATGGCAGACCTGACTCCATTTTCTAAATGAGAACCCAAACATCACACGGCCAATGACCCTAAACACAAATGAAACCTGTATGGTCATGCCTAATGGGATCAGGACTCAAATCGATTGATTTTCGAATACATCGGATCACCTAATTTGTCAACTTGATGACAAATTCCAAGTCTAGTATATATATATATATATATTTTTTTTTTATAGAAACTAAAATCGAATATTTCACTAAACCTGTGATCCATCTCTCTGAGCTTCCAGTCTGAAAATGCAAAAATCTCCCTCTTGTGGGAGCTGATATCCCGGTGCCAGGTAAAAATGTCCGAGATAAAAATGTAAGAAGTTAAAATGTCCGAGGTAAAAATGTCATAGGTAAAAATGTCAGAGGTAAAATGTCAGAGGTAAAAATGTCAGAGGTAAATATGTCAGAAGTAAAAATGTCAGAGGTAAAAATGACAGAGGTAAAAATGTCAGAGCAAAAATGACAGAGGTAAAAATGTCAGAAGTATTTTTCTTGTTTGCGTTTTGAGTTATTTACTTGTACATAATTTTATGTCGTGATTGGGCCTTGCGAGATAAATACGAAACCTGAATTTGAGAAAATAACAAAGAACAGGTGGAAAATTAGCGGTTTGCTTAGACTATGCCTCATTCACTTCTTCACACTAAACAGTTAAAAAAATGAACAATAATGACTATATACTAGCCTGGACGTAGGCAGAATTCGTTTGTGTGAGAGTGTGTATGTAAGAGTATGTATATCTGTGTAGAAGTATACGTTAATACCAAAAATGGGTCCGTGTGTGTGTGTGTGTGTGTGTGATAACTTCATTGGGCGTAACGACGTAGGATTACACTGTTTACGGGGTTTGCGGCATTGTTGGAACCCCCTATAATAATAATAACAATAATAATAATGATAATAATAGTAATAATAATAATAAATAAATAAATAAATAAATAAACAAATAAATAATAATAATAATAATAATAATAATAATAATAATGTTAATAATAATAATTATTATTTCCCATAGGCTAACTGGGCTCTTAGCTGGTTAAATATTTCTCTGAACAGACAGATTACGCCACTGCACTGGAAACAAACTCAGAATATTGAGAGTGCTCTAATTTTTCAAAAACATAATTCCATAAATATTCTTCAAATCCGCAGTTTAGATGTGATAATATGGTTAATACAGTTTGCCCTGGTTAGGTTATTATTTTTATACCTTTTCACATTTTAACCTCCGACATAATCTATGTCATTACTTCCGACATACCTCTTACTTTTTTATCTCTGACATCTTTCCCTCTCACATCTTTCCCTCTGACATTTGTACTTCTGATATTTATACCTCTGACAATTTTACTTCTGACATTTTTATCACTGAAATGTCTACTTCCGCCATTTTTACCTGTAACATTTTTACCACTGACTAATTTTACTTTTTATATTTTTACCTCTGACATTTTTACCTCTTACATTATTACACCGAACCGATATCCTCCCCGCACATCTTCCTGAATATCTATTTTTCTTCCTTTTTTGACAGAAAAAACATCAAACGTTTCATCAAAAGTGTGCGCCAGTCCTCTCAATTTCAATCATGATTGCTATGTCTGGTGTGAAATATTTTTGTTATACGTCAGACTTTAATTCTTACTCTTTACGTGTGATATTTTCATCGTAATTATATTGTTAGGAATTACGCGAAAAATCGGAAGAGAGATTTATTTATTATGTTTTTTCGGTTTGCATTAAGACTCTTAATTGTCTTTTTCCATGTATGCGACAGCTAAGGCCGTGTCACACCTTTCCGGGCAAGCTACGCGAGCTTGTTGCGAGGAGGGATTTTCCAGCACGCAGGAGAACTTTCCGCGGGCGGATAAGAATGTTTGCGAGTTTCGCATTTGATTTTACCTGCTAGACGCGTGCTACTTACCTTTTACTTGCGTGTATTCCGTGTGACCTGCGAGAGAGCTTTGAAATCGATCCGGTTTTTTTTTTTTTTGCGAGCAACTTACGGGTACTGAGAAGTACCTACGTTGGAGTTGCCTGCGAGGTGCTGCCGGTAAGGGTCTCCTACTGGCAGTGGCGTAACTACGGGGGGGGGGGGGGGGGGGGCACGTGCCCCCCATCCGCTGGTTAAAAAAAAAAAAAACAAAAACATAACTAAACTTACCAAAATGGTAATACAAGGGTTAGTAAACTGCTTTTGAAATAGACATGAAAGGGTGATCAAGAAATCAGATATTTTTTCTAAGATTTCTTTTAACCATAAAGGGGTATATAGTGTGAAACATTGTTCAACAAGCCCGGAGCAGACAAAAGATTGTGATTCAGCTTGATTCCTGGTTGGCATTCTAAATATAAGCAGCATGTGCGCAGTGTACTCAGAACATCCGAACGGCAAAAAGAGTCGATGCAATGTTGCGCAATGTGATGTAGAATGTACACCTTTGTACCTTACGCTTCGTTATATCAAAGCTAGATCATTGATTTTGCAGTGTTGCTTTACATACTAGTCTATATCAAAATGCCTTACATTGCCAATAATAAGACTTGACCCGGGCTATTTCCTAACTTTTCCATGTATATAAAACTTACACAAACACAAACACCAACAAATAGGGGATGCTCTAAAGTTCAGATTTTGGACATCCTTCCCCCGCCTGGTCGCTTCGACGCCCCCTCGCTGTCATACCTCCCCCAATCATGAACATAAACCGACACCCTTGACTACCAGTGGCGGATCCAGGGGGGCGCAAGGCCCCCCCCCCCCCTCCCTCTTAATTTCAAAGGGAAAAAATATAGCTACAACCGGCAGTTTTTGGACAGTATGAAATGTCATAATTTTCAAGCTTGCTCGCACTTAATTGCTATGCCATTCTCCTGATATGTTGCTGTCAGTAATTGCCAGCAGTTGCACCCCGTGCCCCCCCCCCCCCCCCTTAATTTCCAAAGCGAAAATGTATAGCTACAAACGATAGTTTTTGGGACTGTACAATGTCAAAATTTTCAAGCTCGCTCGCTTCGCTGGCACGCATTTAAGTTATGCCATTCTCCTGATGCCAGTAATTGCCAGCAGTTGCGCCCGGTGCGTCCCCCCCCCCCTTAATTTCCAAAGCGAAAAAGTATACCTACAAACGGCAGTTTTTGGGACTGTACAATGTCAAAATTTTCAAGCTCGCTCGCTCCGCTCGTTCGCATTTAATCGTTATGCCATTCTCCTGATGTTGCTGCCAGTAATTGCCAGCAGTTGCGCCCGGTGCGCCCCCCCCCCCTTTAATTTCCAAAGCGAAAAAATATAGCTACAAATGGCAGCTCTGGGACTGTAAAATCGCTCGCTCGCATTTAATTGGTATGCAATCCTCCTGATGGTGCTGCCAGTAATTTGTCGTTTCACACCGTCATTCCATAATCCATGTAAGGAAAACTTACAATGTTGCTCAATGACTGCGCTGTGGAATGTATCACATTCCGTTTTGTAGTCCCCATTAAGTTTGCAGACTGACAGCGCACGCACACACGCGCACACACACATACACACGTACGCACGCACAAGCATACACACCCTCAAAATTACTTTTCCACGAGGTGCCCCCTCCCCCAATGTCTTGACCCACGGTACGCCACTGCCTACTGGTGTTCTGTGTGTACCTCTGCAAGCGAACCCCAATGACTCACTCAGAACAGGTTCTGAGCATGCTCAAGGCCTTGTCATACCGTATCTGGGGAAGTTTTGCGGCTTGACTTGCGGGGAAACGAATTTGCTACCCGGAGCTCTCCGCAGTTGGTCCGCACCTGACAATACTTAGAGCGTATCTCGCGTGTAGTTGCCATGAGGTGCGCACGCAAGTTTTGAGCATGACCAAAACTATTTTCCGGGTGAGTCGCGGGGATGCCCGGAGAGGTCCACGCAGAACGCCAGTAGGAGGCCCTTAGCGGCAGCACCTCGCAGGCAGCTCTCACGCAGGTACTTCGCAGTCCCCGTATGCAAACGTTTCATCAAAGTTGTGCACCAGATATCTGAATTTCAAGTCTGAAAATGCACAAATCTTTTCGTGTCGAAGGGGGTATTGCCCTCTCCCGCTTGGTCGCTCGGTCGCTCGGTCGCTCCGCTCCCTCGCACATATCAAACACAAGTTTCTGCCCCCCCCCCCCCGCCCATCATTAAAACAGATCGACGCCCCTGTGGATGATTGTTTTAATTGACTTAATTCAAGAAAACTCAGAAATCTGGTAGAAATAAGGAAATTATGTAAGTACTACATAAACATATGTATATATAAAGAAATAAATATCCATATTATCATTTCATTTGTTTTATTTCATTTCGTTAATGCACGTACACACGTACGCGTGTGCTTATCTTTTTACTCGTGTTAGTATGCGATGGTCAATGCCGATCATCCCCCCCCCCCCCCCTTACTCGGTTATACGGATTTAGGCCAGTGATAATGGTAGTTCACATACCGGTCCGTGTGAGTAGGTTGACGATAAATCTGGTGGGGAAATGAATCCCTGTGCTGTCCTCGTGATCCTGGTATCAAGAAAGAGGATAGTGCCTCGGTTCTATTGCCATGGTGAACTTCATGGATGCATGGAGAGAGTTGAGGTGCTGTATGAAGTTGTTAATTTCCTCGGCACCATGCTGACAAACCACAAACGTTTCGGCCACATAATAATATATCTAAGCTACACCTTGGGTCAGAGGGTCGCTGCCTGTAGTGTTGTCTCTTAAAACAGTTCCATGAATAATTATTATACGATAATTGGGACAACAGAGACCCCATCGCTGCTCCTTCCGATTGCAGTTAAAAGTGTCTCTCCATCTAAAAGAGGTGGAATCGAGGCACATCCTGAGTAAGTCATGGATCTCTGACAGAGACAGTTTGGTTCTGTCTGGTAGATTTTCGTCAGATTCAAGTCTCTTTAGGATGGCAGCGCGAGCATCCTATTTCTGTCACATACGCCGTAGCCAGACTGCTCAGACATTTTGCAGTGCGCAGACACAAGATCGTTGATGGCCATTTCTGATTATCATCATTGACATTAATGTGTCATGTTATACATCATTTAAAGGCACTCAGTCGTCGCAGGCGATTTTGCAGCTCAGTAGAAAAGCACGACACGCTGCTCCTCCCGTTACCGTACCCCCGTACGCGTTTTTTTTTTTTTAAGACGGCACAGATTGGGGCGTGGCGCGTGTTAAACCTATGGGAAAAACGTTGGGTTAGGGTTTTTGGTTATGGTTATGGTTAGGGTTCGGGTTAGGGTTAGGGTTGGGGTTAGGGTTAGGGTAAGGGTTAGGGTTAGGGTTTGATGGTTAGGGTTAGGATTAGGATTAGGGTTAGGTTTAGGAGTAGGGTCCCCGATAGATTTTTTGTTTCCCCAATCTGTGCCGTCTAAAAAAAAAAAAACACACCCCCGGACGTACCGAATGCCGAACACTACGCTACGCAACGCACCAGCGAACACCCAGCTAGACTACAAGAGCCGTGCGAGCCGTCCACCCTAATTTCAACATGGACGCCCGAATACCTACCGAATGGGGCCGAATGGGTGCACGCACAAAACCGCATAACAGCCATGCGCATGAAAATCTCTCCTATGGGCTCCGACCGGTCATGACACAACTGAAGGGCTTTTTACACTTGTAAATTTTTAGTCCCGTTCCAACGGTGGGGCTAAGGGGGGGGGGCCGTGCATCAACCGACACACCGTTTCATCATCTTCTGTAAATAGATCTATATCTAATCAACACCAGAATCAAATCACAATAACATTGGCAATAGCTCTATCTGTTAATTAATTAGTTTTGCAAATGCCGAATAAATGATAATAATAATAATAATAATAATGATAGTAATTTGTCTTGACTACATGTATGATGTAGCTTGAGATAGATCTATTCAATTATTTCAAATTTATTCGCAAATCCTAAATTATATTCTTGGGGAATTTGCGTAATAAACACACGTATGATTTGAAACTACCCTAGCCCGACCAGACGCGAAGCACAGCATCTAATCTTATTTATAACAGCGACTGGGCTGTGTATAGAAATCTACTACCTACAGCTTTAGTTCAAACTACTCAAGTAAAATTAAAAAGTCAGTGTCTAGATAAACGTTAGATCTAACCGTTACGAGTAAATTTCTGAACTTTTTTTTTGTAAATAGATCTAACGTTAGACCAAGACGGTATTACAGTTTGTACTTGTGGATTACTATAAGCTCTACCTCAGACAGAGTCGAGTCTAAACGTGTTTGACTATTAGTCTTTGAGAATAGGCAGTACAAGTAGAAATTTATAATTTTATGGGAGTTAGAGAGGTGCTGTAACGTTATAGGCCCTACATACACTTCAATCATTCGTGTACTTAATACACATCATCTGGATCTGGATTCCTTGAAGTTGTTGACTTGGCCTGGGGTTGCTTGATTGGCGTAAGCCGTGGCATTGGACATGCAGGCAGCTGGGACCTGGGTCGACGTCTCAGGCTTAGTTACAATTCCACCGACCGTGCATGCTGTAACACGAATTTGCACATTCTAAATTCCTACAAAACTGTTCATGCAACTCCAGAAAGTGGAAAGCAAATTTTTCATCGGCACGCTGACGCTGAAGCTTCCCTTTCCCCTCTCCATTGTGAAGTTTCATTACTAAACCAAGACTAAGCCGAACTTAACTGAACTGAAGCAGTACTTTTTATTGCAAACAGTACACGCACACCACACACATTGATATTGACATACCGATGACTTTATATCGACTTTGTATGTTACGATCCGGCCGAACACATCACAGCTGACATGGGATATGCAGCAGACAATGCACAATGATCAAAACAACAAAACAACCTGCCATATGCATTGCAACTTGAAGCTTAGAGTTTTAATATTTCTTCATTAAACCATATTTATAAAACTAAATATTTAATAAGTAATATATAAATACTCTATAATATTGTTGTAGGATATTTTCAGAAGATTTAAAATATTATTGATTAGATTGCTGAAATTGGCACCACAGTGCAAATAAACAGAGACTGTGGTTATTTTGTGAAATGATTCTTGTAACATGATCTTTGCGTGTGCAAAATAAGGGAGAGATAGAACATGTATTCACTTAGATACAGGATGAACCATTTATGACCTTTGACCCTAATTTACATACCCAAGATGTTGTCCGATCAAGTAGTTGTTATTTTATGAAATAATGTACTTGACATGCACTAAACATGTGCAAAATATGGGGGTGATAGGGGCTTTTTTCTTGAGTTATTGCAAAGAAAGTTGCAGAAACAGAAATATCTCAATACATCGAAGATAAGCTTTAATTTCAACCAAGTATTTTAACATGATTCCGACATCATATGAAAAATCAAAGGGCACTCAAAGATAGCGCAAAGTCTCAGTTACAACATATTAAAATATGAGAAAAATTCACCAAAGGGTAAGTGAGCTAGTGCTCGATAAAGACAATCATGTCAATTTTCACATCTAGAAAAATTACCTCCCATAGAGATAACACGTCATAACGACGAAACAGAAAGAAGTACATATGACCTTTTGACCCCACTTTGCACAGACAAGATGGCATCTGAGCAAAGAGTGGTTATTTCGTGAAATGATTCTTGTAACATGATCTTTGCGTGTGCAAAATATGGGAGAGATAGAACATGTATTCACTTAGATACAGGATGAACCATTTATGACCTTTGACCCTAATTTACATACCCAAGATGGCGTCTGATCAAGTAGTTGTTATTTTATCAAATAATGTACGTGACATGAACTAAACATGTGCAAAATATGGGGGTGATAAGATATGTTTTTCTTGAGTTATTGCAAAGAAAGTTGCAGAAAGAAAGAAATATTTCAATACATCTAAGATAAGCTTTAATTTCAACCATGAACTAAACATGTGCAAAATATGGGGGTGATAGCGCGTGTTTTTCTTGTGTTATTGCAAAGAAAGTTGCAGAAAGAAAGAAATATCTCAATACATAGAAGATAAGCTTTAATTTCAACCAAGTTTTTTAACGTAATCCTGATATCGTATGAAAAAACAAAGGGCAAAATCACGATAGCGCAAAGTCTTAGCTACAACATATTAAAATCTGGGAGAAATTCACTGAAGGGTAATGAGCTAGTGCTCGATAAAGACAATCATGTCAATTTTCACATAAAAAAAAAAATTCCCTCCCATAGAGATAACACGTCATAACGAAGATACAGAAAGATTTACATATGACTTTTGACCCCACTTTGCACAGACAAGATGGTATCTGAGCAAAAAGTGGTTATTTTGTGAAATGATCCTTGTAACATGGACTTTGCGTATGCAAAATATGGGAAAGATAGAACATGAATTCACCAAGATACAGGATGAAACATTTATGACCTTTGACCCTAATTTACATACCCAAGATGGCGTCTGATCAAGTAGTTGTTATTTTATGAAATAATGTACGTGACATGAACTAAACATGTGCAAATTAAGGTGGTGATAGGGTATGTTTTTCTTGAGTTATTGCAAAGAAAGTTGCAGAAAGAAAGAAATATTTCAATTCATCGAAGATAAGCTTTAATTTCAACCAAGTTTTTGGACGTGATGCCGACTCCGTATGAAAAAAACGAAGGGCACATTTACGATAGCCCAGAGTCTCAGCTACAACATACTAAATTATGGGAGAAATTCACCGAAGCATAAGTGAGCTAGTGCTCGATAAAGAAAGTCATGTCAGATTTCATTTCAAGAAAAAACTGCACTCCCATAGAGATAACACGTAAATTGGTCAAATTTGACAATGTTACTTTCAATCCCTTTTTATGAGATGATGCCGTCATCCAATCAAAATGTTGTTATTATATGACTGAAAGACCATTTAATAAGCTACAACATACTGAAATCTGGATGAAAATTGACAAAGAATAAGTGAGATACGCTTGAGTGAACTTGAAATTTGATGACGTCATTTTGAAAATTTACTTTTTTTACTTTATTAAGAAATTTGATATCTTTTAATCATTTTTTCAGCATCGCCAACCCATGAAATGACATGTACAACTCATCAGCTTTCAGAATATGTAAAGAAAATGGGGGGTCACCGTCCATCCTGACGAGTAAAATCGGATTTAAAATTGGCGATTTTTTGACATAGTTGCATTGTATATCGCCATTGACGCGCGCGCGGAATTTCAACTTAAATTGGTCCGTATGACGTCATATTGAGTCGGATCGACTTGAAACTTGGTAGAAATATTCCTTGACATTTCAGACATTCGATCCGTGCGATAAAATGGGAAATTTCTATTGCATATGAGCTGTGCGTGCGTATATGCGCGCGCGCGTACGCGTCCGTCGATTTTTTTGGAAATGCTGTAAATGACCTGAAACGTGTGCAAAACAATTTTGAGGTTGATTAGAGCATTTTTAAATTTCAACGCGCGCGTACGCGCTCGTTTACTATGAACGTGACTAAATTTTATGAATTATATCAATAGACCTTGACTTGAACTATATGATATCTTAATTTCACTCCAAAATTTCGTTCCATTAACGAGATATTGATGTAAACGTGATTTCAGATAATGACGTCATAATGACGTCACGGTTAACTGATCACATTGATACACTAGATCTGTCGTCCTTAGGACATGATACATATATGGTATAAGTTTGAAAGTGATAGGTAGGGGACTTTTTGAGTTAACCGCTGCACAAGATTTGAGGAGAAAGAAATAAAGAAGAAGAAGAAAGAATCCGTACAGATACAATAGGTGATCCGAGAGGATACTCGGATCACCTAATCAGTACAGATACAGAAGGTGATCCGAGAGGATACTCGGATCACCTAATAATAATAAACAGTCAAACATACCCCAACATCAAGACTATACAGCTTCAGGCGGCCAGCAGGAAGCTACTGTAACCCCATTGCTCCTTACACCTGCCCCGCTGGCCCCGGCTAACTAGAGACCATTGCACTGCTTTTAGTGCTGAGTAAACAGTTACAACTGCTGCAGTGTTCATCTATTCTTCAGATCATTTATGAGGCCGATATTACTGAAACTATACCCCTTCACAGAATTCGGAGATGTTGAAATCCCTAATCTGAATGTTTTAACTTCATATTTTACTATTTTGACTTCGATAAAATAGATGAAAATTTACCTACGTGTACGATCTTTTCATCGCACGCGGCGATCTCTATTACTCTCCCACATATACAGATTCGTGTAAGTTCTCCACACAAGCCTATGGCAAAACTGTACACAATACATTGCAGTCTGAATGCAAATAAACATGGGCGGGGCCACCACAATTTCTTGGACTTTGAGAAGGCTTTCTTGATTGGTTGAAGGTGTGGAAGCTTTTTTTCACACTGGATATCGTTTCCTTACATTGTTAGCCAATCACAAATGAGTTTATAGAGTGAAAGTGTCATAGCCTTTGAAGTAATCTGTCAATCAAAATAGGGCCAATAATATCGGCCGAAGCATTTCTATTGCAGGATTTGGGCCGATTTAATCGACCTGTGACAGAGATAGGGTTAACTGGCACACTCGTAAACAGTGATTCAACACCTAAGCTGATGAGGAGGTCACTATTTTAGACTGTCACTTGACAGACCTGGTCAATAAATGATTGGAATTCTTCACATGATGTACATTTTGGCCGACAAGAGGCTGTAAGATGGCAGGCAGTTGTTGCGCCAGGACATATATTATGTTGGAGAGCCCCTGGTGGAAATTATAGGTCTGAGTGGAACGTCCGCATTATCTTTAGTTGTCCAAAGCGCCCGATACTCTTTGAGCTGAGCTGCGTGAGCTGCATGTTCATGATTATGTAACTTATGTATATTGATTTGCAGAAAATAAAATATCTATCAAACAAACTTCTACGCATGATTGATAATGACGTTGATATGATTAGAAAGATGATAACAGGAGATCCGGGGTCTCGCGCTCACAGTATCGCAAGTTCACCTTCCACGCATTCTTACAAACTCTTACATGAGAACATTGCAAAGTTTGGGGCGGGAGGGGGCAGCTTTATTAGGGAGCTGTGGGCATGGTGTCCATTCACATATTCCATCGGACTGGTAAAAATATCTGCCAAGTACAATATACTTTGACTACTTTGAATACTATAGTTTGACTACTAGTATGCAGTTAGAAAAAATAATGCTCTATAACTTCTGATTCTAGATATTCTAGATAGATTCTAGATATTTTTGAATATTCCTTAACATGGAGGTTTGAGACCCAAGGGGCACCCACGGGGAGCATGATGCCCATTCAAACAAATTGAGATCCTATTCCCCTAGGAATGCCATCTGTCAAGTTTGGTGAAAATCCATCGTGTTGTTTTCAAGGAGAAGATGGAAATGTACAATTTAGGTCCGCATTTGGATCCCCCTCCTCACGACTGGGGGGAGGGGGGACCCCTGGATTTGCAATGAACAAATTTGAAACTACAGTCGTCAATGTACTAACTCATAGTATTAACTTCGCTTATAAATCACTTCTGGTTCTAGAGAAGAAGACTTGTAAATATTCCTTAATTGGGGCGGTCTATGGACCTCCCAGGCGAACATGGTGCCCAGTTGAACAAATTGAGATTATGTTTCCTTACGGATGCTACCTGCAAGTTTGGTGAAAATTCACCATGGGGTTTCAAGAAGAAGATGAAAATATACAATTTAGGCCCCCATTTGGACCCATCCCCCCCCCCCCCCCCCCCGCCTTGGGTGCCAAGGGTGCATCCCTAATTCCGCCATGAACAAACTAGAAACTACAGTCATCAATAAACTAACTCATAGTATCAACTCATAGTATATTGGCTCTATCACTTCTGGTTCTAAAGAAGACAATTTTTTAAGATGCTATGTATTTTTTTTTTTCGGGGGGGGGGGGGTGTGGGCTACCGGGAGGCCTAGATGGGGCATGATGCCCATGAACAATTGAGATCCTATTTCCCTATAGGCATGCCACCTGCCAAGGCTAAGTTTGGTGAAAATCGGTCTGGAGTTTTCAAGAAAGAAGAGGAAGATGTAAAAAGTTTACGCACGACGCATGACGGACGCCGGACGAAGACTGACTGCAATACCTCACTTAAGCCCTGGGCTCAGGTGAGCTAACAAGAAGAAGTGATGTTATTCACGAAAATTATTTCTTCAGCGATGATGAATATGATATCAGTAGCCGATGTGTTGATATTTGTAATGGTCAATATGAAGCTCACTGAAAATGAAAAGAAGTAAATAACACAAACGCATAAAAGGAATTACAGAACGATCTGTGTGACATAAACGTGGAAAGCTGATACAAATATCCGTTAAACATTTTCAGGTCAACATTTACAAATTTCGTAATCTTTATTTTCAAGTAATTTATCTAAGCATTAAAATGCTTAAAATTGTCATTAATGTTAGAACATGCTATGATATCAATACTGTCCCAACGATATAGACAAATTGCACTTGTAAATGAGAGAGTTTTTTCCTACATAAATGAAAACAGTAGAAAGAAAAATAGAGTTTCTAACAAAACAAAATAAAAAGATAAGAATGAAATAGAGGGCTTCTGTAATTACTGGACAAGAAACATTACTTTCACTTTGGCTTCACTAAGAAGTGTCATACAGCAATCTTGTAGATGCAACTGTATTCATTGATCTTATTGTCGAAGAACCAGATTCCATCATCAAGAAATGGGGGATTGACTTTCAAATGAGTTGTACGAATTTTCCTTATCTAAAATAACAGAAGTCCACTGTAGATGAAAAGGAGCAATCAAAATGATTTTTAGATGTTTTAGTTCTCATTATGTATTTATACTTCTTGAATTTATCTCTCAATTCAGATTAAAGAAATGGCGTGGAAACAAAACAAAGCGATTGAAAGTGACAAAAATAATTTTGTATGCAGGGACGGACAGTTGACAGCAAAGAAGAAAAAAAAACGTTGAGTAAAAGAAGAAAGCATGAAGATAATGAAGTAAGAATGAAAAGATGCTAGGGAAGAAACAGGATGGCAAGAAAGATAAAGATCGCTATTTCCAAGTGACATGTTGGGAGGTGTAACAGCGACACTAGACAATCCTCGTTACACAGTCTTGATGAGCAAAATAAATGATAGGGAACAAAATATGGCTTTGTAAATCACATATTGAGAGCTAAAAGGAACCGAAGAATAAAGAGAGGACGACATTAATAAATATATATATATATATATATATATATATATATATATACAGAGAGAGAGAGATAGAGAGAAGCAGAGACAGAGAAGGGAACAAGAGCTTAAAAGGAACAAAAAAAAAAAAAACCCGAGGGATTGCCGAGGGTGCCAAAATATCTCTTTTCATGCCGATGTAGCTTGTCAATGCCTTTGGATTGGGAGCGTTTTCACCTGCCGCGGGCCGAGTGGAGGGTAGAAGTGTCACACGCTTGTCTTGTGGGAATCGCGGCAATGCGAATGTCATCAATGATGAATTAAGGAGGTTTAATGGGAATCGTGCTTTTCTGTCTGCCTTTTGGATATACGGCACGCCGAGCTCGATGAAATACTTTCATACCATTAGCCACCAGCCTCCATTTTGTGATAGAAACGAACGCAATGCATGCAGACACACACACACACACACACACACACAAACCAAGATACAAAATGTGTAGCCTTTGCTATTATGCAGCCATTTCATACCGCTTCAAAGGAGCGTGGATTATCGTTACCCTAAAAATTAATACTTACTTAATATCCGATAGCAACTATCACTTTTCCTCTACAAAGACAATTCAATTCAATTCAATTCAATAGTTTATTTATTTCCATCATCACAAAATGACACTCGCACGCACTTATATGAATGTACAAAAAGGAGGATGTACTCTTTTCCTTGTGTGATGTCGTGTCCTTTGTGTATTATGTATGATAGCGTTTATAGTACGTGTGGATGTGTGTACGTATGTACGTATGTGTGTATATGTACTATTGGGTTGTCTTTTCCGGGTACACACAGCTCAATGTATAGAGTCTTTAGCTTGAAATCGTCAGTATCTTGATTTGTAATTTGTATTTTTTTTTATTCCAAAATGGTTACTGTTTATGATATTTTTTTTTGTTAGCAGTTATATATGAATTAATTTCGGATGATATTTAGTACACGTGTTAAGTGACTCACGTCTTACAAGCTTTGCTTATCAATGGGCAATTTTTTCCCATTCTAATATTCATTTTTCTTTTAATCTTCTATTTTTGGTTACTTAAAATAAGGGTACAGTTTCGGTTGAGATGGGATTTTATGGGCCCAACGTTTTTTGATGATGACTTTTTAAGATAATGATAAAACTCATATGAAATATGAAAGACCATAAAGTATCTCGCAAAAAGTTAAAAGCTGAATCCTCACCTTAACCAAAACTATATCATCGCTTTAATTAAATCATATGTATAGTTCATTACACTTCATGATACTGTTCTTATGTATTTTCTAAAGAAAAGGGTGGGGGTAGAATTATAACTGTAATAAATGTCAGTTGAACCAGTTGAACGAAAGGGAATTCCGCGAAATGTCATTTTATTATGAAAAGAACACATTCATTCGACTTGTTACTGGCATATGTTAAGGGCAATATTGTAGCCACTGCTTTTTGAAAGAGGTAAGCCGAGCGCTCTTTCATTTTGCTATGAGTATGAAAATGTGTTGAATTCTGTTTATAATTTCTTTAAATCATCCTGCAGTGACGTCATAAACTTTTGTTGTCTTCTCATCCAGCAATGGCGGCACTGAAACTTTAAAAATTCATGACTTTTGAATATACGGATTATTCGATTTTCCTCAAACTTTCACTGATGTGTTCTACTGATATTATTGCTGCATTCAGTCAATTCACACAAAGCACGAGTCCTCGTACTTTTGCTTTTTCCTGAAGATGGTATCTCACAGAGCTGTGAATGCTTACGAACGTTGCGTTTTTTGGATTTGCCAACCTTACTGATGAATGCTGTCGACACTCACGGCTCACCTCCGTCAGTAGTGACAATATTATAGCATTTAGCAATAATTAGCAACATTTTGCGCGAATGTTTGCCAAAAGTGTTACGAGGGCGTTGGCGACCATCAGCGACTGTTTTTGCGAAGATAAGCAACCATTTGCCAATCCTTTGACACCGTTTTGTGTGTTTTTTAAACTGGCTTCCAGAATATGGAAATGAATTTCTACCAGAAAGTCGCCTAAGAATCTGCTGACCTTGAAAATTGTTTCACCTGGTTGCTACTACAGGTATCTTGCAACAGAGGAAAAATAAAGTAGGGCCTACATGAGGAAAAACCGAAGAAGAAAACAAAACCGTCTGGGTCAGAGAGTGGTTACTGCAGAGGACAGATTTTGGTCAATATGAAAATCTCAGCAGCAATGATACATGATGGAGATGCCAAGAGCGTCAAAATATTTCTTTGTTTCACAACCCATAGTTGGTTGTTTAACCCCCAGCACCCAGAAAACAAGAGACCCGGGGGTCTCACGCTCACCTGAGTTTCGCAAGTTCACCTTCCATGCATTCTTGCAGACTCTTACCTGAGAACATTGGAAACATTGGAAACTTGGCTCTATCACTTCTGGTACTAGGGAAAATCTTTAAAGATCCCTTACTGGGGGGTGGGGGTGGGGGGCTCCAGGTGGGGCATGGTGACCATTTGAAAATATTGAGATCCTATCCCCCTAGGGATGCTACCTGCCAAGTTTGGTGAAATCGGTCATGGAGTTCTCAAGAAGAAGATGAAAATGTATAATTTAGGCCCCATTAGGACCCCTCCCCTGGGTCCCAGGGGGCACCCTTGATTCCACCATGAACAAACTTGAAACAACAGTCACCAATGTACTAATTCATAGTATGTATTAACTGAGCTCTATCACTTCTGGTTCTAGAGAAGAAGATTTATAAAGATTCCTTAATTGGGGGGGGGGGGCCACCCTGGGGGCCCCCAGGTGGGGCATGGTGCCTATTTGAAAAATTGAGATCCTATCCTGTGGGGATTGCACCTGCGAAGTTTGGTGAAAATCGGTCATGGGGTTCTCAAGAAAAAGATGAAAATGTAAAAAGTTTACGCACGACGCACGACGGACGAAGAGCGATCGCAATAGCTCACTTGAGCTTTCGGCTCAGGTAAGCTAAAAAGGAGACCAACTGAGACGAGGTATATCTCACTCAGTGGCGAATGTTTCTGAAGCCGGCCATGACATTGAGATATGGCCAGTGGTGATTTTATACGTCATGGAACGTCTGTCACGTGTTCATTAACATTGGCAAATTAAAAAGAAATTCAGCGACACATGTCTTACAACTGTTTGCAAAGTCTTACGACTGTTTTGCAAACGCATGCAACTGTTTGCCAAAAAAAAAAAAATGAATTCGCAGAGACAATTCTTATATGTTGAAAATTTGTTTTCGAAAAGAAAAACTGTTTGTGACGATAAAAAAAAAGTTTGCCACAATAAAAAAAAAACTGTTTGCGACAATAAAAAAAGGCTTGTAAACTTAACAATAACTATTTATGAACCCTGACGAAAACCCCGAAGTCGCTACATTCGCAAGCATTCGCCGCTCAGTGAGATACGTACTCCTTAAAAGGTGGTAGCTTTCATTTGCTCTGTATCGTTTCTTATAAGTAATCTAATTTGTCGAGTGAATTCACCAATGTGACTACAAATTCTACTGTTACATATTTTTTCTTTGTTCACTATTGAATGCGACAGGGAGTGCGCGCACGTACACTACAGATATATGAAAGGAAGATATTACAATGTATTAGCGTCCAACAACTTTGAATGGCTGCACCAGATCATAAAGAGTTGTTGGACGGTAATAATGCACTGCAATCTTTTTTGTTTTCTTTTGTTCGTGTACTGGAATCAACACACGGGCTAAAATATATAATTCATATAATTATGTGCAAAATATTAATATAGATAATAATATAGATAATATTATATCAAATGATATTGTATTAATAATAATTAAATATATAGTATATTATATACATATATATATATATAGTATATTATATACATATATATATATATATATATATATATATATATATATATAAAGAACCTAACATGGCAATAAAACGCTTTATACATGCGCTGTCCTCGCCAGGATGAAACGTTTTATTGCCATTTTAGGCTTTTGTCTCATTTATATATATATATATATATATATATATATATATATATATATAGTAATCAACATTATGAAATTTTGGCGTCTGTGTGTACTAAATAGATATAAAGAGGAAAAACTTACGAGTCAAATAAAAACACAGCAGGAGCCCAAATATTGTGCTAATTTGTAGTCTTTTTTTTTGGCTCCTGCAGTGTTTTTATTTGACTGCTAAGTTTTTACTCTTGAGAACTATACATATATATATATATATTTGTGAAAGAAGTCACCACTACAACAGCTTTTCGGCTTCTCCTGGATAATTTTGCATATGTGAGATATGAGAAAGGAAGGAGAAGAAATAAATATATATATATATATTTAAATATATATATATATATATATATATGTATATATATAAATATTTAAAGTTTTACTAATCTTAAGGTTTTTACGAGCAAACTAACAAGAACAGCTGCTGCAACAGTCATGTACCCGTCCATGCTTTTAGCGGCGTTCCCACTATCGTGCGATCCGTTACGAATGCCACGATTGGACATTCATAACTGATCGTGGAAGTCTTGTTGAACTCGTCTGAAATTTCATGTTTGGATACGAGGTGATGCGAGTCTACACGTGTTGGTACGCTCGGATGCGATATTGTCATGATTGGTCTATTTCAAGCAATTACGATCTGTCACGATCTGGTGTCCCGTTCAAATGCGATCCGATAGGATTGTTCCGATTGACTCCACGATTGGTACCGATCTAACACGGTCATTACGATCGGAACCCAGATCTGGTACGTGCAGCTACGTTCTAATACTTTCCAATACGAATACCAAGAACCAATGCGGGATGTTGAGATAAGATACGATATCTTTCACGATCGGGATCAAAAGCAACCCCCATTTTATGGTACGTTCCCACTGCCGATCAGATCAACTTGATCAATCCCGATCAAGCTTTTTTAGCCTGGTCGGGCTGGCTCGGCATTGGTATTCGGAGTCGATCTACCTTGATCGGCATCGCTCCTGCTTCCTTCACGATAATTTTGGACATGTCCAAAATATTCGAGTAGGAAGCCCGAACACCAACAGCTCGGGTAGTGATCGAGAAGAGATCGTGCTGCTCGGGAATCGGTCGTATAGAAATCTAGTGTGGTCGGGACGGATTTTTCCCCGAGCTCAGTTCCCGATCATCTCGAGTTATACTCGAATGCTACACGATTGATTTCAGATCATCTCGATCCAGGACTCATCAGTTTCATGAATAACTCGACCGCTACACGACCGATACAGGACTGCTATCGATTGATACTCGACTAAACTCGATCTTGCTTCGACCGGCACTCGATCAAATACCGAGCACTTTTTGACAGTGGTTGCAGCAGGTGCAGACGTACTTTCTTAGCACTCATTTATTGTTCAGGTATTAAGAAAAAAAAAAACATATGCAGTCCTTGGTCACGTTAAAAAGTTAGATGTCGTCAGTTTCTTCATCCACTCCTGGCCCACTGAAGAAAAGAAAAGGGCCACGAAGAGAGGGAAAAGAGAACAAACCCTAAACAGCAGACATGACAGAATTAGACTCTCCAGACAAAAATACCAGAAGTAAGAAAAGAAACACAACTGAAACTGAGAAAAAATCGGTATTCTGGTAATATGACTGTAACGTGAAAGGAAATTTTCTAGATTATATACTTTACTTATAAACTGAGAAATGTTTCTTGAATTCTTTTGCTAGCTTGTCTGTTTCAAAGTTGAAGTTGGTTACGTTGATATAAAATCTATTTCTTACGCTGACGTGTTAAAACAGTAGTTGCAACATAGATTTCATAAATGCTCAGTGCCTTACTTTACTTTTATTTACGTAGATGTTACACTTTTGCTTCGCTTAATAAGGTTTTTTTTTTTATTGAGAGTTGTATGTACATTGCTTGAAGTCCACCTTGATATCGATTGGCTGAGTTGACAAAAAAATAAACAACCAAGATTTTCATCTTGCTAGTGTAAAATGTTATATTGTTTTATTTTCATAATAATGTACTCTGTTCCACATATCAGCACACTTCATGAATTTAGAAATTAATGATACATATGTTTTCTTTTACACACTCTTGGGCCTATACTTTATCAATGACTACATACATATTTTTCATCCACTTTTTCATTCTTTAGTAATGACAACAATAATGACAAAGATAACACGACTCATTAGGGTTGTAGAATAGTCATTTTTTTCCAACTCTATATAATGGTGCATTTATGGGCATATAGGCCTATGTTTCATTTTAAACCAAATTAATTTCAGCCCACCTATATGTAGTGCACTTACGAAGCGTGGCGGTGTAACATTTTTTTTTTTTTTTTTTTTAATGAGACATCAAACTTAGATTTGCTATTCTTCACATCCACTGCAAATATCGAATGCATATGAACGAACCTATTATATTATACATGGTGTCCCGGCAGACAGAGTGCTACAAAACTGTCTCTTATTTAAAAAGATATGAGCGACTGAATGAAATCGTTACATTATTCAATAGAAAGAACACCTCAAATTTTATTTGACACAATGATAATCAATCTTTGTGCAGGCGCTTTGATCTCCATGAAAATTTGTGATTTACAAAATCTGTAACTTTGGGCACTGATATCCTACTTGACTGAGCGATAGTGAAGCCTATAAGCGATAGTGAAGATAGTAAAAATTGATAACGAATGCGTCAAAAATAGCTACTGAAAACGGATAAAACGAATGAATACAACTGAATGCATTTTTTGTACCTTTTTGGGCTCACAAACAGTAGTGACCAGTCTTTGTCATCTTTTTTTTTTTCAGGACAAATGAATAGAATCGAAACGCCTGCACGAGAATTGATGATTGTGGTTTCAAAAAAGGAAGTGTTCTTCTATCAACTATAGGTTTTCCCGGCCAATTTCGCACTTTTGTCAGTCCAATTCCTAATTGCTGCATTCAATTTAGCAAAATATACCATAGATGGCATGTTCGGCAGTTCAATTTTATGATCTCTTCATTCAAATTAATTTTGGAGCATTCAAATTACCTTTAGCCTCATTCTAATTAATTCTAACTTTTCGATGCAAGATCTTACACAGATCGAGTCATGTCGAGCTGGTCTAAGAAGTCTAGTAGAAATCGAGTATTGACCGTGTAGCGATCGTGTATTGATTGTGTGTAGATCGGGATGTTCGAGTAGAGATCTGTGTGGTTGTCGAGGAGAGATTCTGGAGATGTCGAGAATGGTCGGATGTGGATCGTAAAAGATCGAATAGCGGTCGGCAAGGGATCGTGTTGAAGGACGATCGAGCATTAATTTTGGTCGGGATTGGTCTGGTAAAAATAGGTGATACCAGAAGTAAGAAAAGAAACACAACTGAAACTGAGAAAAAATCGGTATTCTGGTAATATGACTGTAACGTGAAAGGAAATTTTCTAGATTATATACTTTACATATAAACTTAGAAATGTTTCTTGATTTATTTTGCTAGCTTGTCTGTTTCAAAGTTGACGTTGGTTACGTTGATATAAAATCTATTTCTTACGCTGACGTGTTAAAACAGTAGTTGTAACGTAGATTCATAAATGCTCAGTGACTTAATTCACTTTTATTTACGAAGATGTTACACTTTTGCTTCGCTTAATAAGGTTTTGTTTTTTTTTTTTAAATGAGAGTTGTATGTACATTGCTTGAAGTCCACCTCGATATCGATTGGCTGGGATGAGTTGACCAAAAAAAAAAATAAACAGCCAAGATTTTCATCATTTTTTTGCTAGTGTAAAATGTTATATTATTTTATTTTCATGATAATGTACTCTGTTCCACATATCAGCACACTTCATGAATTTAGAAATTAATATGATACATGTATTTTCTTTTACACACTCTTGGGCCTATATAATTTATCAATGAATACATATATATTTTTCAATCACTTTTTCATTCTTTGATAATGAGAACAATAATGACAGAGATAACACGACTCATTTGGGGTGTAGAACAGTCATTTTTTTTTCAACTCTATATAATGGTGCATTTATGGGCATATAGGCCTATGTTTCATTTTAGACCAAATTAATTTCAGCCCACCTATATGTCATGCACTTATACGAAGCGTGGCGGTGTGACATTTCTTTTTTTTTTTAATGAGATATCAAACTTAGATTTGCTATTCTTCACATCCAGTGAAAATATCGAATGCATATGAACGAACATATTATAGGTATTATACATGGTGTATAATTGTCTCTTATTTAAAAAGATATGAGCGACTGAATGAAATCGTCACATTATTCAATAGAAAGAACACCTCAAATTTTATTTGACACAATGATAATCAATCTTCGTGCAGGCGCTTTGATCTCCATGAAAATTTGTGATTTACAAAATCTGTAACTTTCCGCACTGATATCCTACTTGACTGAGCGATAGTGAAGCAGTAAAAGCTGATAACGAATGCGTCAAAATAGCTACTGAAAACGGATAAAATGAATGAATACAAATGAATGTTTTACGTCTTAACATCTTTTGCAGTCAATTTAGCACGCATGTTTATGGTTTGCTTCTTTCTTTATTTTCTTAACATAGTTATTGTTTTCCAAGCGTCATTACATATCATATTTTCGTACTCATTTCAGAGATTTTGGCAACATTTTTTTTTTCTTTAGGGTGCTTGGTGACTCTTCAATTCCGAAGATAGTGCAACATGTGCATGGCCACAACTTATCTCGCCGTTGTGCGCTTTATTCCTTGTGTCGGCCAGTTGTAGGAAGTCAAGGTTATGATCATCAAATATTCCTATAATTCGTTTTCTGTCCCCTTGAGAAATACGTCTATATCTAACTTGTGCCGTCATGACTGTAAGAAGATGAAGTTAAACTGGAGTATTGGTACATGTAGGCCTAAAATGTCATGTATGAAAGAAAAGGGGCGTTACAGAACAGCAAAGTTATATAATATGGTCAAAAATACGATACTTTTACTGCTTAACAGTGTGTGGATGAAACAATAAGCCACATAGAAATACGCTCTTAAATGTTATCACCTTTTCAAAAAAAGAAATGACATGACGTTAATTTCAATGAACATGTTAGGAATTTGACTGCCCATACGCGAAATTGAATGACTGAAATATCCCTTTCGCCAGTGCTGGCGAATTTGAATGACTGAAGAGCACGTGCCAATTTGAATGCCCGTTTTACGAATTCGAAAGGCACATGTGCAAATCTCATTGATCGGAATGCTAAATTGAACGAACAACTTGCAATTTTGAATGACCGAATGTGCAGTGATGAGGATTTTCGCTAAATTGAATGAACCTTTCATCAAATGGACTGACAAAAGAGCGAAATTGGCCGGTAAAACCTATACTAAAGATAATCATTCCTGTCGTTCATTCATGCTTTTGCAATTAATAGTCAGTTTGTAGCACTCTTTTTGGCCACGCCGTATTCAAGCATAAATACTGAGTTGTCTCATATAACCAAACGAATACTGTAACCAATTCTTCCTTCACCCGATCACTGTACGAACCTGCCGACCCGTTCGATGCAAGATCTTACACAGATCGAGTCATGTCGAGCTGGTTTAGGAAGTCTAGTAGAAATCGAGTATTGACCGTGTAGCGATCGTGTATTGATTGTGTGTAGATCGGGATGTTCGAGTAGAGATCTGTGTGGCTGTCGAGGAGAGATTCTGGAGATGTCGAGAATGGTCGGATGCGGATCGTATAGGATCGAATAGCGGTCGGGAAGGGATCGTGTTGAAGGACGATCGAGCATTTGGTCGGGATTGCTCTGGCAAAAATAGATGATCAGGATTGATCTCGCTTGATCGAGTTGATCTGATCGGCAGTGGGAACGGGGTATAAGGTTCGATTGGACCCGAATGAGAATATTATAGTCCGGCTGACAATGGATTTCATTGTTTCCCTAAATTCAGCAAAGTGTTTAGGCCTACTATCCGCGATCATTAATGATGGCAAGGATTGACAGGTTGAGGATGATGACATCGTGACCTTTGTGGTATTGCAAATGACGATTATGGTGCGTTCCCACTGCCGACCAGATCAACTCAATCAATCCCGATCAAGCTTTTTTAGCCTGGTCGGGCTCGCTCGGCATTGGTATTTGGGGTCGATCTACCTTGATCGGCATCGCTCCTGCTTCCTTCACGATAATTTTGGACATGTCCAAAATATTCGAGTAGGAAGCCCGAACACCAACAGCTCGGGTAGTGATCGAGAAGAGATCGTGCTGATCGGGAATCGGTCGTAGTTCCCGATCATCTCGAGTTATACTCGAATGCTACACGATTGATTTCAGATCATCTCGATCCAGGACTCATCAGTTTCATGAATAACTCGACCGCTACACGACCGCTACAGGACTGCTATCGATTGATACTCGACTAAACTCGATCATGCTTCGACCGGCACTCGATCAAATACCGAGCACTTTTTGACAGTGGTTGCAGCAGGTGCAGACGTACTTTCTTAGCACTCATAGCAAAACATATGCAGTCCTTGGTCACGTTAAAAAGTTAGATGTCGTCAGTTTCTTCATCCACTCCTGGCCCACTGAAGAAAAGAAAAGGGCCACGAAGAGAGGGAAAAGAGAACAAACCCTAAACAGCAGACATGACAGAATTAGACTCTCCAGACAAAAATACCAGAAGTAAGAAAAGAAACACAACTGAAACTGAGAAAAAATCGGTATTCTGGTAATATGACTGTAACGTGAAAGGAAATTTTCTAGATTATATACTTTACTTATAAACTGAGAAATGTTTCTTGAATTCTTTTGCTAGCTTGTCTGTTTCAAAGTTGAAGTTGGTTACGTTGATATAAAATCTCTTTCTTACGCTGACGTGTTAAAACAGTAGTTGCAACATAGATTTCATAAATGCTCAGTGCCTTACTTTACTTTTATTTACGTAGATGTTACACTTTTGCTTCGCTTAATAAGGTTTTTTTTTATTGAGAGTTGTATGTACATTGCTTGAAGTCCACCTTGATATCGATTGGCTGAGTTGACAAAAAAATAAACAACCAAGATTTTCATCTTGCTAGTGTAAAATGTTATATTGTTTTATTTTCATAATAATGTACTCTGTTCCACATATCAGCACACTTCATGAATTTAGAAATTAATGATACATATGTTTTCTTTTACACACTCTTGGGCCTATACTTTATCAATGACTACATACATATTTTTCATCCACTTTTTCATTCTTTAGTAATGACAACAATAATGACAAAGATAACACGACTCATTAGGGTTGTAGAATAGTCATTTTTTTCCAACTCTATATAATGGTGCATTTATGGGCATATAGGCCTTTGTTTCATTTTAAACCAAATTAATTTCAGCCCACCTATATGTAGTGCACTTACGAAGCGTGGCGGTGTAACATTTTTTTTTTTTTTTTTTAATGAGACATCAAACTTAGATTTGCTATTCTTCACATCCACTGCAAATATCGAATGCATATGAACGAACCTATTATATTATACATGGTGTCCCGGCAGACAGAGTGCTACAAAACTGTCTCTTATTTAAAAAGATATGAGCGACTGAATGAAATCGTTACATTATTCAATAGAAAGAACACCTCAAATTTTATTTGACACAATGATAATCAATCTTTGTGCAGGCGCTTTGATCTCCATGAAAATTTGTGATTTACAAAATCTGTAACTTTGGGCACTGATATCCTACTTGACTGAGCGATAGTGAAGCCTATAAGCGATAGTGAAGATAGTAAAAATTGATAACGAATGCGTCAAAAATAGCTACTGAAAACGGATAAAACGAATGAATACAACTGAATGCATTTTTTGTACCTTTTTGGGCTCACAAACAGTAGTGACCAGTCTTTGTCATCTTTTTTTTTTTCAGGAAAAATGAATAGAATCGAAACGCCTGCACGAGAATTGATGATTGTGGTTTCAAAAAAGGAAGTGTTCTTCTATCAACTATAGGTTTTCCCGGCCAATTTCGCACTTTTGTCAGTCCAATTCCTAATTGCTGCATTCAATTTAGCAAAATATACCATAGATGGCATGTTCGGCAGTTCAATTTTATGATCTCTTCATTCAAATTAATTTTGGAGCATTCAAATTACCTTTAGCCTCATTCTAATTAATTCTAACTTTTCGATGCAAGATCTTACACAGATCGAGTCATGTCGAGCTGGTCTAAGAAGTCTAGTAGAAATCAAGTATTGACCGTGTAGCGATCGTGTATTGATTGTGTGTAGATCGGGATGTTCGAGTAGAGATCTGTGTGGTTGTCGAGGAGAGATTCTGGAGATGTCGAGAATGGTCGGATGTGGATCGTAAAAGATCGAATAGCGGTCGGCAAGGGATCGTGTTGAAGGACGATCGAGCATTAATTTTGGTCGGGATTGGTCTGGTAAAAATAGGAGATCGGGATTGATCTCGCTTGATCGAGTTGATCTGATCGGCAGTGGGAACGGGGTATTACGTTATCATCAGAGAGAAAGCAGTACCCAGGCTTGCCACAACCTCAGAAAGTCCCTTCTCTAATTTTTAACCTAAAGAAATAGATGATCACGTGCTCACCCTTCACCTCCCCCACAAAAAAAAAACCGAATACACAAGATCAGATCATTGCCACCTCTCTCCCCCCCCCCCCAAAAAAAAAAGAAAACAAGAGAAATGATTACGTCTTCTTCCGAAATACATGATGAAAATATGATGAAATGGAAGCTAAAAAAGAGGATGAGATCTAAAGATGCAGGCTACCACTTCGCGAAATATATATAATCTGGGAGTAAGATAAGGGCAAATGTGCAAAAAAATAAGCGGAAGAGAAGTGGAAAAAAACGATATCGATCAACATGATTAAGAATCACGATTAGATGAGATTTGCTGCATTTTGATACTATCCTAGACCATCTATTGCGATGATCACGATAAAAAAATTAATCGCGTTAATCGTAGAAAATTTTCGAACTGTCCAAATTTTTTCTACGATTAACGCGATTGCCACGATTGACCTCAAGATCTGATACAATCTGATACGATCAGATAAGATCATCACAATTGCTTCACGATTAAGACCACGATTTCAACCTTAATAGTGGGAACGCCGCTTTACGAAAGTTTGATAACAATAATAGTAAGGTCTTATTTACCCAGGGAAGCCTCTTCAGTGTTGCCACTGCTCTACCAGAGGGCCCTGCTATCGTTATTACCCTAGCGTTGCCAGGTACCCATTTATACACCTGGGTCGAGAGGGACATAGTGGGTAAAAACATTTTGTCCGAGGACGTAAGCGCTGGGCGGGATTCGAACTCGGGTCGTCCGATCGGGAGTCGGGAGTCTTATCCACTATGCCACAGCGCCCCCCTATTACAAATGCAAATTGTATTTCAACATTGTTTGTTTATTTGGTTTTATTTCTGCCTTTTTCTAAATCACACATAACAAAAGAATACATATATTAAGAAATTAATGTTACACGACGTATGATTCAGCATACTGTCTGACAAATTAATTCAAAGTACATGTACATATCTACATACACACACTGTGAACATGACAGTATTTAATGTATGAGACGCATACCATAATATATCTCACACACAAAAAAAAAATGTTCAGAAGGGAATCGTGATGGAATCAACAGAATTACTTTGTAAATTATGTAAATAATAACTGATTATTCATTCAGAATATTTCATGTCGTTACAATAAACGAATTTCAGATAAAAATAAAAAGGGGAATTTGAATGAATTAATTTCAGAATTAAATTTTTTTATCTATTATAATGATGGAAAAGCAGGAGACTGCGATCATAAGCAGCAGCGTGACATGGATCGAGGCCTCGGGGTAAAATTCGAAACTTAAATTCTCGACTAAACTCGACTAAACTCGATCATGCTTCGACCGGCACTCGATCAAATACCGAGCACTTTTTGACAGTGGTTGCAGCAGGTGCAGACGTACTTTCTTAGCACTCATTTATTGTTCAGGTATTAAGAAAAAATATATGCAGTCCTTGGTCACGTTAAAAAGTTAAATGTCGTCAGTATCTTCAGCCACACCTGGCCCACTGAAGAAAAGAAAAGGGCCACGAAGAGAGAAAAGACAACAAACCCTAGACAGCAGACATGGCAGAACTAGACTCTCCAGACAAATATACCAGAAGAAAGAAAAGAAACACAACTGAAACTGAGAAAAATTCGGTATTCTGGCAATATGACTGTAACGTGAAAGGAAATTTTCTAGATTATCTACTTTACTTATAAACTGAGAAATGTTTCTTGAATTCTTTTGCTAGCTTGTCTGTTTCAAAGTTGAAGTTGGTTACGTTGATATAAAATCTATTTCTTACGCTGACGTGTTAAAACAGTAGGTGCAACATAGATTTCATAAATGCTCAGTGCCTTACTTTACTTTTATTTACGTAGATGTTACACTTTTGCTTCGCTTAATAAGGTTTTTTTTATTGAGAGTTGTATGTACATTGCTTGAAGTCCACCTTGATATCGATTGGCTGAGTTGACAAAAAAATAAACAACCAAGATTTTCATCTTGCTAGTGTAAAATGTTATATTGTTTTATTTTCATAATAATGTACTCTGTTCCACATATCAGCACACTTCATGAATTTAGAAATTAATGATACATATGCTTTCTTTAACACACTCTTGGGCCTCTACTTTATCAATGACTACATACATATTTTTCATTCACTTTTTCATTCTTTAGTAATGAGAACAATAATGACAAAGATAACACGACTCATTAGGGTTGTAGAATAGTCTTTTTTTTTTCCAACTCTATATAATGGTGCATTTATGGGCATATAGACGCATACCATAATATATCTCACACACAAAAAAAAAAAATGTTCAGAAGGGAATCGTGATTGAATCAACAGAATTACTTTGTAAATTATGTAAATAATAACTGATTATTCATTCAGAATATTTCATGTCGTTACAATAAACGAGTTTCAGATAAAAATAAAAAAGGGGAATTTGAATGAATTGATTTCAGAATTAAATTTTTTTATCTATTATAATAATGGAAAAGCAGAAGACCGCGATCATAAGCAGCAGCTTGACATGGATCGAGGCCTCGGGGTAAAATTCGAAACTTAAATTCTCGACTAAACTCGACTAAACTCGACTAAACTCGAGGCTTCGGGGTAAAATTCGAAACTTAAATTCGATTTACATAACTGTATAACGGACGTGTCTACAAAATAGAATCAATAATCAAATCCAAAATATCGTAGTAATTTGTGGGGTCAAAAATAAAAGAAAAATTCAAAATAATTATCGTTTATTTATTTTCAACAGGCATTCTTTACTATAGTACTGTGCTGCGGTGAGTGCTGTGCTGTGCTGTGCTGTGCATGCCATGAAATACAATTTTATTAATTCAACGTTTGGGCATATAATTGGGTTTGTGCCTAATATACTCCTAATATACCAGTATAAACTGTGTATAAATTAACATAAAAACTTCAAATTTTTTATCACTCACATTATTATACAATGTATTTCAATAAAAGATATTTTTGTATCTATAGCTATTATACCTAAGACTATAGCTAAGACATTAGATAGCCAAGCGCCAATGCATACTATACAAGGTTACAGCTTTTACAACCATTTTTCACAAAGAATAATATCATTGGTGGTACAAGACAGCCCAACTGATGCGTTCAATCGATTGGTGCCCTCCCCCCCCCCCCCCATAACGCCCTCTTTTGTTCACTGTGCATTTTCCGAACTTCTAAAATCCGCAATGGCGGAGCTGTGCTTTTCAGCTATGCACAGTAGCAGTGCACATTGGAGCACACCCTTTGGCGCAGAGCGCTAAACGCAGCGATTGTGCACAGTAGGCCTACTCTCTTCTGCTGAATCTGATTCTTGTCTGCACTTGTGTAAGTTGCAGCGTGGAGCTCCGCCTCTGGCTCCATGATTGCAGCTAGCTAATAGCATATGCATCCCATGGAAATACAGCTGTCAGGGAGAGGGAAGGTGTATGAAAACTTTTATTCGGCTTCTGAGCTCCTACATACATTGTAGGTATTCAGATAACAGCCCTACGCAACAACATAAAGAGATTGCAGAGAATCACTCTGGTTCGACTAGTGCCTGTGGCCATGAACTTTACTTACGTCTTTTAGAACTCCTTCAAATTCATTACCAGAAATCAACCTGAAAGAGGTGGTTAACATCTTCAGCGACGTAAATCCAAAAAGGATGATGCTGAACTTGCTATATACAGATAATACAGTAATGTAGGTTAGAACATTAATTCGGTATTATATCAAGGCACGATCAAAAATTTGATAAAACAGAAATGCATGGGACCATCATCATATTCTTTTGCAAATACTTGACGGGGATAATGGTCTCAGAAATAGTTGTCATATAGTAAGCCTAATCAGAGGGATACTCTATAGTCAAAACTTATTCAGTGGAGCAAAAAAAAAAAGTGAAGAAATAAAAAGTGCATCGTGCAAAAGTGTGAAGTGTTTGTGTGGAAATGAGCTAATAATGTGTATGTGATAGTGAATGCGTATTTTATGCTCATGTTTGGCGTGTAAACACGTTCAGTTCGGGGCCCTTTCTTGAATGATGGGAGTGAATATAAACAAGAAGAAAAATTAACACGTTAACGACCTCCTCTAATTATTTGACATAGGCACCGTATTGATTTAACGTGATATCTTTAAGCTTTTTCTTTCTAAATGAGTAAATTGATTTACATTGTTTCAGGTTGTCGGTTAAAAGGTTCCTGACATGAGGACCGTAATTTTTTGAAGATTATTTGTGTGTTTATACCACAGCCGGCGCCATGTTCTTAAAAGTGGGAGCCAGTGTATATTTTTGTGAAAAAAAGGGGGCCTTCAGCGCAGCTTCTGCTGCCACTTCCGGGTTCCCCCCCCCCCCCCCCCCTTCGGATTCCGCCGGCCCTGTTTACTGCTAAGACAATTTGAGGTTTTCCAGATGATAATCAGTACGTACGGCGAGTTGGCAGGAATGCAAATTTTAATTTGGGATTAAAAAGTCATCGAACACTGAAGGAAGTTGGCTGAAAGTGTATTTGTGCTTAAGAAATTCCTGTTTGAACAGTTCGAATGTCATTACCTTTTAATGTTTTAAATTTGAAAAAGCAATGGGAGGGAGATATGTAGTGAAATTGGTATTGTGTTTGTTTTAGTTCAATCACAACTTCTCCATACAATGTTACAGTACATAATGTTAGGGCAGTGTACAGGATGGACAAGGACTTCGGTCGAAACAAGGGCTTCGAAAAACCACGTTTCTCATGTGGTGTAGAATTCCGATGCCTCTAAGAAACTGAAGTATTGTGTAAACTTTGTGCATATTATGATCATTTTAGGACAAACTTGAATTAGAAGTAATGCCTGAGAATTTAGTAGATCTCCTTTCAAAAAGTTGCTGTCTGTCAACACTAGAAATTGATCCATCTAATATTTGAAGATTTCAACAACTTAAATCTGACAAAACTTGTCTTAGAAATATTAAATAGTTTATTATGAACTGGGAAACCGTAAACATTTCTTAACAAAGTGTGTTGATATGAGTTTCGAAAGTTATATGGGAATGAAAAAAAAAGTATCGTCTGCAAAGAGTATAAAACTGCGAAGCAAAGAGGAAATAGTAATGTCATTAATATTAATTAGAAGAAAAGAGTATATCTATAGGGGATCCGACATGGATCCTTGAAGGACATTAGAGGATTCTGAAGAGTTAAATATTACATGTTTTCTGCTGTTCTAGGAATCACTTATCCATAATAAAGCAATACCGCTGACGCAATGTTTCATCATTATTCATCAAAATGTCATAACTGACGGTATTAGTATCAAAGCCTCTGACAAAACAATCAAAAACACAATCAGGTGTTCTTTCTTGGCAAAACATTTCATAAACTTATTCAATAATTGTACAATAGAAAGATCAGTAGAATTTTTTCTTCAAAATTTTGACATATTGAGTGCACGATTCCGTTTGTGATCGAATGGTATTAATCTTTTTCTACGTAATTTCTTTTTCATATCTCATTGTAATAATGCATAAGCCTATTTAACCCTTTATGAGTCAAATGTGCGCAAATTTTACACATAAACCCATGGACACAAAACAAACGTGGCACACAAAGGGTAAAGAAAACGTCATTTACCTTATCTGTGTCTGATTCAAGAAAAACCTTGCTCCAAAGTTTCTGGATTAAGTCACATTTTTATGATCAATATTATCTTCCGTTGTTTGTTTTTTTTTTGCGTACAACTTGTGTGTTGCTTTTTTTTCTATTCTGCTTCGATTATAGAAATGTTGTGAGATTGCAAAGGTTGGCAGATGATTAGATACATTATAAAGTATATCATTGATGACTTTATGTGAACTAATAACATTTGAAAAAAAATACACAAAAGTACTCTAGAAAGTTAAGTTATTCTCGTCTTATTTTTCATATCAGCGTGAAAGCAATTGACGTTTTGGTTGAGATGGGGGATTCAGATTTTAATTTTTGCGAGAAAATTAGAAACCAATTACAAAATAATGTAACAGCATAAATTCTAAGCGGAATTCAAAGTATATTTGATGGCTGAGATATCAAAACCAACAGAATAAAACAAAGTGGTCATTATGAAAGGTGGGTCCCATCACCTTTTATTAGGACATCTTTGTTTTAGAATATCTCAGCCATTTCAAAACAGATTTTTATCATACAAGCGTTGGACTCCTCTTGGAATTGAATGTTATTTTATTCTTTTATGCCTCTTATTTTCTAACAAAAAAAAAAGCTGGAAACCTGAACCCCAGCTCAACCAAAACTATGCTTTCCCTATAAAGCTAACCAATCAAATTTCATCACGTCACAGTGACATGTGTTGTAATCACCCACAAATAACCATATTTTAGCATTCCTCAAGATGATTTCATTATACTCTGGCTACATAATTTGATGGTCTGTAAATAACACCAACTATTTAATTTTCTGGCTTTTTTTTTTATTAATGTCAATGATCGAATCCTCACAGCCTTCAATGTGAACATTATACGCACAGTACTCTTCACCAAAACGGCACATGACTCCCTTTTACAATACGCGCATGCACACACAGTCATGTACACAGTCCATTACATAAACTAGAAAACACCGGCGGAGCCAAGGGGGAGCCCCCCCCCCCCCCGATTTGAACCGGGGATTTGGAAGGCGGGGGGGGGGGGGGAAGAAAAATTGCGTGTACACTGTATGCAAGTGAAGCCGCTCCCTTTTGCCATTTGAAAAATTAGTTATCTTCAGTTGCTTGATTTTTATGTTTAAGACACAAGGTGATCCGAAATCTTTCATGAAGGATGCGTTTGTGTTAAATTCTACCGTTCATGCTTATAATACGCGTAATCTCATTCATCAACCCTTTGTAAGAACTCAAACTGCCCAAAATTCATTTGTACATGTATATGTTTGTATTAGAGAATGGAATAATTTGCCATTGAGAATTAGGTCAGCCTCAACACTATCTAACTTTAAACGTACATGACGCATTTATCTTGAGGGAAATTTGTAAAACAAGAATTGATCAGGGAAGCTGAATTTAAAAGTATAGTAAAATAGAAAGTATCTTTCTGCAATTTCATGTGAACTACATGTATGTGCATGAGCGTTTTTGTGACACGTGTTTGTGCGATTGAATGTGTGTGTGTGTGTGCTTGTGTTGCATCTGTCCTATGTAAATATGTTAGTATTATACTTCTTGTTAATATGTTTAAAACTTTAGTATGTTTTGTTTTATATGTTTATCCGGGACCCCTTTTTTACAAGCTCTGCTTCTTTTGGGGTCCCAAACCATTCATTATTCTTAATGCTGTATCCTTTTGTAAAATGTCAAATGTTTAATGAATTGGTTACATAAAACTTGAACTTGAGCTTGAACTTTTTTGAATATTCCAAAAGATTATTGTTCCAATATTCCACTTAAAGTGCGCACCAGATCGTTGAGTTTCAATTCTGAAATTGCAAAATTTCTCTTGCTTGGGAGGGGGATACCCCATCCTACCACACCCTCCCCCTTTGTGCCGATATCCCTAGCCTCAGCAGCCTACACTTTTCAGATTGACAACAAATTATAAATAATTCTGAGTGCACAAGCCTTTTTCACTTAAATTCAAAAACTCAAAAGTTCCCTCATGTACAAGGGGAATATCTCCTTTTAGTTAAACCTTTTCCTCGCTCAGTTCCCCCATATCAGATTTAGTACATTTTTTTTTACAATTTCCCAAATATTCTATCAAATATGTGTAAACGAGATATCTCAATTTTAATTTAAAAAGGCAAAAGCTCCCTCTAGATGGGAAGGGTGGGAATAGCGCTCTCCCCTGCCCCCTGCTCGCCCCCTCCCCCCATGCATACTAGTAGACTATGGCACCAAACATGGCACAAAATGTATGCACCAGGTCGTTAAACTGCAATCTTAAAAATTCAAAATCTCCCTCGTGTAGGAAGGGGAATAGGGCTTATCCAATCCCACATCCTCCTGCTTTGTCTCCTTCCCACAGACTTGCTACGCTTTTCCGATTGACAAATTTCCAGATACATAGTATTCCATGTTACAGCTCGTTATTCCAAAGGTTCGTTAATCCGAAGGTTCGTTATTCCGAAGATTCGTTATTCCAAAGGTTCGGTAATCCGAAAAATGTGATAAGGTTTGTTATTCCGAAGGTTCATTAATCCGAAAATGAAATAAGGTTCGTTATTCCGAAGGTTCGTTAATCTGAAAATGAAACAAAGCTCGTTATTTCAAAGGTTCGTTACGGACCCTATTTCACTGTCGGATCAAGAAACCTTCGGAATAACGAACCCAATTTCATTTTCGGATAAACGAGCCTTCAGAATAGGGAACCCTATTTCATTTTCGGATTAACGAACCTTCGGAATGCCGAACCTTCGGAATAACGCCACAAATGTTCGGATTAACGAACCTCTAGGCAGGCGCGGTGGAGCACCCCAATTTGCATCTCATTATCGCCCCGTTCTATTTGAATTTCCAACGGGCATCCACGGCTGCCCGAAACTGTGTGCATGAAAAAGTCAAATCTTTACCTTCTCCTTGTGCCGCTATGCGTGCCGCTAGTAAACTCAAACTTCCCACACTATCTAAGTTTTTAAAAACCTTCCTTTTGATGAAAAAATTATGAAATTTGCTTTACTAGAACTTGAGATATTAAAGCGTTTTGAAAATCACCTCTCGCAAAACATGCTCTCTGTTTTTTTTTTCCGACTGGACTATGGCCGGGCTCCAATGTGTCCGAAATTGGCAACATAAGTTCATCAGGCCTCAATCCACATTATGGTGAAAGTTTTCGCCTGGTTCCACCTGTACTTTTTGACAAATCAACTTGTTTTTACAGGGTTTGGAATAGAAAATTGTAGTCAGCGAAATAATTGAAAATGACGTCATTTCTTTTCCCGTAATATTGGGCATGCGTGGTACGTGAGATTCAGGATTTCGTGCTCATTGTTGGTTTGCATGTGACGCAGTCAATTTTGCAGAGTGTCGCAAGGCGGTGACTGCTGAGCTGCTGCCGCGCACGCTGCATGCAGCAATGCGTTGTGTGTGCTGTGACATGCAACGCTACAGTGACGCGATTATATATACATGGGACCGACCTGTTCGCTTTGCGTTCGTGTCATTTCTGACATCACCTTCTGGGGGGTTTTTTTTCCGACACAACCATGGCCGGGAATATTACGGTATGAAATTTAAAATGCAAGCAGATAAATAAATTTTGGTGTACTTTGTTCGAATGGCGCTTTGGTTCCGAAATCACACTTTGTGAATTTTAGGATGATTTTCGAGGCATATTTTTGGTAATTTTGCTCGCCAGGTTTTCGCTAAAATGTCACATCTTATCATTGTCAAATCCTTTAATATGTTATATGTGCACATTTGGACATGTTTTCAAATTCAAACTAACTCAATTTTAATCCGAAAATAGGTTTCCTTAAATTGTTATTAGCTTGAGAAGTTGTTTACTTTTTCTCAACTACGCGAGTACATGTTGTTTACTTTATGCAAATGAGGCTCGCCTGCCGATGGATTTCTGCGAGATAATTGGGGTGCTCCACCGCGCCTGTAGGTATAGGGAATTAATTTGTATGTTTCGGATTAACGAACCTTCGGAGTAACGAACAGCACCCAGAACAAGTGTTCGCCATTCGTTGAATTTCAGTTCTAAAAATGAAGAAGCTCCCTGGCTACGGGAGGGGCATATCGGCACCCTTTAATTGATTGGTCTCCTCTATAGACTTAGTACACTTTGGGAAATGACAATTTCCGAATTTTCTACAAAAAGTATGCTTCAGAAGTGCTTCCGTCGAGCAAGAAGGGGTATCCCCCACCACACCCTCCCCCTCTACCTCATAAGACCTTGTACGCACTACTACACAGTGATGATGCACACGCGGAATAAGAGCTGAGATTCCGTGATTTAGCTATTAACACCTCTCTGGAAAAAAAAAAAAAAAAAACTATACTTCCCCTTTTTTTGGAGGGGGAGCGTTGGAAAAAAGAAACACATTCTAAGTATTTCACCAAGGTTTACACCTGATCGCTGAATGTCAGTTCTGAAAATGCAAAATCACCCTCGTGTGGGAGGAGAAATACCCCTCTCCTACACCCTCGTTTCCATGTTGTTGTTTTTTCTGTTTGATTGCTTAACAGACAGTATTCATGATATTCATTGTAAGAGTAAATACAAGAAACTTATTTTTTTTTTTACAGGCAAACTGTTCAAACAATAATACATCAAGATACTGCTACCTTATTCAAACCAGTGGGACTGTTATGTCTATAAAACACGCAAAAACATGCATCAGATTGCACCATTTACAACATCAAATTGCAAAAAGTTCTTATTGCTGGAGGGGGGACAACTTAATCGTGAAGCAATCGTGAAGATCTTATCAGATCGTATCAGATCGTACAAGATCATATCCCCGTAACCGAATTGGGGCAACTTTTATGTCATTGTGAAGTTTCACTAATTTCTGCAGAACAGTTCTCGTACAGTTGATATTTACATGCAAATGAGTTGAGGATGTCATCACCTCTCAATTTTTCATTGCTAGTGTACAAACGTACTGACAAACATTCAATATTTGTGTTATCAAAGAGTAAAACATAATGCTATTCCTGGTTCAATAACTTTAATAATGATCAGATAATATCCTAAGGATTTGAGACCCAGGAGAAATTGCACTTTAATGATAAACTGGAAATGTAAAAATCTATGTACAACCTATGTGCAAGTTGTGGGGGGGGGGGGGAATGGAATCCTAATTCCACTAGTTACATACTCGTAGTGACTGTTCACGAACTGTTTCCAGAAAAAAAAAATAGCGAAATTGCAAAATGTCCCAACTTCTTTATTTGCATCCAATTTTGATCAAATTTCCATGGCTTTTGCTACAAGCTACAAGCTATATATAGCCTTTTTAGCAGTCCCCTCCATTTCCGACATCTTTTCTTTGTTACGATTCAGTTACAATTTCCCCATGTATTTCTGTACCTAAACGTATGCTTTGTTTTATTGGAAAAAATTATAGATCTGCATTTAAATATCATTCGAATATGCAAAAGTCACATTGTACTCTTTTTTGTTTATATGCAAATGTCATATTGTACTCTTTTGTCGGAAATGAAATAAAATGAAAATGAAATGAAAAATTATTTCTTCTTTTCATATTAACTTTCAGCTGCACTGTTATTGTCCTTTAAAAGCCACAACCAAGTAAGATGTCTGTTCCATCAAAATCCCCATCGCTTGATCAAAATCATTACATGTTCATAACAAAAGACAATGTTTTCATAGATAACGACCTGTCACTGTGAAACATGGAGTATGAATTATATAGGCCTACTTAAGCTCATTTATCAGATCTCCAGAAAATGAATAGACATGATTAATTAGCTATAGGCCCTAAGTAACCTTCAAATGTGTGTTTTATCTGACCGTTTACAATTCAAGACAAGCATTAACAGGAGCACTGATTACTGTCCACTTTTAGGAGAAGATCAACAAGGAAAGGAGCAAAGAAGCAAATCACGTTGATGCTTGATGCGACGAAGGAACAAAATCAAATACCCGTAAAGGGGAGCTTAATGTATTCAAACATCATGCATACTGCGCACTCATACGTTTAATTGCTCGCAACAAAACTTGAATACATAATGATACTGGTCCATTGAGTGGCAAATACCAGCTGTATAATACATAAGGGACGAGGGGCCCCGGTGAAGATCAAAGAATTCAGGACGAGAAGCCAATGGGCCGTATGCATATTTAAAACTAGCAATTGCTTGTGCTAGTCTGCTTGAATCCGTATGCATAAAAGCAAGCAATTGCTGCGCGAGCAAAAGCTTTGCTATATAGCAAGCACAAGCAATTGTTATAGTGGAGACCAAGCATTTTGCTTAAAAAAAACCTATCTCATGCATAAAACGGATCTTTTTCATGTTCTTGCTAGCAATTATTGCTCATAATTATCCAAGCTCTATAAACGAGCTTGAGCTTTTGCTTCCTTGGGACGTTCACTTTTATTGAGCACCATTTTAAAATATTTATTTTTTAAAAAGCCAACGTTGTGCAGGAGTGGAATATATCTACAGGAAATTTCTGATAACATGTAGAAGAAACCTTTTCGTTTCAAAAAGCGGAATGTCCAGTAGATAGCACGCAAAAAAACAAACACACAAAAAAAAATGTGATGAGAAACGGGTAGGATGTCTGACCTCAATGGAGAGCAAGGAGACCTCTCTCAACGTGTGACCTGGCAGATCCGGGCTACTATGAGCAGTGATGAGAATCAGCTAGTAGGTGTGTGTTTGTATAGATGTGTGTGCGTCTGTGTGTGCATTTATGAGTGTCATTTCATAGTATAGCTCTTCTGCTATGTCAGGAAATGTTTCCGCACACACACGCCCTTTCAAATACATGCTATCACACCTGCCTTTGTTCTTGTCTTTAAAACGCAAGCAATATTGCTTGGGCAGGGCACGGCAAGCAAAAGTATTCACGTACAAGCAAAAGGTTATGCTATGGATTTAAGCAATTGCTTTCTAAGAGCTTGATATTTCATTTGACAAGCTTGTGCTTGTGCTTGAAGCAATTGCTTGCAAGCAATTGCTACCTTTTAATGCATACGGCCCAATGGCATGTGCGAGAGCACCTCTAATGGAAATGAAAATTACATGCACAGCATCATCCAACCCAATGCGTGACTGTAAACCACCAATTCGGATTTTAAACACTCTACAGCTTATGTCGGCCATATATCTGGGGAGCTTCCAACATAAGAAGAAAAGATGATTAGATGGGTAATTGAATGAGTCAGGTACATAGCTATGTCAGTGCATAAATCAGTTACTATTGTTAGGCATGTATACTGATGCCCCCAATTGTGGCTGAAATATAGACATTAACATAAAAACAGTATACCCAAACCGCATCGGCCTATATCCAGCCAAATAAACTGGCGCCTCATGACTTAAAGCATGTTATCGAAAAAGTCAAGGCATTTCTTCGTAAACTGATGGAACGGACTCAGTTAGGTTTCTATGAAGTAGGAATATAGAAGCGCGTTGATTATTTTCTATCCCTCTCTTCAAAAGGAATGACTCATTTCCAATCGTGAAGAAATCTAGAATCGGAAACGGTCCAATATGAAACCCATCTCTACTTGACTTTTCATGTTCTCTGATGATAAATACGCAGATACTTGGTCGGACAAACATGTTAACAGGCATGTAACTACGTATAGAAATTCCTCAAACAGGACAACTCGTTACACTGTAACATGCATGGAGTGTGAGCAATTATTCAGGCTGTTATCACAGTTGTCGGGGGAAAAAGGACAACTGTTAATTACCTATAAGCAACCTTCATAACTATTCAGGGTTTTTGTTTGTTTGTTTGTTTGTATTTACTATTACCCAAAACAAATATGAGAATGATTACTGGTCATTCATAGAGGAGAATAACAACAAAGAATGGAACAAAGAGGAAAGCCATGTACATGCTTGGTAAGATGAAAAAGGAGCAAATATCGAATATATCAGCGTTTCATGTAATATCCAAACTTCATGCTTATCCTATTAATCACAGGTTGTCCTTGACATTAAAACATGACTGCATTATGAAACTGGTTCACTGAGCAGACAACACTTCTTGCATAATCACATCAGGGTCATGCATAATGTTGAAGGGATGGGCTGATATGAAGACAAAAGAATTGAAGCAAGAGAAGCCAAGGGCGTGTGTGAAGATTATACACTCCCAATCCGAACAAAAGACTATATAATATCCAGCAAAATAAAATATACGCTACATGACTTAGAGCATGTTCTAGCAAACACCAAGATAATTAATCTCCCCCCACCGCCCCCGCGCCCTCTCTCTCTCTCTCTCTCCTGTGTCGGAAAAAATGTGATATTGATTTTAACTTAGAAAGTGAACATAAACCTATTGCTCATTGTAGACTCAGTGAGTTCTACATGATTTTGTCTTATTTGAGTACAGGCAAAAATTATCTTTACAAATTCGTTCAAAATATACTCAGGATCATTCATAATCAGTAATGTGAAGTCATATCATTATAAGAAGAAATGGTAAAGGTTTGCAGAATCTATTGGAAAAGTGAGCTTACATATAGATTTCATGTTCATTTTATGAAATCAACTACATGCGTTCAGGAGTGAGCGGAGACATTGTCACAAAGACATGTTTCAGTTAGGAGATGCGTGGGATAAGATAGATGGGTAAAGAGTTAGCATTGTGAATGCTTAGAGGATTATGGGAGAGCTGAATGTAGTGCACGAAAGATGTTTGTTTCTCGCGAGGATAGCTGGTAGGTACGAAGAAGAACAAATACCGGAACGGTAGAATTTGACAAATTATTAAAACTTCATGGATTCCTTGTATCCATACGCTGCTTACAACCAAACATAACATTATGAAACTGGTCCACTGCCTGACAAACACTTGTTGCATCCATAATCATAATTATGAGGGTCATGGATAATTGTAAAGGACAGGCTGATGTGAAGGCAAAAGAATCCAAGCACAAGCAGAGGTCAGTCATGTCAATGGTTTGTGCAATGAGTCCCCTATCCATGGATACACATAATTATGAAATCGAGAAATTACATATCGTCGGTTGAGAATGATAAAGGCGTTAAGTTGCCACAAAACCCATAGTGTTCGAGACAACTTAAAGCCCTTCTCATTCTCAACAGACGATATAATGAATATGTTGATTTTTTTTTGTGACCTACAGTATTTACTATATTGTCTGTACAGCTTTGTTTTGGAAAACAGCTTGTCGAGTTAGCAAGTTTTATTTATTGAAATCATTCAGAAAAAAAAAAATGCATATTACGTTGTTCTGTATGTATACAGCTTTAATATTATATGTTATATATACGTACATCAACTATACTTTTCTATTTTGTTTTGGACTATCCCTCTGTACTGTACTGTATGGTTGTTATGTTAATCAGACTTGAGCCCATCAGCTGTTTGCGCCCTCAATTTCTACCAAAGTGTTCTTAATTCTTCCTTCTCTAAAGACATTGGGGGCGCGGTAAGGGTTGGTATTTTTGTTCTCACTGCACTACAACTGGTTGTTGGATTGTTGTTGTTGTTTTTTTTTTTTTTTGATTTGCTGGTGCACGTGTTCTCTTCGCAATACTTTCCCGTCTCTTCTCAGGACACAAAAGGTATAATTTTCTAATATTGTCTAAACCGTACAATTGTCTTTATACATTGACTCATATTGTAATTATTGCCAGAATGCCAACAGCTCATCCGCTTGCAGCACGTGGCTCATCAGACCACCAATCCTGCATTAGAGAGGAATTTACTATATATCCCTGAATATTTGTATTTTCTTTTGTATTTCCTTTTTTCTCTATATTTCGGTCATTTTGTTGTACCCGTGCTCCTTACGTAGTATCATAAACTTTACGCTCGGTTTTAAGTGGGACCTACGCTCGACAAGCTTGCTTCTAATTAAGTTCCATCATATTTTTTTAGCATTTATTCTCAGATTCCAACTTTCATAGATCGACGACCGTTATGTTCTATATGTTTGCAATACTTTATTGTGTCTCCCAGCTGGATATTATGTATTATTTCAAAGGGTAATATTATGTCTCTTAGCTGGATATCATGTTTTATTTGATTCTGTTATATTAGATATATTTTTCATTGAGAAATATGAAAATGAATTGAAATTGAAATTGAAATTGAAAAAAAAAATAAAAATGTAGTTTTGAATGTGATGATAAGTCATTGAATTAGAATAACTATTGAACTCATCGTGAAGACATTGTATGTCGCTTTGCGGAAATTTGTTCATTGAGGAATCACAAAACACTCTTCAAAACAAAACAAGAATTCCCTCAATGTGAGTCTGCTGACACGGTTCGCTTTGTAGACCGATCCAGCATGCCACAGTGGACAGAAATCATGCCAGGAAGCTATATTTTGTGGATGGTCCGCTGGAAAGTCGGGAGAGAAAGAGAGAGAGAGAGGGGAGGGGAGAGAAAGGGCCAATAGTAAAGAGTGGGAAAATTGAAATAATGATAAACACAAAGACCAACATTAGAAAAGATGGAAAGAGAAATTTTGAATGGATTTACCAGAACAAATAATAACAAAAAAATACTAAACAAAAAATAAAGGAATCAGGAAGGGGGTAAGGTAAAATCATAGGGTGATAACATCAAAGAATAATATAGGAGAAGAAACCATACTCTATAGACTATAGCATGGACCATTTATCTCCCACACATTATCAAAGGGTCTGCTTACTTGACTTACACCCCCCCCCCCCCCACCTGTAAAATCCTTGCTACCGGCCTGAGTAGTGAAGGAAATGTATCGAAAAGTGCTGAAATCAAAATTGACATTAAAGTTATAAAATATGAGTATAAGTGGTACTGGTTTAAGAAAACCATGAATGAAGTAATAGCTGTAGGCATGAGGCGAGCATGAATAACATATTCTGTAATAAACATAATCATTGAAGGGCAATGTATGGGCACAGGAAAATGAGATTTATTTTTACCAAAAAAAAAAAGTTTGTCTATCTCTGACTCCCTCCATCATAGAAGCTTGGCAATTTATGCGCTTGGCAAATCAACAAAGAACAAGATGTAGTATCTCGGAAAGGACCTGCAGGAAACGTCAACCACACGTAATAACGAAATCATTTAGGTGCAATACAAAACAAAAACAACTAGAAATGTCGCTATAGCGACTGGTATGCCTTCGCCAGAATGCATGGTTCTCACAACAGGTCTATAGTACATCTTGACAATGTGTGACAGCAGTTTCACAATGATTGGCAAAATATTGAAATGACATGTTTGTCACAAATGTGATGATTTCTTTTTTACTTTCCTTGAACTAGGTTTAATTGGATTAACGGCTATTTATTGTCGAAGAGAGCAGGTATTTGGGGATTTGAGGATTTTTACTTGACTTTTAACCCTTTTATAAGCATTGAGTAATTTCCAAGGTATGGGGTAAAAGTGTAATTTCAGTATAAAATGGTTAAAGTTTCAGATTTTACCCTGGCCTTTGACCCTTGAGCTTTGACCCTATGACCCTGAAATTCCCAAGAGAATCACTATCAGGCAGTGCACGCATAAATACTAATGTTCATGATGATACTTTGGCCACTTCCGAGAAGTGGAGGAAGAACAAAAATTTAGACTTTTAGCTTGACCTTTGACCTTTTGAATTAAAAAAAAAACTTTTGCAGCAAATCTCTGTTGGATAATACATGTATACACACAGTTTCAAGAAAAATCCTGCAGGCATTGCATTGAAATGAGCGAAACAGTGAAATTTGAGGAGTTGACCTTGACCTTTGACCCTTGACCTTTGACCCTAGGACCCCGAAATTCCAAAAATAATCACTGCCAGTCAGTACATGCATATGTACTAAGTTCTATGAAGATACCTTGAACCATTTCCGAGATATATGAGGAAAAAGTGAAATTTTAACATGTTCACTAGACCTTTGACCTTTGACCTTGAGCATGTGCACTCATACATATACGGACGAACGCACAGAAGGACGGACAAAAGGACCGACGGACAGCCCGAAAACATGATGCCTCCGGCGTCAAAACAAAACAAAACCGAAAAATATAAAAGAAAAAAGCTATTTCGTAAATCACATCCCTTCGACAGGAGAATATGCGAACAGATTTGACAGAAAACCGTATAAACAACCCCTCTCTTATCCCCTACCCCTATCGACCATCGTGCTCCCCCTCCCTTCGTCCCTCTTTCTCTTTACTTTATGCAGAAATAATTGATGTTCTTGTAGACCTATGGTCTTGATGGAGATGCTGTCTTCTATCTCTCGTTTACTCATCTTCACGTTGTCTCTATTCCCTCTTTCTTCTCACTCCCGCCATGCGCTCTCCCTCCATCTGTTTAACCACCACTCTCTCTTTATTTTTGAGCCCTCATTACAAATTCCCATACACGATGAAATTCCATACTCCCTCAGGGTCGCAGCCTGGCGGAGTGTGTGGAAGCCAAGCTGCATCGATGCGATCGTCTTTTCTCTTAGACGAAGTGCTATCATACACCGTACCTGCGTGTAAGCAAGGAGCTTCAAACACATTGGTATAATAAGCAAGCCCTGCCCAGGGGATTTAGGAGCTGCTAAATAAAACAAGAATAAGCTCACAATGCACGCGTCTTTATGATGGATGGGGTGTCGTTGCTGGTCTGGCCTGGCTGCGGTAAATTAAACTGCTTGGGATATCAATGATGAATGAGAGAACACTCTGCATTACTCGGTGAGCATCTATATCGAAAAATAGGGATTAGGAAAGAAAAGAACCGTCCCTATCTGCTTTTTACACATGATAAAGATTTGTTGAAGATCTTAAACACATGGAGGCATGTTAATATGGGAACAGCCAATCATTTTCATATGTCCTCGCTAAACACGCTATATAATGATGGTCTGTTTGATTAAATTCGACTAAAACGTTTTACTTTCCTCTATGCCGACTCTTGCAGGTCATAATGTGCTTATAGCCTTTGGAAGTTTGTTCATTTTTTCTTTTTTTCGATGTGCCTTAACACAATCCCATCACAAACAAAAACCATTGTTTCAAAAATTGATGGGTCCATCATTTCCCAAGTTTGACAGGTCTGTCAACTGCAGTACTGCTGTCAATGATTTCATTTAAATGCAAGACTCATCAACTCACGATTTATTAAAGCGCTCTGTTCTTACTCCCATCTCATCCCCTAAATACCTATGCATGCATAAGGAGAGCCTCCATACGGTTTTGAATTAATTAGGTGATCCGAGTATCCTCTCGGATCACCTTCTCTTTCTGTACGTATTCTTTCTTCTTCTTTTTCTTATTTCTCCCCAAAAGTTGTGCATCGATTAGCTCAGAAAGTCCTCTATCAATTTCAAACTTATACCATATATGTATCGTCTCCCAAAGACGGCAATCGAACTAAAATCAAAGTGATCAGTCGACCGTGACGTCACTATGACGTCATTATATGAAAACACATTTTCAATCATATCTCATTAATGGAATGGAATTTTTCAATGAAATTTACGTCACATATATTTCAAGTCAAGCGCATTCTACTCATATTCTCAAAATTCATCTATACCTTAAAACGTGCGCGTACGCGCGCGTTGAAATATTTGTATGCTCAAATCGAGCTCAATTTTTTTTTGCACACGTTTCAGACCATTTAGCGCATTTTTTGAAAAATTGAAAAAATCTTACGGACGCGTACGCGCGCGCGCATATACGCACGCACAGCTCATATGCAATAGAAATTTCCCGTTTTTTCACTTTGATCGGATGTCTGAAATATCAAGGAATATTTCTACCAAGTTTCAAGTCAATCTGACTCAATATGACGTCATACGGGCCCGTCAAAGTTGAAATTCCGCGCGCGCGTCAATGGCAATATACAGTGCAACAATGCCAAAAAACCGCCAATTTTAAATCCGATTTTGCTCGTCAGGATGGACGGTGACCCCCCATTTTCTTTACATATTCTGAAAGCTGATGAGTTGTACATGTCATTTTATGGGTTGGCAATGCTGGGAAAATGATTAAAAGATATCAAATTTCTTAATAAAATAAAAAGAGTAAATTTTCAAAATGACGTCATCAAATTACAAGTTCACTCGAGCGTATCTCACCTATCCTTTGCCCATTTTCACCCAGATTTCAGTATGTTGTAGCTTACTAAATACTCTTTCATTAATATAATAACAACATTTTGATTAGATGACGGCATCACCTCGTAATATTGGATTGAAAGTAATCTTGTCAAATTTGACCAGTTTACGTGTTATCTCTATGGGAGTGCAGTTTTTCTGGAAATGAAAATTGACATGACTATCTTTTTCGAGCACTAGCTCACTTATGCTTCGGTGAATTTCTCCCAGATTTTAATATGTTGTATCTGAGACTTTGGGCTATCGTAACTGTGCCCTTCATTTTTTCATACGGTATCGGGATCACGTCCAAAAACTTGGTTGAAATCAAAGCCTATCTTCGATATACTTTCACATTTCTTTCTTTTTCCAACTTTCTTTGCAATAACTCAAGAAAAACATACTGTATCACCACCATATTTTGCACATGTTTAGTTCATGTCACGTACATTATTTCATAAAATAACAACTACTTCATCAGTCGCCATCTTGGGTATGTAAATTAGGGTCAAAGGTCATAAATGTTTCATCCTGTATCTTGGTGAATACATGTTCTATCTTCCCCATATTTTGCACACGTGAAGACCGTGTTACAAAGATCATTTCACAAAATAACCACTTTTTGTTCAGATGCCATATTGTCTGTGCAGATCGGGGCCAAAGGTCATATGTACTTCTTTCTTTATCTTCGTTATGACGTGTTAACTCTATGGGAGGGAATTTTCCTAGATGTGAAAATTGACATGATTGTCTTTATTGAGCACTAGCTCACTTACCCTTCGGTGAATTTCTCCAAGATTTTAATATGTTGTAGCTGAGACTTTGCGCTATCGTACGTGTTCCCTTTGTTTTTCATATGGTGTCGGGATCACGTCCGAAAACGTGGTTGAAATTAAAGGTTATCTTCGATGTATTTTCATATTTCTTTCTTTTTCCAATTTTCTTTGCAATAACTCAAGATAAATAGCCCCTATCAACCCCATATTTTGCACATGTTTAGTTAATGTTACGTACATTATTTCATAAAATAACAACTACTTGATCAGACACCATCTTGGGTATGTAAATTAGGGTCAAAGGTCATAAATGTTTCATCCTGTATGTTGGTGAATACATGTCTTATCTTTCCCATATTTTGCACACGCAAAGACCATGTTACAAGAATCATTTCACAAAATAATCACTTTTTGCTCAGATGCCATCTTGGGGGTGCAAAGTGGGGTCAAAGGTCAAACATACTTCATTCTGCATCTTTGATAGTGTATACGGAATTCGGTACCCAAGATGGCAGGTCTGACTCCCTTTTCAAAATGAGAATACAAACATCACACGACCAATGTCCCTAATCTCAGGTGAAAACTCGAATCATTGATTAAAAAAAAAATCGGATCACCTAATTTGTCAGTCTTGACAAATTTCGAGTCTAGTTTTAATCTGTGTTGATGGTAGTCTTGACAAACACAAAAAATACGGTAAAAATGTGCGATGTTTACAGGACAGAGATAGGGAGGAGAGATGAATTGTTTAATGATGCGTGCAGTGAACGAATATAATCATCTTGCCAATTATTTGTAGTGTGCCTTTGAGAAAACGTATTTGTACTTAACAGTAAATGGTTGTGTTGTACAAACATAATGTATAATATAAAAAAGCCCAACAACGAGAAAACATTAAAGGGAACCCAAACCCAAAGAGCAATGTGGGTTGATTGAAAGCAACACTATTAGTAGAACACATCAGTGAAAGCTTGAGGAAAATCGGAGAATCGATGCAAAAGTTATGAATTTTTAAAGTTTTGGTGTTGGAACCGCTGGATGAGGAGACTACTAGAGGTTATGACGTATGAGAAAACAACGATATAAAGAAAATTCCCCAAAAATTCCTTTTCCATGAAAATACACACTCCATCAACTTGATACTGACATATGCAAAAGGTAGCAATTACTCCCCCTGCTTTCTGAAAGCAATTAGTCAAGTGCTCTTTCGTTACGCTAAAAAAAAAAAAATGTCATTGGAATGATTCGGCGATGTCACCGAATTCGAGGTTGTTAATGTACCAACGTTTGCCGATAAGCCACTGTTATCCAACTAAGTTAGACAGTGTGACACAACCTGGAGGTATGTTATATTTGCAGACTAAGGTTGCATATCATAGTAGCAATACCATGGCAGAATTGTACGAAGAAAAACAAATCACCTTTTTAATGCAAAATTGCTTTACCAGATCATCTATGCATATGTACACGAATCATGTCCTTCACAAATGCCGACTCATTTTGAAACAAAGAGCAATTCATGGAGGAACGACGTGAATATTTGATTGTAAAATATATAAGACGAAAGAGAACACAACCATGGCACCCTTGTCACATGGGTCAATGTTCAAGCTGGTCATGAAAAAATGCAGCTTTGTCCACACCATGAACTGATATCAGTTCCCGTGGAAATACCTAAGCTAAGTGGTTGTTCCCATCGGTTTTGATTATCACAATCTACATGTTTAACAATAATCCTTAAGCAATAATTAAGTCTCGGAGGAGAGAGAGAGAGAGGAGAGAGAGATAAGGGGGAGAGAACAGATCTGTTGCCGTGGTTCAAAAATAAAAGCTACGAAAAAAATGCAGGTTTACGCTATGAAGCAGGCTTTCTGTAAATACAAGGTCTCCATAATCAGAACTTCAGTAATAATGTACACTGCACTTGGCAATCATCTCTCACCTCAAAATAATAATTAAAAAGTGTCCTTATGTGCATTGTGTTTGGACATCTGCTCTGTCAAATTTCAGGTCCCTACTTTTATACTCTCTGGAATTCCTGGAAGAATAACGATTCCTTTGCTGACAAAACCATTTTTGTTTTAATGCTGAGTATAGGAATGTAAAAATTATAAAAATTAAATCAAGTGAGCCAAATGCCCATCATCGAGATTACCACTCAAGCATATACCCTCTTCGTGCAATATTTCACCTAGCCTGATAGCCTTAGGAACTATCGGGGCTCGAAGTTATCAAGGCTTTCGTAGTTCTGACAGATGAGGCCTGATATTAATTAGCATGTTTAAATAGTTTTGTGACTAAGACAAACACAGACCCAAGAACGCATATACACACAGCCGCTATTGAGACACATACAGTCCTGAAACGCATACACACAATAAAAACATTAAAAAAGGATTTGATTAACAAAACTCAATAAACAACGAAAACAACTGTTTAGGTAATAGGTACTATAAAAAGGTATTATAAGTATATTTTCTAGATTTTTTTTTTTCTGCGAAGAGTGCTTTGTGGATTTGGCCCTCCTCAAGAGAGACAAAAGACCAATTAAAGGTATTTTCAGTAAATTTTCTATCAAGTATTTTTTTTTCTGCAGAGTGCTTTTGAGGATTATCAACTGGTCAAGACAGTTCTAATGCGTACTTAACAGCATCTTCTTTGGCCACCGCAATTACACGACTTTTAAATTCTAACGACGCTAAAGAATGGGTAGGAGGCCTACATGTATAGGGCCTTACTGTTATCACAACAGCAAGTCATATTGCAAATTGGTCGTCAACCAAATTCAGTTGCATCTGCATCACGATTCGGCAGGGATTCGGGTAGAACCCTAATGAAATCAACCTTGTGGTGCAACCAAGCAGGTTACAGGTATTCTATTAGTATGAAAGCACTCGCCGTGGCCCGGGCAACCTTTCAGGCTGATTTTGGGCCTTGTTTCCTTTCTGCATTTGAATATACTTACATTGACCGAGTTTGCTGGAGGACCCCGAAACGATTAGCCATAGAACACAGATTGTCATATATTCCACTAAGAGAAGCATCCTTGAGAGTATGCTCGACGTCTCCATCTTACGCGTCGCTCACTTTCACGTTTTTGACAAACACGACAGCACTAGGAAGTACGAACCGACATGTATTTTCCAAATTGTGGAAAAGAATACATACACAAAGACAGCGCACAAAGAGCGTATACACACTCTCACACAAATTTAGTGCTCTTCCTCGGCTGTTACGAATCGTCAGCGTGCAAGTGTCAATGTGCACAACTGACTGAAAATATTCTACATGATATAGGGCTCTGCGTGCGTGCGAGTGCTCGACGTCCACTGTGCGTGTTTGCTTATACACCTGTAATAGTATGCAATGTGCAAGCGTTCTCATGGCCTTCCATGCATCGACCCCGTATCTCACGTCGGTTTGCTACGGGCATCTTTTCTCGTATCTCTTCAAGATTACTATAAGTATCAAGCATTCAGATTGCACAATTTATAGGCAGCCATTGATGAAATGATGATGCGCTTTCAGATGAGTGGAACTCGCATTTTCAGTCTCACTTGCAACGTCTGGGCCATATTTAATAACCATGTCTATGTCAAGAATTAAAAAAAAAATAGTGGTATCGAATACCAATTATATCCTGATGATAGGGTACTAGTATCCGCATAGAAAATCGTTGATGAATGCGCTATATGTACTCTTTCCATTTCGTCAAACTTAAAGGGGATGGCTAGTAACTGATCAGTGGGAATCAGTGGGAATGCTGGGGGATGATTGTTCCAGTCCTTTGGGGGATGATTGTTCCAATCCTTGTGGGATTCATTTAAGAGTACATTATATATCTATTGTTGTGTGAAAATTATTTGCTTCAGAATGGTCTCATATTCAAGTAATGTGCAGTTTCATCGCCCCGTCACTGTACAGGCATGCTAACCTGGAAACATTAAACTGCACATTACTTGAATATGAGATCATTCTGAAGCAAATAATTTTCACACAACAATAGATATATAATGTACTCTTAATTGAATCCCACAAGGATTGGAACAATCATCCCCAGCATTCCCACTGATTCCCACTGATCAGTTACTAACCATCCCCTTTAAAGCAAAAATGTCCTGGAATCACATTGACAGATTACTTTTTCTGTGTCGTTGAACTGCAGTAATCAAGCACATACACACTCACACCAATTGAAGTCCATACACCAAGTGTTATGCTGATAAGAAAAGTGCAAGATGTATAATCCCACTTCCAATAAGTTATTCAGAAAATGGAAATGATGTAAGACAATATTAACTGAACTCTTTCCTTTGGTCTTATAAAAAATGTGACCAAGCTACGATATATTCTGCTCAATCAACACAACCTGCAGATCTATAGGCTTATCACTTGATGTTTCAGTCTCGAGAAGGATGTTTATCCATGCCTTCTGCCTTGTTTATCTTTGTATGTGTGTCTATGTGTGTGTTGCGGGGGGGGGGGGTCGGTTGATTATCCCTTCATAATAATCCTCAATTTTTCGTGGAATGTAACTCTATCACCTTCTTATCTTAAACATGGAATTTTGGTGTGTGGGGAAATGAAACTGCAACTCATTAATTTTCTTTTTTTTTTGTATTGAAAAACGTACAATGTAAGAATTATCAATGATGTCGAATATTTCTGTCATACAAACTACCTTTACAACTAAAACATTAACCTAAAAATCTCGGGTTTATTCTACTACAATCTCGGAAATTATACGTGTAAATACAAAATTATCAGTAAAAGAAGTACCACCTGTTTATCTTCTTGTTCTTGTTCAGAAGAAACCATTTCATTCATTGTCATCCCACTCTTCTGAGTGACACATATCATAATGCCTTCCACGTATTCGTAACATCTTTGCAAAGAAAACAATCATGTTTACTGGAACAAGGGTCCTGTTGCATAAAGAACCGAGAAAAACTCGGTTAGAGGTGGGTGCCTACCCGAGTTTCATGGTTAGTCAATTTCTCTAGTTAAAAATTACTAAACTGTCAAATATGCCTTTTGTTAAGACCAAAATCACACTGCAAATGCATATGATCGCACAAATAAACTAATGTTCAGGTGGTTTATTAACAATGACACCCACGAGTCATACCACCCACTAGAAATACAGCCAACTATAGTTATACAGCCCACAAGTTCCACATCAAGTAAAATAGGCCCACGAGTTATACAGCCCATGAGTTCGACACTAGGCAAATAAAACCCATTATGAGTTCGACAATATACGCAAAAAGAAAAAAAAAGGCTTACGAGACCAACACTACGCTAAAAAAAGGGCTCACGAGACTGACATTACTCAAACAACGCCCATGAGACCGGCACTACGCAAAACGGGCTCACGAGACCGACACTAGGCATAGAAGGCCCACGAGACCGACAGGATGAACAGCGCCATGTATAACGAGTGCGTGATCAGGTGTTCTGGGACAAAATTGAGTGTATTCTTGTCAATTCTTTATTTTTTTTTTGAAATGCATGAATGTTTGTTGAAATAAATGCCTGTATGGGCGAAAGAGAGAGAGAGAAAAAAAAGAGTGCTTTATAGGATGACCCCATAGTGGCATAAGGAAGAAATGAGTGATGCTAAAGTTCAAGTTCAAGTTCAAATTTGTTTTCATATCCATCCATCAATACAATGTATAAGCAGACATATTTGTAATAATTGCAAAAACGTAAATTGAATTGAATTGAATTGAATAACTGAAACTGCACTGGTCTTACACTCGAGACATAGTGAACAGTGCCAGCACGTTTATCTTCATATTTCACTTGACATCTATAGTAAAACAAAAAGAATACAAACAAGCAAGATACAAAATATGACATAAAGCGGGTCAGGAATAGAAAGTGTGTCAGTATACACTGGTTGATTATGTACATTAGACAATTCTCTATAACATGTGAAATATGATGGAACCGCAAAAGCAAAGCTTGTAAACGCAGGTTCCAGGAGATGTAAATACCAATGTAAATTTGTTATGCAATGGAGATAGGACACGAAGTACTAATGACAAAACTATATGAAAGCTAAAATAGCAAGGTACAAAGGGCAGAAGAAGTAAAAGAAAAGGAAAAGGAAAAGACAAGAATCCAAAGAATAAGAAGTGAGTGAAAAATAGCATATAGATACACAAATATACGAGCACATGTCTAGAATCAAGTTTATAACGAGTTCAAAATGCAAATACTATAGTGGTTATATTGTGGGAGCATAAACGCTGGAAACAGAGGTAAAGCAATCACAGACTGCAGGTTGATCCGCCATGCATTGAAAGAAGATAATGCAAATGACAGGTTAAAAAATTCAAATCAGGTAAGTTATACTCATTAAATAACATTGATTTGAATTTTTGTTTAAATATGAACAGATTAGAACATTTTATTAAATCTGCGGGAAGATCATTCCAGAATTTGGGTCCTGTAAAAACAATTGTTTTTGAGCAAAGGGTGTGCGAGTACGTGGAAGATGAAATGAATCCCTTTGTCATGTGGGGTAAGCATGAACTGCATAGTTTTTCTGAAAAATATGCATAAATATGTCAGGCAAGTCGTTGGATGATAACTATACGGAAATGAATTGGAAATTCAATTCAGTTCAATTCATTTATTTTCATACTTCTCGTACATGATTGTCACATCAGAAATAATAATACAGGTTCTTTTACCTTATAAACAATGACGAACAATATACATGGTAATATCACATCAATTGAAATGATAACTGGTCGAAATCGAATGGGGTTGAACAAGAAGAAGTATGATGGGACCTACATGAAAGCAAGCTTGTTTGGCTGTAGGCCCCGAGTAGTCAGTGTTTGTGAAAAAGAAACGGAGAACGGATAGAAGATAAGACCAGGTGAGTGAATGGTGCCAAATAAGAAAAACGGGGTGTACCTATGTGATTAAAAAGAAGAAGAAAAAAAAAGAAAACTATACTGAAATGTGAACCATGATTGTGGCCGAGCTATCATTTGTTTACGAGGTGAAGCATGATTTGCTTATGGAACCTCCTTTGGTATACATAATAAAACTGTTATTGCATTAAAACTATCACAAGGTTATGTTCAGTAAGACACAAAAAGTTACATGTACAGCTATTAAGCCATTTGGTGCCTGCCGTCAAGCTGTGGATAACAAGTGAGATAGAGGTAGAGGGAAGGAGGAAGAGAGGGGAACGAAGTAGCTTGTGAAAATAATGAATTCGGAGAATCTGACGGCAGGGCCCAAAACACAATCTGCGGCGGGTTGACAAGAGTGTTTGATCGGACAATAACATACCACAATATTACATAAGACATTACAAATTTATTCAGTGTCTGCAATATATGTACTCAATAAAAACTCTTTTAATTTGCGTTTAAAAGAATAAAGGACAAGCAGCTTGTTATTTCGGGGGAGAGGTCATTCCAGTATCTAGGGCCCGTATACATTATCGTTTTTTCAGCGAAAATTGTTCGAGTGCGTGGAAGGTGAAATGCGTCACTTTGGCGGGTAGGATAATTACGAATCTAATAGTTTTTCCTGAACATGCGAATAAAAACATCCGGTAGCTCCTTGGCAGAATATTTGTACATAAATATGCCGACATTATAGCTGAACAGATCTGATGTTTTCAGTAATTTATTTTTAAAGAATTAGTTGTTCGTGTGGGACAAATATCCGACATGGTTGATATTTCTAATGGCGCGTTTTTTAATACGGAACAGTACATCGAGAAGATTTCTAGTTGCATTCCCCCACACAAGAATACCATAATTAGGGTACGGAGTGATCAAAGTATAATAAAAATTAAGCAAAATTTGACAGGAAAAACACCCTTAAGCTTATTAAGAACACCCGTGTTTTTAGAAAGAATATTACTTAAATAACTAATGTGGGATTTCCAAGATAAATCACTATCAATATAAAGCCCTAAAAAGTTTATACTACTGACTTGATTTAATTCAATTTCATCAAACTTTATATGGAAGGGAAGGGTTTTAAGACTGTTGCTAAATAGCTTACAATAAGTTTTATCTATATTCAGTGACAATTTATTGGCGTATATCCAAGACTGCACAGATTTAAGTTCTTTATTCATTGTGTTAACAAGAGTATAAGGATCTCTGTGCGTAAAAAAACAAATTGGAGTCATCAGCGAAACATATAAAACGAAGAGCTGATGAGGAACTAGGAAGATCGTTAATGTACAAAATGAACAATAGTGGGCCTAATAAAGAGCCCTGTGGAACACCAAATGAAATTAACTTCAATTGAGAATCACGGCCATTTATAGTCACAAATTGTTTTCTGTTTGATAAATAATCTTGAAACCAGACCAAAACCTTCCCACTTATACCATAATGCCGTAGCTTATAAATCAAAATATCGTGGTTGATTGTATCGAATGCCTTCGAAAAATCAAGAAAAACTCCAATTGTGTGTGAGACGTCATCTATAGCATGAGCAACTTTATGAATAAAAGTGAGTAAGGCATGGGTTGTGCTGTGGTTTTTCCTAAAACCAAACCGGGAGTTACAAAAAACTTTACATTTTTCAAGAAATTTGTGTGTGCGCGTATATACCAACCTTTCAAGAAGTTTTGAGAATGAAGTTAACAAAGAAATAGGGCGATAATTTGTAACGGATTCTTTTTGTCCTTTTTAAAAAAAAAATGGTACTACTTAAGCTATTTTCATTTTTTTTTTTGAGGAACTAGGCCAGTAGATAACGATAAATTAAAAATGTGTGTTAATGGTGAAATTACTTCATTAATGATGTTTTTAAGTAGAAAATTTGTGATCCCATCACATTCTTTGTGTTCAAATTTTGCACTATGTCTTTGATTTCTTCTTCAACGACTGGTTCGAAAAAAAAAGAGACGGCTGATTCTGATTTTTTTTTAGAAAGTAATGAAAATCAGTGTTAAAAATGTGGAATACTGCTGGCAAGATTAGGTCCTATGCTTACAAAGTATTCATTGAATACTTCTGCCATGTCAGCTTGATCTTCAATATGCTTGTCATTGTTAATGATATGCCTAGGGGGTTCATTGTTGTTTTTTGTATTCAGCGCTTCATTTATCACCTTCCACGTACTCTTGGTGTCATTTTTATGCTTGATAATCTGCTTTGAAAAATATATTCGTTTGGCTAAACGTATAGATGATGTAAGAACGTTGCGATAATGCACATACCGTCCTAGACCGAGCTCGACTGTTAGGATCACTTCTGTATTTATAAAAAAGGATATTTTTACGATTAATAAACCTGAGGAGAGATTTTGTGATTCATGGTTTTGTTTTGTTGTTTGTTTTTTTGAACCTTTTTACGGTTTGATCGAGTAAATGGCTTAACGGGTATAGTGGCATAATTATGTGGATGATAGTATTTGTGACAAATATTCAAACGCCAAATTTACATCGTTTTGGTTGTTAACTGAAACGAAAATGTGCCTAAGTTGTATAAAAACAAATCAACAACGCTAAGGAGTCTGTTTTCAAAGAAGAAATAATTCAAGTGGCAATAAAAATCAGCTAGATGGACTGAACGAATAGCCCGTTTTTGTATTTTGAAAATTTTATCAATGTGTGATTTTGCACAATTTCCTTAGTCAAGTATACCATATCTGCGAAAATAAGCGATGAATAAAAGATTTTCACAATACAATTTGGAAAAAATGAATGTTTGATTTTATTTAAAATCCCAGTATTTCTTGAAAGCATCTTAGATAAGTAATCTATGTGATATTTCCATGATAATTCATGGTCAATATAAAGACCTAAACATTTAGACGATTCAACTTGAATCAAACAATCATTAGTCATTTTTATATCGCCAGGCAAGTGGGTCACAGTGTTACTAAATAACATATACATGATTTTGTTTACATTGAGAGACAACTTGTTTACTTGAATCCACATTTGAACCTGTTCACTACATCTAAAAGGGTTGTTGGGTTTCGATGTGAAAAGAAGATACTAGAATCATCGGCAAAAAGAAGGAAGGATAAAACATTAGATGAATTTTTGAAATCATTTATGTATAAAAGAATAAACAAAAGTGGGCCTAAGAGAGATCGTTGAGGGACCCCCGCAAGATAGTGTTTTCAAACTGGAACTAAAGCCGTTGATATTGACAAACTGTTTCCTGTTGGTTGGATAGCTCCTGAACCAGTCCAAAGCCTTTCCACGTATCCCATAGTGCGAGAATTTATGTAACAAAATATCGTAATCGATAGTGTCAAAGGCTTTGGACGGGTGCAGGAATATACAAACTGTATGTGATGAGGCGTCAATAGCTTGGGCTACTTTATCGATGAAAGCAAGCAGAGCGTGTGTAGTAGAGTGTTTTTTCTAATCCAAATTGAGAATCACACACACACACAAAATTGCATTCATTTAAAAACTTGATTACACGGGAATATAATTATCAAATGTTCGAGAATCTTAGAAATCGTGGTCAAAAGAGAATTTGGACGATAATTACTTACATCTTCTTTATTACCTTTTTTTTATGAACTGGAACAACTTTAGCAAATTCCATTTGACTATACAATAGGCACTGTGCCACTAACAAGGAACAAATTCAATATATATGTTAAAGGAGACAGTATTGCGGATATAATATTTTTCAGTAAAAAATTTGTAATGCCATCATGTCCAGCACTCTTTTTTTTTTCTTTTGCTATTAACTTGTATTAACCTCATAGTCTTGGATAGGAGTAAAAAAAAAACACAGACTGAGGATTTGGATCAGTTAAGATATAATGAAATTCTTTATCTGTTACTAGAATACTACCAGCAAGACTGGGGCATAAATCAACAAAGAAATTATCAAATGCATGAGCAACATGTATCGGATTTTGGATCAAGATACCATGCTGAAATATTTCCTTCACTTGTTCCGATCTATCTTTAACTTGGAGAACTTCATTAATCACCTTCCACGTACTATTAATATCATTTTTGTAAAGGAAAAACTGCCTCGTGAAATAACTCTTCTTAGCAAGTCTCAAAGAAGTTGTGAGAGTATTGCAATAACGAGCATATTTACTTTTCGTATTTTCGTTCGGATTCCTCTTGTATTTACAAAATAAATTATTTCTTATGATTGATAGACTCAAGGAGGGATTTGGTGATCCAAGGCATTCTTGGTGCTCTTTTATAGGTAGAACGAATGGATTGTCGTAAAGGAATAATTTCATCATAATGCATAGAAAATATTTTAAAGGAAATTATTAAATGAAGTTTCTACATTATCATCAATAGCAAAAACTTCTTCCCAGTTAGCAGTCAACAATCTCTCCCTGAGTCTATCGAGGTTGCGTTCAGAAAAATCACGAAAGTATCTTTGAGTCTTAAAACAACTGTTTTTCACAAGAGGAACCTTGGCATATATCGGGAAATGATCAGATATATTGGATACTATAACACCAGATGATACAGACGAAATATTGTTGGAAAATATATTGTCTATCAACGTGGATAATGATCAGTCACACAGGTAGGTTTTCTGATTAACAGTATAAGGTATTTGGACAACATCGAATATAAAAACTCTTGGCAGGGGACATTTTAATTGTAATTAAGCAAATTCAAATTGAAGTCCCCCATAATAAAAATATTCTTTTGATTTAGGGAAGGCGCTAACAAATCAGAAAATGTTTCAAAAAAGTCCTGGAAATTGAAGACGGTGGCTTATAAACTTCATCAACTACAATATTGTTTTGTTTTGACATTTCAATTTCAATAAAAGTATATTCCAAAATATCACACATTATATTCAAATCCTTCAATATTTTGACTTTAAAATTATCTGTAACAAAATAACCTACACTACCCTCTCTCCTACTAAGCCTATTATTTGAATGAAAGGTGTACCCTGGAATAGAAAAAAAAAGTGAGGACGGCAAGTTGTTTATCCAAGTCTCTGAGACACCAATGACGGAACAACCAGATTTCACCTGATTTAAAATTTTTTAAATTGATCAATCTTCTTATTAATACTTCGATATTGTAATGCAAAAGAAGAAGTTGGCTCACAGGATTCTTTTGCGTTTTTTGAATCATTTCATTCACTGAATGATAATTAGTGGTGATGTTGCAAGCTAACTGATCATTGGGATCAAAATCAAATCGCAGCTCGGGTGTGGCGGTATAAAGTAACTGTAAAAAGACAGGGTTGTCAGCACAATCTGAAGTCTCAGTAACAAATAAAGAGTTTTTATTAACATCGTTAGCCATTGTGAATCAGGTTACAACTAGTGGGCGAGGAAAAGTTGACAGAAAAGAAAATATCACTTTCTAGCGGGACGGAGAAACAAACGAGACTTGGTTCCCAGTTATGTGACATACGAAAAAAAAAAAACACCTGTTTAGGAGGTTTCGATGTACATCGAGTAGCATATTGACACTGCAAATACAAGAAAAGCATGATATAACTATTAAACAAAGAGACAATTTGACATAGTTAAATTAACAAAATACATGTAACAATGAGTAAGAAAATGAAGAAAACATAACTGTATTATTATATATACATATAATATATATATATATGTTATATATATATGTGTGTGTGTGTGTGTGCGTGTGTATATATATACATATATATATATATATATATATATATATATATATATTACATTTGTTGAGAAATCTTTATAATATATCTTCTGTATATTGTTGTCCGTGCGTGACTTGTTTTCATTTATTGGCATATCATTAATGGATTAATAGGCCTATTTTGCCAATAACTGTTATACGGTCAAGTTCACACAAATGAATGCAAGGCTGTCTCAGTGAATTGAAATGAACAAATCTTCCGGGTTTTTATTAAGAAATTATTCAACAATCAGTTTCCAACCGGAATAACAAAATTGTTGTTTAACACATTGCAGCGAAATCAACCATAACAATGAAAGATAGACGGGATCGTTTCAACTAAGAAAACATGGATTAATAGGCCTATTTTGCCAATAACTGTTATACGGTCAAGTTCACACAAATGAATGCAAGGCTGTCTCAGTGAATTGAAATGAACAAATCTTCCGGGTTTTTATTAGGAAATTATTTAACAATCAGATTCCAACTGGAATAACAAAATTGTTGTTTAACACATTGCAGCGAAATCAACCATAACAATGAAAGATAGACGAGATCGTTTCAACTAAGAAAACATAAGTTCAGAATGTGTAATACCTGGCCAGGGTTTCACCCTAAGAGAGTCAACGTCGGGGGCCCAACTCATCTGCGACGTGGCGGGGAGGCGACGTCAGACGCTACCACGTGGAGAATACACGGGACGTCGTCGGATCAGCGGGCGACGCTATCTCAGCACAGTTTGCAGCGCTGTGACTATGCCAGACAGAAGGGCGTTGGCCGCTGAGTGCGCGTGGTCCCTCACAGCGTCTCGGCGCCCTGTATCGACCTCGACGCGGCTTCCACTAGTCACCGTGCAGCAATCACGGGTGGGCGTTGGCTCAAGACCGTCTGGTGGTTCACCTGGAAATCGACGAAAACTTATTGTCGCCGTCGTCGTCAAAAGAAAACGGGCTAGAGGCAAATAGGCATGTCCTGGTTTATCTCGCCTCTTAGCACTTAAAATTCACTTAGCAGAACACGTTCCTTGGGGAAAGCAATTCCTCCCAAGATTGTAGACGGGAACGCCGAGAAAGTGATAACGGTCCTCTCTAACCGGAGTCCGATTGTCGACTGACACGACCAATGCATTTTTAACATGAACATTATTACATACATGGAAAATTCCGTCAGGCACGCCCAGCTTAATATATTCATAACATTAAACTCAACCTGGGCGAAGTGTGTAAGGCTGCGGTTCAAAATGACTGACTCAAAAGGAGATTACGTAACTGGTGGTGTTTATAAACATTCGCGATCGTGCACGTGTGATCGCATACACATGATCATAAAACATGAAGATCACATTGTTAAGTGATTACATGGGCAAATTCGTAACAATATATATATATATATATATATATATATATATTACATTTGTTGAGAAATCTTTATAATATATCTTCTGTATATTGCTGTCCGTGCGTGACTTGTTTTCATTTATTGGCATATCATTAATGGATTAATATCCCTATTTTGCCAATAACTGTTATACATTATATATATATATATATATATATATATATATATATGCATAGTACAAATTGAATAAGGATGGGAATGAAAATGGAGGGTCCTACTGTGAAAAAGCAAAGCTTGTACGATATGGGACTCTCAGAAAATACATAAGAGAACGAATAACGAACGAATGAAACTACAAATAGATATGATACAAAAACCAAGGAACCAATATCAACAGACATGATGTCAAATTAGGAAGGAAAAAATACAAAATAAAACCTACGTTAACACGCGCCATCGCGGACACAAGCAAACTGGAATCCATGATGTAAAAGTAATGATAAAATGCAACCGAGATTGAATATATTGCAAAGAATTGTGTACACATATCGGTAAGAATGCAGAAGAGCGGACATAAAGGAATGAGAGAATAGATACAATGGTATATGCGGTACAATTACAGGAACATCTGAGGAGGACTTGTGTTTGAGAGATTTTTCTCTAATAAAAAACTAAAAAAGATTATTCATATGTAATTGTTTAATGTTTAAAGAGTTTAATGATGACTTGATTGAGATGATGAAACGAGCCTAATTCGGTTGTATATTATGAGATGTTAATAAAATGATTTTTTTTCTTATTAATTTATTCTAAAGGGGAGCTGCTAGGGCGTTGCGGCGTCAGTTCCCTCCCTCACCCTGACCATTATTTGTGTGTGGGTGATTGCTTGTGCAAAAATTGATAAATTTTCTAAAAGTGTGCACCAAATCTTTCCACTTCATTCCAAAAGTGCAACAGCATCCTCGTTTGCGTGTTAATTCCTCGACCTTTTTAGGTATTCTTGCTTCCCCCCCCCCCCGAAAAAAAAAATATATATATAATATTGTATGTGTGTAGTGTGTGTGTGAGGATTCAAGCTACGTCTATCGTCTCACCCTGAAAACACACCTTTCACACACACTCTCTCTCTATATATATATGATTATACTAGTGTATATATATATATATATATATATATATAAATATATATATATATCTGCGTACGGCCTTGATTATTATAGTCTAGTGGGAACTTCGGGAGGGGGGATGTGACTGCTTTAGTAATTTTAGACTAAAAGTTGGGTACCACAGTTTTCTTTGAGCATAATTAGAGTATACTGAGTTGATTTTTTTGAAACGGTTTGCAAGTAAAATCAGTGCAAGCCAATTTCATTTGCATAAACAAGATGGCTGCCAAATCATTATTTTCATTTTATTCTTAAAGGCTATTACTTCTCGAAAATCTCTACAGAACTCAGAAATTCTGGTTCAATTGCATAATGAGAAGGTATGGCTGCACACAAGAATGTAATACATGATAATAATAATGATAATAAAAGTAATAATGATAATAATAGTAAGACCAACTACTAATTGACAAAATGGTGATGAGAAATTCCAAGAGAAGGAGGACCAACCTGTGTGTAGCCTGGATCGATTATAAGAAGGCTTATGATATGCTGCCTCATTCGTTGATCGATGACTGCTTGCAAATGTTCGGACTTGCAGATAACATCCGAGCTTTACTGACAAATTCTATGAAGGCATGGTGAACAACCCTCACATCGAATGGCAAAGATCTTGGTCAGGTGAGAATACAACGAGGAATATTTCAAGGGGACTCACTGTCACCTCTCCTCTTCGTTATATCACTTATCCCACTTACAAGCGTTCTGCGAAATGTATCGGCCGGTTATGACCTCGGAGGAAGGGCTCTCTCAATCATCTGCTGTTTATGGACGACCTTAAGCTCTTTCGTAAAGACGACAAGCTAGTTCAAACGGTTCGTCTGGTCAGCAAAGACATCGGCATGGACTTCGGCATCAACAAGTGCGCTACCCTGGTTATGAAGAGAGGGAGACGAGTGAAGAGTGCAGGAATATCACTCCCTGATGGAAGAATACTACAGAGTTTGGAGGAAGGAGAGAATTACAAATACCTCGGAGTGTTGGAATCTGATTATGTCTCGAACAATGCTATCAAAGTGTCTGTGACGAAAGAGTACTTCTCACGTGTAAAAAGTGTACTAAAATCACACTTAAATGGCGGACACGTGATCAAAACACCTGGGCGGTAGCAGTTTTGAGATGCACAGGAGGAGTGGTCGAATGGACGAAGGCGGAACTGGCTGCTATGGATCGGAAGACAAGAAAGATGCTCTCGATGTACAAAACCCACCAAATGAGTGCTGATGTCGACAGGCTGTACCTGCCAAGGAAAGAAGGAGGCCGAGGGCACGTGAGTGCATGAGATTGCGTCGAAATGGGGCAAATCAGCCTCAACAATTACAAAAACAGCAGTGAGGAAAAACTCCTTCCAGCCGTTCTGGTTGAAAGTGGAAATAATGTAAACGTCATTGATCCACTTACTTTCAAAAGCCAGAAACGAACAGAAAGATCAGCAAAGTGGAGAGAAAAGCAGCTGCACGGGCAGTTTTGCAGAGAGACGGAGAACATCAGCAGTAATGACACAAGGTTATGGCTGAAGAAAGGAGAACTGAAGAAGGAGACAGAAATACTGGTCATCGCTGCCCAAGAGCAAGCACTGTCAACAAATGCTCTGAAAGCCAAGATACAAAAGAGAGATGTGGATGCCGCATGCAGGATATGCCGAGAAAGAGACGAGACAGTGCAACATATCGTATGTGGCTGTAGTAAACTGGCGCAAAAGGAGTACAAAAGACGACATGACAAACTGGCACAAGTCGTTCACTGGGAGCTTTGCAGAAAACATGAAATACCATGTGAGAGCAAATGGTATATGCACGAACCACAGAAAGTTTCTGAAAATGGTCAAGTTAAAATCCTGTGGGATTTCGATGTTCAAACTGACAATGTCATCCAGCACAGGCGTCCGGATATCATCGTCGTAGAAAGGGCTCGACAGATGTGCACAATCGTCGATGTCGCGGTACCGGGAGACAGCAGAGTAGCCGAGAAGGAGAAGGAAAAGATAGAGACGTACCAAGACCTTGCCAGAGAGCTTCGCCGCCTGTGGAATATGACAACGAAGGTGATCCCTATTGTCGTTGGAGCACTCGGAACAACGCCAAAGCAGCTGCGACGGCACTTGAACGACGTTGGTGTGCCCGATCGAGTGCAAACGCTCCAAAAAGCAGCAGTGCTTGGGACCGCACGAATCCTGAGAAAAGTACTGGAAGTTTAAGGTTCCAGGATGGAACTTGACGTGATATTAATCTCCAAGAGATATCTTGTGAAGATAGAGATAATAGTAATAATGATAATAACTAGACTTGGAATTTGTCAACACTGACAAACTAGCTGATCCGATATATTTGGAAGTAAATGTTATGACCTTTGACCCTAATTTACCTAGAAAAGATGTACTTTACATGGACAAAACATGTGCAAAATGTGGGGGTGAAAGGGCGTGTTTTTCTAGAGCTATTGCAAAGAAGGTCACCGAAAGAAAGACATATCTCCCGACATTGAAGCTAAGCGTCAATTTCAACCAGGTCTTTGGACGTAATCCCGACGTTCAATAAGAATATGGATCACATGAACGATAGCCCAAAGTTTCATCTACAACATATTAAAATCTGGGAGAAATTCACTGAAGGATAAATTAGCTAGTACTCGATAAAGACTGTCATGTCATTTTTCATTTCCAGAAAAAAAATGTACTCCCATCGAGATGATACCTCATATGCACAGCCAAAATGGCGTCCGACCAAAGCGTCGTTACAAAATGATCCATCTATCGAGGTCCATGTGTGTGCAAAATATGACGGTGATACCATATACACTAATGAGATTACAAAATGAAATATATTTGACCTTTGACCCCACTTTACACAGCCAAGATGGCATCTGAGCAAAAAGTTATTTTGTAAAATGATTCTTGCAACATCTTTCTTACGTGTGCAATATGTGGGAAATATAGGACGTGTATTAACCAAGATACAGGATTAAACACTTTTGACCTTTGACCCTAATTTACCTACCCAAGATGGTGTCGGAGGAAGTAGTTGTTTTTCAGTGAAATGATGTTCGTGACACACTGGCGTAGCCAGGGGGGGGGGGGCGATGGGGGCGGTCGCCCCCCCCCCCCCCCCCCCCAAGATTTGGACCGGGGATTTGGGAGGCAGAAAAAAAAATGCGTGTATACTGTATGCATGCACATGAAGCGGGTCTCCTTTGCAACCTATCATCAAATAAGATATTTTTTTGAATATTTCACTCAAAGTGTGCACCAGATCGTTGAATTTCAATTCAAAATATGCAAAATCTCTCAAACCCTCCCCCTCTGTGCCTCTTTCCCTAGCTTAGTACACTTTTTAGATTTACAAAAAAAAAAATATGAATTATTCTTAGTGCACAAGACTTATCACTTATATTCCGAAAACTCAAGGTTCCCTCATGTATAAGGGGAATTTCCCCTTTTAATCTACCCTGTCCTCCCTCAGCCCCCCCCCCCATCAGTTTTTTTTTTTTTTGTGACTTCCAAAATGTTGATTCCATCAAATATGGGTATACGAGATATCTCAATTTCAACCTTAAAAAGGCAAAAGCTCCATCGGAAGAGAAGGGTGGAGATAACACTCGCCCACACCTTCTCCCTGCTCGCCCGCCCCTCCCCCCCCCCCTTCCGCAATGCATAGAAGTAGACTGTGGCTATCGAATACCCAGATCGCTTTATTTCAATTCTAAAAACGCAAAAGATCCGCGAGCGGGAGGGGGAATCCCCCTTCCCCTAAGCTCTACCTCACTAGACTTTATACATACACACAGGTGGTGCACATTCGGAATAAGAGCTAAATTCCGTGATTTTAACACTTCGATGAAAAAGTATTGCACCAAAAATTTGCACCAGATCGCTGAATTTCAGGTCTGAAAACGCAAAATCACCTTCGTGTGGGAGGGGATATGCCCCTATCTACACCCTCGTGTGCATGCTTTCTCTGTTTGATCGCTGAACTGGAGACAGCGTTCATGATATTCAGTGTAAGAATTAATACAAGAAGATTATTTAAATGATATACCATTTTATAGGCAAATTGTTCAATAATAATCTGCACTAAAATATACTGCAACCTTAAACAAGTGGGACTGTTTCAGCTCGTTAAAACACGCAAAAACATGCATCAAATTGCACCATTTGCAACATCAAAATGCAAAAAGTTCTCACGTGGGAGGGGGGACACCCCCCTCCCACACCCTCCCCTCCCCCTTCGCTCGCTCCGCTCTCTCGGGTTCAGTCGCGTTCATGATATTCAGTGAAAAGAATTAACACAAGAAGTGTATTCAAAATTGAACCATTTTATAGGCAAATTGTTCAATAATAATCTACATCAAAATATATACTGCTATCTTAAACAAGTGGGACTGTTTCTCGTCGTTAAAACGCGCAAAAACATGCATCAAATTGCACCATTTACAACATCAAAATGCAAAAAGTTCTTACCGTGGGAGGGGGACACCCCCCTCCCACACCCTCCCCTCCCCCTCGCTCGTTCCGCTCGCTCGGGTTCAGTTGCGACATGATATTCAGTGAAAAGAATTAACACAAGAAGTATATTTAAATTGTACCATTTTATAGGCAAATTGTTCAATAATAATCTACATCAAAATATACTGCTACCTTAAACAAGTGGGACTGTTTCTCGTCCCTTTACAACATCACAATGCAAAAAGTTCTTACCGTGGTAGGGGGCACACCCCCCCCCCCCCCACACACACCCTACCTTCCCCCCCCCCCCCCCCTCGCTCTCTCCGCTCGCTCGGGTTCAGTCGCGTTCATGATATTCAGTGAAAAGAATTAATATAAGAAGTGTATTTAAATTATACCATTTTATATTTTATAGGCAAATTGTTCAATAATAATCTGCACTAAAATATACTGCTACCTTTAACAAGTGGGACTGTTTCTCGTCGATAAAACACGCAAAAACATGCATCAAATTGCACCATTTACAACATCAAAATGCAAAAAGTTCTTACCGTGGGAGGGGGACACCCCCCTCCCACACCCTCCCCTCCCCCCTCGCTCGTTCCGCTCGCTCGGGTTCAGTTGCGACATGATATTCAGTGAAAAGAATTAACACAAGAAGTATATTTAAATTGTACCATTTTATAGGCAAATTGTTCAATAATAATCTACATCAAAATATACTGCTACCTTAAACAAGTGGGACTGTTTCTCGTCCCTTTACAACATCACAATGCAAAAAGTTCTTACCGTGGTAGGGGGCACACCCCCCCCCCCCACACACACCCTACCTTCCCCCCCCCCCCCTCGCTCTCTCCGCTCGCTCGGGTTCAGTCGCGTTCATGATATTCAGTGAAAAGAATTAATATAAGAAGTGTATTTAAATTATACCATTTTATAGGCAAATTGTTCAATAATAATCTGCACTAAAATATACTGCTACCTTTAACAAGTGGGACTGTTTCTCGTCGATAAAACACGCAAAAACATGCATCAAATTGCACCATTTACAACATCAAAATGCAAACAGTTCTTACCGTGGGAGGGGGGACACCCCCCTCCCACCCCCCCCCCCCCCCCCCAAGATCAAATCCTGGCTATGCCGTTGTCGTGACATGAACTAAACATGTGCAAAATATGGGGTTGATAGCCATTGTTGTTGTTGATCTATTGCACAGAAAGTGGAAGAAAGAAAGAAAAATAAAGAAAAAATTAAGGTATTGTATAGAAATTCGAAGGAGAAGCATAAAAACACAGAACTGACCTGTTTCATTCCCCATAGGCTCTGTGTATTAAGCAAAATGACGCTACATCGAAGCCAAGTGCCAATTTCAACCAAGTTTTTAGACGTGATTTCGACGTCGTATGAAAATACAGAGGAGTATATTTGCGATAGCCCAAAGTCTCAGCTACAACATATTAAAATCTGGAAGAAATTCATCGAAGGATAAGTGAGCTAGTGCTCGAAAAAGATTGTCATGTCAATTTTCGTTTCCAGAAAAACTGCACTTCCGTAAAGATAACACCTTAAACTGGTCAAATTTGACAAGGTTACTTTCAATCCATTTTTACGAGGTGATACTGTCATCCAATCAAAATGTTGAAATAAACTTATGAAAGAACATTTAATAAGCTACAACATACTGAAATCTGGCTGAAAATCGGCAAAGGAAAAGTGAGATACGCTCGAGCAAACTTGAAATTTGATGACGTCATTTTGAAAATTTACTTTTTTATTTCATTAAGAAATTTGACATCTTTTTATTATTTTTCCAGCATCGCCAACCCATGAATTGACATGTACAACTCATCAGCTTTCAGAATATGTAAAGAAAAGGGGGGTCACCGTTCATCCTGACGAGTAAAATCGGATTTAAAATTGGCGGTTTTTTGGCATAGTTGCACTATAGAGGGTGGCCCATAAAGAACGGAACACCTAATAGCGTTCACAATGTGTGGAATGTGGGGCGGACAATGACAATCACACCGTCCGCCCCACATTCCACACACTGTGAATGCTACTGGTTCTATGACAAGCCGAATTGTCGCTGGTTTCGGTATCTCTGAGAGTGCAAAATGACCACATTTTGAAAATTGCAAAGATTGACAAAAATGGTCCTAAAATCATAACACATTAACCAAAATTAAAGAACTTGGTGTCATTGTATTGGAAAAAGAATGGTCTTTCCATTAGCATGCAAAGTAATGATATATTTGCAACATTATTGCTGAAATTAAAGATCTTAGGTGTTCAGTTCTTTTTGGGCCACCCTGTATATCGCCATTGACGCGCGCGCGGAATTTCAACTTTCAACTTCGTATGACGTCATATTGAGTCGGATTGACTTGAAACTTGGTAGAATTATTCCTTGACATTTTAGACATTCGATCCGTGTGAAAAAATGGGAAATTTCTATTGCATATGAGCTCTGCGTGCTATATGTGCGCGCGCGCACGCGTCCGTCCATTTTTTTCAATTTTTTGAAAAATGCTCCAAATGATCTGAAACGTGTGCAAAAAAAAAAAATTGAGCTCGATTGGAGCATGTAAATATTTCAACGCGCGCGTACGCGCACGTTTTAAATGTAGACATGAATTTTGAAAATATGAGTAGAATGACCTTGACTTGAACTATATGTGACGTAAATTTCATTGAAAAATTCCATTCCATTAATGAGATATGAATGAAAATGTGTTTTCATATAATGACGTCATAGTGACGTCACGGTCGACTGATCATAATGATTTTACTAGATCTGTCGTCTTTGGGACATGATACATATATATAGTAGGGGAGAGCGGGGAGAAGTGGGACATTATTTCAAGTTCGCCGATTTTCTTCTTATATCTTTTTGTAGAAGAGATGATTACATTTCCTTTTGGGCTTGCATGAAGGTTCATGTGGTAGGTTACATAAATAGCCATAAGCTGGGGGTGGCACTGTTCTCAATTTTTTGCAGTTAATGAAAAGAAAAAAAAACCAACTTATTTTGGGGGAGAAGTTGACCCACCCGTGGGTAAAGTGGGACAACGGCAAGGGAGAAATGGGACCAGTGGGGGTAAAGTGGGATATCTTATAGAAATGTCAAAGTTGGAAGGCGTAATGAAACATTGGTAATGAAAACAGTCAAACATGCTTTAAAATGATCTTTATTTCAACAAAACAAGCTTGAACAACATGTTTGAAAATCTGAACTGCTTTTGTTTCCTGAACAAATTATGCCCAATAGTTAATAAATATAAACTTAGGCCTGCTGTATCTCCATTATCTTTATTGATCTTTGCATTTTCTTTTCAGAGTACATCAACTGTGAATTTGGGTAATAAATATTGTTTGATTCAACTTTGATCTTGATATGTCTGTTTGTTTTGTATGAATTCCAAATACATGTAATGGTATTATGAGGGACAAGTGGGACACGTTGTCCCAACTGTCCCTCACATGACATATACATAAAAATGTAGGACTACTCAGTAATAATGCAGGCATTTGTAAAAAAAAAAAAAAAAAAAATTATATTAGTTGCATATTAATAAGGCTCACCACCAGCTTAAATTGTGCCCTTGAAATCATGAATACAAAGACAACAGGTTAACTAACCTGATTTCAAAAAAAATATTATATTTTGGGGAAAATTTTCAATAGCAATTTATACTTACTTAAGAATTTGCCGAACTGCATGGCTTTCTTAGTGTGATGTATGGTTGCTAGGGGCTTATTGTAGATATAAACCAATCGCTGATTGAACAGTTTTTGATTCAGAGAACGTATCCCACTTGACCCGCGTCCCAACTCACCCCGCTCTCCCCTGTAAGTTTGAAATTGATAGGCAGAGGACTTTCTGAGCTACAACTTTTGATGAGAAATAAAGAAAGAAGAAGAACAAAAAATCCGTACAGAAACAGAAGGTGATCCGAGAGGATACTCGGATCACCTAATAATAATAATAATAATAATAATAATAATAATAATAATAATAATAATAATAATAAAAATAATAATAATAATAATAATAATAATAATAATAATAATAATAATAATAAAAATAATAATAATAATAATAATAATAATAATAAGGTCTTATTTACCCAGGGTAGCCTCTCCAGTGTTGCCACTGCTCTACCAGAGGGCCCTGCCATCATTTATACCCTAGCGTACCAGGTACCCATTTATATACATGGGTTGAGAGGGATAAACGGTGCAAGCCAATTTCATTTGCATAAACAAAATGGCTGCCAAATCATTATTTTCTTTTTATTCTTAAAGGCTATTAATTCTCGACAATCTCTACAGAACTCAGAAATTCTGGTTCAATTGCATAATGAGAAGGTAGGGCTGCACACAAGAATGTAATACATAATAATAATAATGACAATAAAAGTAATAATAATAATAATGATAATGATAATAATAATAATAATGATAATAATTATAATAATAATAATAATAATAATAATTATAATAATAATAATAATAATAATAATAATTTTAATAATAATAGTAATAATAAGGTCTTATTTACCCAGGGTTGCCTCTCAAGTGTGGCCACTGCTCTACCAGAGGGCCCTGCCATCATTAATACCCTAGCGATCAAAGATTTATTCATACATTGTACACGACATTTCTTCTTTCTACTTTCATCCCTCTCCCTTAAAACGCATAGAGACACCACGGTAGTGATATGCGCTAAATAAGCACTGTATACCCCATACCACCCCATATATATATATATATATATATATATATATATATATGGGGTGAGAGGGACGTAATTATAGTGGGTAATAACATCTTGTCCAAGGACGTAAGCACTGGGCGGGATTCGAACTCGGGTCCTCCGAACGGGAGTCGGGAGTCTTATCCACTATTCCACACTGCCCCCACATCCCATTATCATCCAACAATATGCATTAACATAGAATTATCATTTACAAAATCTGCAAATTACGGGGATCATAGGGAACGCTGATAATGGCATGTTCATAGTTACATGAAGATCAGATACAAAGTCAAGTAAATAAGTAAATAAAACAAATCCTAGAAATCTAAAATATGCAAATGTGTAATCGTCTATCAAGGTATAATGATTCAGGAAAAGAAGATACATCCATTAAAACAGGTGTTTATACCTTCATATACTCACCGTTTTGAGGAGAATATTACAAATACAAGCAACAAATCAAGGTTGCGTCGCTGTGACGTAATTATATATACAGCGCGTATAAAAAAAGGGTAATCCAACTTTGGAGGGCTACTTTTTTATAATTGTTAGCTGTGGAGAGCGCAACGTTAGATATGAGGAAAGGGGAACTCTTCCTCTTTCCATTAATACCAAATTATGTTTACAAACGTTATGCATGACTGAGTATATGAACATTAAAGACAACAATGACAAATTGCATTTTTTCCAAGTTTGCGTGTTATTGTGAAAGAACAATGTATGTCTCACTGCATGAATAAGATCTGTCAATGAATATCATCACACCTGCCTGCACAACTGCAGGTTCGTGTTTAGGATTTCTTCTAACCTTTCATGGTTCATAACCGTCAACATTGCCACGTTGTCGATAACTTGGTCCTTCCTGTAAAGGCTAAACCATTACCCATTTTTCTCTCTTCATATTCAAGACATAGTTTGTCGCTGCGAGCTATATGTTGAATATGAACAGAGAAAAATGGACTGTGTGGGTTGGCCTCTGTGGGAGTGACCAAGTTATCGGACAGATGGCCATGTTAAAGGTTATGGATCATAAAATGTTAGGATAAACCCTAAGCAAAAACACTAAACACAAACCTGCATTCGCACAGGCTGGCCTGATGATTTGACCACTTTCATTGACCGATCTCATTCATGCAGTGAGACACGCACTGTTCCTTCACAATAACGCGCAAACTTGGAAAAAGTGCAATTTGTCGTTTTTGTCTGTAAAGTTCATGTGCTCAGTCACGCATGACGTTTGTCAACATAATTTAGTCATATCCAACATCGCGCTCTCAAAAGCTGACAATTGTAAAATAGTAGCCCTCCAAAGTTGGATTACCTTTTTTTTTTCTTCTTTTCTTTTTTGATACGCACTGTGTGGTTACAGAGGCAAATTGGTTCTCTAAAACTTCTTAGCAGTTGGGTAGGGTGTCTCATACAGAACTGGTGGAGCGAGATAGAAAAGGGGAAAATCTTACATCCTGCCCATCTTCTAGCTAGAAATGTGGAAACCCTAGTAAAATTTTTTGAAAGATCTAAATAAACTTGAAGCCATACATCTTTCTATTTCTACGAAGAGAACAATGTTAGCATGAAAAAAAAAAAAATCATTGGCAACAATGTCGCTTCCGCCCGCTTCCGCGGTATAGCGTGACAGAACTGGGCCCGTTTTATCAAAAGATGTAATCGATTATAGATTTCCTTACCACACAGGCTGCCATAGACTTATAATAGGAATCAACTATATTAATCAATAATAACTCTTATAAAACAAGGCCCTGCACCCTGCCACACCTGCAAGAATACATACTTTTTGTTGATTTATACGTATATGGCGCTGTTCAATTATTCACAATTTCGCGCTCTATAGTGTGAGGAAAGTGTACCAAGCACTTGAGCAGCATGTTATTTTCCCCTAGTATGTGGTTAATCCAACATCCTGTACATACTTTTAGTTTACATATGAAGAGCTTGCTTCCAAAAGGCGCTTAATCCATTGAAAATGATAGATTTAGCGCCTTTGGAAGCAAGCTCTTCATGTAGAGGGCGCTGTTCATCCTGTCAGTCTTGTAGACCTTCTTTTCCTAATGTCGGTCTCATGAGCCTCTTTTGCGTGGTGTTTGTCTCATACCAGCCTTGTTTTTAGTAGTGTCGAACTCATAGGCTTTATATACGGAGTGTCGAACTCAAGGACTGTATAACTCGTGGGCTATATATATCATGGATCTATTTCAATGACGGTCTCGTGGGTCGTATGACTCGTGGGTGTGTTTCGTGGCGATGACCCCCATTTTTTTTTTGACCTACAGTTTTACAAGCTAACCTTACTATGTAGGCCCATGATATTTTTGCTTCTTCTTTGAAACACCTTTTCACCATAACATGTCTGACTATCAACATTAAATTTTGTGGAGGGTACATTCGTTATTTGATATTAATCCCCTTTAAAAATTTCTCTTGACTAGTTCAAAGAGAGAGAAAAAATCCTTTGTCAAGGAAATTTCCGGGTTGAAAGTCAAATACACAACTCTTTTTTTAACAATTTTCGGATTTCGTCGTCTTGCCAAAAGGAACCCTTTATCGGAGATTCAGGGAAAACACACAGTCTCTCTAACCCAAGAGTGGAATTTGCCGGGATAAATCTATGCGTTATGTTAGAGCTTCTTCTCATTTTCATGGATGCATGTAAACCTATATTTTGTAAATATCCCAGTTTCCCTCCCACGTATTGTACCGACAAGTCTACAACGACAGTAATCCCTACGTTCCGGCTGTGCCAATATGTTAGACGCGTGCATGCACTTTCAAGCAAGGGATAGTCTAACATGAAACTGTTTGTAGGGGAGAAGGACAGGCATATCGTTTTGCCAATTGATTATAATGGTCCCCCCCCCCCCCTTGTACATATAAATTTGTAAGATCGCAACTACTGATGTACAGAATATCGTCGGTCTTATGCCAAAAGGGCCTTAAACCACTTCCACTTTTATGCCAAAAGGCCCTTAACGCTATCGACTTTATACACTATTAGTGCCCTTTTGGCATAAGAGGGGAAGTTCTTTAAGGCCTTTTTGGCATAAGGCCGACGTTATGTTAACAAACATGTCGGGAAAAGGAACCAGCGGGAATCGAAACTGTCATGTACTACGGGCAGCAACAATACCCCAAGCTATCCCTGGTTGCCGGTGTCACAGGCGATCCGTTCCGGCCAGTAGATAAGTTCCGACGAAACGAATCGGTGGAATTTGGCCAGTATATCGGATCCCCCGGATCCAATCGGCGGGATTTTTGCCTCACGGCCGATACGATCCCCCACCGCCGATTCGATCCGGGTCTCTACCGTACAATGTATACAAAGTGGTAATAGGGAAACACCCCTTCAGTAAAATGTACTCTACCAGTCTCCTTCCACAGCCAATGAACTTCTCCAAATCTCTCTAACCAGCCAATCGAACAAAGTTGCCAATTTTGAGACCCGGACTACAAAGTAATTCCCCCCCCCCCCCCCCCAATCTCTTTCGTCGTCATGGTGGCCATGACACAGTAGGCCTACATTGTACATGCACGCACCGGGTCATTGGTCATGCCAACCTCTCTCTGATTTGAATCGTCTTGAGCAGATCGAATGAGTTACTCTAGTTGGGATGTTCGGCATGCTTCATGTCAACTACTGTAATGTAAGGAGCTTACACGTATGTGCTCAAATAGTATCCACCTTCATTTTAATGTCCATTTTCAGCGCTCAGAATCTAATCATTTAGTACGATATAACGACCAATATAATCACCATCGTCTATACATGCACTTTTTTTTGGGGGGGGGGGTTAATCAGTTGTAAAAACTTCAAATGACGGGGTGAATTTTGATTTTGTGTGTTCAGTTGTCTTTATTCTATTTTGTGTCCGTGTGTATGTGTGCATGCTATTTATGTGTGCATGCTATTTAGCTAATATATTGTACAGTAATTCATTTCTTCTCGCCACTTGTTCGAGCGCAATGTAAGTACAAGGCTATATCATAATTCAATTAAAGGGACATTATCAGAACGTACATGGGTTTGTCATTAATATTATTCAAAAAAAATGAAGAAATAGCTTGCTAAGATTTTTTTTTTTTTTTTTTTGGTGTGGTTTGGTTTGGTATAGGCATCCACAATAAACAGATATTTAGTTTTTAATGAGGCCTACTCGCACAACCCGGATAGGATCGGCGGTTGTCGAACGTTTCTGCGTGCTGCCTATTGTGCGGTATATTCGTTCCGGCGGAACCAATCGACTGAATTCGGCCAGTACATCGGTTCCCCCGAATCCCGGAACTGATCGCCTGTGACACCGGCAGTGACACAATTAATGAATCTCGAACAAATAGTAGTACTCGGGCTCTCAGATTCTGATTTTGTTATGTTAAGTAGTCAAGTGTGGACAAGGGATATTAAATGAAAGCAAGAGATTATTATACGCAGAGGGGTGAAGATGTGGTATAATTTTTCTTCAATTTTTGTCTCCCTCATCTGTTCAAGTGAATTCGTAAGATCGCAATTGCCGATGCACATGTTAACAAACATGTCGGAAAAGGAACCAGCGGGAATCGAACACATCCTCTACTGCTTTCCGAGCAACGACGATACCGCTAGGCTATTCCTGGTTGCAGGCAGTGACACAGGGAATAAATGCTATTTGACGCAACAATGTCGGGATTTCAGATTGGTTTGGTTTGGGGTTTTTTCTGCATTTTATTTCTCCAAATACAATAACAAATGAAAACAAAGTGACACTGAGTATGAAAAAAAAAGAGGAGAGTATAACATACAAATCAATACAGGAATTGTAAATTTCATAACAACATATCTCTATAATAACATATAAATCAAAGCAACATGTTCAGGCATAATAAATATGTGAACAAAGGAGAAATCGATACAGGGGACTGTCATCATAAGCGGAGCTTGACGTGGATGAGGCCTTTATCTTGTATACGAATATAATACAACACCAATAAACCTACACACAGAAAATCTTAATCTTAACGTTCTACACCAACATCCCCCCAAAAACCAACTAACCAACCAAACAAACAAACAGACAAGCAAACAATTATTGGGTGCCTTAAAGAAGAAGGAAAAAGCAGCACCATTGACTACTGGTAAATAGAACTGCAGGTGTGTGCAAGTGACAGTGCATCCTGTGTGCAGGTGACAGTGCAAGAGAGTATGATTACTACTGACTAATGTGCATATTTTAGGTGAAAGTATGCACTTGACTAAAATATACGATATGCAAATAATTGCCCCTGTAAAGTCATTATCAAAGAAAAGAACGGGAAAGAATGAAAGAATCGAATAACTTTTTGTTACGGATCAGGGCTAGCCAAGACTTAAAGAAAAAGAAAATAAGTACATAGTTATATCAAATACAATTATATTAGCTGGAAACATATTTCGATGATAGATACTTTCTCAAAACAAGGCAAGTGCCAAATTGTGTCTCGCCCATTCGTGTACAAGGAATTAATATTTTTTATAACTCCCAGAAGTTAATTGACCTGCTAATGACCTTTGACCTTGTGGTGACCTTCAACACCCCAAGGAACATTTACCATCCAAGTTTGGTCACAAATGGACAAAGGGATCAAAAGTAATGAGCCATAATCGAAACATGCCATAAAAACAACATTGGGCCCTAAAAATTTGTTGACCCCTTTCTGTGACCTTTGACCTTGTGATGACCATTAACTCCCCAAGGGACATCTACCATCCAAATGTGGTCACAAACGGACATAGGGATCAAAAGTTATGAGCCACAATCAAAATGCGCCCTAAAAACATAACATTGGGCCCTAAAAGTTTGACCCCTGTCTGTGACCTTTGACCTTGTGACGACCTTCACCTCCCCAAGGAACATCTTCCATCCAAGTTTGGTCACAAACGGACAAAGGGATCAAAAGTTATGAGCCATAAACGAAATGCGCCCTAAAAACTTAACATTGGGCCCTAAAAGTTCGTTGACCCGTCTGTGACCTTTGACCTTGTGGCTATCTTCAACTTCCCAAGAGACATCTACCATCACCCAAGTTTGCCATTGTAGCAACATGTGTCGAGTTACGTGTGATAAGAGAGTCTTGCAAGTAAACTTTAACATATGACCTCAAATGACCTTTGACCTTATCCTGTGACCTCCAACGGCACCATAACATGAAGGTACCCCAAGTGCATCTATGACCCAAGTTAGGTTGTAATCCAAGCAACTTATGTGAAGTTATTTGTCAAAAGAGAGTCTTGCAGGTAAACTTTAACATAGAAAAGAGAGTCTTGCACATACTCTTTAATATATGACCTAAAATGACCTGTGACATCATCACATGACCTCCGACAACACCATAACATGAAGATACCCCTAGTGCTTCTATCACCCAAGTTTGGCTGCCATTGCTGTAACAGTTGCCAAGTTATGCATCATAAGAGAGTCTTGCAGGTAAACTTTAACATTTGTGACGGACGACGGACGGACGACATTTGGATCCCTTAGTCTCGCCTTCACCTCCGGTGGGCGAGACAAAAAGTGAAGTATACTGCTTTAGTTGATGAGGTAGGTTGTTCCACACGTCGGGATCGCAATGCCTGATTGGTTTCTGAGCTGAAAAAGACTTGGGGTTAACAAGGTGATAGTCTATCGAGCGGCAAGTTGGATATGTGCATGGGCGTAAATCCCGGGGGGATGAATCCCCCCTGAAATGGAGGAGGGGGGGGGGGGATGGCCTGTACAATCACCCCCCCCCCCTTGAAATTTGAGAAGAAAAAAAAATGGAGGAAGTAGAAATGTGATTGAATCAATTTTGGCATATTGCATGACGTTCGTACGCCCGCCTTCAGACAGGTAACAGAGCTGAACAGTATTCTATCTTGTAGGATAATGTATACATAATTTTCGCTCGCGAAGAAAGTAATATCGACATAAGGTATGGTCCAGACGTTGACAACGTCAAATAGTATATGCCTACATGTAAACATGCTATGACGCGAGCAACTCGTGACCATCTGCAAATTATGTACGAAAACAAGGTCAGGTTAGGTCAGGTCACACCCGTAGCATTTCTGCCGTTGGGGCACTGAGATGTCCTTCTCCAGGTTTCCTTATCCTGCGCCATTCTCATACATATTTCCACCAGCTTCTCCACCCATCTCCTCAAATCATCCACCCAATTCCTTCTTGGTCTTCCTTGAACTTGTCGCCCATCCACCCGACCATGCATTACCGTATGCGCTAGTGTACCTGGCCGTCGAGTGACATGTCCGAACCATTGCATCTTCCTTCTCTTCATTATGTCCAGCAGTGGTTCATAATCTCCAACTTTCCTCCTGATCTCTTCAGGCACTGATGCATTGGTGCGGCGATCGTACCAATGTATTCCGAGTAATCGACGGAAACATCTCATCTCGAAAGCGGCTATTTTCTTCTCCAGATTTTTGCTTAGCGTCCATGAATCGCATCTATATAGGGCTATCGAGGTCACCAGTGCCTTCATCAGCTCAATCTTTGTTTTCTCTCTCACCTCTCTGCTTCTCCAGACATGGTTCAACTTGGCCAACTGAGCAGTCGCCATGGATATTCGTGTCTTTATTTCTGTTGTTGAAGTGGCCTCCTCATTCATCAAGGCGCCCAGGTACTTGAATTGGTGGACTTCCTCTAGCGCGTGCCCCTCCACCCATATCTCCTGTGCTTCGCCATCTTGTTTATTCTGTCTTGAAGTCGTCATTATCTTGCTTTTTGTGACTAATTTCCATGCCGTATCGGCGGGCAGCAGTGTCGAGCCGCGTAGTCAGCTCAGCTAGCTCTTCCCTATTTCCAGCAGCAAGGTCAATGTCCTCAGCGAGTCTCAGATTGCTGATTGGCCTTTCTGCTATTGCAATTGTGCCATTAAAATCTTCGAGTGCTTCCATCATGATCTGTTCCAGAAAGAGGATGAAGAGGGCTGGCGAGAAAATGCATCCCTGCCTGACACCAACGTTTGTTTGGAACCATTCCAGAGTCCTGCTGTCATACATTATCCAGGGTTATTTCATGACCCGGCGTTTGCCCAGCACTTCCAGTGCTGTTTCATTTGTGACTTCAGTGAACTGATCCGCCATTTCTTGGACATCTTCGAGCTCCACGAGGGGGGCAAATCTGTTGCTGATCTTCACAGCATATTCGTTCATCTTTTCGGAGTCTGTCTTTAGCAGGTTAAGATTTTACTTCACACGCACCGCTCCTTGCTTCTTCATCATCCTCAACTTCACCTTCATTGTCATCATCACCAAATTGTGGTCGCTGCCTATGTCGCATCCAGGGAAGGCTCTGGTCTTGTTTGGTCTGAGGGAGGTTTTGCATTTAGTCTCCACCAAGATGTAATCTATCTGGTTCCTTGTTCTACCATCTGGGGATGTCCATGTGATTCCTCTCGAATTCTAGTGATCCCCAAGCGTGTTGGCCACAGTCAGATTATTCAATTTACAGAACTCTAGTAGCCTCTCACCTCTGTCATTCGTCATTCCGTGAGCAAATTTTCCCACAGTACCGTGCCAGTCCTCATAGGAGTCAGTCCCTATCTTAGCATTCCAATCTCTTTGGATGATCTTTATGTCTTTCTTGGGGATTTTTCTGAGCGTGCTGCCCAGAGTATCGTAGAAAGCATCAATTTCTTCATCTTTGCAATTGGAGGTTGGTGCATAGACTTGAATGATGGCTACATTTCTGGGAGAGGCTGCGATTTGTATTCTGATCATTCGGCTTGAAATGGGTTCACATTCCACAACCGCTTTCACTGTATCTTTGTGGACAAGGAATCCCACTCCTTCCTTATGTTTCTTCTCCTTTCCGCTAAACCAAACTTTGTGTCCTTCTTCAGTGAGCATCTCGCCGCTTCCAGTCCACCTCATTTCAGCGATGCCCAGGACATTCCACTTATATTTGGTCATTTCATATTCCAGTTGCTCCAGTTTCCCATCTCCATTGAGAGTTCTGACGTTCCACGTCCCACATGTGAACTCCTCTTTCTGTAGCTTCAGCTTTATTTCTTCACCAGTAGCATACTTTCCACCTCCACCCTGGCCCGTGCGAGGCGCGGTCGTTGGTATCCCGGGCCCCGACCGATCCGGTATTGATCTGTTTCTCAATTTCATCATCATCTCAGTGTTTCTCGAGCGGGGGATCCTGGTGGTGCTCATCTCCTCTCTAGGTGTGAATGGTCAGTGACTCGCATGGGTATGACCTTTGACAGGTTTTGTTTTTAATCCTACAGGCTGTCCACACACCCTCCACACCCGGTTACCTTGTACCCGAGTGGGGGGACCGGTTTAGTCGCCGGTAGTCCGACCCGCGGCAGGCTGTACTGGGTTACGTGGTACCAGTAGCAGGGTCACTGACTCACTGACTCGAGTGAGTGTGACGCCTGGCCTGACAAGGCCAGGCGTCACAGGCGTCACAATAACAAAGACTATACCGCCATAATGGAACTATACCGCCATTTTAGAAAACTCTGGTAATAACTGTTCCGTTATAGGTCTGACCGAACATGGTTGACTCCCAACGTAAGTCATTTATTTTCTATATCCGGCTTTGATTTCGTGTACAGAAATAGAAAAGAAAGAATGGGTGGTGGTGTGGGTTTATACATCCCCAACAAATTTGAATATTCTATCCACGAAGAACTGAATGTCATGACTGATGTAGTTGAATCTCTTTTTGTTGAAATGGTAAACCCGAATGGGAAAAACATATTGATTGGAGTTGTTTACAGACCCCCTGGATCGAATCCGAGTGATATTTTGTTGTATATACAAAATTTAATGCAGAACTCTATTTTTACAAATAAACATTTATATTTAATGGGTGATTTCAACATTGATCTTATGAAATGTAACTCCCAACAAATTTCGCAAGAATTTGTAGAAACCTTAATGCCTGTTTCTTTATTACCGTTAATTTCTAAGCCGACCCGTGTTACTGACCGATCTGCCACTTTGATTGATAATATTTTTTGTAATATTCTCCCAATTCCCGAGTCTGGTATTGTTTTATCTGACATCTCTGATCATTATCCCATATTTACACAAGTGCCAATTAAGCTATCTCCTGGGCAAAATGATTATCAGAGACGTCGTAAGATTACGACCAATAATCTTATTAATTTGCAAAATAGTTTAAAAGATATTGATTGTTTTTTTGTATACAACAATACCGATCTTGATTTGTGTTATCATTATTTCATGAAAACTATCACTTCTAAAATTGATGAACATATTCCGTTTTGTACAAGGAAAAGTAGTTACAAAAGAACTTTAAGACTCCCGTGGATAACCCAATCACTTTTAAGATCAATTAATAGAAGAAAAAATAATTTGTTTTATAAATACAGGAGCAACCCTACGGATAAGAACAGACAAAAATATGTGACTTATGAAAACACGCTTATTAATTTATTGCGCTTACAAAAGAGAAAATTTTATGTTAACCAAATAATGAAATATAAAAATGATATCAAGAATACTTGGAAAACAATTAAAGATGTTATGAATGCATCTAATGATGTAGCTAGTATATCAGAAGTACGATGGGGTAATACCTCAAGCAATGTACCTGCTGGCATGGCCGAAATCTTTAATGATTTTTTCGCATCCATTGGGAAAAATTTATCACAAAGTATCCCTTTATCTAACAAAGTGTTTTATGATTGTTTTAGATATACCTATAATCCTAAAACTATATTTTTGGACCCTACGTATAATGAAGAAGTTATTGATATTATTCATAATTTGAAAGAAGGAAAAAGCCCAGGTTGTGATGGAATCGATAATTATTTGTTGAAAAATATAATTCTTCAAATAATAGATCCTTTAGTATATATAATTAATTTATCACTTATTACTGGGCTTGTACCAAATCAAATGAAGACTGCCAAAGTTATACCTATATATAAAAAAGGGGAGAAAAATGATGTCAATAATTACAGACCAATATCGTTATTAACTTCAATTTCTAAAATTTTGGAAAGAATACTATATATCCCAACTGAATTTTTTTTTTAATATGAGTATTATATTTACGAATTTTCAATTTGGATTCAGAGAAAATCACAACACCACCCACGCTTTACTTTCCTTTGTGGAAAAGATTACACGTGCACTTGATACATTCTCGTATACAATAGGCATCTTCCTGGACTTTTCCCAGGCTTTTGATACGATTAATCACGGTATACTTCTCTCTAAGTTATCCCATTATGGTATACGCGGAAAAGCCTTGCAATGGTTTACGAGTTATTTATTTGACAGATTTCAATATGTACATGTGAAAAGTTTTGATTCTTCTATGAAGAAAATAGAATGTGGTGTTCCGCCAGGAAGTTTGTTAGGCCCACTCTTATTTATAGTTTACATTAATGATTTTTATAGATCTTCAGATAAACTCTCTTTCATATCATTTGCGGATGATTCCAATCTTTTTTATTCCCACCCTGACCCTAATACTTTAATTAGTACAGTGAATTATGAATTGAAGAATGTCTCACAATGGATATATGCAAAAAAAAAATTGTCACTGAATATTGAGAAGACAAAGTAATTCCTTAGATGGATTACAAGGTAATGTTATATTTGACACTACTCCCATAGAAGAGGTTTCGTCTATTAAATTCTTATGTGTTTGTGTTGATAATAAGTTATCATGGAAGTGTCACATAAACAATATTTGTAATGCAATTGCACGTAACATAGGCATAATGAATAGATTGAAATATTATCTTCTTTTTCGGCTTTGATTACGCTTTATTCAAGTTTGGTATTGCCGTATACTTGAATTACGGAATTCTTGCTTGGGGGAATACATATTCGACATTGCTAGATAAACTTTTTCTTCTGCAAAAGATGGCGCTCAGAATTGTTTTTAACCTTCATATCCGAGCACATATTGACAAGCTGTTCCTTGAACACAAAATTCTGAAAATAAAAGAGTTGTACTTGTTTCAACTTGGTCAATTTATGTTTAATTACAACTGCAATCATCTACCCAAAATATTTTATTCTTTATTTCACTGTAACAGCCACGTACATAATTATCCCACGAGACAATCTAAAGAATTTCATCTTCCCTTAGTGAGAACTGTACACACTCAAAATACATTTGTTTCTACCGGACCCAGATTCTGGAATAGTTTAGATAATGATCTAAAAGAATCTGTGAAGTTAATTACATTTAAGTATAAACTCTTATTAAAATCTTCTTAAAATATTTGTTTTCTAAATATAACAGTTAATTTTGTTTAATGAAAAAACCCGTCATGTTTCACTTTTCCTTGAGGTTTTGTAGTATGTCCATAGACCTTTTCCATCCCTTTCCTTTTCCCTCTCCTTTAACTTCTCTATTCTTCCCTGCTCCTCTTTCCTCGTTCTTCGTTGTCCAGTATCTGTCTGAGTGCATTTCCTCAAGTTCTGTTATATCTGTGTTTTGTGTTATTGTTGTTGTTGTTGTTGTCGTTATGTTTTTTGTGGCCGAATGCATATCTTCCTTTCCGTTCAATTTTCCTGGCATACCTGGCCCCATAGTGTCTGTGCCACAAATGTGATACGTTATATAGTTTATATGTTTGCATTCTAAAATCCTAGTAAGTATTGTTCATAGTATCAGCATCATATATCATTGAGTAAATATGCAATAGTATATAGAAGAATTTAAAATGACTATGTTTTATTGGTATAACAAATCGGTGCTGTTGTTGTTTTGTTCTAGTGTTCCACGTCTTACAAGCTTGGCTTTTTTAGTGGAACACTGTTTTCCATCATTGTGATTATTTACTATTTTTGTTGCCATGGCAAAGTGCATTGTTTCTTTTTTATGACACCATTCGTGCATATACTTTATATTGTATTAAAAAAAAAAACACCTTTATGAGACGAGTGTAAGAAAAATGAAAAAAAAATTGTATCTCTTTGGATTACGTCAACTTTTTCTTTTGTTTTCTTTTTGATGATGGAAATAAATAAACTATTGAATTTAATTGAATTGAATTAAATGGAACCCCCTCCATTTCCTGAATCATCTCTGAAACGATGATGACGCAGTCAGGATACATCTATGGTCATACCCAGGGATGATCAGGGTCGTCGAATCTATCTCGGGGGCGGGGGGGGGGGAGGGGGGGAGGGGGGGGCAAAGGGCCATTTGAACCGCCCCTACGGAAGTGTTGGGGCAGACAAATCATTTGTCCCCCAAGCAATTCCCGAGATGAGGACAAATCTCGAACTTTCTTTATGAAAAATTGTCCGAATACCGCCAGAACTATGCACCAGATCGTTGAATTGCAATCATAAACATGCAAAAGCTCTGCTACTGGATCCCTTTCGATAGACTTTGTACACTTTTGAGGTTGACGTATTTCCTAATATTTTATCAAAGAGTGTGCAGCAGATCTTTCACTTACAAAAGCTCCCTCATGTGCAGAGGCGTCGATGGGGGGGGGGGCTCCTCCTCGTTACTCCTGAGATGTGGAAATGTTCTTACTTTTTTGCTAGAAAACTGTCTTAATATTTCACCCAATGATGGCTGAATTTCAATTCTGAAAATACAAAATTTCGCGTAAGAGGGGGATAGGCCTCTATCCCATATAGAACACGTCGCTGACGCGGACTGGCGCGGTAGTAACACGGATCTCCCCGAAAGGTGGAGGAGTCCATACCAAGCCCCTATAGTTGGATGCAATCAGAGTCCTTTCACTCTAGGGAGAGGTTCATGTGATTGGTAGATCTCTAATAAAGGCGAATTTCATTAGTTCACATTAAAAAAAAAATCGTCTCAATGGGTTACAACAAAGGAACGTATTGCTTTGTTAGGTAACAAAACACAATCTAAAAGAAGTTGCGAAACGTTGTAACCCCCTGCGTATTTACAGATTGACATAAGTGATGCGAATAAGCTGTTGTGTTCAAGTTTCAACATTCTTTTTTTTCTCTCTCTCTTAACTTTTAAAATATCTGTATTAACTGTCATTAAAAAGACATACATGTCAAAGCAGAATCCAACATAGTTTACAAAGTTTCCTGTTCATTTGCAGGTTTATATAATTATCAAGTAATGTACAAATACATCTCTTTTTTTTTTCTCGTTGTTAATTAAGTTTTCACATATCTCTAACAGCAGTCAATAAAAAGACATACATATCAAAGAAGAATACAGTATAGGGCTCACACCCGTAAATACAATGGAATGTCCCAGACCTCTTCACAAATTCGTACTAAAGATACCAAAATAAATGAAGAAAAAAAATTATTAAAAATCAATGATGTAGTTTGGCAAAAAAACTGAATGGCTGTAGATATTGAGTATGAATTCCTCTACAAACTGCATTTTGGTTGGAAGATGAAAGCTTTTCTGATGGAATTTGAGGGGACTATATTTCATTGGGTACGTGTACGGAAAATAGGTGATTTTTTGAGCGACTAGAACTCGTAGTCTGGCTTTGCGGACCCCTGGACAGAATTTGGACTGAAGAATCCACCCTGAAAATTTGATGGATGAAAGGGTATATCTCACTTATCCAGGTTACTGAAGCTGAAACACCTCATTTCTCCCAGCTATTTTACAGAATTTTTTGAAATTTGATTTTTAACACACATCCCTATGGGGAAATATTTATGGGTGTGAGCCCTATAATGTCTACATAGTTTCCTGTTTATTTACAGGTTCATGTATCATAATAATGGTGTGGGTTTGTTTTTTTTTTTTCAAGTTTCAAAATCGCTTTTCCCTGTACTCTCTTAAGTTTCAACATATCTGTATCAACATTCAGTCTTACAAAAAGGCAAACATAATCATGAAAGCAGAACCCAACATATTTACATAAATCTTCTATGTAAAACTTACAGGTTCACGTAGTTGGCCATCTTTTAGGCTGTTGAGTTTTGACAAAATCATGAACACACCTTTTAATGTAACTGATGTACTATTCAACATAATACACCTACCAACTTTTTGAACAATAAACTTTCTTTGTTACTCTATATGTGTTAAAATATAAAAAAAAAAAGTAATGAAACTTAAGCATACAATATATTTACCCAATCTTGTAATGGGTTCATCTTTGCTTTTTCCCCATTTTTTTTTTATTTCTCCGCCACGAAGTTTCGCCGGGGGCATTATTCTCTTTTAAGTTCAACATTTCTTTTAGCATGAAAAGTTATGACGGTGTTAACACGGTATTATCACTGATCTTGCGGTGCAAACACGGAGGATGCCGTTCTTTTCATGGTGAACGGCGTTCTGAACACGGTCTATTTCAAACCGCCAGGACCGCTACGAAAAATTAAACATGTTTAATTTTTCTGGCGGTTCCCCGCGGTTCTCGGGGTGTATGGTGGATGAGTGACGGGTCACCAGGGTTTGTGTACGGTGTGAACACGGTCTTTGGCGGAGCACGGTGAATTGCCGAACCGCCATGAACCGTCATCTAAACCAGCGATGTGTGATCCCCCCTTTACGTGTGTAACAATCAAAGATACAATCACAAAGTCCCATGTGCTTTCCGCCATCGTTGGGACACGGTTCACGGCGGTTTGAGAACCGCCATGAATCGCCATTAAAGTGGCGATGTGTGATCGCCCCTTAAGTCCCTGGATCACTGGAAATGTCCAAAGACGATGTTAGATGCACAGATGAATGATCCTTGATGCACCGATGAATGATTCCTCCGACTTGATACACCAATGTATGATTCCTCCGACGCAAATCGATAGACACAGGTTATGGTTATCGAATGTAAAAGCCATGGTATGAATCCACAGAGACACGTGTAAATTCCAGACGTTATGACGACCGCGTCCAGTCGATGCGTGAAGGTTAATCCAACAAATAATAGCCAGCTAGGAATCCAGCCCGTCACAGCTTTGACGTAGCAATGTCCGTTGACATGAGAATGGAGTCTGTCACCAATGGAGGTGAATCAATTCTCTGCAGGCAAAATGTCTCCCAGGCCTTATCTCCACAAAATATTGTAGGTCAGAAGGTAAAGCAAGACTGACTTTAACAAGTCGCTTCGGAGCCAGAAGTGGCGTAACTCTCAGAGCAGAGGTGTTGGGTACTCTGCCTACCTCAGAATTTCTGCGGCTTATACAGGTCCACTCACCCCTTCTTGAATATTCTGTGATTTGCTCCAACCAGGGGCTACACACTAATCTTGTATATATACTAGCGAGTTCAAGACCGTTCTAGAAATTCTAGCTCTGACTCACTGCCTATGTACATAACTTCCTACCAAATATAAGTACCAATCACACTGGGCTACAGGGATAGTGCATCACTCAGCCAAATATGTAGGCACTACCTAGATCAGTCTAGATTGGGCGAGAGATCATTCTAGATTGAGTGAGCTATAATGTATTTCCTGTCATGTGCATGTACTGTAGCTATACCAAATTCTCCACTTATCTGGACAACCTGTACTGTATCTATACCAAATAGAAAGTTCTCCATTAATCTGGTCAACCTGCGTACATACACATATTTAAACAACCATGCATACAGTACATCATACATGTACATACAGGGTGGCCCAAAAAGAACGGAACGCCTCGAAGATCTCTAATTTCAGCAATGTCGTTGCAAATATGTCATCATGTCGCATACTATTAGAAAGGCCATTCGTTTTCCAATAGAATGACACCAAGCTCTTTAATTTCAGTTAATGCGTTACGATTTTAGGTCCATTTTTGTCAACCCTTGCAATTTTCAAAATGTGATCATTTTGCACTCTCAGAGATACAGAAACCAGTGAGAATTCGGCTTACCGTAGAACCAGTAGCGTTCGCAATGTGCGGAATGTGGGGCGGGCGGACAGTGTTATTGTCGTCAGGTACAAGTCGTCTCATTCACAATGGTAACGGGCAATGACAGCCTCATTCCACACAGTGTGAACGTTACTGCTTCTATGGCAAGCCGAATTCTCGCTGATTTCGGTGTCTCTGAGAGTGCAAAATGATCACATTTTGAAAATTGCAAGGGTTGACAAAAATGGTCCTAAAATCGTAACGCATTAATTGAAATTAAAGAGTTTGGTGTCATTTTCTTGGAAAAAGAATGGCCTTTCCAATAATATGCAAAATAATGACACATTTGCAACGATATTGCTGAAATTAAAGATCTTAGGCGTTCCGTTCTTTCTGGGCCACCCTGTATAGTATAGTATGGCTTTGCTTTGCGAACGAAGATTTAAGGAAAGTCCACGTCTGCTGCAGGCTCGAAAGTGACTGATGAGTCCGATGCGGGACAGGCAGGCACGGTTGCAGCGGTTGCACGGGAAAGTCGGTTGGTTGATGTTGGGTGTTGGGTTTTTCCTCTGTTGTCTTTTTCTGTTGAGTCGGGCCCTGCGATCATCCTCGAAGGCGGCTGTTGCTCGTCGAACAGTAAGGCGCCAAGATGTGCGATCAGAGGCGATAGCAGCCCACCGTTGGTGATCGATGTTGCAGGTGCTGAAGGTTTTTTTCAAGCAGTCCTTGTATCTCTTCCTGGGTCCACCTCTGTCTCGGTGTCCAGAAGAGAGCTCACCGTACAGCATGACCTTCGGAAGGCGATGGTCTTCCATTCTCGAGACATGACCAGCCCAGCGCAGTTGAGTTTTCATCAGTGTGACTTCGATGCTAGTAGTCTCTGCCAGCTCAAGAACTTTGATGTTGGTGATAAAGTCATTCCAGTGGATGTTTAGGATGAAGCGGAGACATCGCTGGTGGAAGCGCTCAAGAAGGCGTAGGTGATGCCGGTAGAGGGCCCATGACTCGGATCCGTACAGGAGAGTTGGTAAGACAACGGCTCTGTACACGCTGATCTTTGTCTGCTTTTTCAGGTGGTTGTTTTTCCAGACTCTGTCGTGCAGTCTACCAAAGGCGCTGCTTGCCTTAGCAAGTCTGTTGTCAATTTCTTTGTCGACTCTTGCGTTTGATGTGATGGTGCTGCCGAGATAAGTAAATTGATCAACTGTTTTGAGTTCTGTTTGCCCTATGGTGATGTGGGGGGACTGGTAATCCTGTCGAGGAGCCGGCTGATGAAGAACCTCGGTTTTCTTCAGGCTTACTTCAAGGCCAAATGCTTTAGCAGTAACTGCGAAGCAGGACGTTAAGCGCTGGAAAGCAGACTCTGAATGAGCAACAAGAGCGGCATCATCTGCGAAGAGTAGCTCACGGACGAGTAGCTCATGCGTCTTGGTGTGAGCTTGCAGACGTCTCAGATTAAATAGACTGCCATCTGTGCGGTACCGGATGTAAACAGCATCTTCGTTATTGAACTCTTCCATGGCTTGTTTGAGCATCATACTGAAGAAGATGGTAAACAGGGTCGGTGCAAGAACACAACCGTTGTCAATTGTCAATTGGGAAGGGTTGTCAATTGGGAAGGGTTCGGAGAAATCACTGTTATATCTAACCCGGCCCTGCTGGTTTTCATGCAGTCGGATGATCATATTGAGGAACTTCGGGGGACAACCAAGGCGCTCCAGAATTTGCCAGAGTCCTTTCCTACTCACTGTGTCAAAGGCTTTGGTTAGGTCAACAAAGGTAATGTAAAGTCCCTTGTTTTGTTCCTTGCACTTTTCCTGAAGCTGTCTGAAGGCAAAGACCATGTCAACAGTTCCTCTGTTTGCGCGAAAACCACACTGAGATTCTTGGAGAACACTTTCTGCGACACTAGGCGTTAGTCTATTGAGAAGAATTCGAGCAAGGATTTTTCCCGCAATGGAAAGCAGCGTGATTCCTCTGTAGTTGGTGCACTCTGATTTCTCTCCTCTGTTTTTGTACAGGGTGATGATAATTGCATCCCGAAGATCTTGAGGTAGTTGGCCTTGGTTCCAGCAAAGCGTGAAGAACTCGTGAAGCTTACTGTGTAGGGCTTTTCCACCAGCCTTCCATACCTCTAGGGGAATTCCATCCACACCTGCTGCTTTGCCGATTTTCATTTGTTCAATCGCTTTAAGTGTCTCCTCGAGGGTAGGGAGTTCATCCAGCTCAGGTTTAAAGAGCTGTTGGGGAATCTGGAGGAGGGCAGATTCTTGTACTATGCGGTTGGCACTGAAGAGCGACTGAAAGTGCTCTGACCATCGGGTGAGGATGGAGGTCTTGTCGTTGAGGAGAACTTCGCCGTCTGCGCTACGAAGAGGACTTTGAACTTGGTGTGAGGGACCATAGACACTCTTCAGTGCCTCATAAAAACCATTCAGGTCGCCAGTGTCGGCACCAAGTTGAGTTTGTTTGGCAAGGTGTGTACATTTGTGACAGTATGTTTAAGTGAAATATATGCAACAATAAGGGAAGTTGATTTGTTGCGTACTTGTTCATGAATATGCCTATTTGTAGAATGTGGATGTCTTGGAGCGTCAAGGTATTCATGCGATGAAATAAAGGATCTGTATGAGATAAGTATGTAGAGTTAGTATTGATGCGAATGGCACGCTTTTGGAGTAAATTCAATGGATTCAGTGTCACATGGGTTAAACCAGAGTCGGATATAATCACACATGCCACTTACTGATCTGGTATCTCAACCAATCTGTAGTGTTTATTCGAACACAACAACCCTCAGGACTTCACAACTTCAAAATATCGTTAACTTATATCTCATCAACTGAGTTGCACATTCGTGTACACGAATTTTGATTCTCAAATCCATACACAAGTACCTTATGGGATATCTCAGGCTCCTGATATGAACCTGCCGTGATATCTTTACATCAATAACCACTCCGTCGCCCTTACTACTGTTATAACTGTTGCAGTACGTTGTTACACCACTTCTGCAACTCACCTTTCACTTAGGGCGAGTATGGGACCTAGCTAAGTAACATGGGCTAGTATACTCATATTTAACACGATTCGATAACACTTGTAACACTTCCTCAAAAAAAGGGGGGTGTAGAAATTATAATTGTAACTATACACGCGGGTAATCGTTACTCCATTAACATCTATATACCACCCCCACTTATATGGTCCTAGTGGTACACAATGAAGCGACTAAATATCCTCCTACTGATATATCATTAAGTGTTTAACTTCTAAGTTATCTATGTTATCGAACAACAACAAAAAAATATATATATTCACTCAACCTTCTCCAAATGCTACGAAAAGAGCATCACAATGGAGCATCAAATGCTTGAGCTCACTATACACGGTTCCTCAAACAAACTTCCAGGTACTCATACATCACTCACAATTCGCCATAGGAAGGCGTGTACGTGAAAGGGACATAAACTCAACAAGCTCTTGCTGAGCTAATAATCATTCGGGCTTCTTATCCCTTTATCTTGTCAGTCATGCACACACACAAAAAAAAGAACACCTCACGGTCGCACCATATATGATGAAAAAAAAAAATTGTTAACGTGTATCATAGGCACTAATGAACATCTCACTCCTCTCCAAATTGCAACGTGATGAGCCAACTCAAATATAATCGGGCGTATAACATCGCCAGTTAACTTGTTTGGCCACTGTTCCTAACCGTACATGAAATATTCCGTGTTCAATTGTCAGTGTACATCACCAATGTTGCTGGACGCGAAAAAGCATACAGAAGTGTCGACAGGCGGATTGAAGAGCGTAGTTTTGCCAACGTTCAGCACATCCAGTGAACTGGTTTTCCACTGGCCGGTATCGTAGTTGACAGCAGCCTTCACCGCATCTTGAATGGCATTGCCAACTTTGGGGCGAAGTCCCGCAACCCAGTTGCCATCTAAATTATCAAAGCAGTATTACGAAACCTTACACACTACGGGCAGCTGACTTTTTTGTACATAAATCTTAATGCTTAAATACTCAATTTCGTATAATATCACGATGTAACATGTACTCTAAACAGTACACATCAATGTATCAGTCTTATTCATACCTAACTTAAATAATATCATGTTGTTATAACGCTGTTTTCACCATCACGTTAGTGATATTCAATCTCACACGGCATACATGACAAATAATGCGTTTCATGTCACATCATTATTGTTCCTGTATAAAAAAAAAAAATAAAGAAATACACAAATAACCGAGAGTACTTACTGCTGGTTGTATGGATAGTATTCTTCTCCGTGGAGAGGAAAAAGAACCCTGGCTTCAAGTGGTCCAGACTGGCTTAAAAGGATTAATAACTGGCGAGGTTCTGCTACGACTCCTCCTTCGACCACATCCCTGCTCAGTCTGTCACACACTTAAAATATTCTTACCCTATCATATACAAAACTACACAATGTACTACATAGAAACCCTGGACGGCTCGCCCGCGGAATCTGGCACCTGTGGAAACTCCACCCTTTTGTCGCATCGCTTTTGTCTCATCGCATTCCCCACACAGCTTTCTGCAGTGGGTTATAGAAAACACACTCGTTATTTTGTTACAACACAAATCGCGCTTCATCACATTTCAACGCACTTATACTGCACCAGCAATGGCAACTGTTCCTACTCTATTCACTGGTATAGATTCTAATAAAATAGAAACAAAAAGCCAAATACATTTCTCCTGTGACATTCAGTTTAGTTATACTACAATTTCCCCACACAATATTTGAATACAATATGTGAGGCAGAATTAGAAAATTTTATAACTTTATCAGAGATCGTTCTGATAAAGATCTTTACACCAGTGTTCCTTGATAGCGTCCTTTGTAGGCAAGATATACGTTCGTTCCATGTTAAATTAGAATCAATAGTATAACGCCCAAAAATTTAATGGCTTGCTTTTCGCAAAGAGAAAGCCCATCAATATTGACATTAAATGTTCCCTGAAATACAAATGCATGTTGATTTGTGTTGATTTATGATACCCTCAACATCACGTTTGCGGTGAAACGAATATCTAGAAACATTACATATATTTTTTATTATTTTTTATTTCTATTCTTCGTCAGATGACGCCCACAAAAGAAAACAAAAAACAATATTCCTGTTGTGACCTCGTCTGTCAATCATTGCTAAATAATAATTATAATCCTACAGTACATTACATAAGGCGCTTATTACGGATATTATCTAAGAGCACAGTTTACCGGAAAATTAATATTTAGTCCAAAATAATACAAAAATACAAATACAAAAATACAAAAAAAAACAATAAATACAGTGTACAAATCAAAATGCGATAAGTACTGAAAATCAAAATCAGTGTGCACCTCCATCGACCGACCCACAACTGGACCATTCTAAAGGAGTACCTACTAAGAAAATAAGTTTTCAGCAGAGTCTTAAACTGATGAACGGAAGTGGCTAGATGTATATAGGCAGGTAGAGAATTCCAGAGAGAAGGGGCAATTGCAGAAAAAGCACGATCACCATATTTTGTGGAAGTACGAGGTCCAGAAGTCAACTGCATTGAGGATGAACGGCGGGATCTTGAGGAAGTAGTGGAACGTAAAGAAACAAGATCTGTGAGATACTTGGGGGCTTGCCGATTCAGAATTTTGTACGTAAGTAGAAGAACTTTAAAAGATATGCGGTGATGTATGGGGAGCCAGTGGAGAGAACGGAGTATTGGAGTTATGGGCTCAGATTTCCTGGAGAGGGGAGACAAGTCTTGCGGCAGAATTTTGTATCCGTTGAAGCGGGAGTAAAACATGTGTCTGAGGGAGGTAAGAAAATATGGAATTACAATAATCTAGGTGACAAGAAGCAAATGCATGAATTGATTTGGCAGTTGTAGTTCGGTCAAGTACAGTAGTTTCCTTATCTTCCCAATTTTGAACAATCCAAAAGATGCTGCCTTACAAAGTGCTTCATGTGGTGTTCAAGGGTAAGATTTTTGTCAATGATCAAACCAAGATCACGTACCCATTCACTACATTTGGTAGAAACATTATCAGAAACTAAATCTGGGAATGAATTAGTGTTTCTTTGTTTGGAATATAATTACATGTATATGGATCATCTCTGATTTTTGTTCATTGAGGCAAAGCTTGTTGTTTGAGGACCAGATTTTAATGTCCTTAAGACAGTTCTGAAGTTTTTGAGCTGCTTCAGCCTTCTCATTTGGTTTGAGTGTATGATAAATTTGTGTGTCGTCAGCATACACCACATGCTGAACGCCTTGGTAGGATTCAATGACTTTGGACAATGGACTGGTATAAAGAAGAAAAAGGAGTTGCCCGACCGCGGAACCTTGCGGAACCCCGCAGGTCAGGGGGAAAATGAAGACAGCGTGTCACTGATGATGACTCGTTGAGTACGGCTGTGAAGATATGAACGGATACATTCAAGAACGGTTCCGAATATCAGGAAGTCTTTTTCAAGGCGGCGAAGTAACACACTGTGGTCAATAGTGTCAAAAGCAGCTGTGTAGTCCAGGAGTATTAACACTGCTTCATTTCCCTTGTCTACGGCAAGTAGAAGATCATTGAAAAGTTTTCAAATTTTTACATTTGAACACATTATAAATTAGTTATACTGGGTACAGAGTTTGAGGATTTATAATGATTGGGATGAAAAATAAGAATGTTTTCGAAGTTTATAACAAATTGCAATGGACAAGGATGATGACATGGCAGCCTCACCATAAGAATGCATGAGATGTGGCTCAAGGAAGCAGCACAAAAGAAGAAGGCATGCATAGATTACACACAGGTGAGCTTGCAAGCATGCGGTATTGTAATGGAATGACACTGCTACATTTCTGAGATATGTGAGGCTCCTATGTCATCATCTTTGTTCAGTGTAATTTGTTTAAGGTTTTTGAAAGTACTGTTTCTCTGCTCAAGAACCACAATAAATTCTACAAATCTATACATGAAGCTGTTGATTTATGTACTACGTGATGTGAAATTATGAAAATCGTCCGGAATGCCCCTTTAACCAAAAAGCAGTTTCTGTCGAATGATGATTTCGATATGCGGATTGAAAAATAGGAAACATGCCGGATCTTTCAAGGCAATCTTTGAGTTGTGATGACACAATCATCTCCAAGACCTTACCCCAAAAAGGAAGATTAGCGCCTCATGGGTCTGTAATTATTGAGTTCATTACACACTAAGAAATACGGGTTCAAATTTGAACCCCCAAATTGTCCCTATACAACCACCCTAATGGGTGCAACTTTGCACCGCAATAAGCAATTTGCACCCTTAGAAGTGCAATATGCTGAATTTTGAACCTGCATGGGGTGCGCATTTGCGCCCTCAGTTTTGTGCTAATAAAGGGTGCAAACATGCACCATAAACATTAATACAATGTCAATCAAATATTTGGACCACGATTGCCAAGGTTTTACCCGTAAGATCAAACTTACACTCTAATGGATATGTCAGCATCTTTGTAGGTACGAATATAAATATTGAGAGATTTAATTTTCTACTTGCATAATAAAAGGTACAAATGTACACCCCAGGGTGCTGGGGTAGGGACAAATAGGGTGGAAATTTGAACCTTTATTTTTTTAGTGTGTAAGGCCAAGTGAAGACTTCTTGAGGAGAGGGAGAAGTAGAGATGACTTAAATGGTTCTGGGACAAGACCAGTGAACAAAGAGAGGTTGAACAACTTGATAATGACAGGAAGAATATCATCCAGCGTGTCCTTCAACAACCAGGTAGGAATTGGCAACGGCGTAGCCAGGATTTCATCTTAGGGGGGCGGTTAGTCTGCGAGGGAGCGAAGCGACCGAGCCCGAGCGAGCGGAGCGAGCGAGGGGGGGGGGGGGGGGGGAGGGTGTGGGAGGGGCTGTGGGAGGGGGCTGTCCCCCCTTCCACGGTAAGAACTTTTTGCATTTTGATGTTGTAAATGGTGCAATTTGATGCATGTTTTTGCACGCTTTATCGACAGTCCCACTCATATTTTGATGTAGATTATTATTGAACAATTTGCCTACAAAGTGTTATAATTTAAATACACTTGTTGTATTAATTTTTTTCATTGAATATCATGAACGCGACTGAACCCGAGCGAGCGGAGCGAGCGAGGGGGAGGGGAGGGTGTGGGAGGGGGTGTCCCCCTCCCACGGTGAGAACTTTTTGCATTTTGATGTTGCAAATGGTGCAATTTCATGCATGTTTTTGCGCGTTTTATCGACGTGAAACAGTCCCACTTGTTTAAGGTAGCAGAACGTGTATATTTTGATGTAGATTATTATTGAACAATTTGCCTATACAATGGTATAGTTAAAATACACTTCTTGTATTAATTCTTTTCACTGAATATCATGAACGCGACTGAACCCGAACGAGCGGAGCGAGCGAGGGGGATCGAGGGGAGGGTGTGGGAGGGGGGTGTCCCCCCTCCCACGGTGAGAACTTTTTGCATTTTGATGTTGCAAATGGTGCAGTTTGATGCATGTTTTTGCGCGTTTGATCGACGTGAAACAGTCCCACTTGTTTAAGGTAGCAGTATATTTTGATGTAGATTATTATTGAACAATGTGCCTATAAAATGGTATCATTTAAATAATCTTCCTGTATTAATTCTTACACTGAATATCATAAACGCTGTCTGTTCAGCAATCAAACAGAAAAAGCATGCACACGAGGGTGTAGATAGGGGCATATCCCCTCCCACACGAAAGTGATTTTTGAGTTTTCAGACCTGAAATTCAGCGATCTGGTGCAAATTTTTGGTGCAATACTTTTTCATCGAAGTGTTAAAATCACGGAATTTAGCTCTTATTCCGAATGTGCATCATTTGTGTGTATGTACAAAGTCTAGTGAGGTAGAGCTTAGGGGAAGGGGGATTCCCCCTCCTGCTCGCGGAGCTTTTGCGTTTTTAGAATTGAAATAAAGCGATCTGGGGCACACTTTTTGTGGAAAATTCGGAAATTGTCATTCCCAAAAATGTACCAAGTCTATAGTGGGTAACAAGCAATGAATGGGTGGCAAGATACCTCTCCCATATTCAAGTGAGCCTTTTTTTTTTTCACTTTTAAGCTTTTAGAACTGAAATTCAACAATCTGGCACACACTTTTGTTGGAATATCTGGAAATTTGTCAATCAGAAGAGAAGTGTAGCATGTCTGTGGAAGGAGATTCTGCATAATTTTCTGATTGCAGTTTAACGTTTTGGTGCGCACATTAATTTTGTGTCATATTTGGAAAACTGTTTATGTTCAAGGTGTAGCCACAGTCTACTTCTATGCATGGCGGGGTGGGGGAGGGGCGGGCGAGCAGGGAGAAGGCGAGGGCGAGTGTTATCTCCATCCTTCCCTTACTATGGAGCTTTTGCCTTTTTAAGGTTGAAATTGAGATATCTCGTATACGCTTATTTGATGGAATATTTGGGAAATCAAAAAAAAAAAAAACTGATGGGGGGGGGGGGGGGAGACTGAGGGAGGAAAGGGTCGATTAAAAGGGGAAATTCCCCTTGTACATGAGGGAACTTTGAGTTTTCGGAATGTAAGGGGAGGGGCGGGCGAGCAGGGAGAAGGCGTGGGCGAGTGTTATCTCCACCCTTCTCTTCCGATGGAGCTTTTGCCTTTTTAAGGTTGAAATTGAGATATCTCGTATACCCATATTTGATGGAATCAACATTTTGGAAGTCACAAAAAAAAAAAAAAACTGATGGGGGGGGGGCTGAGGGAGGACAGGGTAGATTAAAAGGGGAAATTCCCCTTATACATGAGGGAACCTTGAGTTTTCGGAATATAAGTGATAAGTCTTGTGCACTAAGAATTATTCATATTTTTTTTTTGTAAATCTAAAAAGTGTACTAAGCTAGGGAAAGAGGCACAGAGGGGGAGGGTTTGGGAGGGGGATACCCCCTCCCAAGCACGAGAGATTTTGCATATTTTGAATTGAAATTCAACGATCTGGTGCACACTTTGAGTGAAAGTTTCAACAAACAAATGATCTTATTTGATGAAAGGTTGCAAAGGAGACCCGCTTCATGTGCATGCATACAGTATACACGCATTTTTTTTTTCCGCCTCCAAAATCCCCGGTCCAAATCTTAGGGGGGGCGACCGCCCCCATCGCCCCCCCCCCCCCCCCCCCCCCCCCGGCTACGCCAGTGGGAATTGGGTCCAGTTTACAGTACTTGGCAGGGCCGGCGGAGCGTTTTCAAAAGTGGGGGGGGGGGGAGGGGGCACACTTCCGGGTTTCATGAGCTAAGAAGAAAAAAAAAAAAGGTCTTCAGCTCATCTTCATCCTTCCACTTCCGGGTTTCTTCAGCTGACAAGCAAAAAAACAAAACAAAACAAAACAAAACAAAAACAAATTAGAAATGTCGCTATGGCGACTGGTATGCCTCCGCCATAATGCATGATTCTCCTAAGAGGTCCATAGTACATGCGGACAATGTGTGACTACATTTTCACAAAATTGGCAAAATACTAAAATGACATGTTTGTCACAAATGTGTTGAATGTTCACTTTCTTGACCTAGGTTTAATTGGATGAATAGGAGTTGGAGCATGTATTTGGGGATTTAAGGACTTTCACTTGACTTTATTCATTTATTTATTTATTTACTTATTTATTTATTTATTCACGCTTTGAAAAACAACAATACCATGGCAGCCTAACAAGGCCGAATTGAGGTAGTTTACACAGTAATACAACAGAACATAACAATATCACATACAAATTGCTTATGAGAAAAAAAAAACAACTTTACATTACAGAACAGATATAATTATATGATAACAGTGTAACATTGCATATTCATTTCACAACTCAATTTCCAAAGCACAGATATAACATTAAAAACCGTCAGACATTAAAACACTCATTTAATACAGATAAAAACAGATACAATAACACTCTTGAACACACTCGACATTTTTGCCCCTCACATACAACGTACACCTCCCTTTGGCAAAAACTTTGGCAAATGCATCACATATTTTCATACACCCACACAAGCATACACATTTATATACTCCGTATTGCATATCGTAACCCAAATATTTTGCGTTTGGGTATTATGTAATCGATACGTAAACGAATACCGGCGTCATGGACACACTTGCATCTACACCCAAGCTGACAATGCATGTTTACACCTTCCTTTTTTCGCTCTGTAAAGCCCCAGTCACATAATGCTCTGCGTCTGGCGTTACGTCCAAAAAAGTCATTTTTTCCGCGGACCACCGCGGATCCTTTGCCGTCACCAGAAATTTGTACAAAACATGCGGGCAAAAAATGCGGGCGATACGGACAGATACAACCAGATGCGAATACTTTCGTCCACTTGCGGATATTCTTACGAATTGGCACATAATAGTTCTGGACACTTGCGGAGAGTTGTGCATTTTTCGGATAGTTACGGATAGTTACAGATTGCTATGAATAATTATGGACAATTTGGTTTTCTCTTACGATCCCTGCTAAGTCAGTGTATTATGACAGCAAGGTTATCACATTTTGGACTGTCTTACATTGTACACTGGGGAAAACTGAAATTGAATTACGTACAAGTTGTGAAAAAAAATCGTAATCCTTTAATTTATTTTACAATAATAAAAGATATATCCAATTTTGAACTTGAAGTCTGAATTTTTTGTTTGTGCAACTCAGATATGAATAAACGTCATAAATGTAAAGAATGTATGTGACCGTGCATCACAAAACGAACAAAAAGTAGCACACACTGATTTTGTGGGAGGACTGAAAATAGGTGAAATGGGTCAACCGTGCCGATCTTGACTTGGCTACCCTGGGTAAATAAGGCCTTATTATTATTATTATTATTATTATTATTATTATTACTATCATTATTATTATTGTTAATAATATCATTATTGTCATTATTAGTATTATTATTATTATTATTATTATTATTATTATTATTATTCATTTCAGCTTAGTCTGATAATCCCCTCATTGTTGTTACTCCGGTGGTTTCCATCCTGTTTTTTGTCCTATTCATCGCATAACCAGCACGGCTTGATAAAGATTAAGCGCTTGAATAGACACTTTACTTCAGAGCCTCTTTTCTCAGTTTACTCTTTTTCTGAGTGTGTGCATTCTTTCCAATATTTAGATAGGTTAGGAGAGTCCATTTGATTTGAGTAATACATCATTTTAAAGCTTAAAGTCTCCTCTTTCAGAACATGCTCCCAACTAAAATTTCATGTGTGGCGACTTTTTGTGTGTTTTGTGTTGCAGGGTCACATAACATCACTATACCACAAATAAAATACAATATAGATCGAAAAGTTAAACATTAGAGTAAGAAAATATTACTTGCAGTCATGGAATAGACAAACTGTGGTTACGCTGTCGCTGTTCAGCGATATTCATGACTTACTGGGTTATGTTAAGGAGATATTTATGATAAAGCAATGCTTATAAGATTTACAGAAAAAAAAAGACATCAAATTAACCTTCAAACACCCCTCCCACACCCAAGTACAATATCAAGTCATCTCTTGAAGTAATGTATTTTCTGTTTGAATTTCTTGTATGCATGTCATTTTGTAATTCGTAGTAGAGTATATTATTATAGTAGCTGCGCAATATAATATTATAAATGTCCTTATTATTATCATTATTATTATTAGTAGTAGTAGTAGTAGTAGCAGTAGAAGTAGTAGTAGTATAAAAAAAAATGTAATACACATTCGATGGAGCGTAAAGTGCATGGGTAAGACTACAGAGAAATACTAAATTCGTTCTCATTTTATATAGTTGCCCCTGTCCCACACCTTCCCCCGGCCAGAAAAGTTAATAAAATGCTGTCACCCCATCCCCTACCCAAAATATTGCTTTTTTCGAAAAATATACATTCGAAGAGTACAAGAAAAAAAGTTCAGCACCAAGAATCGACCGATGTCATGAGTATACATGGTATATGGGTGCCACTTAAAATGACCATTGATTGTGGGAGAAATTTCATATAATTTGACCATGCAGTTCTGCCTCTCCACCGCTCCGACTGTGTTGTAGCATTCCTTCAGGTAAAGGCGTTGCAGCTTGGCAGCAGGAGTAGTATGCCTTTCCACGATTCTCTGTGTTCCCATGCGAGTGGAAAACGGCCACGTCGAAGGACGTAATTGTCCGCAACATCCGTTGTTGTCCGTAAATATCCGTAAGCGGACGAAACTGTTGTGATACGTTAACTTGCGGTGAATTTCGGATACTTACGGTGGACGTAAGCGAACGCAAACGGACGGAAGGTAAATTCTTTTGCGGATGGTATGCGTCCAAGCCACGGGTAGTTACGTTCAGTTACGGATAGTTACGTTTGGTTACGGTTACTTACGTAAGTTTGCGTCCGTGGCGTCCCTCTGCGAAATTTTGAACATTTCAAAATTTCGCAGGTTCGGCGACGTCATTTTGCGTTTCTTTACGGATGAGTTACGGGCAGTTACGTCTACATACGTCCCTGCGGATGCCTGCGTCCACGCTGCGTCCCCCTGCGTCCACTCATTCGTATCTCTCCGCGGCGGACGTAATCCATCGTAAAGCACTGTGTGACTGGGGCATAAGAGATGTGGACTAGTGCACATGATATGCATTCACAGGGTTATACCTTTAAGGATGAACAAACACATTCAAGTAGGCGACCATAAACCTGGCCAGTATTGTGAGAGGAAGAAAAAATAGCAAGCTTGAAAGGAGAGAGAAGAAAAAAAAATGACATTGACATCTTACATTACTGAACATGTATAGTTATATGATAACGTTGTAGTATTGCTTATTCGTTTCACAAGTCTGTTTTCATAACACAGATATAACATTAAAAACCGTCACACATTAAAACATTCATAAATGCAGATAGAAACGGATACAATACACTCTTAAGCACACTCGACATTTTTACCCCTCACATACAACGTACACCTCCCTTTGGCAAAAACTTTGGCACATGCATCACATATTTTCATACACCCACACAAGCATACACATTTATACTCCGCATTACACAGCGTAACCCAGATAACTGCGAAAGGGTATTACATAATCAATACGTAAACGACTACCGGCGTTATGGACACACTTGCATCTACGCCCAAGCTGACAATACATGTTTACACCTTCCTTTTCCGCTCTTTTAGAGTGTGTTTATAATCACATGATGTGGGCCAGTGCACATGAACACATACTAGGGGCTTGACACTATAGTTCACACGCATGCGTAAAAGCATACGCTAGCGTTTACACACACATTATCATATGCATTCACAGGGTTATACCTTTGAAGATATACAAATAACTTTCAAATAGGCGACCATAGCTTGGCCAGTATAATGGGAGAAAGAAAAAAAAAGGCAAACTTGAAGAGAGAGAGAGAGAAGGAAAAAAAAATAGCACTGACATCATATTGACTTCTAAAACAAAAACAAAAACAAACGGCGAATATGAGAACAGTGTTCACCCATCTTGTTTGAAATACATAATTCACTAAACAAAATTCTATTTATAACTGTTGACATATTCATTAGCCTCATTTGATAAGAGGGAAGGGGGCATTGGAATAACCAAGAAAGATCACAACCAAAAATGTCTTCGTTGCCATTGAGACAAAGTATGTGGATAAAAAAATCAGACAAAAAAAAATTATACATAAGAAGTGGACATAATTGTCACAAACATAGTAACATTTTGACAGCAGTCAAAAAACACTATTCATCCATTCAAATTAGAAATACATGATTCACTGTCCATGGCTATTTACATAATCATTGTGGCCATTACAAATTGTGTATATTCATGAGTCTCGTTAGATTGACCCTTGCATAAGCTTATGCAATGAGTAATTTTCAAGGTACGGAGGAAAAGTGCAATTTCTGTATGAATAATAAATAGCATTTTTTCTGGCCTTTGACCCTAAAATTCATAAGAGAATCACTGTCAGGCAGAAAATGCATAAACATGTACTAAGTTTCAAGATAACTTGAGCCATATGGAGGAAATAGTAAGTTCAGCACTTTCATTGATCTTTGACCTTTTGACCTTTGACCGTTTTGGCAATAAAAAAAATTCCCAGAGAATCTCTATTGGGTTATACATGCATACAACAAGTCAAAAAAAAAATCCTGCTGGCATTGCATAAATATGAGGGAAATGGTACAATTTTGAAGTGTTTCCCTTGACCTTTGACCCCGTGAACCCCAAATTCCTTAGATAATCACTGCGAGTCAGTACATGCATATATACTGTCCCTCGGATAGGACATAAAATGGAGGTCCCGTGTATGAGAGAGTCACAACTCATGCACGTAAAAGATCCCGCTTCATTCATCCATCGCAAAGAGCAGGGTGTTTAACCCGGTGAAGTGGTCCCACCTCACATCCAACTGGACCCCATGGAAGACCAGCTTAACGTAGCTGAATATGGGCTATCCAGCCATCTTCTTAGATGGAAAATGAACAAACAAACATACTATAAGTATGTTCCATGAAGATACCCTGAACAATTTTAAGATACGGAGAAAAAAAAATGAAATTTTAACATTTTTACTTGACCTGTTGAACTTTGACCTTTGACCTTATGACCTAAAACTTTCACCAGAGAATCTTAATTGGGTAATGCATGTATACACTAAGTTTCAAAAAAAATATCTTCAGGCATTACATAGATATGGGGGAAATAGACAAATTTTAAGCATCAGTGACCTTGACCTTTTGACCTTTGACCTTGAGCATGTGCACCCAAAAGTTGCAAGGCACAACTTCACCCCTTAATACACATACATGCCAAGTTTCATTAGGATACCTCAAAAGGTTTTTTTAGTTACGCTGTCCACAAAATTCATTACGGACGGACAACCCCAAAACATAACGCCTCCGGCACCACTTCGTGGCGGAGGCATATAAAAGGTCTCCAGCGCAAAAACAGGACCTCATCGCCCTCACACTTCAAGATCTCTATCTACTTCTTTCTAGTGCCACTTACCCACTTCCGGGTTTTAAAAAAAAAAGTGTGGGGGGGGGCGAAGTGCTGATATCTTATGTATTCCTTTGTAAGGTGCAAAAAAAATGGGGGTCCTAGCCCCCCTCCCGGTTCCGCCGGCCATGCTCAGATGGTAGTGATGCGATAAGTTCCTTAACTTCCAGATCAGATACAGGACAGAATTCTGAAAGTTGAAACTGAGATGGACCAACCAAGGTTGCGGTTGATGGCACTGGAACAGAGTCGGGGAAGGCAGATATAACGTTGGATACCTTCTCAGCAAAAAACTTTGCAAACTTGATTGTTTGCAAGTTCATGGAGTCCGACGAGTGGTCAGGAAGAATCAGTGAGCGATATGACGAGGAGAGTGATTTCACAAGACTGAAGAGTCTCTTGGTGTCGGCATCAGCGATGAGATTCTTGAGGTAAGTTGACTTAGGTTATAGCCTTGAAGATGCATTCGTAGTATGATTCACACTCGTGACGATACTGTTCCCGATCAAAACAGTCCTGACTTGATCATTCGACGTTATACAGTTCTCACCTGGAGAGGAGCGTACTTATCTTACTGAGAGCGGGGACAGGTGTTATTATTATTGTTATTATTATTTATTCGGCTTTCAATCACAAATATCATATTACATTTTTCGAAATCAGGACATACACTGGAGTGGTAAGGGTGCACCAGGTTGGGCAGCCCGGGTCTGGGAAGAGCCAACTAAATGACTTGGGCCCTCAGGCCATCCTCCCCAACCCACCTGGTGCACCCAACACAGTCAGTTTACAATATAGAAAATACAAATTTCATTAAGAAGCATATATATAAAAAAACTGTTTCTTTATAAGTGTCAATTTAAGATATATATAACTGTACCAAGCTTTCTTATTCATCTCAAATATTAGAGGTCATTTTCTACCAAAAAAAAAAAACTAAGAAAAAAATATTAATAATACATTACATATATGTGTGTCAGCTCTTAGATGGATACCGAAATCAAAACCTGACTCACTTACAAATACATACAGTTAATGCACAATGTATAGATTTGAAGTTTCCATGTAAACCATGTTATTCCCTTATACAGCATTTCAATTTAACTTCATTATATTTGGACAATTAACAAAACAGAACTGCAAAAGAGAGAGAGAGAGAGAAAGATAGAGAGAGAAAAATATAAATTCATAAATAACTAAAACTATCACTCAACGTGACTGACACCCCTACCCTACACCCAGGGAGCCAGCTCAACCAGCAATGATTATCTGCATGCTTTCTATTGGGGGAAAAAAAATACCATGGCAATGTACCGCTCAACATTGAACAAATGTACACTCTGCTCACTAATAATCACATGTGCCATATCTCAAATCAAATGCTTATAACCCGAGTAAGGTATCAAAATAAAATAAAAAATCTATGATTTTCATTAAAGAATGCTGTTACCATGGCAACACAATGTTTGACATGAAGAAAAAAATATGGGAAAAAGATGAAGTTTGCACAACTATATATCATAGCGGCTGTCACATGTGCCAAAATTTAAATCAAATTGCTCAAAAGCTGAGGGAGTTAAATAAATTCACAATGATATTACATAATTTTTATTCAAACTATGCTGTTAACATGGCAACACATTTGGAACAATAACGAAAAATCAATTTTGTACAGGTAAATAATATAGTGGTAACATGTGCCTTAATTGAAATCAATTGCTAAAAAATTCATAAATATTAACTAATTTCATTTTTTTCTAATGATTTGTATTCAAAATATACCATTCAAAATACCCTTGCAAACAGATAAAAAAATACATATTTTAGATAAACAACTATTGTAGTCTAATCAACGGAAGAGACATGCGCTTTCAGTCTTTGCTGCCAGTTTGGAAAGTTCACAAGCACAAAATCTGTGCGCAAGTCCGTGGGCAGCTGATCCCATAAAATGGGAAAAAAGGTGCATGGCTGTCTTTGAAAGTCTTTGTGTGCGAGCTTTCAGATGCTTGAAACGTACATCATCTGGGCGTCGAGTAACAACTTTGATGGTAGACACGATGTCATCACACGCTATGAAACGATACAAGGCTTTGGCGATGAAGCTCAATAGGAGGTATGTGCGGCGGGACTCCAATGTGGACCAGTTCAAGGTACGTAAACGCTCAGGGTTAGGCATTTGTTGTCTACGCTGCTTCAGAATCATTCGGGTTGCACGGCGCTGAACGCCCTCAAGTCGGTCGCACAAGTTCCGATTGTAGGGAATCCATGCAGGTTAGCCATATACTCCAAGATTGGTAGAACGAGCGATTTGTACAGGGTAAAACTGGCTGATGATGTAAGGCCGGAAGACATGCAATAATCAAGCCCTGCAATCTATTAGCGCGAGAGATTATGTAATTAACATGGCTTTCCCACGACATCCTATGATTGATCACCACACCAAGATATTTAACTTCAGAGGCAACATCGATTGGAACTCCCTGTATGAAATATGAAGATAAGACAACATTCATTTTCCTTGCTCCAGTGATTCGCATAACGTTTGTTTGCTTTATTTATTATACGTCCATACGGTTACGGGTACACCAGCATGACACGTTATTCAGGTCAAGTGGCAGATCCTCGACATCCCTGGCAGATTGAATTGGTCGATATAACACCTCATCGGCGAAGAGGGCAACTTTTGATGAAGCAATGACAGGAAGATCATTAATGAACATGTTGAAAAACAGGGGCCCAATAACACTTCCTTGGGGGATCCCGGACGGTACAGGAGACCAGTCAGAGTGGACACCTCTATAACTCGCAGCTCACGTCCGCAGAGGAAATCTTTTGCCCAGTGCCACAGCTTTCCGGTGATATACTGAGTGGAGAGCTTATGTAAAATAATATCGTGAGGCATTTTGTCAAAAGCACGGGAAAAATCGAGGAACAGAACATCTATAGGTGAGGCATGTGAGCCCTCCAAAGAGTGAAGCCAGTCGTTCGTCAAGTGCAAAAATTGGGTAACCCCTCCTGAATCCGTGTTGGACAGTTGTAATCGGACAGTTCAAAGCGAGATGATCCTCTATAGCTCTGGCCATCAATGATTCCATGATCTTACTAGCTATTGAGGTAAGAGCAACCGGTCGATAGTTGGACGGGTCAGATTTGTTGCCGGCCTTAAACACTGGTATGGTATTTGATCGCTTCCAGGATGTTAGAACAGAACCAGTCGAAACAGAAATTGAGAAAATCCGCTGCAAAATATGGGCTGATACTGGAGCTGTTTCCTTGAGTAGGATCGACTGGCGAGAGTCTATCAGGCCCTGGCACTTTTTTGGCTTTGAGAGTGATCAGTTTACGGTAGACATCCGCTACAGATGTGTCAAGTGATTCCATTGAACTTCTGGGGAACTGGCACTTTGGAGGTTCAGCGGGTACATCTTGACCTCCAGTAAAGTATCTTTGAAAAGTGGAGAGATACCCGTTTGCAATATCAGCTGGGTTCCTGATCACACGGTTGTCAACTACAAGTACTGGAGGAGGAGAGTGTCTTTTCCCCTCCCTGACAAATGCAAAGAACCGTTTATGGTTGTCAGGGAGAGAGAACATATTGTTGACATAATGCCAATATGACGCTCTGGTGTGGTATTTCACCTGGTTGCGTATTACACGAAACGTAGACCAGTCATTCGCGAGCTCAGTCCCCCGAGCTCTTCTGAACAGCTTACGTTTCATGTTGATCAAATGTTTGATCTCTCTAGTAATCCAAGGTCTGAATCTGCTAGAGCGTTTCTTGTTTCTGGGAATTGCATCCCTCACTGCGGCGTCGAAGATGTCTAGAAATCCTTCCCAGGATGCATTGGTGTCATCAGGGTTGTTACGACCAAAATCACTCTGAGAATGATCGCACAAAAGAAACAATCAACTAATGTTCAGGCGGTTTATTAACAGTGATATTGTGGGTACAGACTCGTGATCGGTTCTCACATCAGTACAATAACGATCAATAGAAACAGTTACAAATCAGTAATAGAATCACTTACACTTAATACATGCAATATCCCTGGAAATGTCCAAATACGATGCTCGATACACAAAGGAATGATCCACGATGCACCGATGAATGATACCTTCGACGTAAATCCAGAGGTGCAGGTTACGATAGTCCAAGGTATAGATCCGGGGTAAAATCCAAGTTAGATGTCCACGGTAAAATGTTCACAGCGAAACGTGTAGAATCCAGACGTTATGACGACCACGTCCAGTTGATGCGTTGAATGATGATTCACTTTATAATGTCCAGCAAGGAATCCAGCCCGTCACAGCTTTGCCGTAATAATGTCCGTTGACACTAAAATATGGAGTCGCTCTCCAATGTAGGCAAATTAATTCTCTGCAGGCAAAATGTCTCCCAGGCCTTATCTCCACAAACACAATTTGTATAGCAGGTCAGCAGGTAACACAGGACTGACTATAACAAGTCGCTTCAGAGCCAGAAGTGACGTAACTCTCAGAGCAGAGGTGTTGGGTACTCTGCCTACCTCAGAATTTCTCCTGCTTATATACTATCCATTCACCCCTTTCTAGTACATTCTGTAATTTTCTCCAACCTGGGGCTACATACCTGAACATACTAGCAAGTCCAAATTCCAGGAATCCTGGATGACTCACTTCCTAATATGTGCATAACATCATTGCCAAAATTAACTACCAATCACATTGGGCTACAAGGGCAGTGCCTCACTCAGCCAGCACTTCCCAGAATTTTCTGGAATGGGTGAAATCATTCTAGATTGAGTGAGCTGTAATGTATTTCCTGTCACATGCATACATGTACTGTAGCTACATTGTATACCACATAGAAAATTCTCCACTGATCTGGTCAGCCTGTATGTACTATATCTATATCATATAGAATATTCTCCATTATTCTGGTCACCCTGTGTACATACAATGTGCACATTAAAACAACCATGCATACAACCTTGATACATGTACATATAACTACTTGTGTGTACATTTGTGACAGGGTCCAGATATAGACTCCATGGGACGAGCTGCAGTAGGCGATTCAGATGAGAAAAGTCCCCTTTGTTGAAAAGCATGAACTCATGAATTACAGGATTGGTCGAAAACATCTTAGTAGACTTTATTTCAAAGAAGACACCATGATGGTCACTTGGAACCGGATTCGCAAGCGGATCAGCAACTTCAGAAGGACAAGTCAGACCAAGAGAAGAACTGACTAACAATTCAATGTCATTACGTAGAGAGTCCATGTCGATGTTGCGGAATTTTCTGTAGCTCGCTTGCTTCTTGGTATTCTGCGGCCTTGTGAGGTTTGCTGAGGCAACAATTGCAGAATGATTCGAAGGTAGCGAAGATAGCATCTTGACACGGTGGATGATATCAGAGTCTGGGTCTCTAGTGAAGAGTAGGTCCAGAGTATGACCGGCGCGATGAGTGGCACCTTGGACATGCTGCTTAAACCCCAGAGAATCAACTCCGTCCATAAAAGATTTTGCAAAATTATCATTGGGATCATCTTCATGAACATTAAAGTCACCCAAGAGCACAGGTAAGTATTGATAAAGTACAGGTAAAGTACAGCTAAAGTACTGTGTTTAACAAAAGACGTTGGAATGCACCTTCCCCTCGACACAGCATAACGTGCATGTTTCTGTGATATTAATGTGACTAACAAAAGATATGGCGAGGGCTTATTGTCCCCCATCCAACACCCTCCCCTACCACATTTTATACGAAACTATAAATTTTTGTTACTTTTTATTAACAAACAAAAATCAAACAAATGGGCGCACCATATCTCTGAATTTTAGGTCTGAAAATTCAAACTCTCAATAGTGTAGGGGTGGGTATCCTCCTCCCAATACCCATTCCCCCTCCCAAATTCTCCTCCCCTCATTTGGTACCTGAATATGTATTTAAATACTTTTTATTGATTAAAAAAAAATCGAATATCTCACCATGGGGGTGCATCAGATCTCTGAATTTCAGGTCTGAAAATACAAAAATCTTCCCTGTGTAGGAGGGGATATCCCTCTCTTTCTGCACATTTCCCTGAGATGACGATATATACATTTTTCTTACTTTTTTATAGAAAAAATCGAACGTTTTATTCAGTGGGTGCACCAGATCCCTAACTTTTTTAATCTAAAAATGGGGAGATGTTCCACACCCTCCCCACACACCTTTGATAGCTATTTTCTTGCGTTTTGATAGAAAAAAACACAGAACATAATTATCACCAAAGGTGTGTACCAGATCTCTGAATATATGGTGTGAAAATTCAAAATCTCCCTCGTGTGGGAGGGGAGTATCCCCCCCCCCCCACACACACAGTCCCTCCTCTGCATTTTTCTCTAAGTACTACAGTTTATATCATTCAGTGATAGAAACAAAAATCGAATATCTCAGCAAAAGTGTGCACAATATCTATCCGAATTTCAGATCTGAAATTGTAAAATCTCCGTCATTCGGGAGAGGGCCTATTCCCTTCCCACACCGGGTTGCAAGCAAACACACACACACACTCACACACACACACACAAAGGTCTTCATATTTTTTTTTTTTTTTTTTTTTTGCTGCCACTTCCCATCCACCTTTGTATTTTAAGCAAAAACGGGGGGTCCAAGCATTCACTGCCTATATCTTTTGCAAAAAAAAAAAGAAGTGGGGGAGCCCCCGCCCCCATCCTTGGTTGCGTCGGCTGCATGTGAGGACTATATCGTCGATCATCCACCCCCCCCCCCCACTCCTCCACGGTTCTCCGGTAGTTTGACTGCAAAACCAATCTTTATTCTGTTTTAAGAGCAGAAGTTACACGTGACAGGTGACTAAAAGATAATGCATTTTTCACAAGACAATTCCAATCAAGCGCGCCGGAACACTTCTCAACACTTTTGGGGGGTAAAATCTCGACGGGGGCACCTTCTAAGGAATTACACAAAGTGGAAAAAAAAACACAAAGCGAAAGACTATATGATTATTACATACGGGGGTACACTAATGGGTTACAGCTCGTTATTCCGAAGGTTCGTTATTCCAAAGGTTCTTTGGTCCGAAGGTTCGTTAATCCGAAAATGGAATAAGATTCGTTATTCCGAAGGTTCATTAATCCGAAAATGATACAAGGTTCGTTATTCCGAAGCTTCGTTAATCCGAAAATGAAATACGGTCTGCTATTCCGAAGGTTCGTTAATCCGAAAACAAAATAAGGTACGTTAATCCGAAAATGTAATAGGGTTCGTTATTCCGAAGCTTCGTTAATCCGAAAACGAAATAGGGTTCGTAATTCCGAAGGTTCGTTAATCCGAAAATGAAATAAGGTTCGTTATTCCGAAGGTTCGTTGATCCGAAAATAATAATAGGATCGTTATTCCGAAGGTTCGTTAATTCGAAAATGAAACAAGGCTCGTTATTCCAAGGGTTCGTTGATACGAAAATAAGAATAGGCTCGTTATTCCGAAGGTTCGTTGATCCGAAAATAAAATATGGCTCTTAAATTCCGAACAAAGGAGTAAGATTCTTGTCGTGACAAAATATTGTGTTTTGATTAGAATACTGTCTTATGTGTTCGTTGACACAATATAATATGTGCGCGTATGTGTGACTGTGTGTATTGAGGTCAAGTACATAGAACCTTTGAAATTACTGTTTAAATGCCTATCTTATATCTTTCACTCCCATTATCGTCGTATAGCCATCGTTATCGGTAGTCTAGAATTCATCATCATCATCATAAGAATTCAGGAGAGGCATGTTCACAATGAAAAGGGGATGCCAGCATACTCAAACTCTCTTTTGACACATAAACACATACGCGCGCGCACACACACACACACACACATGCAAACAGACAATCACAAACACACGCTATTCCATACAAACTTTTTGTCAGCGACGTAGAATGCCGTCGTAATTTTATTATTTTATTTCTACATGTATACTATAATGACGATGACGATGAGCTCGCCCCCTCCCACTCCTTCTTCACTTCTTCATCATAGTCAGGAAAATACATTCATTATTTGAAATGATTACCATATACTGCCATTCTAACGTGTCTCAAGCAGGAAAACACACACACACACACACACACACACACACACATGCGTGGTCTTAAGAATAAAGGCTTATACCTTACGAAAGGCTTTTACCTTACCTTATACCTTATACCTTAAAGGCTTATACCTTACCTTATACCCTATACCTTAAAGGCTTATTACCTTATACCTTATACGAAAACAAGACACACCGCGTCATTTGATATTGGTACAATAAAAAAAAAATGTACGTATAGATGTTGCCGATTATATTGGTCGTTATCATACGACCAATCATAAATCATGATTCTGAATGCTAAAAATAACCATTATGAAGGTGGACGATGGGAGCTCATAATGAACCGCTGCACGTCGAAGATCCCGACTAGAGTATGGGGAAAGTGGGACATGGAATGGAGCACTAATTATTTTTCAAACTTGCAAAATGATGTCCTCGTTGACTAAGAAACAGTAAAAATAACAGATTGAGATACACGTTGTATGAACTTTATTATGTTAACGAAAAAACGACAAAACCACTGTAAAATTTCAGGGAAACTCGAAGCAAATTTTACAAAAGTAATATCAAACTTGCCCCATCTCTGGGGATAATGGCACTTAAAGGGCTTACTCGCCAGTTTTTACCAGTGAACGGACGTAGTACGCCGTGGAGCCCATCGGCGGCCATTATAGTATGTAAACCGCTATGAAGGAAATTCTTCCTCCCTTTCATTTTTTTTTTTTTCAGTTTTAAGGTGAAAAAAGGGATGTGTTGAAAACATCATGATGTCATGTGTAAGTTTTATTTCTGCTTGTTACTCTTAAAAATGAAGAAATTACCTTTATTTTCCCATTTTTAGTCCCTCATAGTTCGTGCTAACAAGAACGCGGTCTTCTCCCCCCCCCCCCCCCCTTCTCTCTCCTACCAACATAATGAACAAGTTGTTCAATCTGTGATTAAGATTTTGCTAATGAGCCTTTCTGAAATCTGGCGTCTTCTCCCGTTGCCATAGCAACATTAAAAAAAAATCGCGTGTTTCCCAATGATATGATACCAATGTTCAAGAAAAGTGGCTCACTTCATAGTACTGGAATTACTTGTTCTATTGCAATAAAAGTTATTCCCTTATTTCTTCTCATGTTGCCATGGTAACACATTGTTTTTGAAAAAAAAATATACCTTTACTCATTTAACAGTAGCAAAGGTGCCAAAAGTGAGTAAAAATTTATGGACTTACAGCCACCTGTTCAAATGCAATCGAAGTGGGGATGATAAACAATCTCTGTTGTCATGGTAACACTTAAGAGTTCTGGAATCTGCCATGTATTTATAATTAAATAATGTAAAAACTTAAAATAAGTGTCTGAAAATATCTCTTTCAGTTTAAAGCTTTGTTTGCCATTAGCATCTTGGTTATACAAAGTCACATTTCCCCTAGGGCATGGTGATTGCTATAGCAACGACTTTGCAGAAATATTGACAGAACAAGAGCACTGGCATCAACCATAGCTTATACGTGTATCACTAAGTACACAATGTTCCAACTATGGTTCACTGAAACTAAAACTTAGTGGTCTAGCGTTTACTATTCTGATGCCTGTTTAGCAATCACGAAGCTCCAAATGTTTTTCCATACTCGCTTGAACATCCACTGAACATTCAAACGATGCATATACAATAATTAATATAAGAACAATAATTTCTGTATGAAAGGAAATTATTTTCATGTGCCTGGGAGTAGGCTGAGACGTCGTCCTAGCCCCGAACTCCAAGCTGCAATGCGCTTGCACGACGGTTAAAATGATTGTGCATCTTATTTGACGGAATGACCTATAATTCGAACTTCCATCTTCAAATATAAAGAATATCAACCTGAGAATCAACCTTTCTCAGTTATAATAATTATGGACAAATACAATGTGCAGCGTCATATACATCCCTTTGAAAAGAATGCTGCAGCGCCCATGTTTACAGGGATGGTATAGTATTGGTTGAGGTGAGGATTCAGCATTTAACATTTTGTGAGATACTTAGAAACTGCTTTATGAAAAGATAACGAGCATACAATTCTAAGGGGATTTCAAAGTTTATCTGATAAAAATCGGTTTTGAAATGGCTGACATATCGCAAAACAAAGTAAAACAAAGCGATCTCAACAAAAGGTGGGTCCCAGTCACCTTTTATCAGGATTGCCTGATTTTTGGATATCTCAGCCATTTCGAGACCAATGTTTTATGAAATAAACTTTGAATTCCTCCTACAATTATATGCTTTTCCATATTTCATAAGAGGTTTCTCATCACACACACACATCATCATCATCATCATCATCATCATCATCGAAAACACGTTGGAAACTTGGAGCCCCATTTCAACCGAAACTGTACCATCCTTACAGATCACGTTTCTTTCCATTTCCCCTCCCCCTTCCCCTGCCAGTTCCTCTTGGCTCTGCCGCAGTGTATATGAGGGCAATCCCCCTCCCGACAATAACCCCCGGCTATGTTACTTGTTAGTGATAAGGTTATACACTAGAGTAAAGGTTAGGGTTAGAGTTGGGTTCAGGGTTATAGGATTAGGGTCAGAATTAGGGTTAGGAGAAGGGGAAGGGTCCGGGGTAATTGTCGTAGACCCCCTACCGCAGGTCATTAACCCTCATTATCGGATTGATATGAAATGCTGATACCGCGGCAACAACACTTTTCACTGTGAATCTATAGTAATAATCAAAGTTGCCCTGCGTTATCATCATTGTTACCATCGATAATTATAGCCATTACTACTATTAATGATACTTTTTAGTCTTGTCAATACGCATTAATCATTCTCTATATTAGTCTTATCGTCGTTACTGTTATTATCATTAAAAATGTGAAGGTGTCTGAAGGTTGGATATAGAAAAATCACACAGCCCCCTATGCCCCTGGATCGTTGCTCATCCCCCAGGTAAATAATTGTTAAGACTGAATTAAAATCGAGATTCTTGTTTATGCCACTTCTTCACGCAACACGACGTGCTTTAGCTGAAAATAATACACGTGTATTATCCTCCCCGAGACAATATCGAATTTTCATTGCGTGACATCCAAGTAGTTTTTTTTTTCCTGATTACGACAACTTATTTTATTATCACAGTGAGAATATTTCATTTTCGGATTAACGAGCCTTATTTCAATTTCGGATTAACGAGCCTAATTTCATTTTCGGATTAACGAACCTTCGGAATACCGAACCCTATTTCATTTTCTGATTTACGGGCCTTCGGAATAGCGAAACCTATTACATTTTCGGATCAACGAACCTTCGGAATAACGAACCTTCGGAAGAACGCCACAAATGTTCGGATTAACGAACCCTTTTTCATTTTCGGATTAACGAACCTCTAGGTATAGGGAATTTGCGTGTTTCGGATCAACGAACCTTCGGAATAACGAACAGCACCCCACTATTGACTAATGTGACGGTGTGATATCGTCGGCGAGGAAGCAAAGCGACCGAGGGGGGGGGGGGGGGGGGGCGTGGGAGGGAGATACCCCCTCCCAAGGTAGGGACTTTTTGTAAAAACACAGTACAAACGTCGCGTTTATAGAGCATTTAAATTTTTTTTATAGAGCATTTAAATTTTTGATCCAAAAAAACAGTTCTCTTTTCAAGGCAAAGTAGGCTATGATTTTGTATACTAGTAATACCTAAAATCACGTGAAGCTCTTTCAACCAATGACTAGCGGATAGATTTTGATCCAAAATAATTGAGAATAAGTATTGAAAACCATCGTGCTTCTTCGGCGATATGATGTAGCGCCACCAACCGTACTTCCACGTTGTACTCGAACAGGCAGTCAAAGATGCGGCTCTCTCTCTCTCTCCCTCCCTCCCTCCCTCTCTCTCTCTATGTAGAGTAAGTACCGTGTCTAACGTCTGAAATTCATCTTCGTTGTTTGTGATCATCGGTGGTAATACAACGGTAGATGCCTGGCGTGTCACATCCAGCATCGCCTCTATTCGTTTTTGTAACCTGCTTGCGCGCGGTGACCACACACACCATTTAATAGGAGCCAAGCGCTGAACCTGCGTGTACAATAAGTAAGTATGAGTTACAATCTTCGACTTTTTTCACATTTAAACACGTAAACCATTACGACAGCTGCTAGATGTTTTACAAGTCAGTACATTCAGTAGATAGAGTGGATTTGCTGGCATTCATCGCTGCTGTACGAGTCTGGTGTGCATTGATCTTTAACAGTGACGAGTCTATCGAGATGAGATGTGGACTTCGTGCAGACATACACTGTACATACTGTACGTACGTGTGTGCATGCATACTAGTACCTGTGTTAACCAGGGAGGTCGACTTTTTTTTTTTTCCTAGTCACACGGAAACTGTAGTTGGAGCATGCACAGCGCAACCGCTGCATTGCTGGCATCGCTTGCATGCCTTCTGTGGTGAAAGTGAAGGCCGAGCGTTGTGGATGTCGATCGTGTGTGTGTTGCTTGATTGTATTTGTATTACACAGCTTCGCCGCCTGGCAAACGCCTTACTATTTAGTCCAGCTTATGCTGTTTGAAGCGACTGTGTCTGTATAGAGACACACATTTAATGTTACAAAGTTGAGTCACGTTGGCATGGTTACCGGCATGTCAGTCTGGAGGTAATCATCCAATTAACGTTAGGAGTAGATTTCATGTTCACACATACATGTAGCTAGGCATGATAATGGGACATTGTCATGCTGATCCAGATGCAGCAACTCAACCCATGAAGGGATTTGGAGTATACCCAGTCATTGGGTGTCCGGACAGGTTGTGGGACCGGACACGTACTGTAAAGTGCGCCTGGTTTGACAATGACGCGCCTACATAAACAGTTGTATGTCAGTGAGGAGCTGCGTGTAATTATGCGTATTCAAAGTAGAATAAGCAAGTCAGTACGCGAGAGTCTTACACTTGTAAGTGTCCAGACACCCAACCCCCCATCCTACATTGTAGGACCACAGAGGTGGGAATTTTCCCACCTCCCCTGCCTGGTAGAGCATGTACAACTGCTATGGCTGTTTGAAATTGTACAGTCGGTATTCACACTCAGTTGTCATATGGAAAGATAACCGCACCAGCGACCCCAACATGTACTGTTAGTTACTAGTTACAGCGCCTCACGCCAGGGTTGATGGAAAGAGTTTTGTCTTGAAATGATAATAATTTAAATATCAGTTCATGGCTGGCAACCTGCTGGAGTGAGAGTTTGGAGTAGTGGGAGAGGGGGTGTGCCCTACCCCCCTTCCACAGTAGGGAGCTTGACCATTTGACATTTTGAGTGGTGCAATCTGGGGGATGTTTCATCAACGTTAGTCAGCGCTGACAATCGCCATAGTATTAGTAACGGTCTGTGACCAGAGCATCTCATCCAATCAAAACCAAGGATTTTGCTGAAATTGTCAGTGCTGACAACTTGTCAGCACTGACTAACGTTGAAACACCCCCCTGGTGCATACGGTACTTCGTGATGCAGTTGCAGTTGTGATTTCAATACATGCATAGAGCAGATACACCTCCCAGAAAAATACCGAAATATATTGAATGCTTGGAAAATCTGGGATTTTGGAGGTTTTTTTTTTTTTTTTACGATAATTATTTTTTTTGACTTTCAATTTTGGGGTTCAGCATGACAAGAATTTGTAAAATCATTGACAGAATTTAGCATATTGCATAAGAGTTGACTCCCCCGTGATTCTTTTGTATAAATTATCACATTTTAGTAGAGGCTACTACAATCCGTTTGATTTTTGTGCCAAAATTGATTTTTTTTTTTTTTTTTTTTTTTTTTTTTTTTTGGTTGTTGCTAACTTTGTAAATTTTGGGGTGCTGAATCCAAAAACATTTGGTTCCATTTTTTCCAACTCCGTCTTCAGCTGCCACTTTGAATTTCAAAATGACCGCCATAGCAAACTGTATTTTGGCTCGATATCTCATAATGAGGTGAGCATTGTAGAAGCTTCAAATTTGGTGCAAAATGCATGATTGTGATGTCAGACACTCTGATACATCTTTCTTCTGATATTGTGAATTTTTTAATACAATTTGTAGGCTACCATCTTGAAATTCAAGATGGCCGCCATAGCTAAATGTATTTTTACCCATATCTCGGGTTGCAATTACATGTATTGTAGAAGCTTCAAATTTTCAAGGATGCACATGTATGCTTGTGGTGTCCAACATTCCATTACAGCAGCTTCCTATGAATTGTGGATATTAGAAAGGCCACCATCTTGAAATTCAAGATGGCTGCCATAGAAAAAAAAAACATAAAATTTTACTTTGTTAATGCCTTAAATGAATTTGACAAAATTAATGGTCCTAGTTAGACCAAATTCATTTCCAGGTCACACAGAATGACAGCCATCTCTCAATTCAAAATGACCACCATAAATTCAAAGGACGAGGTTCAGATGAAGTCTTCAACCATGCTGAGGGGCAAAAACTGTGTATGGGGGGGGGGGGGGGTCCCATACCGCTGTCCCATACATGTGGGCAAGCGTGTAAGCACTACATCCCACTTCCCACAATAGCCAGGTGGATATGCGTTTCGCATACTGTGCGCTGAAGCTATGCGCTTGATTCACAGGTCATTCTTCGCTTGAAGTGTGTATTTTTGGCCCCACAAATTATTGACAGAAAAAGTATCTAAGAGATGGAAAATCTTTCATAGAGTGGGAAAATCACGATGAATGTTGCAATATTTATGGGGTGGTTCTTCATTTAAAATACAACTTTTAGCGCTGCAGTGTTAAATACATGCAAAATGTGACGTGACAGAGATGTGATTTTGTAATCTAATATAGCATTTTATAAATAAATAGCAATGGTTAAAGGACTTCCAATATGATTAACACCATGCATTTTTAATATCACTTTATTGTTATTTTGTAATAAAGAAAAATTCCATCGTCATCTCTGTCACTTTTCGTGGGGGAGATGACGTGACGGCGATGACAGGTCCATGGTCTCATATCGTCTTCCTAATCCGTTCACCTGCAGTAAGAACTGTGTGTACTGGTGGAGGGCATGATCTTCTCTCCCGTTATGCCACCAAAATAATAAATCAGTTTGATTTGATATGTGAATGTAATTTTAAGCATTCGGAGATGACACTGAATAAAGGTACGACCTGGCTTTTGTCACAAATGTAAGAAAAAATTATAACTTTCTTGATTAAAATACAACTGTAGGGGAAAAACCAGGTGAGTTCTTCAACTTAGCATGTAACTGTCATGTACAGGGGAAACTCGGTATAACGAACACTGCTATAACGAGATATCGGTTATTACGAGGAAACTTTCCTGGGGCCCGTTTCATAAAACTTGTAATAAGTGACAAGTTGTCATAGATGTGACAAGCTACTGAAATCCTTGCATCTGATTGGCTGAGAGCAAATTTGTCATAGAAATGTGGCAGTTGTTACTGATGACAAGTTTTATGAAACGGGCCCCTGGTCCCAAATTTCCTTCCCCACAAGTCTATGTAAAGTGCTACTCTTATAGTGAGATCGGCTATAACGAAATAACTGCTATAACGAGATAAATTTTGTGATTTTCATACAAAGAAAAACATAGCCAGTCAAACCTGTTATAGTGAGGTAAAGCAAAATGTCTTTGGGTAAAGCTTTACTTCGCCTGTGCTATCATGTTCCGAGATTGTAAAGCTGGATGTGCCAAAAGCTGTGTCTTGTACACACATTATTTTCTTCAGTGCACACCAGCTAGCACCACATGTTGTACATGTATACGTGTGTGTGTGCACACTTATACATGCAGAAAATGTGGTGGGACGGCCGTATGCATACATGACATCATCATGATGTGTAGCAGGTGTAAGACAATCAGATGCTGTGATTGGCTTTCTATGTAGGAAATTCCCCATCTTTACACACGCAGTCATAATGTACATAAATACAGAATGTGTCACACACACACACAGCATTGTGCAGACCATATTTAAGCTTTCCACACACAACATACGCTTGCCATAACCACATACCAATCTACAGACGATCATGAACACAATCGCAAGCAAATTTACAAATTCAAACATCTACAATTAATAAGAAACACATTCTTGATATTGGATTTCATTGGCGAAAAACATCTTCTAATACCCATAAAGGTAATTCCCTCACACACATTACCATGTTATCAGTACTGACTGAAAGATGATGGGTAGTCCCACATGTGTAAATTAATGTCTTTATGTTATGCTTTCTTATATGCCTACTGATATAACAAGATATCGGCTATAACGTGGAAAACGACTCGGTCCCGACCATCTCGTTATATCGAGTTTCCCCTGTAGCACTAAAAATTGACACCTAGGGTACCTGACATTTTTCGTTAATGGCGCCCTAAAATGTTCGTGGCGGAGATGACGCAAAATTGCGGGACACATGATTTTGAATTATTAATTTCATTTTTTTTCTTAAATCGTTTGATTTTGGTATATCTTAAGCTAATAATTGAATAGTACGCTATGAAATGTATTTAAAAAAAAACATTTAGAAATGTTTCAACATACTTCCATCTTGAAATGCGACATTTATTTGTAGTATCACCAGGACAAGGTTTTCAGTGGTACAGATACAGGAAAATTTAAATAATAGGACAGGAACAGTTCATCCCCCTTTTTGTATGTATCCTAATTTGATGAATGTAAGTCGGGCCAAAAAAAAAATGGTTTGTTTGCCCTTCGGGACCGACTGAAAATCACAGAAATTTCGGGTCGGGTTTTTTTTTTTTTTTTTTTTTTTTTTTTTGCTCTTTCAAGTTTATTTTTTTTTCCACAAATTTCATCTTCTGCAAATTTGTGAACGGTTTTAAACCCAAAATTATCCATTTTAAGCTACAGAAACAATGAAAAAAAAAGTCTAAAAATGTTTTTTCATCTCATCAACCCGTTGTAATCGTGTTCGGGCCGCGCAGGACCGCAGGCTACGTTTATAGCATGTGCATGCTAGCTACCTTTTTGGCTCACGTGCATAGGTAGTGCCCTAGCTAACTGCGATCAGCAGCCCCATACGCATAGCGTAATGGGGCTGCGGACTGTAGCATTCAGGAACATGACAGGGTAGTATCGTGGACAAATATCAACTTACAATCGAAAAATTTCTTCAATTTGAGGACTTACCAGTGAAGTTGAAGTATTGACAACAGGTTTCGTGCAACGTTTGGTTCTGCCAATAGTCCCTTTCTGTTCGAATTGATGACTTAATGGGACTCGATCGAGAGGAACCTGGGAGAGCTACACTGAATTGACGGCCAGCGCACGCGCACACAGACATCTTATCCAGTCAGTGGATTTGAAATTTGTGCGCATGTGATGTGTGCGCATGCGCTGGCCGTCAACTCAGTGTAGCTCTCCCAGGTTCCTCTCGACCGACTCACATTAAGTCATCAATTCGAACATAAAGGGACTATTGGCAGAACCAAACGCTGCACGGAACCTGATGTCAATACTTCAACTTCACTGGTAAGTCTTCAAATTGAAGAAAATTTTCGATTTTAAGTTGATATTTGTCCGCGATACTACCTTGTCATGATCCTGAATGCCACAGTCCGCAGCCCCATTACACTATGCGTATGGGGCTGCTGGTCGCAGTTATGCTCTAGCTAGCTAGCTACCGTACCGGCCGTGGCACAGCGCAGCGTGACTGCCAAAATGGCTACTTTAGCAGCATCCGTTACCAGCTGTCATGGCATCAAAACTGTTTGGAGTTCAGTTGCCAGCATCTCACTGGAAGGTACTTTTTTGGAGCTGTTTGCAAAATTTAACAGCTTTACGTTTATCTTGCTTCAAAGGGCTTCTAGAAACGGGTTTCTGGAAACCTGTTTCGGAAACCTGTTTCTGAAAGCACAAATTTGCGGCTTTCGAAAAGGCTTTTCGAACCCCATAATCAAAACAGCTTTGCGTTTATCAACTCATAAAAATTCCTTGAAAGCCGTTTGGAAAACCTGTTTCTGCCGAGAAAAAGAGTTGATAAACGCACCCAAAGATGAATGTTATAGTAGTGTTTGTCAGTGAGTGTTTCTGCCTCGCCTCTACGGGCCCTGGCAAGACGTAAATTTGAATGGATCCCTTGGAGTTTTGAGTGCATTAAACTTGCACCACATCCTGTACAAAGTTGAACTAGAACTCGAAGTACTGCCAGAAGGATGAGTGTATTACGAGATGCCCTGCCAAAGTTACAAAATTACATGGGTAAAAAGGGTACTAAAAAAAAAAAAAAAGACCTACCGACCCTCTTGGGTTTTGACAATTAAGGGCAAACAAACAATTTTTTTTTTGCCTCATCGTAAACAGAACAGAAAGTAATGAAATTACCTTTTATTTTTGTACATTACCTTTAAACTAGAGGGACACCGAAATATACACTTAGCAAAGAAGGCCCAACACATATGATTTGTTTTTGCCCTTCAGGCAACACATTATTGGAGTCACTTAACCTCGTCTATAATAATCATATTTAATCCCAGTCATTAAGTATTTGGTACAAAAGCAAGCACTGATACGATTGAAGGTGATCTTCAAAAACTTGATGCTGCCTGGAGAGAATGAAGACAAAGAGAAATCTCGCAATGGCAAGAAATGCCATGGTTACCCTACCAGGCATCCCATTCATAAGCTTGTTTGTTGGCCACAACTCATCAGGGAGCTCATAATTGCTGGAGGTATTTCTGGAATAACACAGAATGAGAAAGCAATGAGTATCTTTTCCTGAATGCCCTTATGTGGGTCATCCTCAATTTTCAAGACTTCCAAGGTGCTTACTGTTGTACCGCCATTGATTCTAAAACCAGAAAGGAGCAACCAATAGCTCAGTTCTGTGGCGATTTGCATGCATCAGACTCATATGGCCTTCTCCTTGTTCTCACTAGCAACTTATGTTCATTTGCTCATGCGATAGAAACCCCACAAAACTGATTCAAATCATCAGCCTCAGGGCTGCCAACATTGGAAACTACTTGAGAGTGAGACTCCCACAGGCCAATGCTATAATTTCGGAGTCAAAATGAGTGAGATCAATAGAAATGCATGCAAAAGAAATAAAGTTTTAGGGTGAGAAAGGACCAAAATGAGTGAGTCTCACTCTCAATGAGTGAGAGTTGGCAGCCCTTCAGCCTGGATGTTGAAATACTGAGCAATCAGTTCCATCTTACGCACAGAGACCGCATCACGGAAAGACAAAAGAGACAAAGGGTTCATCTTCAGTGCCATGGGAGCTGTCATTCATCACACTCATGAGGAAGCAGATATCCTCATTCCATTGCATATACAGGGGAAACTCGATATAACGAGATGGTCGGGACCGTGTCGTTTTCCTCGTTATAGCCGATATCTCGTTATATCAATAGGCATAAAAGAAAGCATAACATAACATGTGGGACTATACCCATCATCTTTCAATCGATACCGATAACTTGGTAATGTGCGTGACGGAATTACTCACCTTTATGGGTAAGAAGATGTTTTTCGCCAAGAATCAAGAATGTGTTTCTTATTAATTGTAGATGTTTGAATTTGTAAATTTGCTTGCGATTGTGTCACAATCGTCTGTAGATTGGTATGTGGTTATGGCAAGCGTATGTTGTGTGTGGAAAACTTGAATATGGTCTGCACAATGCTTTGTGTGTATGTGTTACATTCTGTATGTACATTATGACTGCATGTGTAAAGATGGGGAATTCCCTACGTAGAAAGCCAATCACAGCATCAGATTGTCTTACACCTGCTAAACGTCATGATGATGTCATGTATGCATACAGCCGTCCCACCACATTTTCTGCATGTATCAGTGCGCACACACACACACATACACATACAACATGCAGTGCTAGCTGGAGTGCACTGAAGAAAATATGTGTGTGCAAGACACAGTTTTTGGCGCATCGAGCTTTACAATCTCGGAACATGATAGCACAGGCAAAGTAAAGCTTTACCTGAAGTCATTTTGCTTTACCTCGCTATAACAGGTTTGATTGGCTATGTTTTTCTTTGGAAATCACAACATTTATCTCGTTATAGCAGTTATTTCATTATAGCCAATCTCGCTATAAGAGTAGCATTTTACATAGACTTGTGTGGAAGGAAATTTGGGACCGGGAAAGTTTCCTCATAATAACCGATATCTCGTTATAGCAGTGTTCGTTATACCCACTTTCCCCTGTGTTATTATATGTGACCCGCTACAACAAAATGATCCTAAAGTCGGGCGAGGTCGATTATTTGAAAATTGCATGACACAATGTCCTAACCTTTCTGCTTTAAATTGATATATAACACGTCTTATAAAGATAATCGGTTGCGGAGATATCGATGTTTAAATGAGAGCATGTCAAGACGTCTGGGAAATCACTGTTTCGAGAAAAGCGCCCTAAAAGTTCTCCTTGCGACGCAATCACAATCAAGAGACACGCAAGTCAGTATTCACCTCCGTACAATAGAAGTTAAGCCCTAGCAACCCCCGAAATGCTCATTCAAACACAGCGTCGGCGGTCTCCTCGCCGACCAATCAGTGACCAGGATGTCAGGAGAAGCGGCTGGGCATAGCGCAACCCGCCCGCACGCACCAGTCGACTGGGCAGTGTGCGAGCTTCACGCTTCGGTTAGCGGCAAGCAGCAAACTGACCAATGAGATTACTCTGGTTGTTGTTAGGGGCGGAGCCTATGTGTGGCGCTCAATCCAAATGTGCGAACCAATTTCTGCTTCGTTGAAACGCCAAAAAAACACGGCCCAGAAAAACGCTATTTTTTGGTCTTTCCTTTCATCATATTGCTTCAAAATTTCGACAGATGATAGAAGACATGTCAGACTCTAATAATATGTCAAATTCAGAAAATCGTAAGTTTTGACCAATTTTGATGCTCTAACTTCAAACTCGATTTTCACGGCTTCGACCGTGCGCAACTTTAGGACCATTTTGTTGTAGCGGGTCACATATATCATTTCGAACCACTTCTCCCCTGTTCACATCTGTATATTAGTGCTGTGACTTTAAAAACACATGCAGGGAGTGAGTCTAGAAGACATTTTCTAGGTGACTATCCAATAAATTTTAGTGTATGGCTAAAATTGTTTATTTTAACTCTTCAACCAAATCATCTATTTTAACTCTTCAACCAAATCATCTAAATAGGGATATTAGTCACTCAGACACAGTTATTAGGAGATAATTTTGACAGTAATTTTTTTTTTTTGACACCAGAATATCATGATTTCCCATTCACAAATTTTACCCAAATGCAATGCTTTTAAAGGGGAAATCCAGTCCAAATATAAGTTAGTCTGATAAAAAAGAATAAAATCTTACCACTTCAATGGTAAAAAATTGAAATTGGATGAAAAATAAGGAAGTTGTGACATTTTAAAGTTTTGCTACTGCAAAACGAGGAATGTCCATGTGCATTTTAATTTCTCAAATTTTGTGAGCGGCGCCATTCGCGAAATTAAAATACACGCAAAAGTTCTTGCCTACACAATATGCATTGGATGCCAGTGCCAAGTCGCGCTGTGAGAAAGGCCGTCAGCTCCAATTTGCGAAATTTTCATGCCGTGAATATATTGTTTTACAGTAATTTCCGCAAAACAGTTCTTGTGCAGTGGATATGAATATGCAAATGAGTGAGCTAACCATATCAAAACCTCACAATTTTCCATTGATCGCGTACAAAAAAAAGAAGAAAATCAATGTTTTTGTCATTGAAGTCTGAAACATGATGTTATTCCTGGTTAAGGATGTTCAGAATAGTGATCAGTTAGATATACAAGGATTTGAGCCTTGAGCATAAATGCGTTTGAATAAAAAACTGGAAATTTCAAAAATATATGTACAAACTTTATGGTAAGTTGTGAGGGAATGACATGCTCACTTTGCCATTTACATTGACCGTTCAAGAACTGTTTCCTGAAAAAATGGTGAAACTTCAAAATGTTATAACTTCCTTATTTTTTATCCGATTTCGATCAAACTTATATTGTTGAACTCATAATATTTTACTCTTTCTTATCAGACTAACCTATATTTGAACTGGATTTCCCCTTTAAAGGAATGTTCCCCATGGCTGCCATTTTGCATTTCAACATGGTAGTATACCTACAGTAAGCAGTCTGACATCATTAAGCATGCTTTACTATAGCTGTGCCCGCTATAGTACATAGATGAGCAAACTTAATCTTTCGTCATTGTTGAACAATGTGTTGCCATGGTAACAACAGATTTTTACTAAAAAGCATATAAAAATATTGTGGATTCAGCTTACTCCCTCAGTCTTTGAGCATTTGGCTTGAAATTTGGCACATGTGACCACTATAGTACATAGAGATGGGCAAACTTAATCTTTCATCATTGTTGAAAAGTGTGTTGCCATGGTAACAGCATTTTTTTCACTAAAAAGCATACAAAAATGTTGTGGATTCAGCTTACTCCTAATTCTTTGAGCATTTAGCTTGAAATCTGGCACATGTGACTGCTACAGTACATAGATGAGCAAACTTTGTTGAATAGTGTTGCAATGGTAACATTTTTTTCACTGAAAAGCATGCAAGGGGATATCAGCTAACTCCCCCAGTCTTTGAGCGTATAGCTTGAAATTTGGCACATGTGACCGCTACGGTATGTAGATGTGGAAACTTAATCTTTCGTCATTGTTGATCAGTGCATTGCCATGGTAACATATTTTGAATGAAAATCATACAAAAATACTGTGGATTCAGCTTACTCCCTCAGTCTTTGGGCATTTGGCTTGAAATTTGGCACATGTAACTGCTATAGTACTGGTACATACTGTATAAGCTGTTATTTTCGCATACAGATATTTTAGTGAATGAGGAGATCACTGACATTTTCGCGGGATGTTGTTTTCGTGGTTGGACACAATGCTAACATAAGTGCACGATTACCTTAGTGCATGGCGACATTTTCGTGTGTGGTTAAATTCACGGTCCAATAGGGATTTGCGAAATTCTTCAAAAATTAAACCCTTGTGAAAATAAAAACTTATACAGTACATGTGCAAATTTATCCTTCTGTCATTGTTGAACAATGTGTTGCCATGGTAACAGCATTTTTGAATGAAATCATGCAAAAATGCTGTGGATTCAGTTAACTCCCTTAGTCTTTGAGCATTTGGATTGGAATTTGACACATATAACCGCTATTTATAGTACAAAGATGTGCAAACATTATCTTTTGTCATTGTTGAACAATTTGTTGCCATGGTATCAGTAAGGGTGAAAATCATAAAAAAGAATTTTGATTCAGCTAACTCTCTCAATTTTTGTGCATTTGGCTTCACATTTGGCCCTTGCTACCACTATGTTACCTAGATGTGCAAAATTTATCTTTTGTCATTGTTGAAAAATGTGTTGCCATGGTAGCGACGCATTTTGAATGAAAATCATGCAATAATGCGAATTCAGCAAACTCCCTCAGCTTTTGAGCATTTGACTTGAAATTTGGCACTTGTGATGGCTATACAATTGTGCAAACTTCAATTTTTGTTAATATCAAACATTGTGTTTCCATGGTAACAGCATTTTTTGATGAAAATCATTAAAAATTGCTGATTTATTTATCTTGCTCAGGTTTTGAGCTCTTGACTTGAGATATACCATAGCACATGTGACTATCAGTGAGCAAAATATACAATTGTACATTTATTCAATGTTGAACAATACATTGATTCAATGTTGAACAATACATTGCCATGGTAATAATATCTTCTTTTCTTTCAATAAAAAGCATACAAAGTAATTGCACTGGTTGAGCTAACTCCCTCAGTGTTAGGTGGGGGTATAAATCACATTGAGTGATATTGCTGCAAAAATATGTTAGTAAAGTCGAATTTTTTGTACCTTTATAATTCAAATCAAATTGTTTATAACAATGGTAAACCACATGGAAAGTCCCGTACGTGTGTCTGCGTGTGCAAGTAGGCCTAAGTAGATTAACAGGTTTTCTTAACCCGTTGAGGACGGTTTGATACAACACGCATTTCCCATAGACACCTGCCCGTGTATACTCGGGACTTGTCCTCAACGGGTTAATACAGTGTATACGTGTAGATCTGTACCATGTCGTCCTTGACACAAACAAATTGAAACACGACAATAAAGTGTTTCAAAGATCATCTTGACTTTACTATTTTTCTTTTCAAATACGAACTTTGACCCTTATTTGCATAACCAAAACTGCTATATCTAATCTTGTCATTACATAATATGATCAGTTCGGAGAGCTCTTACAGCTACAAGCCTGTAAAATTTTCCAGCAGTAAAGCAATGAAGCGTCCATTGCAAAACAAAGGAAAATACAGCGAGTGTGTGTCTTTACATGACAGTGGGATTTATACCTGAACAAAATATGGTGCTATATTGTAACTACTTACCCATTTTAAGGGCTCTGCTGCTTGAGTATCCATGTTCAGCTAAATAAATTGTAATTTGGCGATAACCAAAAATTCCCATGAGCAATAGAAACACTCTAACCTCCAATACAAAACAAGGGAAATTGCATGTTTGTGTTCTTGGGGGTGCGTATACTTGATGAAATAGTAAAATAAATGACATCGGAGTGAATCTGAACTGCCTAAGAAAAAAGAAAAATAAAGAAAGCTCTTACAGCTACAAGCCCGTGAAATTTTCCAGCAGTAAAAGCAATGAAGCGTCCAATACATAACAAAGTTAAAGAGAGAGTGTGTGTGTTTGTTTACATGACAATGTGATTTGTACTCATTTATGGACGAAAGTGGCATTACCTCAATTTAAATAAAGAAAGATACATCGCTTCTAACCACGTAACTATATGGTAAGACTCCTCGAACCAAGAGTGTGGAACGTTACCTTCTACGTGAAAGATGAATCATGACCACCCATGACCGACACATCTTCAAAGGGGACAATTAGAAGTGAAGAAGTGCCAAGCATATTGTCTCAGCAATTCCAAAGCAATGACACCCTTACATTTAGGCATACCATAATTTCGCCTCTGAAATCAATGGTATTAATCATGCACTATTGCTTGCGTAGTCCATAAACTTTGCCTTACAAACTTTCAGTGAAACGTGTCATAACATAATTCTGTAACTCCATTAACAGTGTTTGACTTCATAAAGAAAGATATATCAAATTGAACGCTTAGCACGTATAAATCAGAGGGATTATAGCCTGATACTCTGTTCTTCACTGCCCAGATGCCAACAACACTCGTCACCTCCGGCTATGTATAGAGAAACAGCCATAACGAAAATAAACGTTTTGCCTTTTATTTGGCAGATCGACACACAACCCCTTCAAACACACTATAATTGGCAGGGAGGGACATGAAAAAGTTAAATTACTAATACTAAACAGTAATGCCTTCCACTCATGTGGCACAAGAACAAATGAAGAGAAAAGGAAAGAGAAAACGAAAGGTGGCAAGCGGGGCACTGTTTCAAGGAGCAATTTACAACATTACGTGTGACAAAATTAATGAAGCAAACCCAACCTCCAAACTCCAATACAAAACAAGGGAAATAGAGAAGCTGTGTTCAGGGGGTTGCATATACTTGATGAAATAATACGATAAATGACATCGGAGTGAAGCTGAACTGCCGAAAAAAAGAAAAGAAAAGGAAAAAGTCCTGCGGGACTCGAACTTCTCGCCTTCCGGTATGGCATTATGAACACGCAGCACGCTAAGCGATTATGCCACACTGCTCTCCTGAAGATTGTGTGCGAAACTTAAATCTATATACTATACACAACACAAATTATTTACTTTGATATTAAAATTTTTGGTGGGATACATCTTCATGTAACTGTTATTGACTGTGATGGCGCTATTCAACTTCCCACAACTGGCCTCGTGGATTCGATCAATATACAGTTGCAAAGATAAATCGGGAATCATTTCGTCCAGCGTCCATTCTCATTTTTAGTGATCGACAACGAAAATGATGTTAAAAAGCGACTTGAAGTAATATTGAGAAACATTCGTGAAGTCCAGTTCTTTATACAGTCCCACATAATTCAGATGAAATTGTTTCTGTCATGCAACCAAGTGAAAATTTCATTCGTGTGTCGGCGTTTGCAAGTAAGTCAATTAGACAGGATATGTAAATGAATATTTACCAATAGGTCTTTATATTGTAAAAAAAGAAAACCCAAAAATCAAACATGGCGATAAGGTCTTGTAAGAGTCACCTTCACTTTAACATTTGTATTTTCAAGTCGATGTTTCCAGTCGAAGCAATGTGGTCTCCAACACAAAACAAAGGGATATGTGAGTGTGTGTGTGTGTGTATGGATGCGTTTACATGCGAACGTGACTTCTATATGGACGAAGGTGTAATACTCCATTGAAGAAAAAAAAAGTAAAAGATTGAAGTATTTTGTTTCGTGCTCTTGTGGGGTTCGAACCCGTACGTGTGCAACCTCACGTCTCTGGCAATGTCGCCTTTATCCTCTCAGCCATACGTCTGGATGAGAAAATGTGAGGAACGTAAGCTTATATGTGAAAGATAAATCAGGAATCATTTCGTCCACATTCCATTCTCATTTTCAGATTGTCAACCTGATGAGGAGATTTGAAAAAATAAAATGCACGATTACTGCAGCTTATTGTCTCAGCTACAACATACTTAAGTTTCAGAGGAAATGGAGCAAAATCAGCTGTGGTAAAGGTGCTTGAACGTTAGCAAGTCAATGCATGATTTTAAAAAAAGTCACCTTCCATAGACATAACACATAAACTTGTCTGATTTTGAGTCTTTACATTTAATCACAATTCCCAGTATGATGACGTCATCAAATTTCAAAACCATGACATGGATTTGAAAGGCAAATATTCAAAGTACAACATATCTGAATTTGGGGTAATATTGAGCTTAAACAACAGAGATACGAGCAAATGAATGTCAGAAACAGTACCTCAAAAAAATAATTCCACTTTTTAAATTAAGATGACGATATGATGTCATAGGGCATTTATGAAAATATTGAGATTTGAAATGTTATTTACAATTCATATGCTTTTGTAATATGCAATAAAAACATATGGTCACTGGACGTTTTAAAGAGCTATGGGGAAATAAACAAAGACATGTTTTTTTCATTATATTTGCACATAGGCGCGCGTGCGGAATTTCAACTTTGACGCCAGTACATTCCTTTGTTATAGGTCAAAATCGATCGGAAATCAATGGTTATTCTTACTCAAAGTATCAGGAATCCAAATCTGTTGAAAAAAGTGCATTTTAATGTTGCTTATGCGCTGTGCGTGAGAAAACACGCGGACGGACACATACGCACAGAATTTTTTGAAACGCTTAAAATTGTCTGAAACTTCAAGATTTCCCATTGGGAGTCGTTTTGAGCACTTTAAAATTTTGACGCGCACATACGCGCGCGTCATGATGACCTGGGTAATTAGCATAGCATAGGACGATCAGTGGTGACCTGAACTTTATATCCACCAAAAATGATACAGAAATGACATGTAGTTATGAAGTTACATATGAGTTGAGTTGAGTTTATTAACAACATACATGTGAATATGATAACATGAAAACATGAAATTCCATAGGGTAAGATACAATAACATGAAAATTTTTATGAGAATACAATGATTTTGTACAAGGTTCTTACAGCTATGCAAGCATATATTTTACATACTTATATTTATCTAACATAAGAATACATGTGGTATAATAGATTTAGTTTCGTTGTGATACATTTATCACTGAAAAGGCAGAGTATGAATACAGCAAGTATGTAATGTAGAAATACGCATAGACAAAGGTTCTGAAAAAAAAATAGAAAAACAGAAGATAATGTTGTTAAAGGGGGAACCAAAAGTTAGCACAAGTGCTAGTCGAGAATCATGGTTCTCCCATTATAGCTACATGTATATTTAAGTTGCTTATTGCAAGGTCTACTCTTTTAAAAGTAACTGTACTATAAAAGTACCCGTACATTAAACTAAACACTGAATATTCTTTTCTTCACTAAACTTCATTTAACAAGTGATTTTTTAGGTTTCTTTGAAATGGAGATCTTGTTCTTTCCTCCTGAATATTTTTGGGCAAACTATTCCAAAACTTTGACCCGACAAAAGATATAGAAAATGTGCCATGTGTCGTTTTACATTTCGGGAGTGTAAGCATGGAATGATCTTTGCCTCTAGTCCTGTATGTATGATTCATTGGCTCATAATATTGCATTACAGAATGTGGTAAATGTCCCTTAAGTTGTGTAGATCATATACAAAGGTTGACACTGCAAGCTTATGCAGGTCAAAAACATCTAACACTCCTAGACTGGTGAATAATGGCCTAGAACTTGTTCTTAAGGGGGAAAGTGTAATTGCTCTCATGGCCATTTTTTGTGCTAAAAATATACAATTTAAGTGGCTTCTGTAGGTACTTCCCCATACAGTTGAACCTCTCTTATCCGGCCTCCCTTTATCCGGATCTCTATTATACGGACGGAGTCTCGCCGTGATTTTTTTTTTTTTTTTTTAATAATTACGGGAGGAAAGGGAGATTCCCAACTCCTTGAGAACTCCTACACAAACATACATGAATTACATATTACTTCCAACATTAACATACACCTCTATTTTGGGGTCTGTTACTGAGTGTAACAATGAAAAGGTTGCAGTATACACATTACTACATTTGGTACTACAATGGGCTACATCAGTACATGTGTATGTATATGTACATGTAATCAAATCCCTTATCCGGATGAGCCCCGGTCCTGACTTGTCCGGATACGAGAGGTTCAACTGTACTTCAATTCCATAAAGTATGTGTGATCGTATAAAGAATTTATATAAAAGCATGAGAACATGCCTTGGAACAAAGTATCTTAACTTAAAGGTGCATGGTCCCAGTGTTTTAGTCAAATGCGTACGCGGGCGCACGGCCCAAGTTTCATATAGAGATCTACGCTATCAACTTCTCTTTGGTGCTTACGTTTGGCCCACTTTCCCCGAGTCCGAAGAAGTCCGATTCAGTGTAGTCAGTGGTCCGATCACAGTTCGGCTCATGAATCGGCTGAGGGGGATGACAGCTTTAGCAAACTTCTTTTGTGATGTCATAATAACAAGCACATACGTATGCACGCACCCTGGGATTACTACAGACTGCGCAATGCGCAAAGAAGACAACAAAGGCAACGTTACTTAGCAACACCTACGCACTTTACTCTTGATGACAGCTCAACTTCGGTAATCTTCGTTACAATGCTAACGATGATCGGCAGTATCATCAACAGCGCCATCTACACTACCGGGACTGTGCCCCTTTAAAAATTAAGCAAATTTTGCGCCTAATGCATTTGTTGATACACTGAATCTGATCCTTCCACATCAAGGTCTCATCAATTTGGATTCCTTCAAAAGATGCTACATGTACTCTTTCTATAACCGTTTCAGAGACTGTTAACACACCTTTAATTGCAATTGGTTGTCTTGGTCCTTTAATTTGTTTTCTTTGAGTTAATAGTTAATTCATTTACAATACACCATTTTCCTGTACCTCATTCAATTGTCATTTTACGTCATCCATGTCAATTTCTTTTGTACCTTTGGGAAATGTATGAAAAATTTTTGAATTGTCAGCAAATAGTCTGAACTGAAAATAGTTCAATGAGCTAGGTAAATCATTGATGTATAATAGGAACAGTGTGGGTCCCAGCACTGATCCTTGTGGTACTCCACATGTGATAGTTCAACTACTGGATATTTCATTCTTGTAGCACAATACCTGCGATCGGTTTGAGAGGTAATTTTGGAACCACTGCAACACAATGCCTCTTATGCCATTTTATATTCTAATTTCGCTGAAAGGATGCGATGATTGATTGTGTCAAACGCCTTTTTGAAATCTATAAATATACCAAGGGTTATTTCACCTTTATAATTTGAGTATATTAATGTATTAACCAAATTGATTAATGATAATTTTGTACTGTATTTCTTACGAAATCCATACTGGTGTCTGTACAAAATTTTAGTGGACTCTGAAAAGTCCATTAGACAACCAGTGACTAATTTCTCATTAGGTCTGTAATTACCTGGGTCATCTTTCGAACCTTTCTTGAACAAAGGCGTCACTTTTCCAATCTTAGTCTGTGGGTTTATATTCTAAAACAAACTTAGATTTTATATTTAAACACATCTGCTTTTTAATCTGCTTTTACTGAAAGTTTGTCATTTTTAGAAACAGTAAAAGTTCTGTTAGCAATTTCTCACAGGCCTCCTAGCTGTCACAGGAGTCACACAAACTGGAATTTTATACAATAACTATAAAAAAAAAAAGAAGCCTCTGAGCATGAAAAATAAAAGGGAAAATGATATGAAACAGAGGTGACTTTTATACCACAGAAAAAGAAAGCAAAACTCTAACTATCATATATTATAGGGAACTATACATTTGATCAACTTTTTTAACTTCAAAATTCATACACAGTCATGAGTAGGGTATGTATCTTTTCAACAAGCTTTTCAAAAAGATGAATGGGATCTTGACCATTTCAATTTTTATCTCCATAATAATATCACCCATATATTGATTATTCCAACTCCATTTTTTCAGTTTGATGATGACCCTTACATGGAATGGCTGATCGGTGTTTAAGATTGCTGTTCTATGACCATGATCATTGCATTTGATAGCTATGAGGATATCAGGCATGGTCCATATGCAAAAGAATGTTTTCCACTTTTTATATTTTACAACGCTATGTTGTAATCTAACTGTCATGTCATCACATAGTCTATTTTCTATCCCATTCTCATCAACAGCTGAAATTGATTTCACTATCTACAATTATGATGGGTCGTTTAGGTCAATATACAGCCCAAAAATTGTCCTTGTAAAATACAAATAAAGCAAGCAAACATAATCTTGGCATTAAGTCTAGCTGTAGTTCTAACTCATTGAAAGTAATTCTTTCTGCTTTATGGTGAAAAGTTTGACAAATGCATACAGCTGTACATGTGTGTAACCTACTCATGTTCTGCATTGCCAAAGTCACGGATATACACATGTAAATATACAACTCAGCACAAAGATTTAAAATTATATTTTTCTTTGTCTCTTAACATATGTTGGAAAGTCTGTTTTTGTTTTTTGCATACAAATACATACTATTGTACGTGATACAACACTGATAGTTATTTGGAAACAATCAGCTGCATTAATGTACTTCATATCACATTAAAATAGACCATTTTTGCATGTTAACAGTTATGATGAAGCCTCCGAAAAGTGTGTTGCTGCTAACTTTAAGCCGCCAAAAAAAGATGTTCCTAATCACTGTACCTTTATTGCTACTGTTGCAGTTTCCTTGAGAATCATATTGCCACATGTAATGTCATAGATTCGAACTGAGCATCGCTGAAAGTGTACACAGTTTGTTATTCACTTTTGTGGAAGCCAATTTCCTAATAATAATAAGTATGAAGAGTAGACAACATGCACTGCCGTAAAATGTACATCTGTATACGTTATTCACATTTTATTGATGCCCTGTTGTTGTTCTAGCATGTTGTGATAGTTACGTGATCCTTGTATCCTCTCGGATCACCTTCTGTATCTGTACAGAATCTTTCTTTCTTTGTTTATTTCTGGACAAAAGTTGTGCTGAGGTTAGCTCAGAAAGTCCTCTTCCTATCAATTTCAAAATTATACTATATATGTATCATGTCCCAAAGACGACAGATGTAATAAAATCACAGCGATCAGTTGACCGTGACGTCACTATGACATCATTATATGAAAACACATTCTCATTCATATCTCATTAATGGAATGGAATTTTTCAATGAAATTTACGTCACATATATTTCAAGTCAAGCGCATTCTACTCATATTCTCAAAATTCATATACACCCTTAAAACGTGCACGTACGCGCGTGTTGAAATATTTACATGCTCCAATCTAGCTCAATTTTTTTTTTGCACACGTTTCAGACCATTTGGAGCATTTTTTGAAAAATTGAACAAGTTGGACGTACGCGCGCGCACATATACGCACGCACAGCTCATATGCGATAGAAATTTCCCGTTTTTTTACACGGATCGGATGTCTGAAATGTCAAGGAATAATTCTACCAAGTTTCAAGTCAATCTGACTCAATATGACGTCATACGGGCCTGTCAAAGTTGAAATTCCGCGCGCGCGTCAGTGGCGATATACAGTGCAAATATGCAAAAAAAAACGCAAATTTTAAATCCGATTTTACTCATCAGGATGGACAGTGACCCCCCCATTTTCTTTACATATTCTGAAAGCTGATGAGTTGTACATGTCATTTCATGGGTTGGCGATGCTGAAAAAATGATTAAAAGATATCAATTTCTTAATGAAATAAAAAAAGTAAATTTTCAAAATGACGTCATCGAATTTCAAGTTCACTCGAGCGTATCTCACTTATCCTTTGCCGATTTTCACCCAGATTTCAGTATGTTGTCGCTTATTTAATGTTCTTTCATAAATGTAAAATTACAAAATTTTGATTGGATGACAGCATCACCTCATAAAAATGGATTGAACTTAACCTTGTCAAATTTGACCAGTTTGCGTGTTATCTCTATGGGAGTGCAGTTTTTCTGGAAATGAAAATTGACATGACTATTTTTATCGAGCACTAGCTCACTTATCCTTTGGTGAATTTCTCCCACATTTAAATATGTTGTAGCTGAGACTTCGGGCTATTGTAAGTGTACCCTCCATTTTTTCATACGATGTCGGCATTACGTCAAAAAACTTGGTTGAAATTAAAGCTAATCTTCGATGTATTGAGATATTTCTTTCTGCAACTTTCTTTGCAATAACTCAAAAAAACCCAGCCCCTATCACCCCCATATTTTGCACATGTTTAGTTCATGTCACATACATTATTCCATAAAATAACAACTACTTGATCGGACACCATCTTGGATATGTAAATTAGGGTCAAAGGTCATAAATGTTTCATCCTGTATCTTGGTGAATACATGTCCTATCTTTCCCATATTTTGCACACGCAAAGACCATGTTACAAGAATAGAATTATTTCACAAAATAACCATTTTTTTTTTTGCTCAGATGCCATCTTGTCTGTGCAAAGTGGGGTCAAAGGTCATATGTACTTCTTTCTGTATCTTCGTTATGACGTGTTATCTCTATGGGAGGGAATTTTTCAAGATGTGAAAATTGACATGATTGTTTTTATCGAGCACAAGCTCACTTACCCTTCTGTGTATTTCTCCTACATTTTGATATGTTGTAGCTGAGACTTTGCGCTATCGTTAGTGTGTTCTCTGTTTTTTTTTAAACGACATCGAAATCACGTCGAAAAACTTCGCTACAATTAAAGCTTATCTTCGATGTATTGAGATATTTCTTTCTTTTTGCAACTTTCTTTGCAATAACTCAAGAAAAACAGGCCCTATCAGCCCAATATTTTGCAAATGTTTAGTTCATGTCTCGTACATTATGTCACAAAATAACAACTACTTGATTGGACACCATCTTGGGTATGTAAATTAGGGTCAAAGGTCATAAATGTTTTATCCTGTATCTTGGTGAATACATGTCCTATCTTTCCCATATTTTGCACATGCAAAGACCATGTTACAAGAATCATTTCACAAAATAACCACTTTTTGCTCAGATGCCATCTTGTCTGAGCAAAGTGGGGTCAAAGGTCAAATGTACTTCTTTCTCTATCTTCGTTATGACGTGTTATCTCTATGGGAGGGAATTTTTCTAGATGTGAAAATTGACATGATTGTCTTTATCGATCACTAGCTCACTTACCCTTCCGTGAATTTCTCCCAGACTTCAATATGTGGTAGCTAAGAATTTGCGCTACAGCTATGTGTCCTCCGTTTTTTCATACGACGTCGAAATCATGTCGAAAATCTTCGCTAAAATTAAAGCTTTTTGCTCAGATGCCATGTTGGCTGTGCAAAGTAGGGTCAATGGTCAAACATACTTCATTCTGTATCTTCGTTACAGTGTATACGGAATTTGGTACCAAAGATGGCAGACCTGACTCCATTTTCTAAACGAGAATCCAAACATCACACGGCCAATGTCCCTAAACACAGATGAAACCTGTATGGTCATGCCTAATGGGATCAGGACTAAAATCATTGATTTCCGAATACATCGGATCACCTAATTTGTCAGTCTTGACAAATTCCAAGTCTAGTTGCTTTCTGTAGTTTTATTATTTTAAGTGAATACAGGACTAGAACTTTGTGTTCACTTTTTTGAAGCCTCTGAAAAACACTAGTTTGTTTTAAACTGAAGCCTCCGAAACACACAAGTCTGAAAATGTCAACTTTCTTACAAATAATCAGATTTGGATAGATAAATGTTTGTTACCAAGAGATAATTTGGGGCTATGTGTAGAGTGGCTCTTGCTTCTAGAACATTCTTTTAACTTAAAAATAGTTTGTAAGGTACCATTTTTACCTTGGAATTTGAAGTTCACATCCAAATAATTGCAAGAGCGAATATCGGTCGGGGGAAAAGTGTTTTGATATTTCAGATATATGTTCACAGCAAATGAAAAGTTGTTTTACATCCATCATTTATCATCATTTGGTTGCTGTTGGTGACCAAAACATTCATGTTGCTTTTACCTAAATTTATCTAAAATTCCATAATAGTCACTTCTTTTTTCATATTTAGCCTAAGAATTAAGCTCTGGAATGACAAAATATTGAAAATATAGGCATTCCTTTGTAAAATAAAGGCAAAAATAAAAATGGAAACATAACTTTAATTTTTGACCCTTGCCACATCAAAGTTACACCCTTTACTGTAAAACTGACCATATATGTTTGCAATCATGCCTCCTAGCTGAATATAATGTATTATTATCTATATAAGGTAGTTCTACTGGGCAATTGTAGTTGGTACGTATTTTGATTGGTCAGGAAACCACCAGTTTCCAGCGGGCAATATTAGTGGGTATTTTTCTTCTTCCAGGTTTCACCATTAACTTTACATGTAAACACTCCGGTCAATCACCAAGAGGAAATATGCACAAACATATGCCTCGCACACTCAACAATTACAAGCGCACTTACAAGCGCATACTTTTGTCACTCATTTTTGTAAACAAATTCAATGATCAGTTTCGCGTATGTATGTACATGTATGGAAGCAGGAGCCCGTCAAAAACATGGATATACGTCGCGTAGCAATTCGAATTACTACGCGACGTAAATAATTACGTCGCGTAGTAATTCCAATTACGACGCAACGCAAATAATTACGCTGTGTTGTAAATAATTACAACGCGACGTAATTCCGAATTACTGCTCAACGACTAACGCAGCGAATTAACGTAGCGATATTAAATCAACCAATGGGATCGTTCGTAATAGCGTGTGAAAAAACCAGGTAGTGAAGCGCATGCAATCCGCTCACTGCGTGCTGGTGAAAACCGGAGCTGACAGTACAGCAGGGAGGTGGAAGTTCCTTTCCACCTCCCTGCTATACAGCGAGCCATATGCCATTTCGTTTACAGTACAATCCTGTGAAATGTTTATAACCTAAATTATTGGGCCTACAATGTATCAGAAATATATATGTATTCAAGGTATACCAGCTAACCAAGTGCTCTGTACTGACAAACATGCTGTAGGAAATGAGTGTCTAGCCCTTTGGCACGTGCACCGTGATGCATCACTGAGCAAATAACGAACGATCCCATTTGTTGATTTAAGTCGCCACGCTAATTCGCTGCGTTAGTCGTTGAGCAGTAATTTGGAATTACGTCGTGTCGTAATCATTTACAACACAGCGTAATTATTTGCGTCGTGTCGTAATTGGAATTACTACACGATGTAATTATTTACGTTGTGTAGCATGAGGAATTGCAACGCGACACTAATTCATTTAATGTCGTGACATGAAGTCGTTTAGCAGTAATTCGGAATTACGTCGTGTTGTAATTCAATTTGTTACGCGACGCAAATAATTACGTCGCGTAGTCATTCGAATTACTACGCGTAGTAATTCAAATAACGACACGACGTACTTATTTACGTCGCGTAGCAATTCGAATTACTATGCGACGTATATCCGTGTTTTTGATGGGCTCCTGCTTCCATATACATGTGTACGTACACACGGTGACTGTGACTGTGCGGCTTCTCATTTGTCTTTCACAGAAAATGGTTGCCATTTCTGTGCTAAATTCAAGAATCTGTGTGGACCACATCTGTTGATGTTCGAGGTGTTGTATAAAACAAATAGTGTATGGTCTTTATGCACTTGTCAGTTGTAGTCCCGACCCCTGGGTACCCGGGGATGGCCGGGACTTGCAACCAAGTTGGCCGGGGATTTCAGCATTTTTTTCACCCAGGTGGGTCGGGAATAGACCGGGCTTTGTCGGGGGAAATTCACTTATTTTGTCCATGTGGATTGGGAATATACCAGGTGTTGTTTGGAGAAATTTACTTATTTTGCCCCAGCGGGTCAGGAATATACTGGGGTGTTGTCGCAAGAAATTCTCGCTATCGCCAATGACGTAAAAAGTACCCGGATGTTGATTTAAGCGTCATTTACGGTGCATTATGGGATAGTCCGGTAGCAAAGTCAAAACCTTAAATAAAGGTAATATTATAATTGGGGGAGATTTATCGACCACCCAGCTCAAACCCTGCTGAATTTTTAGAGTAATTTTGCGGCCTTATTTCAAGCAGTTATTTTGATAGTAAGACATGTTTTGTCATGGGTGACTTTAACCTCAATCTTCTTTAATAATTACAACAATAATCTTATGTGCGCAGATTTTCTGAACCTTATGTTGTCGAAATCATTTATTCCCCTTACAATAGAGGTGGGCTATAGAGGGTGATATTTTCAGAACATGCTCATCACACCTTAGTTTGATGACTTTGCGCCTACTGACGCCATTTTTGAAATGCGAAATCCAGGGTGCCCTGGCCGAAATCGTTAAAAATCCAAGATGGCCGCCGTTTCGGCTTTAAAAAGACATTTTTGGCTATAACTCAGCTATTTTTTGGTCAATTGTGATGGTTTTGGTGTCTAACCCCATGTTTTAGGGGTCAGGGAAATGGAATATAATAGTGATTTTAGTGTAAAACCAGATCTTCCACATGATACTAACCTTTTTCCCATATTTAGGGTTAAATTTTTCTTATCCTTTAACCCCTACCGCACCCGCCATTTTTGCACTTTTTTCTTATTTCTTTAAAGTCATGTTATCTACCATACTCTTAATAACAAGTTCTAGCTATCGATCTGGTATTTTCTACCAACGATACAACAAGAAATATGCAAATAACTTACGTTATATGTGTATGTGTCATGCAGATACTGGTATGTAGCTAGTACATTCAGGATGCATGGTAACTGTGCATCCAGTGCTATATACTGTATCTGCTTTATATTGCCCATTGACATTTGGTCATTAGACTTTAACAATAGTCAAAGTGTACAATTCTACTCTAGGTGTACAATTTTGTTAAATGACTTGAATAAGCCTTCTATATATATGCCAATTGTCCTGCACGAAGTTACTTGACTGGATGATGTACATTGTATCTGCCGTCTTGCCTAGAAAACACATTTTTTACCATAACTCAGTCATTTTTTCATCTTTTAGCCTAGTTTTTGTGTTTCTCCATCACCACTTGGTCCCTTATTTCTCATGGCTGCTTTTCCCTACCATGTATGGTATAGTGCTGTACTTTTATAAAGCAAGAGTCCTCACGTTTCATGGGAAATTTGATAGTATTTGAGTGATTAAATCCAACCAGTTCTATGACAAACAAACGTATGTACAATGTATGTTCCTCACATCTATAGCATCATAATGGTAGAGTCATCATCTCACTCTCTGTGACTGAAAGTTACAGTAGAACTGTACAATACAGTGTATGACTACACGTCTAATGACCAAATATTAATAAAGCAGTGATAAAGTATAGCCACTGGCTTCACAGTGACCATGCATCCTGAATGCACCAGCCACATACCGGTACCTGCATGACACACAGTTATAACCATGGAGCTGTTAGTAGCTCCATGGTATAACGTAAGTTATTTGTATATTTCATGCTGTATTATTGGTAGAAAACACCAGATTGATAGCTAGAACTCAATATTAAGAGTATGGTAGTCAACACGACTTGAAAAAAATACAGAAAAAGTGCAAAATATGTCGGTTGGGGTAGGAGTAAAGGACAAGGAAATCTAACCTTAAATATGGGAAAAAGGTTAGTATCACGTGGAAGATCTGGTTTTACACTAAAATTATTATTATAATCCACTTCCTTGACCCCTAAAACATAGGGTGTTACGACCACAATCACTCTGAGAATGATCGCACAAAAGAAACAATCAACTAATGTTCAGGCGGTTTATTAACAGTGATATTGTGGGTACAGACTCGTGATCGGTTCTCACATCAGTACAATAACGATCAATAGAAACAGTTACAAATCAGTAATAGAATCACTTACACTTATTACATGCAATATCCCTGGAAATGTCCAAATACGATGCTCGATACACAAAGGAATGATCCACGATGCACCGATGAATGACACCTTCGACGTAAATCCAGAGGTGCAGGTTACGATAGTCCAAGGTATAGATCCGGGGTAAAGTCCAAGGTATAGATCCGGGGTAAAATCCAAGTTATGTTTCCACAGCAAAACGTGCAGAATCCAAACGTTATGACGACCACGTCCAGTTGATGTGTTGAATGATGATTCACTTTATAATGTCCAGCGAGGAATCCAGCCCGTCACAGCTTTGCCGTAACAATGTCCGTTGACACTTGAATATGGAGTCTATCTCCAATGTAGGCAAATTAATTCTCTGCAGGCAAAATGTCTCCCAGGCCTTATCTCCACAAACACAGTTTGTATAGCAGGTCAGCAGGTAACACAGGACTGACTATAACAAGTCGCTTCAGAGCCAGAAGTGACGTAACTCTCAGAGCAGTGGTGTTGGGTACTCTGCCTACCTCAGAATTTCTCCTGCTTATATACTATACCCTTTTCTAGTGCATTCTGTAATTTTCTCCAACCTGGGGCCACATACCTGAACATACTAGCAAGTCCAAATTCCAGGAATCCTGGATGACTCACTGCCTAACTATGTGCATAACATCATTGCCAAAATTAACTACCAATCACATTGGGTTACAAGGGCAGTGCCTCACTCAGCCAGCACTTCCTAGAATTTTCTGGAATAAGTTAAATCATTCTAGATTGAGTGAGCTATAATGTATTTCCTGTCACATGCATAAATGTACTGTAGCTACATTGTATACCACATAGAAAATTCTCCACTGATCTGGTCAGCCTGTATGTACTATATCTATATCATATAGAATGTTCTCCATTAATCTGGTCACCCTGTGTACATACACATTAAAACAACCATGCATACAGCCTTGATACATGTACATAACTACTTGTGTGTACATTTGTGACAAGGGTTAGACACCAAAACCATCACAATTGACCAAAAAATAGCCGAGTTATAACAAAAAATGTCTTTTTTAAGCCGAAACGGCGGCCATCTTGGATTTTTAACAATTTCGGCTGGGGCACCCTGGATTTCGCATTTTTTTTGTTCTTTTTTTCAAAAATGGTGTCAGTAGGCACAAAGTCATCAAACTAAGGTGTGATGAGCATGTTCTGAAAATGTGACCAAAAATTGACCCTCTATAGCACACCTCTACTTACAAGAAAACCGACTCGAATAACCGATGATGTATCTACTCGTATTGATAACATTTTTGTAAATGACTTATTTTCTGACATCACATCTGGCATAATAGTTCTGATGACACTGATCATTTTCCAATCTATGCCCTTGTGTCAAATTTTATGACTGCTAATGTTTCTCACACCCACAATCCGGGTATTCGTGTAATGTCTGAATCTAACCTTAATAAACTTAGGGAGAAATTAAGTTCAGAAGATCGGTCCACTGTATACTCTCAAAGCGATACTGATTTAGCATTTGAAAATTTTATGAATATTTTGACCACTAACTATGAATCTAGTGTTCCTCTTCAAAGGCCTCACCATTCAAATTACAAAAAAGTACCTCGACAACCATGGGTAACAAAATCTCTACTCAGGTCCATTAACCGCAAGAATAGTCTTTTTCATAAATATCGCAAAGATCCATGCCCTCGAAATAAATCAAGATATACTCGATATCGGAATATATTGACATCCTTAATACGTGTTCAGGGCTCGACACTAACGGTGGCCCGGTGGCCCAGGGCCACCAAAAACGCACGTCGGGCCACCAACATTTCAGAAATGGAAGAATTTGGTGGCCTGACCGGGCCACCAAAAAAGGTCGGATGTTTGCCTTTGGGCCACCAAAAATAAAAGTTAGTGTGGAGCCCTGGTGTTGCTAAGCGGAATTATTTTTTGCGACAGTTTGTTAAATATAAACATGATGTGAAGAGTACGTGGAAGGTGATTAACAAGACACTCAAATACAAAACCAATACTGATCTTCCCAAATATATTTCGGCGGACGGCCGGCAGATTAACGATCCGGTTAGCATGGCGGAATCTTTTAATAATTATTTCGCAAGTCTTGGTCCACATCTTGCCAGTAAAATCCCGAATTCCCCAACTGAATATCATAGATATTTAGGTAATAGGAATCCTCAATCAATATTTTTTGAACCTATTGTTGAAGAAGAAATTGTTGATATCGTCAAGAATCTAAACGATAAAAAAAGTTCAGGATATGATGGAATAACAAATTTTCTTTTAAAAAATGTTTTGAATCAAATCATTTCTCCTTTAACATACATTTTTAATCAATCTCTAGTCAATGGTAAAGTCCCCAATAAAATGAAAGTTGCAAAAGTTGTCCCTATCTTTAAGAAGGGAAAGAAAGATTTGGTGAATAATTACCAACCAATTTCTCTATTGACTTCGATCTCTAAAATCCTTGAAAGGTTAGTTTACACACGATTATTGAAATTTCTCACAAATCATGATATTTTATCAGATTCTCAGTTTGGTTTCAGCAAACATTATAATATAACCCATGCTTTACTCACTTTTATAGACAAGGTAGCTCATGCTATAGATAATTTTGAGCATACAATTGGAGTTTTTCTTGATTTCTCTAACGCTTTTGATACGATAGATCACGAAATTTTATTTTCTAAACTGTATCATTATGGAATTCGCGGGCCACCTCTCGAATGGTTTAAGAGTTACTTAACTGATAGAAAGCAATTTGTTAACATTAACGGCTATGATTCGCAGTTAAAACTTGTTTCATGTGGAGTCCCACAGGGCTCCCTCTTGGGCCCACTTTTATTCATTTTATACATAAATGACCTTCAAAAATCATCGCCAATTTTATCATTTATTTGTTTTGCTGATGACACAAGTTTGTTTTGTTCTCATCAAGACCCTAATACATTAATTGATATGATGAATACTGAGCTTAGGTCTGTGCAATCCTGGATTTATGCCAACAAATTATCCCTGAATATAGAAAAAACTTATTATATGGTATTCAGTAATTCTTTGAATGTTGTCCCACATGAGATCAAAATAAATGATATATGTTTAACGCAGGTCAATAACGCAAAGTTTTTAGGGCTTTGGATTGACCGAGAATTATCCTGGAAAACTCATATTAATTTTGTAAGTAAAATTTTGTCCAGAAATATTGGAATTTTAAACAAGCTTAAACATTTGTTCCCTGTTTATATTTTGCAGAGTATATATTCTTCTTTAATATCTCCACACTTTAATTATGGAATTTTGGCGTGAGGAAATGCAATCAATTTACTATTAGATTCCCTTCTTCGTATTCAAAAGCGTGCAATAAGAATTATAAACCACGCCGGATATTTTGCTCATACCAACTGTTTTTTTCATCAAAACAGAATTCTGAAAATTCCAGACCTATTTTATTATAATCTTGGAATTTTCATGTATAAACTAACAAGTAATGAATTACCATCCGTTTTTATTCACATGTTCAAAAAAAATCGCTCTATTCATTGCTACCCCACTCGTCAGAGTGACGCTTATCACCTTCCCCGTACTCGCACTATTTTTGCAAAGAAAACAATTATGTTTACTGGACCCAGATACTGGAATGACCTCCCTCAAGATATTACTTCTTCCTTACCCTTATTCACCTTCAAACACAAACTAAAGCGGCTATTACTTAGTGGATACACACTACCCGGCTCTTAGCAACATTTTTGTTAATACCCCCAGTCTTTTGTCTTTGTCTGCAGCTCCAAGTTATTTGACGATACCGTTATAGCACTTTTTGTGTGTGTGTGTGTGTGTGTGTGTAAACACGGCGAAATATGTACAGTCTCGTTTAAGCGATACTAAAGTATTCATGTGGTTCGATAGTTCGTTTTTAATACTGATTTTGCACTGGTACAATTTAAGTTGGTCGAGATAAACATGTCCGTTCTCCGTATAATTTCACGCCTATAAATTCGGGAACCTACAGTTTTTACAAGCATCATTGCTTTTATGTAGGCCCCATCATATTTCTGACATTTATTTGTGATATCCTCAGATGAAAATGACCATTTATATTTGTGTGTAATGTTTGTTTGTCTTTTTTTCTTCAAACATAAGATATGGTTGTATATGTTTTGTACTTTTGTTTTATTGTCAATCATTTTGTAATCCCATCACTGAGAAATGGAAATATGAAATAAACTTGAAACTTGAAAGTCACGTCCGTTCGTATGCACGTGATACGTGACTAATGCTATTTACACACACAACCGACTGTATTCTATGTGTACTTCCTGTTTTCTCGACTTGAATTACAGCTTTAATATGATTTGAAATTTCTCCATTCTTAAGAAATTGCTGTTAATAGTTGGTTGTTGCTGCGAAGCTGCCATGTGTTGTTCGCACGACAATAAATGAAAAAAATCTACAGAAATAGGACCCTTACTGGCATGCGAGACGTGACGTGGCCGCGTGGGTGAAGTTTGCGGGTGACTCCATAGCGCAGTACGTGCACGCACGACTTACTAGCAGTGGTAGTAGGCCTAGTGCCTATACGTACTGTACTTACTCGGAAGAAGTTGCTTCGGAGATAGGATAAGTTCGAGATCCCGGTTCGTTCCCGATTGTGTTCACGACATTTCGACAAAGAACAAATTTTAAGAAAAGATTTGCATTCCATGACGATGTCCAGGTGGGTGAATATTTTCCAGCATATTTTCAGCGTATGCAGAAATGACTGATCTGTGATGTGCAAATCGATCGCATGATCAAGCAGTACGCTGTACCGGTATGTGTTAGCTTATGCGTGCATGCAGTGGTGGTGTATGCAGAGCTGCCAACCGTTCCGAAAAATTCGTATTTGTTCCGAAAAAGCGAAGGGAATACGAAAATACGAAAACGTCCTTAGAAAGTACGAGTTCACAGTGGGAAAAAATAATGGGTAAAAAAATGGCAAACGCACGTCGCATGTGCCATGTTATCTGTACTCAGCTGGGATATCGATGCATCGCGTACGCACCGTATGTGGAAAGCGCTGAATAGAAACTTGTGCGCACACGCATATCGCTGCTTGCGTACTGTGTACACCGAACAGAACTTCGTGCGCGTGAATCCCTGCCGCCTACGGACTCTGGATGTTTACATGGATCACCGTGGTATCCCCATGTGTGGCCGGCTGGGGAGCGTGAGTATACTGCAGTAGCTACACACTGTAGCCAGCTGCCACTACAGTAGTCAGTACCCTATTTTGTTTTGAGGCGGGGTAGAAAGCGTACCGTTGTGCAATGTCTGCTTCTTTTTCTCTTCTTCTTCATCCGCTTGTTCCTTGCCTCCCAAGTACGAAATGATCTTTAGAGTGTTTTTTTTTTTTTTTATAACGTTATTGCATCATTTTCTGCAAGGAAGAGGTGAGTTTCTGTTCGTGTATTGATGTGTACTGCAGTGCAGTATGTGCAGGTGAAAAGCGTTCGAACTTTCTTTCCCCGAGTAGACTATTGTGGGAACTCGATGTATTTCTAGGCCTATTAAAGGAGATCTCATATAACAGAATACTTATAACAAACTATTTTCCGGTCAAAATGAATTAATTTCTTTTGTTTTGTATCGTTTATTGACTTGATCCCAAGGATCTCATCGCAATACCGAGTTTCCAATGTGTATTTATTTTCGCGTAGCTTTCGGTGCTGCAAACTTTTGCTAGCCTAGGGCCCAAGCTTACTACTGAACTTCGTTTTATTTCTGTCGTTTCTCACATCTCGTTTGGTACGATTTCTTCCATTTTATATCACTTTATCCGTTCCCTTTATACTTTGAAGTATTTAAACGTAATTCTCTTAAGTGTCTCGCACTGTTATTTTCGTAACGGCGATTTCTCCGCTTCGCTGCAATACTTTTTCGAATCGAAGCGACGGACACATTGATCCCAGCCGCTTCGATGTGCTGTTTGTTGTATTTTCTAAATGTTTGTGTTGTTGGGAGGTGTTGATACTTTGTATTTGTTATTTATTTTCCTAGGTATTTATCTCGAGGGATTATGCGTGTTTCTTAAATGCAATTGATAGGAAAAGGCTGAAATGATTGTTGAGTGATGTCTGATGGTGATGATGATAACTATGCTGGTGACTGGTGTAAAAAGACGGCTTCCTGTGAATGCTGAGCGTACCAAGTACGTGACGTTTGTTTTATTTCCCTTTCCCTCTTACTCTTCTTTCCCCCTTACTCTTCTTTCCCCTCTCAAGAATGATTAAAAAAAAAGAAATTACATACACCTCACAACACAAAGAACCACATGCTATAGTAACCTTCGTAAAGTTAAATCTAAATGTTCAATATCAGCAAAGAATAAGGGGAAAACACGAATGACAATAAATAAAAGCGAAGAGATTGTGTATGCAGTCTCTTCGGCTCGAAGAAACTTGACACCCCACCCCTCTCCCTTGTGGAAATTTCCACAAAAGCAGGTGCCACACCCAGGTGCGTGCCAGACGAAAGAATGCGCGCACTGGAATAAACAGCGTGTAAATATCCTGGAAATATCGATCGAAGAACCAGCTCATTAGTTGAATTAAAGGAATCATTGCAAAGATATCATGATTCTATTTCTATAGCCTTTCTTTTGGCGCATAGTAGGAAACATTGAACAGTCGATTATAGCGTACTTGATCGAATATCTAATGTTCCCTGAACAATAAAAAAAAAAAGGATTGATTATTCAGTCAATTAAAAATGCAATCACAGAAATACATGAAAGGTCTCGTATGCCCAGACAAATTCACTACGAGTAGGTCCAATGAGATGCAGCCATCACCTGGTTATACAGCAAAATACAACGTGTAATGACAATTAATTTCAGTTCACGCTCATCAAAACTGCTTAATACTTTTTAAAGTTCGTGGGTGTATTTTGTTTGTTTGTTTGTTTTGTGTGTTTTTCCCTTGTGAAAGACGTAATGATTTCTTCGTATCGAACGTAAACTGCATGTTTACCGCAAACAAGCCATTCAGCTCAGCTCAGCTATGGCGCATTCGATCCATCGAACTTGCAGTAACCTGTTATAGGCAGGAGCACATGGCGCATTCCTTTAAACTTGAAAGTGAAGCCACGTGTTTGCACATCGGCGCTTCCACACACAGCGCGGCATTTTGCGATCATCATTGTAGCAGACTTTCCGATTCCAGTCAGGGGAAAAGGAATTGGAATACTTTGAGGAGGAGGAGAATACTTCGGAAAATACTGATGTTTAAAATCCAATAAAAAGAAAAAAGCCTGAAAACAACGCATGATTATGTTTTAATAGTAAACAGTAATTGGAAACACAGAACAGAGTTTTGCATCCGCTCACACAGAAGCTCTCTTGAGAAGATGAAAGCATTCCCCGTCCCCTGCTTGATAGTGGAAGCTTCCACAATCAGCCCAGCAAGTTTTTGGAGTTACATACAGGTGTACTTGCACTTGTACACATTCATTGAGAGAAAGCAATCAATCAACGCTGAACATTGCATAGTTTGGCATCTTTTGGCATCCTCATAAGTCGACAAGTTTGATTCAAAATAGCAAAGAGAGGGAGATTGAAAAAATACGAATTCTGGTGGAAAAATACGAATTTTGGAGCTGCTGAGTACTAATTTGTGCTTCCAAAGGTTGGCAGCTCTGTGTATGGTGCATGCCTATGCAAGGCCGGCCACCAGCCTAGGGCAATGCATGCGGGGACTACAGTGTACGAGTACGACAGCCTGGCCACTCGCTGGCTCGGGCGGTACAGCCGCCTATTATTATACTGTACTAGTATCCGTGGTTGGCGCGGCGCTATAGGCAAGGTACACGTACGCGCACGCTAGCTGTGCAAATTATGCCCCGCGCCGGAAGTGCCCTTGCTACGAAGTGCACTAAATCTTGACGAAAAAGCCACATCCGAGTACTTTTTACGTCATTGGCGATAGCGAGAATTCACTTATTTTGTCCCAGCGGGTCAGGAATATACCGGGGTGTTGTCAGGGGAAATTCAATTGTTTTGCCCTAGTGGGTCGGGAATGGACCGGGGCTTGTTGGGGAAATTCGCTCCAACCAAATGGCAGGGATTTGGGGCAAGAATTTTGGCCGGATTTTAGCCAGATTTTGCTTGAGCGTTGACCATGATTTCGTCATACCATTTCCAGTGCGCTAATGTGACCATAAATCATTTCGCTTGACTAGCAATGCCCTGTTATTGAGGGTTCGGTAACATTGCCCAAAAGTCGCGTAAAAGCATGAATCACGTAAGAAAATCGAGTCTTACACGAAACATGCACGATTTGCGCATTTCATAAGTTTGTCTGACGTGGAACCTTCATATTGCCCGCCAATGTGCGACGGATCGGCGCTTTACGCGATTCCATGGGGGCTCAGTCACACTGCCCAAAAGTCGTGTAAACGCATGAATCAATTAAGAAATTTGGTTTTGCGTGCTTGTCCGTCGAGAATTTGACCATTAATGCATTATTTGACTATTTACGCTATGAAAATCACTCATGAATTGTGCAAGAATTACAGAAAGTTCACACAAACATCACTAATATAGCGCCAGTCATATGTGAGTCAGTATTTCATAAGTATTACACGCGCTTATTTGCGTGTTCTGCTAGAGATACATACGCCAATATTTTTTTTCAGTGATTTTCAGTGATACGTAGGTGTTACAAGCGCGAAACATGCGTCATATTATTTTGTCTGCTAATTGTCAGTGGAAAGTCGTCGTTTTTTTTTTTGTGCATTTCATGAGTTTGTCTCACATAGAACCTTCGTTGTTTTCACACATCATTCATACGCAGTTCATTATTGATAAAGCGCTGATTATGCATGGTTTTCTGTGGACCTCAGTTGTCGCGCACAACCATGAATTCGCCCTATTTGGGGCCTTTGTGTGCCTATGCGCTGAAAGTGCGTGGTTTGTTCGTAATTTTTGCGTGATCTTTCCGTAGTTTTTGCGCAATACATCAGTTATTTTCATTGCGTAAATCAGCGAAAATTCTTGACGGACGAACACGCACAACCAAATTTCTTGCGTGATTCATGAATGCGTTTACACGACTTTTGGGCAGAGTGATCGGGCCCTGAGGGTCGGGACTTGGCCGGGGATTTCTACGCAAATACTGCCCGGCTTGTCGGGGACTTGGCCAGGGATTTCTATGCAAATACTGCCCGGCCTGTTGGGGACTTGGCCGGGGATTTCTGCTCAAATATTGCCCGGACTGTGGGGGAATTGGCCCGGGATTTCTACTTCAATTTTGCCCGGCTTGTCGGGGACTTAACGGGGGATTTCCGTGCAAATTTTGCTCGACCTGTCAGAGACTTGGCCGGGACTTGGCTGGGTGGTGTAACATCCTAAAATTGCAAGTGGGATGCAAGTCCCGGCCATCCCCGGGTACCCAGTGGTCGGGACTACAATTGACAAGTGCATTACACGTGCAATTGGATAATGGAACAAGATTTCGCACTCGGTGAAAGATGAGGCGCACTTCGTAGTCACATGTTGGTGCTGATTTACAGTTAAGTCAAATGTGGCTAGATCTATAGTGTGTTCACATACAGTAGGCCTTGGCATATTGCCTAATTTACCTGGGGGAGAGGTAATAATTATGATATTGACTGGCCTTTCTTTCAGGAGATCCCAGAAAATCTTGCCCGCACTGAAATCATATTGCCCTCGTCTTCGACTTGGGCAATATTCTTTCAGTTTGGGCAATATTTTCTGGTATCTCCCTCAAGGCCAGTCAATAATTACATAATTATATCATTTGTTATGTTTTGATGTATTTTTTCCTCAAGAAATATGAAAATAAATTGATATTGAATTGAATTTGAAATATTATGTGTGTGTGTGTGTGTGTGTTTATGTTTGTGTTTGTGTTAGTGTTAGGATGGGGCTGATATATTGTTATAGAAGATTCACTTGGTTAAAATCAATCATGTTGAAAGTGCCTCAGAGCCTTTTGTCTTCTATTATGCCAGGCAAAAATTAGAAGGATCAGTAGAATTCAGTATGGTCTGTGGAGAGCGTTGAACAGCTTGTGTTTGTGCATTTCATATGAAAACGGGGAAAAGAAGGCCAGAAAAGAGAACTTTCTGTGCTGTGTTCCAACAACTCCTTTCTCTTCACTCCTTTCTTCCTGCACATCAAAAGGGCCCCCACAAAGAGGTGACTGTGTAACTAATAAATGTAATTAAATCACTCCATTTTATTGCCTTGTCTCTCTGTGGCATCTATCTCTACAGTCTGATGACATGCCTCATTTATCAAGCATGCAGATAAGCAGTGCTCAGTACATCCATGGGGAAAAACCTTCATATATTAAATTGATGTTGGTATCCTGAATTAAATATGGAAGACAGGTGCCTTCTGAGAAAAGACTTTAAAAAGGGACTGTACTGTACTGGTTGAGGTGAGGATTCAGCTTGTAACGTTTTGTGAGATATTTAGAAACCACTATGAAATGTTAAGGGACATACAATTCTAAGGGGAATCAAAAGTTTATTTGATGAAAATCGGTTTTGAAATGACTGAGACATCTAAAAGCAAGGTAAAACAAAGATCCTAATAAAAGTCATGGCCTGCCAATTTGATTAGGATCACTTGTTTGGATATCTCAGCCATTTCAAGGACAATTTTCATCAAATAAATGTTGAATCCTTCTTGAAATTACATGCTCTTTCATATTTCAGGAGAGGTTTCTCATTCAGGGCATTCAGACGCAAAAAAAAAAAAATTATACTAGAACGGTATAGCTACCAAAACAGTATAGAGTGAATTTATACCTGTGAATGCTGACTAACGAAACAACGTATAACGAAAAGATGTAAAGCGAAACGACGGTCAGAGCATCGTTTCGAACTAGAACTCGATAACGGAACAGCATTCCATGTGCATCTGAACGTATGGCGACCATAGAACAGTATAACCGGGCAGGACTTAATGGGAGCGCGCATGAAAGGGTGACCCCAAAGCTGTCGCTCCTGACTATAAGAGCATGCGCAGTGGGAAACTGCACATCTATATGGCGTTTCCCAGAACGGTCGCAATTAGTGTCTGAACGGTCTGTCGGTTATACAATGATTCTTTATGTCGTTTCGTTATCGAGTTTTGGTATAAAATGGCATGCGTCTGAATAGGGGGATTATCTCACCAAAAAATGCTATAAACCTGAATCCTCACCTCAACCAGGGAGGTGGAAGAGAGATGGAGATGGCACTCTAAGAGCTTCCCTCAGAGAAAAAAATCAAGTCGTCTTACACAGATTTAATGTCTTGAAATTCAACCCTCATTTGGTGATAAATATGTCAAAATCTGGCCTTATCGGTCTGCCCATCACCCTCCGGCGCACTAAAGTGACGCAACATCATCTCCTTTCCAGGCCTTCCATAAACACACGCTCGTAAAAATCAGGCTTTGAAGCGATGCGTGGCACCGACAATATGACGTCGTATTCAAAATTTTGGCTGTCTATTACATTCAGTGAAAGACGTCCCCCTTCGAAAGCTACAACTTATGGCTCAAGAATTGGGTAGTGTGGTATGTCTATACCTTTCGCTGGTTCAACAGACTGTGCTGAGGAGATTGCCGTTTGAACCAGCGAAATCGGTACACAAACAACGGAGTTACTGAGCACTAAGTTTTGTGTGCTTGAGATGTCATCATATTGTTTCTGTATCAATTATGAGAAATTCCGCCTATTTCCGCAAATTTTTAATAGTTAGAGAGGTAGGCCTGACCTTGATCTTCAAAATGATATAAGTTACATGAGTGTGTTTGGGCGTGTTTTAAAACAGTTCCGAGTGTAAAAGTAGTGCTTCATAGAGACCGAAGCTATTTTTTTTTTTTTGTCTGCACCCGAGAGAGCTGGGGCTTTTCAGCGTACTAGTCGGGTTGTTGTAGGGCCGCCACGTAGGCGTCAGGACAATGTTCGTTGCCGTTGTTTCGGTGAATTTGAGTTACTAGTAAATACATATTGGAATGGAAAGTTGAGTGTTAAAAGGTGTAAATGAGACATATCAGCCTTCATTATGATAATTTTCCGTAGAGAATTAAAGATGATATCTATAAAAGTCTAGATGTATGATGCTGTTTTAGGGGGAAAAACAGAGCTTAGTATATAGCTCTCCACCTCACTCCCTCCTCGATCATTCATTGTAATGCACTTGTCAATGTAATGACGCACCCCACTACCCCCGGATATGGGTGCGTCATGGTCATTTTTTGACTGACCACACAGGGTTTTTGACGGACACCACAGTCACTTTTTTGACGGACAAAACGCTGCAAGTGACGAACAGCACAGTCACTTTTTTGACGGACAACACGTTGAAAGTGACGCACACTTCGGTCACTTTTTTGACGGACATCCTCGGTACATTTGACGCACCCCCATAAATACTGAAACGATTTTTGCATACGTTTAATTCAAGCAATTTCATTTTCTTTTGGTTCGTAAACATAGTTCGTAAAAGTTTCGGCAAGTTTCCCTTACCATGGCCCTGTAAGCACCGTACCGTCATTCACCGTACATCACGCTGCTGCTACGATATTCCGTACAGTAGTATGTATTCTGTGCATGCAATCCATACATGACAATCACATGTGTGCAGATGCGCTGTGTGTGCACGGCCATTGCTAGTCCGGTGGATGCATACTGCTGCAGCGCAGGTACACACCACGCCACGGCATTCCCGCGAGTAACTGCATACAGCCCAGTCGCTGTACGTAGAGGTTCGCACAGCTAACAGCGTCATGCGTCTGCTGATCGGGCTATCCGCGAGCAGAAAATGGCATGCGGCAGGTAGTTTCTTCTGCTGCCGCTTCTTTTACTGTCAAAAATTCGCCTTTTTCACCACTGAACATCATTTAGACGCACATTGTATTGGAATGTAAACGAACTTTCTTCGATAGCAATGTGTGTTGGTGTTGCATCGCAATATGCAATAGGCACTAAGTGTTCGACAGTAAAGGTTGAACTAAGTTGTTACATCGCTGAACAGTCCCTGGTTTGAGATTGAGTATGCATGATTTCATGGGTTTGTTGGAGGGAAAATGTAAGGAGAAAGGGTGGCTTTTAAATTATTTGCTTGCCAGCTTATTCCAAAACGCTTCCCGACTTTGATTTTCACTTGCCGAGGGAAAGCGCTCACTGTAATTTCACTCGCGGTACGTGTATCCGGTACTGGTAGCGTGCAAAAATGCGTGCAGTTTTCCATAGCCAAGTGACGTACCATGACGCACCGCTCGGTCAAAATTTTGACCAACAATGATGGGATTTTGACGCACCCCTCGGTCAAAAATTTGACGGACAAAGCTGGTAAAATGACGAATGCCTGGGTCACAAATTTGACGGACCAAACGAGGAAATGACGCACCCATGTCCGGGGGTAGTGAGTCATTACATTGACAAGTGCATAATCTCGGTAAATACCGGTAATCGGCTTGACTCTGAGCACACCTCCATGACTATGGACATGGCCATGCTAACGTTACAAAAAATTTAATTAAAAAGTAGTAGAGTACACCTCTGGAGCTAGTGGTATCTAGTTTATGAAATACTAGAGTCTTCTAGGTAGGTATGCTTTTGCTAGGCAGCAGACCTGACACTGACAGTGTCCTGAGCCTTGCCCTTGCCTTGGGTTGGCTTCCAATTTCCAAGCCAAGGCCCAACTTACTTTCAGAGTTTCAGTTTAAATTGTAAATCAAATTTCGTTAAGTTGCAGTGTCAATGTGATTTTGAATTTGACCTTCTTACTGTTAGTCTTAGCTCCCCCTTTTAATACTAATTAAAGGGCAAGTTCACCTTCATCAAAGGATTAAGAGAATGCAGCAATATTAGTAGAACACATCAGGAGAGTTTGAGGAAAATTGGACAATCAATGCAAAAGTTATGAATTTTCAAAACTTTTGTGTTGAAACCGCTGGATGAGGAGACTACTAAGGCTCATGATGCATATGAGTACAACAGTATAAAGAAAATGTAAAGAAAATTCAACATATTTTCACTTTTTTCGCATAATAAAAGAGCACTTGACTTGCCTCTTTCTAAAGGCAATGGGAATAATATTACCTATAACGTATGTTAGTTACGAGTCAAGGGAATGTGTACTTTTTTCAAAAGATGAAATTTTGTGAAATTCTCTTTATATTTTCCTTATATTGTTGTACGCATGTGACATCATACACTGCAGTAGTCTTCTCATCCAGCGGTGACTGCACAAAAACTTTAAAAATTCATAACTTTTTTTAAACGGATTGTCCGATTTTCCTCAAACTTTCAATGATGTGTTCTACTAATATTGCTACATTCTCTCAATCCGTATGTTAATGAAGGTGAACTTGTCCTTTAAGTTTCAAGGCAACATTTAATATACCATTTTAATTGAGTTAATACAATTAAGTCCTGTAGGTGTACTATTGCCAAAGTACAGTGTAGCAAAAACATTAGGGCGATGAGCGCTTTTTGCCCTAAATGACAGCCCAAATTGCCCCCAAATTTCCAACAAACCTAATGCTAAAGAAGTAATTCCTCCTCAACAAACTTGTCTCCGTCAAAATCATGATCGCCAGAACCACCACCACTGCTTACACCATAGGATGCCATTTTGTTCCCCGACCACAATGCATTTCAGGTCGTGATTTCCGGCACAAGATTTACGACTTGCGGTGCGCCGAGCGTGAATAATTTGAATATGGTGGGATTACATGAGGGGGGAAAAAAATGCTGTCGGTGCCATGCATGACTTCAAAGGGAACTCAAAAGAGCACACTCCATCTCTCTTCCACCTCCCTGCCTCAACCAGTACCGCAGTACTGTACAGTTCCTTTAAAGGTGGTTGTAAGGACTTTCAGTGGCATATACCATAGGAATGTCCAGAATTTTCATTCACAATATATCACTATCAATAGCAATTTATTGACGGTGGCAGTTAGGTGCACTTCGCCACAAACAGTGCTGGTCACAGGAAGTGTGTGCTGTGTTCACACTGAGGCCGTTTCAGCTTCGGCGATATGGTGCAATTAACTTGCCAAAAGCTTTCACCCTTGCTGCCTAATTTGCATTTTAAGTAAACATCGTGTGTAAATGCAAAACCACTGGGAAGTGTTGCAGGACAATTGCAATATCTCGCCTCAGAAGCCATCAAATGATTGAAATCTCTACAGCAAATTGAAGGAGAAACTATTCTCTCACTTGCAATGTTAGTTGTTTTAGGTTTTATTAAGGATAAACTTGTAAAAATTATAATTTTGAATCTTACCTTCCAAAAAAGAAAATTTGGTCCTAAAAAAAAACAACATAATTGTATCCTGTGGCATGTATGCCAGAGGATACTTTGGATTCAGCAGCGTTACACCGCCGCCGCCGCCACGTCACATTCTTGTGTGCACTCTAGCGGCCACAAACCTTGACAGATTTCTTTAAAATTTGTTGTGGAGGTTCATATATCTCCACACCTATAACTTTGGGTGATGCTGCCCCTAGTGTTCTCCATCTTTTATAGGGTAAAATGCCACATTTTTGTGCATATATAGTTTGTGTGCACTCTAGAGGTCACATTTGTCAACAGATTTTGCTCAAATTTCATATGGGGGTTTATCATGCTGTAATCTACAAGCCTATAGATTTTGGATGTGCTACCCCCAGTGTTCCATCTTTTGTAGGGTCAAAGGTCACAGTGGTGGATGGTTTACATGTATGTGCACTCTATAGGCTACATTTCTTGATGGATTTTGTTCAGATTTGGTATGAAGATCTACCATGATATAATCTACAAGCCTATAGATTTTGGATGTGCCGCCCCAAGTGTTCTGTCTTTTATAGGGTCAAAGGTCATATTGTTGATGGATGGTTTGTGTGTGCTCTATAGGCTACATTTCTTACAGATTTTGTTCAAATTCGGTATGAAGCTCTATCATGATATAGTCTACAAGTCTATTGATTTTGGAAGTGCTGCCTCCGGTGTTCCGTCTTTTATAGGGTCAAAGGTCATATTGTTGGTGGATGGTTTGTGTGCCGTCTCTAGTGCTGGGGGATACAATTGCATTGAGCGGCGATGGACATTTCTAGTTTTCTCACATTTTTCTTTTAAGTAGACATTCATAGGAATTTGATAGCAATAGAACTTGGAATATGTGAATATCAATGTATAATGTAGGTATGAAGTCATATATCAAGAGAGAAAAACGTTTTGCTACTGCATATTCGCTATTCAAAGTTCGGTCCTGGGAGCATTCAGAAGACCCTGCTGAGCCAGAAGGCTCTTTTCTGTAGTCTCTGAGTGTCTACATGTTCCATAGGTATCATACGGAGAAGATCGGGAAATTGTTTGAAGTTTTTTTTTCTCAGCCTGATAAATTCAATACTTCAGTCTCTGAGGACATTTCTTCCACATCTACATGTAGATCATAGCATTCGCTTCCAATCGATTTATGACCGCTAATGTTGCATTAAGGGATTTATTTCACCATTGAGTGTTGGGTTTGGTGCTTATTTCGGCTCCGTTCCTTCAAGAAGTAGGTCCAGTAGTCGCACGCCACCGCTCTCACTCGCTCTCAACAGCATGCAGTATGCTGACTGGTGGGTGTGTGTATGTGTGTGTGTGTGTGTGAGCATTTGTTCACTTCATGTATATCTGCAGGATTTGTGATTGTGTGATTGTATGTGTGTGTGTGTGCACCAATTGCGTAAGCGTGAACTCGCTACATAGATGCATGCAGCAAATGAATGAAGCTTCCCACCGTACCAACATGCAGGGATTCCAAGTAGTTCTGCTGCTGAGCTAGCTGTCAGCTCTTATCGCAGCTTATCGCAGAGAGAAGTGTACGACCCTCGTGTGTGATGACCATCTATTTCAGGTCCCGAGCAATATAGGACTAAGGTCTCCCCTCATCCAATTTGCTCCCTTTTTCTGCCCTAATGTGCTTTTATTCTGCCTCTTTTGAACTATCCTTTTGCTTTCCAATGTTCAATCACACTTTTTTGAGAGTGTTGTAAGAGAGTTTTTACGTACGCTAGGACCCAGTTACAATACATGATTTGCTGCAATTGAAAGGTGAGTGTTTGTTTTCGTGCTGTGTGATTACTGTGTGACGATGTGCACGAAAAAGAGCATTCATAAACCTGTTCCCCGTGTATTTGTTTTCGCGTTGCCCTGTCTCCAATGCAAACTTCGCATTATTTTTGTTTCATTTTTATTTTTTTTTTTGGGGGGGGATGGGGTGGGGATGGTTTCTCTGTTTTCATGTAACTCTGCATCTTCTGTACATTACGAATAATATTTTGTTCTGTTGTGGGGTTTTTTTCTTCTTCTTTTCACACCATGCATTTCGTCTGCTGTCATCACGCAGTTAATTTTTGTGTAAAGAAGTGGTGTGCTTTTTCTCTTTACTTTGTAGCAACAAATAACATTCTATTAGGCCTACTTGTATCCTATAAAATCTCTTTACAGTACAGCTGGGGTGCTGATTGACAAATAAGATCGGTCTGTATCTTGTCTGTGTATTCCGTAGAGACTGCATCTGGCTTCATGGAATCCTTTTATACCGGGGACAAAAACAAAACAAAACAAAACAAAACATATAAAAAGAACTCATGTAATGGGCAGACAAATTTTCCTGTAAAGGGTGCTTGTACTAATATTAGTGTGATCTTTTAACTGAGGTGTTCAGCTCAAATGTAAATGGTGATGATGTCTGATGAAAGTGGTTCTGAATGTTTGGGAAAGAATGAAATGACTTGATTAGCTGGAGTGATCATAATCGTTCCCTTTGCAACTTTTTCTTTCAATCTCCCTTCTTACATGTCATTCATTCATATATTTCACGGATTAATATCACCTACATGAGATCGTGAGCTGCCTGAGCTGCAGCAAATATCACAGTTGAATATGCCATAAAATCTCCCCTTAATTTGATATTTTGTTGCTTTTCGGACATTTGCTCATCATTACACATATCATTACATGTTCAGTTACCAGTCTTTTTCCTTTCATCTTCATGATTTTGCGTTAGAGGGTTTATAAGACTCGTGTAAACTACGACGTACTGACATCAAAGACGTAAGAAAATGACTGTGCAGTAGTCTAAATCTCTTGATTTTGAGAAATATGACTAAAATAAGAATAAAAGGTGGGAAAAGAAAGATTCCTCCATTGTTGCTTATATTTTACAAGTTAAAATTGACCCCATTCAAGCTTGCAATAAGAAAATATAAAGCTAGAGAGACACGTAGTGCTTCATTGACATGCACGCAAATGCATCGAGCAGAGTTCGCAAATCCAGTGCGTGACGTCAGGTGAAACGTGCGGCTTTCTTGATGAATTGGGGGTATTCAGGCTCTACCAGAACGCCGCATTTCTGTGACCGTTTTACATCTTCTAGAATAGCTCAAGTGACGGAATGTCACCTCATTACATTCTATGACTTTGGAGCTTCTCATTGATGTCTAATTGCAAAAACTGAGCCTTCACTTTGAATTTCTACTTTAATTCCCATGAATGAAACTTCAGTATATATGACTTGTGGTAGTATGTCCATACTGTGTTCCAAATATCTTTTTAGTAATATTTGTCATACAGTTATGTCAGGGAAAAATCAAGATCACTGTCATTTGTGACCCATCAAATCTTCGCAGTATGCACACTACGCATTGTGATGTATCGGTTTCCATGCTGCATGCAACAGTTGAAGCATATTGCAGGGTTTGTCTCACCGCCCTGTGAACTGAAACCGAACCCTTTCACAAAACCTGACACCTCTGATTGGCTAAGCATGCACTGACCAGTAGAGAATGCATTAAGTGCAGAACAATGGTGTAGTTGTGCACGTCCAGTTTTTTCTCATAAATTTGGTTGTCTGTTTGCTCTTATTTTGACCCAACTACTAATTGCACACTACTCATTGACTCTCAGAGGTTGTACCATGTTTTGGGGTTCAAGTCTACCATGTTCAACAGTGATAAAGCTTTTAGATGGTGGTTTTGAAAGGATTAAAGACAAGACTCATCTTAACCTTTGAGCTGACTTTGACATGTACTTTTGAGGGTCTAGCTTGTTAAAAAATACAGGAAAGAAAGAAAAAATCACAAGCAGTGAATGGCTGTCAAAACACTTCCTGCATGGATGTCCACAAGCCTTCTGAGGACTTCTTTTAGATGAGAGATGATAGAGTCTGAATAGAGTGTGATAGACAGACGGAGTAAAGAGATTTGCATCCCTGATATGGAGTAAAAGAAAGCACAATTTGTTGCTAGCATGGAGCCATCCTTAGCAGAACACAGGTCTTGCAACATTTCTACCCATCCAGATGTATGCTGTATAATATTCATCATTGTTATTCAATGTGACACTGATCATAACATTTTTTTAAAATAAAGGTGAAGGAGGAATTTTGACCAAAGTTTACAATTTTGTTAAGATGTTCTGTTCTAGAAGGATGTTGTGAGATTACAGATTTGTAGTATATGCATTGATATTTCAACACTGATAAATCATACAAATTATTGATTTTTTTTTTTTTTTGCTCATATAATTATGATTACAGTATCTCTTAATACTTGTACATTGTATGTAGTATCATACTTTGGTTCTCAAAGTTTGCCAACTGTTCCCATGTAATGGGAACATTCCTATTTGTATAATGAAAGACATTGTGTTACTATTTTTGTCAATACTTTCAATAATCAATCAGTGATTATGATAATTTTTAGGTTTTCTTGTTTAATTCTATATCAAAATTTCGTCTCCCTTTTTCCATTATTTGAATATATTTCCCTTTTATATCCTTTTTTTTTTAAATAAATAATTTACGGATTTTGTATGATAACTAATATGTATTTCCGTTTGATGTTGTGTCGATATCACAATCTTTATTTGTAGTTCTCATGCTTCGGTGCATTGAAATTTTTCACCCACTTTAACATTTTACTTCCTTGCCCACTCGTCTCCATCTTGCCATATTTGTTATTCTCTATACAAGTACATACTGTATCTCTTTACCTGTTGTGCAATACTCTCACCTATCCCATTTTCTGATGCCCCGGTCTGATGTGTATTATGTCTTTTTTTATGCCTCCGCAACGAAGTGGCCGGAGGCATTATGTTTTCGGGACGTCCGTCCGTCCGTCTGTCCGTACGTCCGTCCGTCCCGTTTTGTTTTTGTCGATATCTCAAGAACCATGTTGTGGTTTTACATCAAACTTGGTATGAGGGTATATCCTTGGGGGATAATACTTTGTGTGGATTTTAGGGTCACAGGGTCAAAGGTCACAGGTTATTTTGTGAAAAAAAAAGAAATTTCATGTTTTTCTCCATATCTCGCAAATGGTTCAAGGTATCTTCATGGAACTTAGTGTATATGCTTGTACCGATGGGCAGTGATTATCTACAGAAGATGGGGGTCATGGGTCAAAGGTCAGGGGGTCAAAGGTCAAGGTCAACTTATCAAAATATCACTACTTTCCTTATATTTATGCAATTAATGAAGTTTTTTTTTTTTTTTTACTTGATGTATACATGTATTACCCAATATATATTCTGTGGGAGGTTTCTTGCCAAAACGTCAAAGGTCAAAAGGTCAAAGGTCAAGTGAAAGTGCTGAATTGCACTTTTTCCTCCATATCTCAAAAGTAACTCAAGGTATCATCATGAAACTTACATATTTATGCATGTTCAACCTAACAGTGATTCTCTTTGGAACTGTGAGGTCAAAGGTCAAAGGCCAGGTTTAGATAATGCTATTTTCCCATTTGATACTGAAATTATACTTTTTCTCAATACCTTGAAAAATTACTAAATGCATAAACTTATAAAAGGGTCAAAAGTCAAGTAAAAATCATCAGTTCCCCAAATACCTGCACTCTGACATTTTAATCATTCATCCAATTGAACCTAGTTCTAGGAAAGTGAACATTCAGCACATATGTGTCAAACCTGTCATTTTAATATTTTGCCAATTGTTTGAAACTGTCATCACACATTGTCAAGACATTGTACTATAGACCTATTAGGAGAACCATGCATTATGGCGGAGGCATATCAGTCGCCGTAGCGATATATCTAGTTTTTTTTTTTTTTTACATATTTCACGCATGCTTATCCTATCAATGTCATTTCATTTTTTTTTTAATGATTATAATGTAAAGCAACCGTATCAGCCTTTGAGCTGCTGGATTGTTTTTTATTTTTTTTATACTTGCACAATAAACCATATTGAATTGGAAAAAAAAAATGATCTATAGGAGATGGGTGAAATCCCCGTTTTCATTCCCTGCATTATTTACTTAGTTTTAGGGTCGGCAGGTATAAGTTTGTAGGGTGATCAATATGAGTGGATCCAAACCAAAAACCCAGCCACCATGAAAAAACAACCAAACAAAAGCCATTCAAAAGTAGAAGCACATATTCAATGTCATCAGGAATCAATATGAGTCTTCAATAGTGTCAGCTTTTTCAGAATTGGTAGTGTCACCTTAACTTAACTCATGAAATAAATGCATTCAGTCTTTCCTTTTCCTTGGCATTCATAGGATAAATCGTTGGGTAATTTCTGGTAAAGCACATCTTTCTCTACCCCTTTCTACCAGATATCTCGCCTACATGTGCCACATTGTATTCTTATTCACATTCTGATATTTCACCTACAAGGTAGCATGGCATTATTGCATTTAGAGGATGCACTCAGAGACATTTGGTATACAGTGTAGTGTGTGTTTTTGCAACTGTTCCATCATCTTGTGGCTGGCGTACAATCATTTAATTATCAGACACCACAAGGATGGAAACTTCCAGCCCCATGTGTCGGGCTAGAGTGGCAGTTATATGAAAGAATTGGGTTCCACTGACTCTGGATTATAACTTTAAGCCTCCCTGGACCATATGTTGTTTGGAACGTGCTCTTTAATTAACAGGAGCCTTTCATTCCTCTCTCAGTGTTCCTCTTTTTGTCACTAGGTGCTTTCAGCATTTTGCAGTCACCATGTATACATGTATCCATTTGAGTGATTGTTTTTGTTGTAATTTAGTATTCTATGCTGTACTGATGACCTTAGGTGATGAAGGCAATTCACCTCTGGAAAGGTTAAAGGAAAGAGTGTGTGGCAAGTTCGGTTTTTTACTTTTTTGTGTGTGTTTATTGCATAAATTTTGTATGATACTCCACTTTACATTACTTGATTTCAACCCATTGAGGACAGACAGATTTTTGGTATAACACACATTTCCCATAGACACCCGCCCGAGTATTCTTGGCACTCGTCTTTAAAGGGTTATTACAGAGCTAGTAATTGCTACATCTCTTGAGAAAAGGAGCATGAATTGTAATTGCAAAGCCAAGTGTAACATGGAAAATGTCTTCACTGTTATGTGCGCACAGTTTATAGCATGTGGTATCAAGTAATTTAGATGCTGTGTGTGGCAATACCAAAAAGTTTAGAGTCACGTCATTTGGTTGTGTGGTTTGAACTCAAGTGCATGTAATTTGGAAAGCTAGCCCAAGATTGCAGAGGTTTTGTTCACATTTTGAATAATTTAGAATTTGATAATAACATAATAGTTTGTGATGCATTGCATGTGTAACAAGGATATTTCACCCAAAGTATTCAGAAATGGTCAAATATCTGAGCAAACATCTTAAGAAAACACTGCAAAGATTGGAAACTTTCAAAATGCTGTGAATTTAAAGGGTTACAAAAGGAGAGAACTTTCTTCTTTTCTTCTTCTTCATCTTCTTTCTTAAAAGACGCATAGACCCAGTGGGTGCGAGGGCGCTGTTGGATGATACTGCCGATTACAGTTAGCATTGATACGAAGATTGCCGAAGTTGAGCTAGCTGTCATCAAGAGTAAAGCATGTACAGGGTGTTACTACATAGGTAACGCAATGTCTCCTTTGCACATCACACAGTCTGTTGTCATGCCAGGGTGCGTGCTTATGTGGTTCTTAGTATCACATCACAAAAGAAATTTGCTAAAGCTGTCATCCCTCTCAGTCGAATCATGAGGCGAACTGTGATCGGGCCACTGACTACAGTGGATTGGACAGCTGACTCTCAACTAGCGCAGAAAGGCAGCAACTGATCCTGTCAGCATGTACACAGTTTGCTCATTTAGCTCGCTGCACGCTCGGAGAACTGACCAGCTAAAAGGATGTTAGCAGTATCGACACCATTCCTTGTCGGTAAAATGACCGTATTGTGCTCAAACCATGCTGGCATGTTACGGCACATTTTGGTAAATTGCACATTTTGGACGATCTGCACATGTTGGTAACTGAACTAAAAACTCACAGAATATGTCATTAATTTGGCCTCATACAGGGACTGCAAAGTAGCTGCGTGGGAGTTGCCTGCGAGGTGCTGCCACTAAGGACCTCCTACTGGCATTCTGCGTGTACCTCTGCAGGCAATCCCCGCAACTCGCCTGGAAAAAGTTTTGGTCATGCTCTAAACTTGGCTGCTGGTAAATTGGACTTGCGTGTGCACATCCGGGCAAATCACGCGAGATACGTGCTAGGTACTGTCATGGGTGCAGACCAACTGTGGAGAGCTCCAGGTAGCAAATTTGCTTCCCCACAAGTCAACCTGCAAAACTTCCCCAGATATATGGTATATGACAAGGCCTTGAGCATGCTCACAATATGTTCCGAGTGAGTCGCAGGGGTACACGCAGAACACCAGTAGGAGACCCTTACCGGAAGCACCTTCCAGGCAACTCTAATGCACGTATTTCGCAGTACCCGTAAGTCGTTCGTGACAGAAAACGGATCAGTTTCAAAGCTTTCACGCAGGTCTCACAGAATACACGCAATAGTTTTGTGTAACGTGTGCAGTACAGTGTATCCTTTGTAGTGTTCATTCTGGTTTTTTTTTTTCATGTTTGTAATGTTTATGATATGTACGGTATCCTATATTCTTTACCTGGTCGAATAAATGATAATAATAATAACTAGAAAAGCACTCTGAGAGTGCAGACCTCCACCAAGCATGCTGCTCATTTCCACCACTGATCTTTTTCTTCCATAGAGATATCAGTGATATCCACCCATACATAATACATTGTGTGCTGAAAGTCGCCCTATTTCCCATTATAGAAGTCTTTGTTATGTCATAAACCCTCAGCTGCACAGCGCGCCTCGCCCTAGCAGAAACTAGAGCACGCACTTTAGTGCACGCATGCAAACCTGAAATACGCGCAGCCTGAACTCCCAAGTTCATTGACCCTACCTGCCAAATTATCAAAAATCTTTTATAGTAGAGCAGATAAGCCGACTAATTGTGCAAAATTTGACTAAAGCATGAAACTTTCACCAGTTATAGTACATGTCATAAGATTCATTTTAAGATCGGGAGGTAAGTCTGATTTGACCTCTGATGACCTCCAGAGGTCAATGAACTTTTAATATCAGAATATTGATGTTTGGCGTCTTTGGATAGTGAAAAACGCAGTTTTGATGTACTAAACGAGATTATTCTGTTACAATGGATTGTCTTCATATTCCACAAAGCATTGGTAACTACCAACAGGTCCTACCTTTGACCTCTGAGGACCACGAAAGGTCAATGACCTCAAAATGTCAAAATATTGATATTTGTTGTCATGGGTAACAATAAACTGCCGAATGATGTACTAAACATTAATTTGTGCTAAAATTGAATTGGTTTCATATTCCACAGAGCATTTGGAATTATTTACAAGTTTTCACCTTTGACCTCTGAGTATCACGAAAGGTCAGTGACCTCAAAATACAACAATATTCATTTTGATATATAGGGCCTGTGATCATGATGTTATGGGTAACAATTAACTTGCAAGATGTACTCAACATTCATTTGTGCCACAGTTGAACTTGCTACATATCTCACCGAGCATCTGCAATGATTAAATAGTTCTAACCTTTGACCTCTGGAGGCCATGAGAAGTCAGTGACCTCAAAATTTGGAAATCGATATTTGATGGAAAGTTGATGGTTGACCACATAATTACATACTACAGTAAATGTGTCTAAGCATTAATTCCATGAAACACCGTGTACTGTCCTCATGTATGAATGAATGAATTGAATGAATGTATCCCACTTTGGCATCTGAGGGAAATGCAAGGTCAATGACCTTAAAAATTTAATATGCAAATAATAATGTTTGGCTTACTGGATTAATGTTCAACGGTAGGCCTAAGTGCAACTGTTCTTGACTTAATTCATGTTATTACCCTTAATTTATGTTATTATTGATGCGTCTGCAAATCTCACGTACCAAGTTGCAATTCGTAGTATATGCAGGTGTCAAACTCGTGTGAGAGGCCAGTAACTCCAGAAATGAAATCTAATGCTGTAAGTAGCATCGGGTTACAATCAGGTTATTGTGTTATCCAGAAGAGATTCTATGAAATTGTGCCTTAAGATGATTTGTGCAATTGTCCAATTTTCATTGATCAAGGTCTTTACACTTACACATGCCCATGGAGATGTTCATGACCTCAGGCAAATGTGGAGTATTAGCAGACACACACACAAAGGTATCGTCCATATTGATGGTTAAATGTCTAGGTGTCTGCTTGCATCTAACAGTCCCCTGAACATGCACATAATTCAGTGCACTTGAGTGCAGCCTTGGTACACTTGCAGCGGCCTGTACATCCCTTCTTGCAGTTGCAGTGGATCAGTTCGTGGCAAGATTTTGATGCCTCTGGCAGAGTTGTCCAAAGAGGCTGCCATCCAGAGGTGTGCCTTGTCCAGCCCCATTCAGATGGGCTTGGTAGGTCAGGATTCAGGATCAGAGTCTGGTTCCAGCAGTTTGCTTGCAGACATGCGCGTTTGATGTGCTGCCGAAGTGCAGCCTGCGTTGGGGGAATGTTATTCAGAGCCCAAGACTTCTGTGCAAAGAGATGCTTCCTGGCATCGTTTACTTCCAATAGGTTGCTGGTGCGGTCATAAATCAGCACAACAAAGCGCTCAAGCAGTGACATGGACTCTCCACTGACATCACATAGCATACATAAGAGTTCCTCAAAAGCATCTGTCACCTCTGGGAAAACTTTCCATGTCTCCCATGCAGTCTTCTTCCCTCTGCCAACAAAAGACGACACTGTGTCACACCCGGTGAGAACATGGAATATGGGGAGAGTAGCACATTGTCTTGGACTCATGGAGGCAACCAGTTCATGTACGGGTATGTAACTAAAGCTGGATCCAGCACCAAAAGCTACCCATAGTTCGTCAGGAGTAATGTTGTTGAAAGAACTTACCGCTAGCACCACAACATCGGTGTCCACAGTGCGTATTGTCAGCTTCTTGAGTCCCTTATGTACGGCATCTGCCACATGTACAAGCATGCGTGTGTCTGCCTCCTCGTGTGAACATGGGGCGAGGCTGGTCAAATCAGAATCAGTAGGGGAGCAGAGAACCCCACTTCCACATGTAGCGTAGATCTTCTTGCCGTCAGCCACTGGAAGACCAACTGCCTCTCGTGCGAGTAAGCTGAAGAGTTCAGTTTTGTTCTCGTCTACACGAAGGAAACCCTTCCAGTTCTTTGGCATGGCAGTAGAGGGAAGCACTCTCCTTCTAGTGCCCCTTCCCCTCTTTTCTCTAGTTGTGCTTTTCAGGCTGTTGGGAATATACACATCCCAAACGATGTCCAGCCTTTTCACCTTCGTCAGTTGACTGGAAATGTATGCTCCAAAGACGGTGCTCGCATAGTCTTTAAAGGTCTTTGCTGGTGAGGGATTGAGCATTTGCACAACAGCTGCACCATCAACAACTGTAGCATCAACCGTAGGTGCACACTTGGTCTTCAGCGATGTCCGATGTTAAGCAATGCAGTAAATCTGCTTTTGCCCCAAGGTGCATTTTTCCTCCCGTTGATAACGACGGTGGGGCTGCCTGGTTCTCGTGGCGGAAGAACTGGTCAAGGTCCCCATCCCTGGACTGACATGAGATGTATAACCTTGAAAAGAGATTGCAATCACTCTTCACTGCTGCAAGTTGCATCTGCTGCTTTGATTGTGTCCTGGCATGTGGCCGACTGAAGAGTGGCAACTTGTTCTTCTTCAGCGTGTCTGTCACTGGTGTTGTGCAAAGTTCAAGCCTTTCTTCAACAAACTTTGTGTACTGCTCATGACCAAGAGATTCGATCTCTTTCACAGTTTCTGAAACTGAAGATTCCATAATGTCTCTCGTGTCAAGAACCAACAGATCTTGAGTGTCCTCTACGAATGGGTTCCCCATCTCTTGAAACACTGCTGTAAGTGCTATGATATCCTTCATGAAGGCCGCCTGCACTCCAGGTTTCTGGTCATGGTGAAAATTCTCAGTGTCATGAGCACTCTCATCTCCTCTAATTGTCGTCTGCTCTTCAAATTCTGCAGTGATCCTTGCCACTTCAGGACCTGCCACCATCCAGCGTCTGAGTGCCCCAGGGTTTCCTGTTAGTCCAATAGCACCACCACATCCTTTGATCACAGCATTGTTCTGTTCGTGACATTGGTCAATTGCCATGGCAGAACACTTGTTGGTGGTCTTGTGTACCACAAACTTCCCAGCCTTGAATTCTGCCAGGACATCTGGGTGCTTGTCTACGAGGTTCATCATATCACGGATGTGCACAGAAAGCCACCTGGAATAGTTCGTGTGATCTAAGGCAAACATCCAGGGCATAATCTGCGTCAGGGATTGCATATAGAGCTCAAAGTTCCCTTCACGAAGTGATCAGATGTACACCAGCAAGAGAATCTCCAATGACAGGGTCTTAAGCCAGTAGTCAAAATGCACACTGGCCTTTGCCCGCCTTCTGCACCACTCCTCAAAGACCTCTTCATCTGGCTGAGTGTTGCTGGCACTGTCTTGTGTGCAGTCTTTGCTGTACGCCTGCTGGAGTAGTGTGTGGAGAGTCGCAGCTGTGACTTGGTGTGCATGGCGGGTCTTGGTAACATGACTGGCTCGGATAAAGGAATCTGCTGTCCCAGAGCTGGCAATGTTGGCTTGTACCAGGGCATTCGTCCCACCACTATCTTCAAGCCAGTCACCAAGCAGCTGGAAAAAGAAATGACAAAAAAAAAATGACACAGCTATGATGATGTTAAAATTGCATTATAAGTGCCCTTCCTGACACAATGGAATGTAAAACTACGCATGCTATTTCACTTTCATTGATGAAAAGTGTGGTATAACTACTGCATGAGTACCAGAATATCTTAATATGTACTCAGCTGCTACTTTATGTCACAGAACATACCTTTAACACACCCATCTCGATATGAAGACCGCCATACATGATCACAAAGTGATCCTCCCCATGTGTGGCTGGCCAGGTCCACTGAATTTCCTTGGCAAGGGCGAAGAGTGGCTGATCTGCAGCAAGAACAGGAACTTGTCCAGGGTTCAGGTGCTGAATTGCTGCTTTGACAATGGTCATTGAATGCTTTATCATTGCCACAGAATGAGCGCTGTCTACAAACAGAGGCAAAAGTGCATTGATTGCAGCAGGTGGGATCAATGCTTTTTGGAAAGAAGCATGGTAGGCAGACCATGATACCCATTCATCTATGGATTGCTTCTCTAGAGCTGTCTCCACAGTCCTCAGCCATCTATACTCTTCTTGCACTGCAGCATCAACAGCCATGAGGTCAGGAGGTTTTGCAGGACCTTGAATTGGAGGTGCAGTGAAGTGGTGTGTCTTCGTGGCAGCAGGTGGTACACTTGTGTACTCTAACGGCAGAGGAGTTATAAACTTGGCAGAAGCTACGTCTTGCCCAATCACCACTACACCACGGTCGAGGCCATCATTTGTGTGCGATGGATGCTGCATAAGGGATATACTTGTACCATGGAAAGAATCCTTGGCTGTTGCAGAGGTAGGGTTATGGTCAATATTATCAACAGCCCCAGTAGTGAAGAGTCGCTTTCGCAGCTTGGGTGGGCATACAACTTCTTCCATGTCAAAGCGCTTGTAGACACTATTGGCAATGTCTGCTGTCAACTGTAGTAATCTACCATAGGACACACACAGCCCAAGGTTGAACAATGTGTCAATCAGGCTTCGACTCCTAGTCACAGAGTTTATCTTGAGGGACAAGAAGAGCGGGAGTGGGGTTTCTCTCTCGCGGCCATGGCGAATTGAGGTCGATTCGGCATTCCGTGCATGCTTAACACTGTTGAACACCAGCAGCTGTGATATTGTAAGAGCAGCAGTTGTGGTGCTCGGGCTGCTGAACTGAGTCTGGTGCTTGATGTTGGCCCCATCGAGGATCATGTTCACAAGAGCAATGAGGGAAGTTGACACAGAATCTTTTTGACAATCAGATTTGAATGCACCGTCAAAGGTAAACTTGGTCTCAAACATTTCTCTACGGACTACCTGTGCAGCTCTTGCAAGGTGTATGGCATCATTGTCACATTCACACGCCTTCTTGAGCGCTGGACCTATGTCTCTCTCAAACAAAAGAAGTGTTTCTCTGCCATGAGGATGGGCTCTCAGATCAGGAAGCGCAGAAAGGAGTCTGTCCTTCAGTCTAGTTGTGTGTACTCGGTTGCTCACAGTGGCACCAAGCTGCTCTAATCTCGTCTTGTATAGGTTGGCCAAGTCCGAGAGTCTGAATACTGGAGCATTGTCCCCATCTTCAAGAGTGTCTTCCATAAATACCACCAACTCAGCAAAAGCTATGCCATGCAGTCGATCTGCATCCTCATCCTTGGGGGCGGCAGGTCTGACTTTGTTGTATAATGCACGAAGACAATTGCGATGATATTTCGCTTCTATGGCAACCATGTCTCCCGCAGACAGCTTGGCAAGAAGTTCAGCATCCCCCAATTCAATGGCACATTTCCGAACGTTTTTGTCGATTTCTGTTGTAGCTGCATGGTGCAAGCCAGCATTGCCAGCTGGCTTATTACAAAAGAAACAGATAGGTTCGGTCGACTGTAGAATCATTTGGGCTGCAGCTGATCGTGTGCGCACTGTTGGAGTACTGGTACAAGATTGTTGTTTTGAAGCTGATTCTGCTTTGCTCTGCTGAAGAAACATTTTTTTGTTAAATTTTAAGCGACACTTTTTGTGCCACTGAGCACTGTGTCTCATCAAAGTAGCTTCTACACCATCGCCATCATCCAGTCTGTTCAAGTTGAGGTCCATTGGCATGTGGCGGAGTCCTTTAAACTGGATGAGATCCTCCGTCGAGGATGCATAGCCAGCACCAATCGGTTTCATTTTAGATCGAAGTGGGCACTGCAAAGGTTCATCTGTGTCTGCTTGGCAAAGAATACACATTTTCCAGTTAGTTTGTGGGGGCAGTTTACATTCCTTGGCCATTGAAGGTTGGGTTGGGTCTATGATTGTATGACGCTTTGCCATGGTGATGATCAGGTCTCAGGTCTTAGATGATATATTTTTGTTCTGGCCATCAGACAGTTATCTGCAACAAAAAGAACGAAAATTGTGTAAGTTTCAGCCACCACAGTTTGACCTCCAACTGTCCTCCTGACTATTATAAATCAATAACAGTGATAGCAATAATTACTACAACAATGATAGTATATAGATTATATTACACCAATCCACTTTGTAGAGTGCTCAATATGCGACAGAGCAAAATTAACATATTAAGATTACTCTTCTTTGGGGGAAAGAGTCTCAAGTCATAAAAGCTTTTAAGTCAATAGGAAGGCTATTGCAGAAATCGGGACATGCATGAATAAAATGGCATTTTCCCCATGATTCTCGACTTTATGAATAGCACGGGAAACATGAGATGATTTCAAAAATCTTGTGGGAGTGTGACTTTAAATGAGAGAGGTATTGAAAAGAGAGGAGGACCACGGACAGCGACGTTGTTCAGGGTCTAATGATTGTCAAGATTTGGAACCTTTTTGTTGCTTTTTTACCTGGCTGTCGATTTATTTCACACACAAAATAAATGTGAGCCGGCTTATTTGCTGAATTTAAATTCTGAAATGTAAAAACTCCCTCGTGTAAGAGGGGGATACATCATACCACCCCCTCTCTCGCTTGGTCCCTCTCAATAGAATTTATTGATTCACTTTAGGATAGACAAATTTCGGAATATTTCTACAAAAAGTGTTCACCAGATCTGTCACTTCAGTTCCAACAAATTCAAAAGTTTCCTCAAGTGGGAGGATATATCCCCCTCCCAACAACAACAAAAAAGTGTGCCTCAGGTGATTATATTTCAGTTTTAAAATTGCAAAAGGGCTGTTATGTCAAAAGAGGTATCACATTCGGACCCTTCCCTTAACATAATAAGAGCTGAGATACTGCGATCCAGTCGTCCACGTTTTAGGATAAAACTTATTTTCTTATTACGTATATCATGATAGGCAAAGATCCATAATTTCACCAAAATGTGTGTACCAGATTGCTGAATTTTTAGTCTATACTGCAAAATCTTCCTAAGCTAGAGTGTGAGGGAAGTACCCCCTTCCCACACCTTTTTCCCTAGCTCCGTCTCTCCACTCAATAACAAATATATTCCAAGTTTTGCCCCTGTTGCCCCTCCCCCTATCGTTAAAACAAAACAACGCCACTGACCATCAACACAATGAAAAGTGAGCAATACGTTTATTAAACAAAGAAGGGAACACAAATTGAGATCAACATTCTTACATCTTGATGATATTTACCTCTCATCCTATGAGGTCAGATGATTGCCAATGTTCCACAGCAACGAGATATAGACACTTTCACTGCAATACAAAGGCATGGTTCAGTCATCATGTTAATCATTAGATATACCTTGATCTTTGGGATATAATATGTAATTAGTACAAACTTTGCTGTGACCAATATAATAAATCCTTGACAGAGATTACTAGAAGGATGACATAATTTATACAGCTTTTAATAGTTCGTGAATTCTGACCTAAAACCTGCAGTTTCTTCCTCGCTTCCGTTCAATACATTGTCGCGACGAAATACTAGTAGAGTGAGTCGACATCTACATGAGATGAACAATGCTGTTCACGTACGTATGTTGGTGTAGTTGCATCCATAGGTTTATGAGTTAGACCACCAAATCAACAGCTTTATATCAATTTCAATTAGTTCATATCAGTGAGTATCATACTCCATGAGTTATTTTTCACAGGAAAGTTTACATCATGAAAATTGCGAATATAGTGATTGTTTTCCTTGTAAATAAGGCCACTTTACTATCTAATCTTACATTTTTTTTCACAAGTTGTTTACTTTTTAATTAGTAGGCCTATAGATCTACGTAGGAGTTACTCTAGATCTAGATGCCATATTGATTATTTGTATCACGTATTTGATATGTAAATAGAAACTATTCATTCAAATCATTTCTCATAGGGCTCAGATTAACTAGTGTATCCGAGACCATTATTTTCTTTTTTTCAACCAATATAAATTTGACCATACTTTTCTTCTAATAAGTGTCAGTGATGTCAGTTTGAAACTGAGAGAGCTCAGTTATATGAACGTACATGAAATAACTAGCCTTCAGGCCCAACAGGTTATAAACCGCATTACACAATCAGTGGATATATCTCAATTGATGCATCAAACATCAACGTCTTTATGTTTTGAAATGATTGACCTCAGTCCATAGAGATCAAAGTTGAATAAATATGGATGTTTACCTATGGGTAGTCCATTTAATGAGTAGACACTAGACACTCTTTTAACAGTAATGCATGGCTTTACACATATTTTACCTAACTGGTAGCGGTGTCAGAAACACTTAACAAATAATGCATCAAAAACTGACATCTTACAGGGCCCTTTGTCAAAATCTATAACATTTATAATCATCAATATGTCGAGGAATGTTAAGTTGTAGTGTTATGTAAATGTCAAGGTCCTTATAGAAAGGTAATGGAACAGACTGAAAACATTCAACTTACTGTGTGGCAGCTAATATGCAGACTGGAACACTGTCTCGCTGAAGCACTGAATTTGAGCTCTGCATATGATGCACATGTACTGAACTTGAAGCCAATACCAGGGCAATGACATGAAAGTCTTTGTTTTTTCCCACTGTCAAGGTCACTTTCACATTATATACATTCTGTGTAACATTTTAAGTCAATGGAATAAGCGGGGGGGGGGGGGGGGGGGGGGTACTGTAAAGGCCTATGTACATAACCTCTAGCATTTCATTTCTATGTATAGGCCCCTGGACAATTTATTGTTGCATATATTCATTGTTTTTTCCATTTGAAACAGTTCACTGTATCAAAAGTACAAATTCTTCTGGTTTTTAAGTTCATTGGCCTTTTGTTATATTGTAGGCAAGGGTGGCAACCTGTTGCCTGTTGATAATAAACGATGCTCTGTGGGATATGAAGACAGTAATATTGTATAACAGGGGCATATTCAGAACATAATAATCTTACCTCTAAGTAATGACGTGCAATATCAGTATTCAATAAGCTTGAGGTCATTGACCTCATAGGGTCACAGAGGTCAAAGGTTAAAATCTGTAACCACCAATGCTCGGTGGAATATGAAGACATTTCATTGTTATACAAATGCTCATTTACTAAATCTTAACCATGTTTATCGTTATCAATGACACCAAATATCAGTTTTCTGATATATTTTGAGGTCATTGACCTTTCGTAGTCCTCAGGGGTCAAAGGTAAACCCTGTTGATAATTGCCAATGCTTTGTGGAATGTGAAGACAATCCATTGTATCAGAATAAGCTCGTTTAGGACATCAAAACTGTGTGTATCATTGTCCAAAGACGCCAAACATCAATATTCTAACACTTAAAGTTCATTGACCTCTGGAGGTCATCAGAGGTCAAATCAGACTTACCTCCCGATCTTAAAATGAATCTTATGGCATGTGCTACCACTTGTGAAAGTTTCATGCTTTAGTCAAATTTTGCACAATTCACCCAATTTTCAGAGCTTATCTGCTCTACTATTATAAATTCCCCAAAAATTCTTGGATCACTACCAAAATTTAATCATCTTTTACTTGTATCATTCTAAACCTTTCCTGCAAGTTTCATCCAAATCCATTCACTACTTATTGAGTTATTTTGCACATGGACAAAGTAACTAACTAACTATAACTTACTAACAAACCAACGGTAATGAAAACATAACCTCCCCCCTTGGCGGAGGTAATAATAATAGTAGTAGGAGGCTCGAGGTAGCCTCACCTCGCAGGCATCTCCCATGCAGGTAACATGCAGATGTAATGCAGATCCTTTGCACTGCCCGTATGTTGCCCGTAACTATATAGAAGTACACTGTAGCACACGTCCAGCATGTAAGACATGCGCGAAACACTGCCAAATCCTTGTCCGCCTGCAGAAAATTATCCTGCATGCTGAAAATTCCCTACAAAACAAGCCCACATAGCTTGCCTGGAAAGATGTGACAAGGCATGTACCATTCATAAACATATAAAAATTAAAAACTTTTTTCAAATCTTCTCCTGGGTCAGTGCTCTGTAAATATACATCACTCAGTGCAAGCATGTGAGGTAGATCAGTGTCTCTAGCCCCTGATGCATCCAGTTGCAGCCACTGCACATGAAATGCGTAATAGCATAGCTGATTTATAGTCATTTCCTATTGCATATTAATGCTTGAGCCACGGCCAATGCTTTGAGGCGCTGTCTGTTAAAATTTGTTGTGTCCATGAAAGTATGTGACTCGTAAGTGATCATAACCATTCAAATAACCTTTCTATCCTTCTATGAGTAATGTTTTTTTACATTTCTAGTATCTGGAACCAAAGTACCCGTAATGATGTCTTTGATATGAAAGTGCAATATTCTCCGGCAATAAGGCTGCACCTCCGCATAGACCGCACCCCGACTTTGGCGACCAAAAGAAAAGAAAAAAAAATGGGAAAGGATTTTATCATTTTCAAAACTTCCAAAATTTTTTCTGAATTTGGAAACAAACTTCATACGTATGTCTACCTGATTTGCATGTTTCCTACTTAGGTAATCCGAGTATCCTCTCGGATCACCTTCTGTATCTGTACTGATTCTTTGTTCTTCTTCTTCTTCTTCTTCTTTATTTCTGAACAAAAGTTGTGCAGCAGTTAACTCAGAGAGTGCTCTTCCTATCAATTTCAAACATATACCATATATGTATCATGTCCCAAAGACGACAGATCTAATGTATCATAGTGATCAGTCGACCATGACATCACAATGACGTCATTATATGAAAACACTTAAAATATACGCGCATGTTCAAGTGTTGACATGCTCCAATCGAGCTCAAATTTTTTTTTGCACATGTTTCAGACCATTTAGAGCATTTTTTTTTTTAAATTGAAAAAATTGAACGGACGCGTACGCGCGCGCACATATACGCACGCACAGCTCATATGCAATAGAAATTTCCCATATTTTCACACGGATCAGATGTCTGAAATGTCAAGGAATATTTCTACCAAGTTTCAAGTCAATCCGACTTAATATGACGTCATACGGGCCCGTCAAAGTTGAAATTCCGCGCACACGTCAATGGCGATAAACAGTGCAACTATGCAAAAAAAACGCCAATTTTAAATCCGATTTTATTCATCAGGATGGACGGTGACCCCCCATTTTCTTTACATATTCTGAAAGCTGATGAGTTGTACATGTCATTTCATGGGCTGGCGATGTTGAAAAAATGATTAAAAGATATCAAATTTCTTAATAAATTTTAAAAAGTAAATTTTCAAAATGACGTCATCAAATTTCAAGTTCATTCGAGCGTATCTCACTTATCCTTTGCCAATTTTCACCTAGATTTCAGTATGTTGTAGCTTATTTAATGGCCTTTCAGAAGTGTAATTACAAAGTTTTGATTGGATGACGGCATCACCTCGTAAAGATGGATTGAAAGTAATCTTGTCAAATTTGACCAGTTTACGTGTTATCTCTATGGGAGTGCAGTTTTTCTGGAAATGAAAATTGACATGACTATCTTTTTCGAGCACTAGCTCACTTATGCTTCGGTGAATTTCTCCCAGATTTTAATATGATGTAGCTGAGACTTTAGGCTATCATAGATGTGCCCTTCGTTTTTTCAACCGATGTCGGCATCACGTCAAAAAACTTGGTTGAAATTAAAGCTTATATTCGATGTATTGAGATATTCTTTCTTTCTGCAACTTTCTTTGCAATAACTCAAGAAAAACAGCCCCTATCACCCCCATATTGTGCACATGTTTAGTTCATGTCACGTACACTATTTCATAAAATAACAACTACTTGATCGGACACCATCTTGGGTATGTAAATTAGGGTCAAATGTCATAATTGGTTCATCCTGTATCTTGGTGAATACATGTCTTATCTTTCCCATATTTTGCACACACAAAGACCATGTTACAAGGATCATTTTATAAAATAATCGCTTTTTGCTCAGACGCCATCTTGGGTGTGCAAAGTGGGGTCAAAGGTCAAATATACTTCATTCTGTATCTTCGTTAGTGTATACGAAATTCGGTACCAAAGATGGCAGGTCTGACTCCCTTTTCTAAATGAGAATTCCAAACATCACATGGCCAATGTCCCCTCAACACAGATGAAACCTTTATGGTCATGCCTATTAAAGGGATCAGGCCTCAAATCATTGCTTTCCGAACAGATCGGATAACCTAATTTGTCAGTGTTGACAAATTTTAAGTCTAGTTCTTTTATGTTTGTCTCACTGTATACACCATATATTTCGCGAGTCTAAATTTTTGCGAATCAGGAATTCCGGATGATTTCGCGAGTGGTTAAATTCGCGATTGGTTAAATTCGCGATTGTGGAGTCCTGTACTGAACGCAGAAGTGTACACGTGTACGTCACATTCACATCGGGATAAGAGTCAATATTTTTGTTTGTCTTTAATTTCGCGAATAGCACCTAACTCGCGAAATTCGCGAAAATAAAAACCTCGCGAAATATTGGGCGCATACAGTATTCTAAGTTTTGACGTTATGAACACTGAATGATGCAAACTCCATGACCCGTGATGTGAAGGAAAACTGAGTGTGTGTGTGCGTGATGTTCTTGTATGAAAAATAGCATGCACATTTGTGTTTTCATTCACACAGCTGAATTGCTGAGCATTGTGCTGAATGAGAATGGGATATGAGATTGTTATATACAGTCAGTCCGCAGCACCCGATAATTCGCTCGTATAGCAACTCGTATGCAAGCCCGCTCTAGGCTTGCATACGTAATGAGCTGTGTAAGGGGATTTTGTCCTTGGGCTTTCGGCAACAAAAATACACCTTATGTTCACAAATTTGGTATCAAATTCAAGGAAAATATGTAACCTACAGTCACATGTTACTCAAATTATTGTAAATGAAAAATATCATAGCGTAATTTGAGCTTGAAAAATGATGAAAAAAGTAATTCGTGCAGTACACGTTCAAGACGTCAAAAAAATATCAAATTCACCTTGCGTCTCAATGAAAATGCTTTATTTGGTAGTCCATCTCCTAATATTTGTATCCATGTAAATATCTTGACAATTTGTTGCTTAATCCGGTCAGGAACCAGTAAAATATACATCGATGTCAGTGCTGATCAGCTCGAAACCGTGTAATCTCAAGAGTAAGCTCTCTCATTGGGCAGCGCTTGCATTCAGCGCTTGCATTACGTCATTACGCTGCTACATAACGGTTTCATGCCACTTGCGGTTTCTTGGCACGCGTGTAGTTCAAGCGCTGAATGCAAGCATTGTCCAATGAGAGAGCTCTTTCGCGCCACTGTACACTTTGTGTCGAGCATACTTCCGGCTTAGGAGTGAATTTTACAGACATTTCAAAACGAAAAAACTAGTATAAATCATGCTTGCGTCTCCTTGACTCCAATATATGATGAGCATCTAAGTTTCCTCTCTACGAAAAAGCCAAAATCAGAAACAACAGTTTCTTAATCCGGTCAGGAACCAAAAAAGAACTTTAGACGACAAAATCTTCCGTGAAAAGCAGGTAAAATTTACGCAAATTCAACTGATTATATAGTCATGATAATATCCGATGTTATACGCAAATTTAGTATCAAAATAAAGATCAAAGTCTGGAGAACAATTTACCGTGACTTGTAGCCATGACAAATGTATGTACAAGTCGCTACACTGTGAAAACCATAGCCCTGTCAAAGTCTCGCAAAATCTCGCACGACGAGACACCTTTCGAACGCAAAGATCGTCAACGAGAGTGCTGAATAAATCTTGCCGGATCGGCTCATTAGCATACGTGCTGCGGACTGACTGTATAGGAGACTGAGTTGTTAGACTATAGTTATACAAGGTCTGAGACACAGACTAAGGAATAGCCAGTATACTCATACATCATATCCATATGTGTTGTACACATAACAGTGGACTGCAACTGAACTAATTAAGGAGTAAAGACATACTCTTGCAATTCTCGCTATCGCCAGTGATGTAAAAAGTACCCGAATGTGGCTTTTTTGTCAAGATTTAGTGCACTTCGTAGCAAGGGCACTTCCGGCGCGGGGCATGATTTGCACAGCGCTAGCATGCGCGTACGTGTACCTTACCTATAGCGCCGCGCCGACCACGGATACTAGTACAGTATATAGGCGGCTGTACCGCCCAAGCCAGCGAGTGGCCAGACCTGTCATACTCGTACACTGTAGTCCCCGCATGCATTGCCCTAGGCCGGTGGCCGGCCTTGCGTTAGCATGCACCACTGCAAGTATAAGCTAACACATACCGTTACAGCGTACTGCTTGATCATGCGATCGATGTGCACATCACAGATCAGTCATCTCTGCATACGCTGAAAATATGCTGGAAAATATTCACCCACCTGGATATTGTCATGGAATGCCCATCTTTTTTATGCCTCCGCCAACGAAGTGGCAGGAGGCATTATGTTTTCGGGTCGTCCGTCCATCCGTACGTCCGTCCCGTTTTGTTTTTGTCGATATCAAGAACTGTGTGGTGGTTTTGCATCAAACTTGGTATGAGGGTTTATCCAGGGGGGATGATACTTTGTTTGGATTTTAGGGTCACGGGGTCAAAGGTCACAGGTTACTTTGTGAAAAAAAGGTTGAAATTTCATGTTTTTCTCCATATTTCGCAAATGGTTCAAGTTATCTTCATGGAACTTAGTATATATGCATGTATATATACTAGGGCAGTTGGGGGTCATGGGTCAAAGGTCAAGGGGTCAAAGGTCAAGGTCATCTCCTCAAAATATCACTACTTTCCTTATATTTATGCAATCCCTGAAGGATTTTTTTAAAACTTGATGTATGCATGTATAACCCAATATATATTCTGTGGGAAGTTTCTTGCCAAAAAGGTCAAAGGTCAAAAGGTCAAGTGAAAGTGCTAAATTGCACTTCTTCCTCCATATCTAAAAAATAACTCAAGGTATTATCATGAAACTTACATATTTATGCATGTTCTACCTAACAGTGATTCTCTGTGGAACTGTGAGGTCAAAGATCAAAGGCCAGGTTTAGATAGTACTATTTTACCATTTGATACTGAAATTATACTTTTTCTCAATACCTTGAAAATTACTCAATGCATAAACTTATAAAAGGGTCAAAAGTCAAGTAAAAATCATCAGTTCCCCCAAATACCTGCACTCTGATGTTTTAATCATTCATCCAATTGAACCTAGTTCTATGAAAGTGAACATTCAGCACATTTGTGGCAAACCTGTCATTTTGCCAATTGTGTGAAACTGTCATCACACATTGTCAAGACATTGTACCGGTACTATAGACCTATTAGGAGAACCATGCATTATGGCGGAGGCATACACCAGTCGCTGTAGCGACATTTCTAGTTTTATTTGTTCTCTGTCGAAATGTCGCGAACACAATCGGGAACAAACCGTGAACTCGAACTTATCCTGTCTCCGAAACAACTTCTTCCAAGTAAGTACGTAGGCACGAGGCCTACTACCACTACTAGTGCACGTACTGCGCTGTGGAGTCACCCGCAAACTTCACCCACGCGGCCACATCACATCTCGCATGCCAGTAAGGGTCCTAATTCTGCAGATTTTTTCCATTTATTGTCGTGCGAACAGCACATGACAGCAACAACCAATAGTCGTATTAACAGCAATTTCTTAAGAATGGAGAAATTTCAAATCATATTAAAGCTGTAATTCAATTCGAGAAAACAGGAAGTATGCATAGAATACAGTCGGTTGTGTGTGTAAATAGCATTAGTCACGTATCACGCGCGTACAAACGGAAGTGACTTTGCTACCGGACTATCCCATAATGCACCGTAAATGACGCATAAATCAACATCTGGGTACGGCTTGTGCCGAAAGGGTGCGTTGGGAGCGTTGGGTCGCGTCGCATTGACTGGAACCCCACCCTTCGTCCAAAGCCCCCCCCCCCTGGTTTTTTCGGCACAAGCCTCCAGGTACTTTTCACGTCATTGGCAATAGCAAGAATTGGCTTCAAATTATGACTTGAGTTAATTGTCCTCATTCGGCTGAAGTGAACCCACGAACATAACAAATTTTGGCGATGAGGATGAGATTTGTTCAGAGAATTGCCTGGAACAACTCATTTTTGTGGATGACCAAGTAAAAAGGTGGATTTGTATGGATTTAGATTGGTTCGTGCAACAGGAAATTTGTGATCCAGTCAGTGGAGGTCTATGAACAGTCCCAGCTATATGAGATTGTGTCATGAACGCTTTGCAGCATTTGATACAACAGGGCTACACAGTATCATAGACACTACATCGGTGTAGGGTTCTCAGTAACCTATGGACGCTTTGCAGTAAGTTTCTACGTTGATACAAGAAGGCTAGACCCTAGTTAAGCTAGATCTAGAATCCAGTTTACATGATCTAGCTAGGAACGTTGGAGTGTCTAGAAACTAGATAGAAACTTGTGTAGTTCAGAGACGCTTTGCAGATGGTAGTCTGTTAACTCCAACAGTTAGTCTAACAGTTGGATCTCATCTAAGGGCCAGCCCAAGCCCAAGTCCACAGAGGTCCCAAGCAGTTCCAGGCCCAGCATAGTTGGGAAGGCTAAGACCCAGCTATAAGGCCCAGCCCAGCTTAGAACTAGCTGAAGCCAGCCCAGCCGAAGCCAGCCCTGCCGAAGCCCAGCTCAGCCTAGGACCAGCCGAACCTAGTGCAGCAAAGACCCAGCAGGGTCCAGCATAGGACCAGCCGAGCCTAGTGCGGCAAGGACCCAGCAAGGTCCAGCCCAGCCAAAGCCAAGCCCAGCCTAGGACCAGCTGAGCCTAGCACAAAGGGTCCAGCCAGCCCAGCCAAGGCATGCAAGATCTCTTTAGACCCTTAATGTTAGAGCATGCAGAACCGATGAACTATTAAAGCAATGGACTCAGTTGAACATTGTAACTAGAAGTAAAGAACCACCCTGTGTCTTGATATTTATTGTTGCATGAATGCAAAGTTGTAAACTTTTGTTACTGGTACAGCCATAAAGGTAATGCTAGATGCAACACCAGCCTAGTGCCACAAAGTGGAAAGTTTGTTTGACAATATACAGAGATTTTGAGTTTAGGCTTGATAAGCCAAAGTAGGACCAAATATAGATGTAATTGGTCCATCAGTGTCAAGACTAAGTGGTAAGCCCGTAAAGGACAATTTAGTCCTAGTCAAGTGGTAAGAGCTCCCACATAATAAAGGACCGCAAAGTTCTAGCCCTAGTCATGTAGGACCGTGCAGGTCCTATAGCCCGAGTGAAGTGGTCAAGAGTTAGTCCCAGCCCTATCAAAGTAGGACCAAACTGATTACACTAGACCAAAGCTCAGCCTAAATAGTACTGAAGGTGTTCTAGTTTAAGTGCAAGCCTGTGATTGGTCTAAACCAAATAGCCTACCAGCTCACATTGGTCCAAGCCTTGCCTTGTAATTGGTCCAGACAAATACTGTGTGTACTATACCAATGGTAATGCATAGGCCTACAGGTTGTAGGTTGATACGTGGTACTTTACAAGTCTACGAGCTGATTGGTAGGCACTAGAGTTGATCTATAGTTGCAGTTTGTTGGAACTGTGAGCTAAATGGAATTGTACATTTGGCATTGGTCTAGTGAAATTACTGATCATTAATATGTGTATAGATACCTACTACCGGTATACATTCGTCTAATGTGGGCGAAGCGATATTGGCAATATCACTGTGCAACGTTTAATGTAGTAGCACAAGCAGAATAGTCTTGTTCATGTATGCACTATGAATTAACTATGGCAACCCCGCAGACTATGATCGGTAGTGTGCCCCAGTTAGAAGAGGGATATACCTTTGATGACTGGATTGAGCTCTTCGAGGCTTGGTTTTCTGCCAATACTCTGTCTGATAGTGAAAAGAAAAGGGCAATTTTCTTGACGAATGTTGGTTGTAAGAATTATCACACTAAAGGCACTGCTACAACCAAACAAGCCAACTGAGCAGACATATGAAGTGTGCAAAGAGACACTGCAATCGCATTTTCGCCTAAACCAACCGAGATAGTGCAGAGGTACAAGTTCTATTCAACTGTCTAGAAACCAGGCGAAACAATTCCACAGTTCGTCGCAAATTTGAGACAGCAAAGCGAAGGCTGTAAATTCAAAGAACTAGATAATATGATAAGAGATCATCTAGTGGTGGGATGCCGAGATGTTGGTATCCAGCGCAAGTTGCTGAGCAAACCGTCGCTAACATTGAAGAAAGCTCTTCAAACAGCTACTGCAATGGAAGTTGCTAACCAAGATGTGGAGAGATTGAAAGTGTTAAGTAAAACGGCCGAGTCCACGGTTGGAAAGATCCAAGACAAGAATTGACGTCAGCCCAAGCAAGCGAAAAAGACACTTAAAAAGCCAAGCAACCCAAGTGGAAGATCCACTAAAACTAGATGTTGGAGATGTGGTGGTTACCATACCCACTGGACATGCCGTTTCAAGGACGAAACATGCTTCAACGTGCGCCAAGACTGGGCACACAGAGAGTCAATGCGACAAAGTACGGAAGTACAAGCAAACAAAAGCAGCTCATCATATGAATAATGATGATGGTAACAGTGAGTCTCCCGATGAACCGGAACAATTAGAGAATGAGATGAGTCATATCCCAGATGCTACAGTAAACAGGATAGGATATCGCGAGCCTTATCATGGTACCAGGCCAAGGTAAAGCTCAACGTATATCACACAAAAATGGAAGTAGACACTGGTAGCCCATGGACGATGATATCCAGCGGAGTGTATCGCAAAGTTGGAAGTCCAGGAGAACTGACTCGATCTCATCTGTGTCTGAAGACATACACCGGCAGCAGTGTGCCAATTGTTGGAGAAGTCAAAGTGGATGTCGAGTTTGACAACAGCCAAACATCAAAGAAACTCTCACTCCTTGTAGTAGAGAAGGGTGTTAACCTGTTAGGTAGAGATTGGATACAGGAAGCCCCTGAAGTGTTGCAGTCATGTATTGAACTGCACAGCCAAGTCCCAGTCCATGATGGAATGGAACTGTCCACAATGTATAGAGCAGCCTACAGGACATCCTTGACAAACACAAAGAGACATATGATTGTACAAAGCTTGGAAAGCTGCAAGGATACCAAGCAAAAGTTCACCCACAGGAAGGTTGAGAGAAAGGGAGTTTCTACAAAGCAGCCCCTGTTTCCTATGCTGCCAAGAAGCAGATAGATGCTACGATCGATGAATTGTTGGAGGAAGGCATCATCATGCCTGTGAAGACTGCAGATATCGCCTGCCCAATCATTGCAATACCCAAGCCAGATGGGAGTATGAGAATTTGCGGTAATTTCAAGTTGACAGCAAACAAGATGTTGAAGGTAGAGCAGTATCCCCTGCCAACACTGGAAGATCTGCTACAGGAACTTGAAGGTGGGGAAAAGTTCTCTAAGCTAGATCTAAGCCATGCCTACCATCAGATAGAGTTAGACCTTGAGGCTCGCAAGTATACCACAGCACTCATAGAGGTCTATTCGAGTACACAAGACTGCCTTTCGGGATAGCAAGTGCTCCAGCCTTGTTCCAGAGGACAACAGAAAGCCTCAGCAGATATCCCAATGTGCAAGCCTTACCTAGATGACATAATCATCAGCAGAAAGACTGATGAAGATCACCTGAAACACCTGGAAGCAGTTCTATCCAGGCTACAGAGCAATGGATTGCGCTTGAAGGAGAAGTGTGCACTGATGAAAGATTCAGTTGAGTATCTAGATCATTACCTGGACAAGAACGGCCTTCATCCCCTACAAGATAAGGTAGATGCCATACGCCAAGCAGAAGAGCCAGTAAACCAGAGTCAACTTCAGGCCTGTCTGGGATTGCTCGGATATTACAGAAAGTTTATCCCCAATCTGTCCCAGGAGATCGCGCTGTTGACTGAGCTGCTGAAGGCTGACTACAGGTCAAACGCCAATGGGAAACGAAGCAGCAAGCCCAACCTGAAGTTCAAGTGGGGGAAAAAGGAAGAAGCTGCCTTCCAAAGATCCAAGCATCAGTTGGAGAAGAACTGGGCCTTAACACACTATGACACTTCAAAGCCGCTGCTGCTACAGACAGACGCAAGCCCATATGAGCTCGGTGCGTTAATTAGCCAAGTGGATGCAGATGGCGAGGAACGCCGAGTTGCCTTTGCATCTTGCACACTGAAGCCAAGTGAGATGAACTATGCTCAATACGAAAAAGAAGGCCTGTCGATCATTTTTGGTCTGAAAAGGTTCCACAAACAACTGCATGGCCGACATTTCATGACATGATCCTGTCAGCATACAGCTACGACATTGTTCATCGCGATTGAAAACATCACCAAAATGCTGATGCGTTGTCACGTCTGCCTATCCCAGAAGAGGGAAGCTCATGGGATCATCCAGATCTGGCGGAGCTGGATGAAACTCAAAGGGCACGCATCAACTTATTGACTGACATCGAAACGAGCCCAGTTAATGCACAGGAAGTAAAGAGCGCCACCAGGAAAGACAAAGTTCTTACACAGGTGAAGAGATACATCCAAGAAGGATGGCCAGCCACAAAGAACCTTCCTGAAGAAGTTGAGGCATTCTCCTCCAAGAAGGAAGAGTTGACAGTGGAAGATGACGTCATCCTGTGGGGACCAAGAGTGGTCATCCCAAACAATGCTGACATGAAAGAAAGGATTCTCAAAGAGCTACATAGCACCCATCCAGGCATCATAAAGATGAAAGCTCTGGCTAGATCCTATGTATGGTGGCCAGGAATAGACAGCCAACTGGAACAGCAAGTGAAGAATTGTCCCAAGTTGCCAGCAGAGTCAACACAGCCCTGATGCTTAACTTATCCACCCATGGGAATTTCCTGACAAGCCATGGAGTCGTATTCACTGTGATTATGCCACCATCGGAGATGAGATCGTCCTGATCATTGTCGATGCTCACAGCAAGTGGATCAAAGCTGTTCGAGTCAAATGAGCAACAACTACAGCCACGGTGACTGCCTTGAGAAGAGTGTTTGCCACACATGGCATTCCGGAGACAGTGGTTACCGACAACGGTACACAATTTGTGTCAGAAGACTTTGCCACATTCATGACAAACAATGTTATTTGCCACATCCAAACACCCATCCAGCAATGGATTAGCTGAAAGAGCTGTGCAGACTGTCAAAGCAGGAATGAGGAAAGGAACAGATCCTGACCTGGAGAAGAAGCTGCAAAAGTTCTTGCTGAGATATCATGTTACACCTCAGGAAACCAGGGGGAAGTCGCCCCGAGGAAAGTCCGCGCAAGACTTGACAATATGCGGCCAGATCTCAGCAAGTTGGTGAGGCGAAAGCAAGCGTTGATGAAGCAGACAGGGGATCAAGGGAGCAAGGAGAGAATCTTCCGTATTGATGACCACGTAATGGTAAAAAATTTCTGTGCAGGCCCAACATGGCTGTACAGAAGAGTAGCCGAAATCATCAACCCTGTCATGTGTAACGTTCAACTTGATGGGAGAGTCGTTCGCCGCCACATCGACCAGATGAGGAAATGCACTCCAACAGAAGAAGCTATCCCACAGCCTACAGAGGAGTTTCATCCACCTGAGGAACCACCAGTCGGGTTGCCAATAGAAGCGCCAGGCACCAATGGAGAGCTGGTTGACGACGCTCCAGCAAGTGCAGCACCCTCAGACAGGAACATGGAGGAAATATCCCTACCCACAGCTACAGACATGCCAGGCATGACACACACACCCCAAACAGAGAGACGCACTTCCAACAGAAACACAAAAACACCCAAAAGATTTGATGAATATGTTATGTTAACTAAAAACACTAAGTCTTACTGTAAAAAGAGTTGTACAAAGAGTTGTGTAACTTTTGATGTCGGAAAATAGCATTCAACACAGACATACCGGGTACTAAAGTTTTTCGACATGCACTCATCAGAGTAAAATCGCATGAATGAACAGAATGCGATTTTACTCTGATGAGTGCATGTCGAAAAGCTTTAGTATGTCTGTGTTGAATGCTATTTTCCAATTTTGCAGTACCAAGCACTTATTCATTAACTTTTCATGTGTTACATGGGGTAAAAGTTGAAAGGAAGTGAATGATTAATGGTTACAAGGTTAAAGAAGATACAAAGTTAATGTTGTATCCAATTATTTGCACTGGTGAAATAGTCTCAGTTTTGACAGGAAAAGGTGAAAGTTATGTTTTATGTCAGTGAGTTTAGGTACTAATGGTATGATAGTTCAAAAAAAAATCATTTGTATAATGATTTCATGATTGTACATCAGGATACACGTTCACATTTATGAGGAGTATGTTAACTCAAGCTCAATGAAAAAAAAAAAAAACAATCACTAAGATAATTTGTTATATGTCATGAGTACACTGAAGTATAGTGTATAAGAAAATTAATTGATAGTCAGAAAGTGTGGTTTAGGTAAAACCATTGGTTATAAGCAAGGAGAAGTTATTGGTTTAGAAGAAATATTTTGTATATTTTGTTTTCACCAAAGCAATGAAGGAAATGTAACGAGCATGTTAAATGTTGTTTTGGGAATTTTCAGTTCGAAAAAAAAAAAAATTCCCCGTGTATAATTATCTAAACGGGGAGGAATGTTATATAGGAGACTGAGTTGTTAGACTAGTTATACAAGGTCTGAGACACAGACTAAGGAATAGCCAGTATACTCCTACATATCTGTATGTGTTGTACACATAACAGTGGACTGCAACTGAACTAATAAAGGAGTAAAGACATACTCTTGCAATTGGCTTCAAATCATGACTTGAGTTGTCCTCATACGGCTGAAGTGAACCCACGAACGTAACAGAGATACAGCTATGATCATTGTGTGATGTTATGACAGGTTATTGTAATGCAGTGGCCTGGACAGTTCTGCGAAGCAACATGTTCGTGCTGCCCAAAATTGGCATGGAAACAACAGCAGTTTGTAGGTGATTAAAAAAAAAAAAAAAAAAAAAGCTGTCATTTGATTGCGAAGCATAAAATTTTCTATAAGGTTGTTCATTGTATGATATTAAGTTGCTCATTAGCACATTGCATAGTCCGGCCCTTATAAGAGTACATGTGTTGAATCAGCAGTTTATTCTCTAGGTTGAACAGGCCATAATGGTAGCGCTGGCGTATAGGCTACATCCTGAGTTTATTCCTTCTTTTCTATGAAAATTAGTGTGGCCTTAATATTGCCAAAGAAGTACCGTACCCACAAGTTGTATTTGATGTCTGCTCATCAGAACTGATCAGATCAAAAGGTACACCTGTCTGAAGTCATATTTATGCATCATCAAATGAAAGTCTGAAGCAGGACAAATGAGGGGAATAGGCCTAAACATTTGTTTCTTCAACAATGTTTTGCCTTTCTTGTTGGTGGGAAAGCACTCTTCAGAGATGAGACGAGGGGTTGTACCGTATCTGAACACTGCTTTGAAACTTTGTGTCTTGCAGTGTTTCCATCCTGAAATCAAAAGCTGTCTTCACAGTATCAATTCAGTGGACCAGATGAGTTCATTTCATTTTTCATTTATTGGTTTCTGCAACTTGTTCATGAACAGCATTTCACAAAGGAAGTACATACATAAGCAAAATATGCAACTAATGGTATATACATTTTGAGTTTGTGATACAAATTTTAGAATAATATACAGAAGCGGATCTAGAGGGGGGGGGGGGGGGTTGGGGGGGGGGGGTTGCAACCCCCCCCCCCCCCCCCAAAAAAAAAAAAAAAAAAAAAAAAAAATCCGGGGGCCATTTTTTTTTTATCTTATCTTTTTTTTCTAAAACTTGTAATTTTATTTTTTCCTATTTATGGCAATGACCTCTATACCCAAAATAGTGGTGTTTTAGATGCAAGAAAACGCCTGGATTTTCACACACAGATTTTCAAAAGGGGGTGTCCCTCCTCCCACACCCTCCCCCCCCCCCCCCCCCTCGCTCCCTCCGCTCGTTTGGGCTCGGTCGCTACGCTCCCTCGCATACCGCCCCCAACCCCCTCCTTTATAAAAAGCTAGATCCGCCCCTGATATAATACAGACTTTTCTTGATTAATGAGCAGTATGAATTGTATTTCTGATACAGAATGTTTGATAGGGCTGTGCACAGGGATTGGCACAAAAAGTCAAGTGTGAAAGCATGACTACCCTGTACTGAGTAATCATGGTAAGATTTGGAGTAACAAAGAGATATGATATTACTGTTTGGCTGTTCTTTTTTTAGGATTTCACTAGAGTTTTCCTGATTTTTTTGGACTGATTTTTTATATCAATTCAGTGGACCAGATACCTTAAATGCAGTAGGCATTGGAAGTATGCATATCATGAACATGCACAAGTAAAATGTTTACATAGTTTTACATTTTTACACGTATGTTTACATAGATTATATACTTGATAAATTCTGTTAATCTTAATACTTTTGCAATTGCTCAATTTTCACTTTATCACCTATTTTGAAATATTGCTCTTTCCCCGATGGCATAATCATAGCACACAGGGTATCATTTTAAAGAGAACTAAATGATCTTTTCAGTAAAATCAAACATGGGTCAATTATAGTTGGTGTCGGAAATACTATTGATTAGAAACAGATTTCCATTAATAAAAAAAGAATGTTTATTTTCTCTGTTGGTAATGGGAGGAGGATGGCTAGCTAACAATATTTCATTTAGTGCTTTATCTTTACATAGTTTTGAGTTTCATTTAAATTCCTTATAGCATTGGCATGGCAATGTGCTGTATTTCTTAAACAAATTGACTGAAATGTAAAGATATTCATGTCAATTCATGTCAAAATGTTTTTCATCCACTAACATACAACAAATCAGGGTGCTACATAAGCACTTGCCCGAATGCCCTGGGCAAGTGAAAAATCAAATTCGGGCAAGTTTTTTTTTAAACGAGAACAAATGCTTGCCCGAATTGGGCAAGCAAAAAGTTTTGAAGCCACCTTTTTTTTTGCTAATTCCCCCCTCCCCCAACAAACCCATGAAGTCAACCATACAGAAGCCCAAAGGTAAATGCTGTATAGTAATGCAACATACTTAACATTTCATTTCAGCACCTTTCCAACACTTACGTGAAGAAGTCCCAATACAATGCAACGGCAATACTTGATCAGACCAAGTTTGTTACTCCATTGTGTAATATATGTTGTTTATTCAAATGATTGTATTTCATTAAGCCCTTGACTAACACATGATTTTCTATATGTTATTTTCTAATGCTTTGGAATTTCTTTTCAGGCAAGTAAAATTAATGTTCAAGCAAGTGTTTTCCAGCAAATTTGAAAATCTACTTGCTCGACCGGACAAGTGGTAAATTAAAGTTATGTAGCACGTTGCAAATTATTATTTTTCTCACTTCCCTGGGTCGCGGTCTTCACCGGCTGATGACTTTTTTTGACAATCCAATGGGAGGTGCCCCCATGCCACCCCCCCCCCAACGTAGTTCCGCCTCTGGCCCAGTTAACCTAAGTAAGACAAGAATTTGTTATTATGATAATACTGACAGAATTGTGAACGGCATGGCTTTTCAAAGGGTTACAGTTTTGAGCAGGAGAAAGGAGAGTTTGTTTTTGTGCACAGTTTCCTCCGGAAGTATTGAAATAGATGATAGGGTATTTATGAAAATGTCTGATAACAGCAATAAAAAAGTTGTGATTCTTGACAGAAATTTCCCTTTCCGAGAGATTACAATGCACTTCTTGTGATGCTTGCACTCAGTGCACAAGCACAATATCAATAAGGCCTAAAGTAATTTTAACCATTACAATAGCATTAAACTCATTTTCCATTTCAATTATATAACTAAGATGTTTTGACACCATCCATTTATATTCCGAGGACTTCGAGATGAAATTTGTACAGTGTTGGCACCAGTTTTGTTACCTACCCCTCCCTAAAGACCCCTTCACACTAAAGCATATAAATCAGCGAATGCCTAGTGGATACCATTTTTTAGGGGCATAATTTGGCAAAACCCAGATACACTCGAATCCGCTCGAATTCTCGAGCAAAATGTGGTTTTCGAAAGTTCTAACCAATGATGAGCAAATGCTGACCGTGTTACAAGCAGATAAAGTAACAAATGAAAGCGAATGCGCACAGGTCATCCAATGGATGCTGAGCAGACAAAACGATTGACCAGCAAATGCCCAACATATGCAAAGCGATACTGAGGCAATCACGCGACGGATCTCGACTGACACACACTTCACCAAATCCTCTTGAGCAGAACTTAATCTCGACCGCATTTTTTTTTTTTTTTGCGACAGCCATATTTCTTATGTTGTCTTTATGAGTGGACAGTCAAGTTCTTGTCTGCTTCTCTTGCTCTCTCTGTTTATGCATTTTGATGGATGTGTCATGTGATGGTGTGTTATAATTTTAGCTTGATGGTGATATCTAGCTCTATTGGGCATATTCGTCAAAATTATGTTTTGGCTCATAGGTAATCATTATCTGGGATTTCTTGATGTTCATGAAGAGTGATTTGGCGAATCATCAAAGATCATCAAAATAAATGCTAGACTGAGGGGGAAAAAATAAGGGTCTCCTCACGACAGTCCTCTCTTCATGTCATCTCTTTCAGAATGCTTGTTTGCGTTCTGTTTCATAAATGGGCCCTGGTCATCAATTACAGGAAATAATATTTACCAGCAGCACCAATAACAATGGAAATCACAGTAACGTTGTCGATAGGTGTTAATATATTGCATTGCACGAAATGTGCATCGGAGATTCAATGTTTTAGTGCTTAGAGTCCATCTATCAAAATTCACCTTTGAGGTACAATGCATAGTTTTATCAATGACATTGTTACACAGTGGTACAAGATAAAGTCCTTTAACTACGGTTAAAGCATTAAATTCACCAGTTGATATTAATCATCTTATGATAATGGAAGTCGAACTTTCACAATTCCCAGTTTCCATGCAGAGATTCCCATTTACTTATAGCAGCGGTTTGGAATAATGTTATCAATACAAGCACTGCAAGTGCGGTTATTATCACTTATTAAAGCCAGAATTTGTATAGTGAAATGTCATGTGCGCTATGAATATTATTTTTTTTTCCTACTACGTTTAATTAACGTGTGTTGGTGTTCAGATTTGCTGGGCGAATTTGGACGAACGGCAGATGAATAAGAAACGAATGCAGAGCGAGCAAAACGTTCGAACAGCGGATGCTAAATGAAAACAAAGCAGATTGTCATTCCATTTGTCATCCGCTCAAGATTTTGGACATGTGCAAAATCAAAATTTGGCTCCGGCGGATCTCTATGTATCTCTATGAACAGCTAGCGGATACAGCGAACATCAACCAGGTCACCAACGACGAGCAACGGATGTGAGCGTATCTCCAAATTTTCGGATCCGTTGGGCATTTGTTGGCTCGATCCACTCTAATGTGACGGGGGGTTAAAAGAAGTAGCTATATGCTACCAAAAATCTATTTTCATTGTTTCTTCTGCAGGCCCACCTAACAAATGAATGAAAAACCCTTACTCTATTAAAACAGACTATTATTATATCGATATACACATAAAACAAAGGCACTGATTTGAATTGATTGTATTTCAATCCGTTTTATTTCATTATTAGGTGATCCAAGTATCCTCTCGAATTACCTTCTGTATCTGTACTGTTTCTCTCTTTATTCTTTATTTCTCCTCAAATCTTGTGCAGAGGTAAACTCAAAAAGTCCTTTGACTATCAATTTCAAACTTATACAATATACGTATCATGTCATAAGGATGACAGATCTAATGTATCATTGCAATTAGTCAACCATGATATCAGTATGATGGCATTATCTCAAATCACGTTCTCATTCATATCTCATTAATGGAATAAAATTTTTCAATGAAATTTACATCTCATATATCTCAAGTCAAGCTCTATTCATATTCTCAAAATTTATCTCTACACTTAAAGTACACATTTGCGCGCGTTGAAATTTTAACATGCTCCAGTCGAGTTTAAAACTTTTGCACATGTTTCAGGTCATTTGGAACATTTGATTAAAAAAAAAAATCAGTGGACGCATATGCGTGCACATGTATGCACGCACAGCTTGTACACAATAGCAATTTCCTATTTTTTCACATGGATTGAATGTCTAAGACAGCAAAAAATAATTCTACCAAGTTTCAAGTCAATCTGACTCAATATGACATCATACGGGAACGTCAGAGTTGAAATTGTGCGCGCATGTCAATGGCAATGTGCCTTTATGCCGAAAACCTGCCAATTTTAAATCTGATTCAACTCGATCATCAAGATGGACAGTAACCCCCCATTTTCTTTACATTCTGAAAGCTGATGAGTTGTAGATATCATTACATGGGTGGCTCATGCAAAATGATAAAAAGGTATCAAATTCCTCTATGAAATGAAAAAAGTAAATTTTCAAAATGACATCAAATTTCAAGTTCACACGAGCATATATCTCACTTATCATTGGCCAATTTTCACCCAAATTTCAGTATGTTGTAGCTTGTTGAATGCTCTTTTAGGTACGTTTTCTCAGATTTTAGATTAGATGAAATCATCACCTCTAAAAAATCGATTAAAATTAACCTTGTCAATTGTGATCAGTTTAAGTGTTATCTCAACAGGGGTGCATTTTTTCTGGAAATGAAAATTGACATGACTGTCTTTATTGAGCACAATCTTACTTATCCTTTGGTGAATTTCTCCCAGATTTTAATATGTTATAGCTGAGACTTTGTTCTATCAATAGTGTGCCCTCTGTTCTTTCATTGGACGTCGGGGTCACATCGAAAAACTTGGTTGAAATTTACCCTTGGCTTCGATGTAGAGTGATATATTGCTTAAAGGGACTGTACAGTACTGGTTGCGGTGGGGATTCAAGTTTATATCTTTCCCAAGTGAGATAATGAGAAACCTCGAATATTAAATATGAAAGAGCATGTGATTTTAAGAAGGATTCAAAGTTTATTTGATGAAAATTGGTTTTCAAATGGCCGAGATATCCGAAAAAGTAACAATAATTAAAGGCTACAGGCCACATCTTTTATTGGGATCTCTTTGTTTCACCATGTTTTTGGATATCTCAGCCATTTCAAAAGCAATTTTCATCAAATTAACTTTTGATACCCCTTAGAATTGCATGCTCTTTGACATCTCATAGATTGATTTCTGAATATCTCGCAAAATGTTAAAAGCTCAATCCTCCCCTCAACCAGAACTGACCGGTCCCTTTAATACACAGTACCTATGGGGGATGATGTAGGTCAGTGGATAGCATGTCAGGCTCGGTATCTAAAGATTGGGTGTTCAATGCTTGGGCATGTCATTTTTTTTTTAGGTGATCCGAGTATCCTCTCGGATCACCTTCTGTATCTGTACGGATTCTTTCTCCTTCTTTCTTTTTAGGTGATCCGAGTATCCTCTCGGATCACCCTCTGTATCTGTACTGATTTTTTATTCTTCTTTCTTTGTTTCTTTATTTCTCCTCAAAAGTTGTGCAGAGGTTAGCTCAGAAAGTGCATTGCCTCTCAATGTCAAACTTATACCATATATGTGTCATGTTGCAAAGACGACAGCACAAGTAAAATCATAGTGATCAGTTGACCGTGACGTCACTATGACGTCATTATATGAAAACACATTTTCATGCATATCTCATTAATGGAATGGAATATTTCAATGAAATTAACGTCTCATATATTTCAAGTCGAGCGGATTCTACTCATATTCTCCAAATTCATTTTTATTTCAAAACGGGCGCGTTGAAAAATTTGTATACTCAAATCGAGCTCAAATTTTTTTTTGCACACGTTTCAGACCATTTGGAGCATTTTTTGAAAAATTGAAAAAATCGGACGGACGCGTACGCGCGCGCACATATTCGCATGCACAGCTAATATGAAATAGAAATTTTCCATTTTTTCACACGGATCGGATGTCCAAAATGTCAAGGAATATTTCTACCAAGTTTCAAGTCAATCCGACTCAATATGACGTCATACGGGCCATTCAAATTCAAAATTCCGCGCGTGCGTCAATGGGGATACACAGTGCAACTATGCAAAAAAAACGCCAATTTTAAATCCGATTTTACTCATCAGGATGGACGGTGACCCCCCATTTTCTTGACACATTCTGAAAGCTGATGAGTTGTACATGTCATTTCATGGGTTGGCTATGCTGACAAAATGATTAAAAGATATCAAATTCCTTAAAGTAAAAAAAGTAAATTTTCAAAATGACGTCATCAAATTTCAAGTTTACTCGAGCGTGACTCGCCTATCCTTTGCCAATTTTCACCCAAATTTCAATATGTTGTAGCTTATGAAATGTTCTTTCATAAATGTAAAAACATAATTTTGATTGGATGACGGCATCACCTTGTGAAAATGGATTGAAAGTAACCTTGTCAAATTTGACCAGTTTACGTGCTATCTCTAAGGGAGTGCAGTTTTTCTGGAAATGAAAATTGACATGACTGTCCTTTTCGAGCACTAGCTCACTTATGCTTTGGTGAATTTCTCCCATATTTTAATATGTTGTAGCTGGGACTTTGGGCTATCTTAAGTGTGCCCTTCATTTTTTCATGCGATGTCGGGATTACGTCCAAAAACTTGGTTGAAATTAAAGCTTATCTTCGATGTATTGGAATATTTCTTTCTTTCTGCAACTTTCTTTGCAATAACTCAAGAAAAACATACCCTATCACCACCATAATTTGCACATGTTTAGTTCATGTCACGTACATTATTTCATAAAATAACAACTACTTGATCAGACGCCATCTTGTGTATGTAAATTAGGGTCAAAGGTCACAAATGTTTCATCCTGTATCTTGGTGAATACATGTCCTATCTTTCCCATATTTTGCATACGTAAAGACCATGTTACAAGAATCATTTCACAAAATAACCACTTTTTGCTCAGATGTCATCTTGTCTGTGCAAAGTGGGGTGAAAGGTCACATGTACTTTTTTCTGTATCTTCGTTATGACGTGTTATCTCTATGGGAGGGAATTTTTCTAGATGTTAGTATTGACACGATTGTCTTTATCGAGCACTAGCTCACTTACCCTTCGGTGAATTTTTCTCAGATTTTAATATTTTGTAACTCAGACTTTGCGCTATCGTTACGTGCCCTTTGTTTTTTCATATGATATCGGGATCATGTTAAAATACTTGGTTGAAATTAAAGCTTATCTTCGATGTACTGAGATATTTTTATGTTTCTGCAACTTTCTTTGCAATAACTCAAGAAAAACAGCCCCTATCACCCCCATATTTTGCACATGTTTAGTTCATGTCACGTACATTATTTCATAAAATAACAACCACTTGATCGGACAACATCTTGGGTATGTAAATTAGGGTCAAAGGTCTCAAATGTTTCATCCTGTATCTTGGTGAATACATGTCTTATCTTTCCCATATTTTGCACACGCAAAGATCATGTTACAAGAATCATTTCACAAAATAACCGCTTTTTGCTCAGACGCCATCTAGGTTGTGCAAAAGTGAGGTCAGAGGTCATATGTACTTGTTGCTGTATCTTCGTTATAGTGTATACAGATTTGGTATCAAAGATGGCAGATATGACTCCCTTTTCTAAATGAGAATCCAAACATCACACGGCCAATGTCTCTGAACACAGATGAAACCTCCATGGTCATGTCTCTTGCGATCAGGACTTGAATCATTGATTAAAAAAAAAAATCGGATCACCTTAATTTGTCAGTGATGACAAATTACAATCTCTAGTTCTTTCTTTATTTCTTTATTTCTCCCCAAGAGTTGTGCAGAGGTTAACTCAGAAAGTCCTCTGCCTATCAATTTCAAAATTATACCATATATGTATCATGTCCCAAAGACGACAGATCTAATAAAATCATTGTGATCAGTCGACCGTGACGTCACTATGACGTCATTATCTGAAATCATATTTTCATTCATATTTCATTAATGGAATGGAATTTCTCAATGAAATTTACGTGGCATATAGTTCAAGTCAAGTTGTTTCTACTCATATTCTCAAAATTCATGTTTACACTTAAAACGTACATGCACGTTGAAATGTTGACATGCTCCAAATGAGCTCAAAATTTTTTTGCACACGTTTCAGATCATTTGGAGCATTTTTTGAAAAATTGAAAAAAATGGACGGACGCGTGCGCATATACCCACGCGCAGCTGGTATGCAATGGAGATTCCCCGTTTTTTTTACATGGATTGGATGTCTAAAATGTAAAGGAATAATTCTACCAAGTTTCAAGTCAATCCAGACTCAATATGACGTCATACACATGTACGGGCCCGTCAAAAGTGAAATTCCGCGCGCTCGTCAGTGGCGATATACAGTGCAACCATGCCAAAAAATAAATGCCAATTTTAAATATGATTTTACTAGTCAGGATGGACAGTGACCCCCCATTTTCTTTACATATTCTGAAAGCTGATGAGTTGTACATGTCATTTTATGAGTTGGCAATGCTGGAAAAATGATTAAAAGATATCAAATTTCTCAATGAAATAAAAAAGGCAAATTTTCAAAATGACGTCATCTAATGTCAAGTTCACTTAAGCGTATCTCACTTATCCTTTGCCAGTTTTCACCCAGATTTCAGTATGTTATACCTTATTAAATGCTCTTTCAGCAACGTAACATCAAAATTTTGATTGGGTGACGTCATCACCTTATAAAAATGGATTGAAAGTAACCTTGTCAAATTTGACCAGTTAACGTGTTATCCCTATGGGAGTGCAGTTTTTCTGGAAATGAAAGTTGACGTGACTATCTTTTTCGAGCACTAGCTCACTTATCCTTTGGTGAATTTCTCCCAGATTTTAATATGTTGTAGCTGAGACTTTGGGCTATCGTAAGTGTACCCTCCATTTTTATACCCCCGCCACACTTAGTGTGAAGGGGGTATATAGGAATCACCGTGATGTTGGTCGGGCGGGCGGGCGGGCGGGCGGGCGGTCGGTCTGTTGCAAAATCTTGCGTCGCGAACTCCTACAGTATTGAAGCAATTTAAATGAAACTTAGGGTAATTGATGATATTGAGGTATAGATGTGCAAGACATTTTTTTGTGTGTTTGTCGGACATTGCGTTGCCATGGTAACCATAATTTTACCAAAACCTTGTGGATTGAATAACTTCCATAGTATTTAAGCAATCAATTTCAAAATTGATATCTATGATGACCTATAGGTGTAGTTATGCAAGACATGCTTTGACAAAGCGTTGCCATGATAACCGCATGTTTTTGAAATCTTGTGAAGTGAACAACTTCCACAATTTTGAAGCAATTTAAATCAAATTTGGTAGGCATTATGGCCTTGAGGCATAGATGTGCAACACATAATTTTTGTGTTTTGTCGGACAAAGCATTGCCATGATAACCATAATTTTACCAAAACCTTGTGGATTGAATAACTTCCACATCATTCAAGCAATTAAGGTCAAATTTAGTATGTATGATGATCGGGAGGTGTAGTTATGCAAGACACCAATGTGTTAATATAAGAAAAATGTGTTGCCATGGTAACCACTCATTTTTGTATCAAATTGAACCATTTAATCTGTGAAGGTGAAATTTGGTGTGTATGATGCTCTTTAAGTGTAGTTTTGCAAAATGTCCTTTGTATTTGTATCGGACAATGCATTGCCATGGTAACCGTATTTTTTTTTTAAATCTTGTGGAGTTAACTTCATCCACAGTTTTTAAGCAATTGAAACCAAATTTGGTAGGCATTATGGCCCTGAGGTATAGATGTGGAGCACATAATTTTTGTGTTTGTCACACAAACCGTTGCCGTGGTAACCACAATTTTACCAAAACCTTGCAGATCGAATAACGTTTCCATCATTCAAGCAATTAAAGTCAAATTTAGTATGTATCATGATCTAGAAGTGTAGTTTTGCAAGAAACCAATGTGTCAGTATAAGGAAAATGTATTGCCATGGTAACCACTCATTTTTTTATCAAAATAAACCATTCAAGCTATGAAGGTCAAATTTGGCATATATAATGGTCTTTAAGTGTAGTTATGCAAAATGTCCCTTGTGTTTGTATCAGACAATGCGTTGCCATGGTAACCACACTTTTTACCCAAACCTTGTGGAACCAACTGTTATCATAGCACTCAAGCAACTGTGGTCACATTTTGTTTGTATGATAATGTATAGATATTGTGCAAGACACCACATGTCGTTGCCGGTCACACGAACCGACGAATCACTCGATTTTGGGTCAAATTTTCGATTTTGAGATTTTCAATCATTTCGATAGTAGATATTCCATACTACATATTCTGAAATTCTCAGTGTGTAATTCGGTGTAATTTTTACGTAGTTATCACTTTTGTAGAAGTATGTAATTCCATTTGTGAAAATTATTTGTTTTCCCCATAGATGCGTGTGTTAAACAATCAGGCGATTCGACGGTTCGGTGACCGCGCGTACGCATGGTCACCGAACCGACGAATCAGTGCGCATTGACTTGCATGTAATTTTTGAGATTCAACAGTTCATTGACCGCACGCACAGTGCGCGTACTATGTAATACATGTGTTGACAATGACAACGCTCAATGTGCATGTACATACGGACACACATGGAAAATGACAACGTTCTTTGCAGACCGAAAATACATGCATGCATGCAGCTCTTTGACGATTTCCCGCTTATTTGCTAACAATACAATTCGATAAAAACTTCACAAGTTAGAGCAAGAATTGAAGTCTGATGTACTACAAAAATTATTGTATCCCCCGAACAGAGTTCGGAGAATACTATGGATTTGGCCTCGTCGCACCGCGTCCGCCGCCGCCGCCGCCGCTGCAGAGATTTCCTTGTGAGCGCTCTACCGGCTGCGTTTCTTTTCCGATCATCTTCAAAGTTGGCATGAAGGTGTATTATGGTTAGACGAAGACGCCTATTGTTTTTGCTGATGGCGCCCTCGCTTGTTCCGTCTGTATACATGAAAAGGTAAATCCAATAGGGTCTGCTTGTGAGCGCTCTACCGGCTGCGTTTCTTTTCCGATCATCTTCAAAGTTGGCATAGAGGTGTATTATGGTTACACCAAGACGCCTATTGTTTTTGGTGATGGCGCCCCCGCTTGTTCCGTCTGTATACATGAAAAGGTAAATCCAATAGGGTCTGCTTGTGAGCGCTCTACTGGCTGCAGTTCTTCGATCATCTTCAAACTTGGCATGAAGGTGTATTATGGTTAGACGAAGATGCCTATGGTTTTTGGTGATGGCGCCCTCGCTTGTTCCGTCTTTATACATGAAAAGGTAAATCCAATAGGGTCTGCTTGTGAGCGCTCTACTGGCTGCAGTTCTTCTTCGATCATATTCAAACTTGGCATGAAGGTGTATTATGGTTAGACGAAGATGCCTATGGTTTTTGGTGATGGCGCCCTCGCTTGTTCCATCTTTATACATGAAAAGGTAAATCCAATAGGGTCTGCTTGTGAGCGCTCTACTGGCTGCAGTTCTTCTTCGATCATCTTCGAACTTGGCATGAAGGTGTATTATGAATAGACGAAGACGCTTATTGTTTTCGGTGATGGCGCCCTCGCTTGTTCCGTCTTTATACGTGAAAAGGTAAATCCAATAGCGTCTGGTTGTGAGCGCTCTACTGGCTGCAGTTCTTCTTCGATCATCTTCATACTTGGCATGAAGGTGTATTATGAATAGACGAAGACGCTTATTGTTTTTGGTGATGGCGCCCTAGCTTGTTCCATCTTTATACATAAAAAGGTAAATCCAATAGCGTCTGCTTGTGAGCGCTCTACTGGCTGCAGTTCTTCTTCGATCATCTTCATACTTGGCATGAAGGTGTATTATGATAAGACAAAGATTCCTATTGTTTTTGGTGATGGCGCCCTCGCTTGTTCCGTCTTTATACATGAAAAGGTAAATCCAATAGGGTATGCTTCTTGATGCTGTGGGTTCGGGGGATACATGTGCTCGGCTGCGCGACCCGCCGAGCACGAAATTTCTAGTTAGAAATTATAGACATGAAAGTGTAGCAACCATAAGTCAAAAATGGGTTAACTTCAAACGCAATTTTCTCGAATTGTCATTCTTACGCAAACCTGAGGGATTTGTCGGTTCGTGTGACCGGCGACGATGTGTTCATGCCAGACACATTTTTAGACAATGGCAAAAAGTATGTTGCAAAGGTCATGACATCACATACTATAAAGCTACACTAGGGGCGGGGGTATTAATCACCTTCAGTGATAATTCTAGTTTCATACGACGTCGGGATCACATCGAAAAACTTGGTTAAAATTGGCACTTGGCTTTGATGTACTCTTTGATGTACTCTTTGATAAAACTTTTTGCTCAGATGCCATCTTGGCTGTGTAAAGTGGGGTCAAACGTCAAATATACTTCATTCTGTAATCTCATTAGTGTATAAGGTATCACCGTCACATTTTGCACACACATATACCTCAATAGATGGATCATTTTGTAAAATAACGATGCTTTGGTCGGACGCCATTTTGGCTGTGCAAATGAGGTATTATCTCTATGGGAGGACATTTTATCTGGAAATGAAAGATGACATTACTGTCTTTATCGAGCACTAGCTAATTTATCCTTCAGTGAATTTCTCCCAGATTTCAATATGTTGTAGATGAAACTTCGGGCTATCATTCATGTGATCCATATTCTTATTGGAAGTCGGGATTACGTCCAAAGACCTGGTTGAAATTGACGCTCAGCTTCAATGTCGGGAGATATGTCTTTCTTTCGGTGACTTTCTTTGCAATAGCTCAAGAAAGTCACGCCCTTTCACCCCCACATTTTGCACATGCTTAGTCCATGTCATGCACATCATTTCATAAAATAACAATTAATTCATCAGACACCGTCTTTTGTAGGTAAATTAGGGTCAAAGGTCATAAATGTTTCTTCGTCCTGTATCTTGGTAACTACTTGTCCTATCTTTGACATATTTTGCACACGTATAAACCATGTCGCATGAATCATTTCATAGGTTAACAAACTTTTGCTCAGATGCCATCTTGGGTGTGCAAAGTGGGGTCAAAGGTCAAAACATGCCCTTTCCATTTTAAATCTGTACGTCATGACAGGTTTGATTCCCTTTTCTTCGATGAGAATCTCGGAAATCTCAGAAATCATTTATGTATCGGATCACCTAATTTGTCAGTGTTGACAAATTCCAAGTCTAGTTTCTTTTGCTTTTTATAAACTCTTACACTTTTGCTATTTCTTTAGTAGGTCTTATTGTCATTTCCTAATTTTATCTTTTTCTGATCCTTTTATATTTCTCCTTCAAATTTCTATACAATATCTTAACTTATTTCTTTATTTTTCTTCTTCTTTCTGTGCGATAACTTAATAACAACAGGCCCTATCAACACCATATTTTGCACATAAATGTCACAAACATCATTTCATAAAATCACAAATACTTCATCAAACACCATCTTAGGTAAATTAGGGTCAAAGGTCATAAATTTTTTTTATCCTGTATCTTAGTGTATACAGGTGTCCTATCTTTCCCATATTTTTCATATGCTTACACACAACATTGCTCAGTCCAGACTCGGGTTCGAACCCGGGCCGCGTGATCGTGAGGCAGACGCGCTACCGACTGAGCCAACTCACCGCCCTTAATTGGGATTATTGGGATCAGGACTCAAAACATTTATTTCCGAATATATCAGATCACCTAATTTGTCAGTCATGACAAATTTTGAGTCTAGCATTATTTTTCTCACTATTATAATGCAAGCAATGAATTTTGACATTTGCAGTTGATGCATAGTGACTTTGCAAGGTAATTCTGGGATGAACCTTCATCCACCCACCAAATTTCATCCCAATTAGCAGACAGACGGACAGACAAACAAATGTTGATCAAATTATAGTCTAAATATAGTTTGTTATTATGATGCAAGTAATGAGTTATGACATTTGCAGTAAAAATAGAAATTTTGACATTTGTGGTCGACCTGTTATGACATATTTTTGGTTAATCAGATTTTGACATTTGTGGTAATTTTGACATTTATGGTAATTTTGACATTTGTGGTCGACATGTTATGATATTTGTAGTAAATTTGACATTTGTGGGCTCTACAGTGTCTATATATATCCATGAAAATTGCAAGAAGTGTACATATTGAGTAATCATAGCAGGAGTTGATAATGTATTTGGCAATTCTTATATGGAGATTCCATTTTGGTTTTCCTTTTATATGCTAGCAAGTGAAGTAAGTTGAACCACTAAGAGTTAATCAATAAAGACTTTCACTGCTATCACCCTGATACCAGGTGCATTTAAAACACAGCATTAAGTGCTGGTCAGATGTGAAGTGCTGGCTAAGTGTAATATGGTTTTACAGTGTATTGTTTGCCTTTGATTACAGACTTCCTGTGCTGTGGACAGAAACTGATCCACTCATGGATGCACTGCCCTATGAATATTGAAACCTGGATCCCACAAGCATCTTCAGACCACGCCCCAAGCCCCCACAGCCCAAGATCTCCATGAATGGGGGGCGCTTCGACTTTGATGATGGGGGCTCATACTATGGTGGATGGGAGGAGGGCAAAGCCCATGGGCATGGTGTCTGCACAGGGCCCAAGGGACAGGGAGAGTACAGCGGATCGTGGCACTTTGGCTTTGAGATATCTGGCGTGTACACGTGGCCCAGCGGGAATACCTATGAGGGGCACTGGGAGCATGGGCGTCGACACGGACTGGGGGTAGAAACCAAAGGCAGGTGGTTATACCGTGGAGAGTGGACTCAAGGGTACAAGGGAAAATATGGGGGCATTCAGAGCTTGGCCAGTGGTGCAAGGTATGAAGGCACATGGAGCAGTGGCTTACAAGATGGATATGGACAAGAAACATATGCAGACGGGGGTAAGTCACATGATGAACAGTCTGTGTCATCATAATTAGGTGATCCGAGTATCCTCTCGGATCACCTTCTGTTTTTGTACGGATTCTTTCTTCTTCTTCTTCTTCTTTTTCTTCTTTCTCCCCAAAAGTTGTGTATCGATTAGCTCAGAAAGTCCTCTTCCTATCAATTTCAAACTTATACCATATATGTATCGTCTCCCGAAGACGGCAATCGAACTAAAATCAAAGTGATCAGTCGACCGTGACGTCACTATGACGTCATTATATGAAAACACATTCTCAATCATATCTCATTAATGGAATGGAATTTTTCAATGAAATTTACGTCACATATATTTCAAGTTATGCGCATTCTACTCATATTCTCAAAATTCGTATTTTCTCTTAAAACGTGCGCGTACGCGCGCGTTGAAATATTTGTATGCTCAAATCGAGCTCAAATTTTTTTTGCACACGTTTCAGACCATTTGGAGCATTTTTTGAAAAATTGAAAAAATTGGACGGACGCGTACGCGCGCGCACATATACGCACGCACAGCTCATATGCAATGGAAATTTCCCGTTTTTTCACACTTATTGGATGCCTGAAATGTCAAGGAATATTTCTACCAAGTTTCAAGTCAATCCGACTCATTATGACGTCATACGGACCCGTCAAAGTTGAAATTCCGCGCGCGCGTCAATGGCGATATACAGTCCAACAATGCCAAAAAACCGCCAATTTTGAATCCGATTTTACTCGTCAGGATGGACGGTGACCCCCCATTTTCTTGACATATTCTGAAAGCTGATGAGTTGTTCATGTTAATTCATGGGTTGGCGATGCTGGAAAAATGATTAAAAGATATCAAATTTCTTAATACAATTAAAAAAGTAAATTTTCAAAATGACGTCATCAAATTTCAAGTTCACTCGAGCGTATCTCACTTATCCTTTGCCAATTTTCACCCAGATTTCAGTATGTTGTAGCTTATTAAATACTCTTTCATACATGTGATAACAACATTTTGATTGGATGACGGTATCACCTCGTAAAAATGGATTGAAAGTAATCTTGTCAAATTTGACCAGTTTACGTGTTATCTCTATGGGAGTGCAGTTTTTCTGGAAATGAAAATTGACATGACTGTCTTTTTCGAGCACTAGCTCACTTATGCTTCGGTGAATTTCTCCCAGATTTTGATATGTTGTAGCTGAGACTTTGCGCAATCGTAAGTGTGCCCTTCGTTTTTTCATACGGTGTCGGGATCATGTCCAAAAACTTGGTTGAAATTAAAGTTTATCTTCGATGTATTGAGATATTCCTTTCTTTTTGCAACTTTCTTTACAATAACTCAAGAAAAACAAGCTCTATCAGCCCAATATTTTGCACATGTTTAGTTCATGTCACGTACATTATTTCATAAAATAACAACTACTTAATCAGACGTCATCTTGGGTATGTAAATTAGGGTCAAAGGTCATAAATGTATCATCTTGTATCTTGGTGAATACATGTCCAATCTTTTTCATATTTTGCACACGTAACGACCATGTTACAAGGATCATTTCACAAAATAACCACTTTTTGCTCAGATGCCATCTTGGCTGTGCAAAGTGGGGTCAAAGGTCATATGTACTTCTTTCTTTGTCTTCGTTATGACGTGTTATCTCTATGGGAGGGAATTTTTGTAGATGTGAAAATTGACATGATTGTCTTTATCGAGCACTAGCTCACTTATGCTTCGGTGAATTTCTCCCAGATTTTAATATGTTGTAGCTGAGACTTCGGGCTATCGAAAATGTGTCCTTTATTTTTCATACGATGTCGGGATCACGTCCAAAAACTTGGTTGAAATTAAAGCTTATCTTCGATGTATTGAGATATTCCTTTCTTTTTGCAACTTTCTTTACAATAACTCAAGAAAAACAAGCTCTATCAGCCCAATATTTTGCACATGTTTAGTTCATGTCACGTACATTATTTCATACAATTACAACTACTTGATCAGACGTCATCTTGGGTATGTAAATTAGGGTCAAAGGTCATAAATGTATCATCCTGTATCTTGGTGAATACATGTCCTATCTTTCCCATATTTTGCACACGTAAAGACCATGTTACAAGGATCATTTCACAAAATCACCACTTTTTGCTCAGATGCCATCTTGTCTGTGCAAAGTTGGGTCAAAGGTCAAATATACTTCATTCTGTATCTTCGTTAGTGTATACGGAATTGTGTACCATAGATGGCAGGTCTGACTCCCTTTTCTAAATGAGAATCAAAACATCACACGGCCAATGTCCACTAAACGCAGATGAAACCGGTATGGTCATGCCTATTGGGATCAGGAGACTGAAATCGTTGATTTACGAACAGATCGGATCACCTAATTTGTCAGTCTTGACAAATTCCGAGTCTAGTGTTAAACTTCCCGTTGTCACAAAAGTTCTTTCTGCTCAAATGTTGTGTAGAGGTTAGCTCAGAAAGTCCTCTTCCCATCAATGTCAAAATTATACCATACATGTATCATGTCCCAAAGACGACAGATCTAATAAAATCATAGTGATTAGTCGACTGTGACGTCACTATGACGTCATTATATGAAAACACATTCTCAATCATATCTCATTAATGGAATGGAATTTTTCAATGAAATTTACATCACATATATTTCAAGTCAAGCTGATTCTACCCATTTTCTCAAAATTTATCTATATCCTTGAAACGTGCGCGTACGCGCGCATCAAAATATTTGTATGCTCCAATCGAGCTCAAAATTTTTTTGCACACGTTTCAGACCATTTGGAGCATTTTTTGAAAAATTAAAAAAATCGGACGGACGCATACGCGCGCGCACATATACGCACGCACAGCTCATATGCAATGAAAATTTCCCGTTTTTTCACTTTGATCGGATGTCTGAAATGTCAAAGAATATTTCTACCAAGTTTCAAGTCAATCCCACTCAAAATGACGTCATACAGGTCCGTCAAAGTTGAAATTCCGCGCGCGCGTCAATGGCAATATACAGTGCAACAATGCCAAAAAACTGCCAATTTTAAATCCGATTTTACTCGTCAGGATGGACGGTGACCCCCCATTTTCTTTACATATTCTGAAAGCTGATGAGTTGTACATGTCATTTCATGGGTTGGCAATGCTGGAAAAATGATTAAAATATATCAAATTTCTTAATAAAGTTAAAAAAGTAAATTTTCAAAATGACGTCATCAAATTTCAAGTTCATTCAAGCATATCTCAATTATTCTTTAGTTGATTTTCGTCCAAATTTCAATATGTTGTAGCTTATTAAATGGTCTTTCAGATACATAATAACAACAATTTGATTGGATGACGGCATCACCTCGTAAAAAGGGATTAAAAGTAACATTGTTAAATTTGACCAGTTTACGTGTTATCTCTATGGGAGTTTAGTTTTTCTGGAAATGAAAACTGACATGACTATCTTTATCGAGCACTAGCTCACTTATGCTTCGGTGATTTTCTCCCAGATTTTAGTATGTTGTAGCTGAGACTTTGGGCTATCGTTAATGTGCCCTTCGTTTTTTCATACGGAGTCGGCATCATGCCCAAAAACTTGGTTGAAATTAAAGCTTATCTTCCATGTATTTTCATATTCCTTTCTTTCTGCAACTTTCTTTGCAATAACTCAAGAAAAACAAGCTCTATCAGCCTAATATTTTGCACATGTTTAGTTTATGTCACGTACATTATTTCATAAAATAACAACTACTTGATCGGGCACCTTCTTGGGTATGTAAATTAGGGTAAAAGGTCAAAAATGTTTCATCCTGTATCTTGGTGAATACATGTCTTATCTTTCCCATATTTTGCATACGTAAAGACCATGTTACAAGAATCATTTCACAAAATAACCACTTTTTGCTCAGACGCCATCTTGTCTGTGCAAAGTAGGGTCAAAGGTCATATGTACTTCTTTCTTTATCTTCATTATGACGTGTTATCTCTATGGGAGGGAATTTTTCTAGATGTGAAAATTGACATGATTGTCTTTATCGACGACTAGCTCAATTACCCTTCGGTGAATTTCTTCCAGATTTTAGTATGTTGTAGCCAATTTAATACTCGTTAAGTTTTTGTTAATCAAAGTTTTAATCGGATGATGGCTTCACCACGTGAAAATGGATATAATGTAACCTTGTCAAATTTAACCAGTTTACGTGTTATCTCTATGGGAGGGAATTTTTCTGGAAATGAAAATTGACATGACGGTCTTTATCGAGCACTACCTCACTTACTCTTCTGTAAATTTCTCCCAGATTTTAATATGTTGTAGCTGAGACTTTGGGCTATCATCAGTGATTCTCCATTTTTTCATACGACGCCGAGATCACGTCAAAAAACTTGGTTGACATCAAACTTATCTTCGATGTATTGAGATATTTCTTTCTCTCTGCAACTTTCTTTGCAATAACTCAAGAAAAACAGCCCCTATCATCCCCATATTTTGCACATGTTTAGTTTATGTCACGTACATTATTTCATAAAATAACAACTACTTGATCAGACACCATCTTGGGTATGTAAATTAGGGTCAAATGTCATAAATGTTTTAACCTGTATCTTGGTGAATACATGTCCTATCTTTCCCATATTTTGCCCACGCAAAGGCCATGTTACAAGAATCATTTCACAAAATAACCACTTTTTGCTCAGATGCCATCTTGGCTGTGCAAAGTTGCGTCAATGGTCAAATATACTTCATTCTGTATCTTCGTTATAGTGTATACCGAATTTGGTAACAAAGATAGCAGACCTGACTCTCTTTTCTAAATGAGAATCCAAATATCACACGTCCAATGTCTCTAAACACAGATGAAACCTATATGGTCATGCCTATTGCGATCAGGACTCGAATCATTGATTAAAAAAAAAATCGGATCACCTAATTTGTCAGTCTTGACAAATTCCAAGTCTAGTTGGTTATTAGTTTTGTTATAAAGAAAGCCTCTTTTCATATCACACCCCTGCCCACGTATAGTTTGTTAAGAGGATGTTATAGGAAGCATTCAGATGAGTGGCAGGGTGGTAGGTCAATCCATTGCAAATCTTGTGTATTGAAGTACTCCTTTAGTTTTTGAGCAACTGTCCCAAAATGTGGCACATGTGACTGATAGATAGATATGCAAGGACCTTTTCTGCCAGTATCGAGTTAGTGCATTGTCCTGGTAAACATAACATGGCAAATTTTTGTAAAAATCATGCTAAAATGTTGATTAATCTACCTTCAGTTTTACAGTGCAGTTCAGTTGTAATGTAATGTTGTCAATGTAATAAGTGTGTGTAAATGTGCAAGACCCTTTTTTGTGAATATTAGGAAATTTGTTGCCACGACAACAGCATCTTGTATGCAAACCAGATGCAAAAACTCCCTAAGTTTTTGAGCAATTAACCTAATATTTTGGACATACAGTATAATCATGTATATGTCATTGTTCTGAACAGCTTGAAATATCAAGAAATGTGTTGCCATGGTAACAGCAACTTTTCATATTAATCATGAATGTTTGGCATTACAATGTACTCACATTTTAAAGGGGCATAGTCCCGGTAGTGTAGAGGGCGCTGTTGATGATACTACCGATCACCGCTAGCATTGATATAAAGATTACCGAAGTTGAGCTGTCATCAAGAGTAAAGTGCGTAGGTGTTGCTAAGTAACGTTGCCTTTGTTGTCTTCTCTGCACATCGCGCAGTCTGTAGTAATGCCAGGGTGCGTGCATATGTGCTTGTTATTATGACATCACAAAAGAAGTTTGCTAAAGCTGTCATCCCCCTCAGCCGAATCATGAGCCGAACTGTGATCCAACCACTGGCTACAGTGAATCGGACTTCTTCAGACTCGGGAAAGTGGGCCAAAGCGTAAGCGCTAAAGAGGAGTAAATAGCGTAGGTCTCTATAGGAAACTTGCGCCGTGCGCCCGCGTACACATTTGACTAAAACACCGGGACCAAGCACCTTTAAGCATGAAGTTGAAATTCAGCACATATAATCAGTGTAATGTGTAGTTGTGCAAGACACCTTTTTCCTACAAGTATGAAGTATGTTGCAATGGCAACATTTTTTTTTAGAATCATGCAAAAGTTTTGTTGATCGAAATACTCTGTTTTTGTGCAATTAAGTTGGAATTGGGACATAATGCTATATGTTGATATTGTGTGAGACAATTATTTGTGAGTGTTAATAAATGATTGTTCATGGAGCATTTTGTTTACAAATCATACAAATCTTGTGGATAGAAAATTCACAGAAAATCCACCACAAAGTTTCGCCGGAGGCATTATGTTTTCAGGTTGTCTGTCCGTCCGTCCTTCCATCCGTAATCAAGTTTGTGGACAGTGTTGAAAAATCATTTTAGGTATCCCAATGAAACTTGGCATGTATATGTATGAGTGGGCAAAGTTGTGCCTATCAACTCTCGAGTGCACATGCTCAAGGTCAAAGGTCAAAAGGTCAAGGTCAAATGTTCAAAATTTCACTATTTCCCCCATATGAATGCAATGCCTGAAAGTATTTTCTTGAAACTTAATGTATACATGATCTACCAAATGAAGATTCTCCGGAGAGAGTTTTGGGTCATGGGTCATGGGTCATGATGTTAAACGTCAAAGGTCAAGTAAAAATGTTAAAATATCACTTTTTTATGCCTCTGCCACAAAGTGGTGCCAGAGGCATTATGTTTTCGGGTTGTCCGTCTTTCCGTCCGTCCTTCCGTCCGTCCTTCCGTCCGTCCATAATGAATTTTGTGGACAGCGTAACTAAAAAACCTTTTGAGGTATCCCAATGAAACTTGGCATGTACACGTATGTGTATTAGGGGATGAAATTGTGCCTATCAACTTTCTGGTGGACATGCTCAAGGTTAAAGGTAAAAAAAAGGTCAAGGTCAAATGTTTAACATTTCACTATTTCCCCCATATCTATGCAATGCCTGAAGATATTTTCTTGAAACTTAGTGTATACATGCATTACCCAATGATCAAAACATCATGGAACAAGAGAATCAGTCTAATTTGATATCAAACTAACTGCAAAATCTATATCAAATAAAAATTAGAGCACAGCATTCAAAATAAAGCTTCTGACCATTTATGTTTAAAATGCCCAAATACAAAAATAGCAGTAAAAATTTATTTGGGATCAATGTCACTGAATGTACATCATACAATGTACATTATGTAGTATACATACTGTATAGAACATGCAAAGGCCTCTAAAGCTAAACTCCATGTACAGACAAATTCTACTTATCCAGGCTTCAGAAAATTATTTCAATTTATTCTGAACTCTAAAAATGTAAATTCAAGAAGTTGCTGGAAAACATAATGTAAGTATGTAATCGAGATACTGCACGATCAATGTGATGTTGGCATTTCATAGAAATAACTGTTTAGCCTATCCATAGGAGAGATTAACAAACACTTCCTTTTCGGTATAGTCCAATGGATGATAAAACTCAGTTTAGAGCAGTATTTGAATTTGCAACCAGATCACTGAAGTGTGTACACAGATATATTGTACATACATGTAAGATTTCAATCTCCATATTTGTTCAAAATTAAGATACTGTGAGTTAGTAAATGTGAAAGAATTTCCAGAATATGCAATTATTACATGTACATTATACCTACTTGAGAGGTTACATGTGGTCTAAACAAACTATTACAGTGTATGAAGAATTATAAGAACAAGGCCGAGTATGTAGGCCTAATGCAAATTATATCAATCTTTACTGACAAATTTTATCAGTCAGTCTGTGTTTCAAGGGCACCAGTATTCAGCACTACCAAAGGATCAGTTCACCTTCTCTGCAGTCATGTGAATTGAGAGAATGCAGCAATATTGATACAATACATATCAGTGAAAGTTTGATGAAAATCAGAAAATCCATTCAAAAGTTGTGAAGGTTTGAAGTGCCAATGCCGCCATCACTGGATGAGAAGACTACTACAACTTGTGATGTGTAACAAGTTAATAAAAGACGAAATTGAAGAAAATTAATCTATTTTCACCTTTCTCTCATAATAAAAAAGAGCATTTGACTTGTCTTTTTCAGAAGTCAGGGGGAATAATGTTACCCTTAAAGGGATGGTGTAGTTTTGGTTGAGATAGGGTTTCCGTTTCCATTTGTGTGTGTGTGTTTGTGTGTGTGTGTGTGTGAGAGAGATAATGAGAAACCCCTTGAAATATTAAAGAGCAGACAAGTCTATGAAAAAAACTTTATCTGATGAAAATTGGTTTTGAAATAAAAGGTGGGACTCACCTTTTAGTAGGACCACTTTCTTTTATTTTATTTTTTATATAAAATCTCCGCCATTCAAAAACCAATTTTCATCAAATGAAATTTCTCTCAGATTTGTATGCTCTTTAATATTTCATAAGTGGTTTCTAATTACCCATCTCCCAAAAAGTTAAAATCCTACTCCACCCTCTCAACCAAAACTATCATCCCTTTGATATGTGATCAGTGACAAGTCATGGGAATGTGTACTGTTTAAACAAAAGAGGGAGATTTTGTGACATTCTCTTTATGTTTTCCTTGTTCTAGGCATGTGACATCATAACCCGAAGTAGTCTTCTCATACAGCTGTGACTGTGTAGAAACTTAAAAAATCCATAACTTTTGAATGGATTGTCTGATTTTCCTCAAAGTTTTACTGATGTGTTCAACTAATATTGCTGCTTTCACTCAATCTACATGTAAATGAAGATGAACTTGTCTTTTACAGAATAGAGCACAGTAATGAATCATTTTCAAATCTCCATCAAACTTAGAAAAGAAAAATGAGCTGGATTTAAGGGGCCAGCTGGCAGTAACAATATTTCTGTATCATTATCCAAAAATAATTTGCTTCAACAATTCAAGCTTCTCTGCAAATAAGATGCTGTATTCTGCTTCTTGTTGAATACTGTGCCCTTAATTAGGGTACTACAGTTTAAAAAATTAAAGTAACCTAGTTCAGCTTAATCTATTTCTAGCAGCACAGACCCTTGTTGCCAGGCATGCGGTAACTGTATAGAACTGCATGCTCCAGATCTGTTTTCTTTGATTGTTGTAAAATTTCACATAAGATTTATACAGTGTGATCATTTGCTTTGATTTCATGATGAATTTATCAGTAGAATATCCCATAATAAAGAAAAGTTAAAACTTATAGCTGTGCCATGTCTGATTAAATGAAATTGTTGGAGTTACAGGAGAGACAATATGGTGTCGGACGTACACTGTGTCGGACGTACATTCAAAGTGTACGTCCAACACCACAATATCTCAGTTTTTACAAACCATACAAGTGACCTTTGATGATGGTTACATTGCCTATGACAAATGTGCTTTGCATCCTAAGTGATATGATTTATCTCGCTTCAGATTAATGTGAATATTAAAAAATGTATGTTTACGGTGTCGGACGTACATCACCAAAGTGGTCGAACCGGGGAAAACTGTCATTAAAAAATTAAAAGCCTTGGAGTTTTCTTGGATTAATAAATGAAAAGTATACCTGTTAACCTTCTTGGCAAGATATAAATGTTGTGTAGGTTTGAAATTTTTAGGAGATAAATCAAAAGTATATTTTGGCAAATTTTTAACTCAAAATGAGAGGAAAATTAGCCTCTTACTTCAATACCCATAATTCTTACAATACGCATAACAAATTGAAATCAACAAAATTCCCTGAAAATGTAATCTCTGACGATTGATATGGTATGTTACTTGCAGTGATTTGACGATTTTGAAATTTTGACGTTGAGGTTTACTATTTTACGGAATTGCCCCTCTTCAAAATTTTACTATTTCCCTCATATTTATGTAATGCCAGCAGGATTTTTTTTTTTTTTGAAACTTGGTGTATGCATGTTACTGGTGTAAACCAATAGAGATTCTCTGGGAAGTTTTTTTTTTTTTTTTCAAAAAAATTAAAGGTCAAAAGGTTAAAGATCAAGTGAAAGTGTTGAACTTACTTCTTCCTCAATATCTCGGAAGTGGCTCAAGTTATCTTGAAACTTAGTACACTATTTATGCATGTTCTGCCTGACAGTGATTCTCTTATGAATTTTAGGGTCAAAGGCCTGATGAAAATGGTAACAATTTACTATTCAATGCAGAAATAATTGCACTTTTTCTCCATACCTTGAAAATTACTCAATGCAGAAACTTATGAAAGGGTCAAAGTCAAGTTAAAGTCCTGAAATCACCAAATACATGCTCTCCTATTCATCCAATTAATCCTAGGTCAAGGAAGGTGAACATTCAACACATTTGTGAAAACATGTCATTTTAATATTTTGCCAATTTAAGCACACATTGTCCACATATGTACTGTAGACCTATTAGGAGAATCATGCATTATGGCGGAGACATATACCAGTACTTTGCCGTAGCGACATTTCTAGTTTCCTCCATATCTTGCAAATGATTTGAGGTATCTCCATGGAACTTGGAACTATGATATGCATGTACTGGCTGGCAGTGATTATCTAGGGAATTTTGGGGTCATGGGTCAAAGGTCAAGGTCAACTCCTCAAAATTTCACTATTTCCCCTCATATTTATGCAATATTTATGTAATACCTGCAGTACTTTATATACATGTACATGTATTACCCAACAGAGATTCTCTAGCAAATTTCTTGCCAAAGGGTCAAAGATCAAGTGAAAGTGCTAAATTTCACTTCTCCTCCATATCTCAAAAGTGACTCAAGGTATCGTTATGAAACTTAGTAGATATTTATGCATGTGCATGTTCTACATGACAGTGATTCTCCTGTGAATTCTAGGGCCGTAGGGTCAAAGGTCAAGGGTCAAAGACCAGCTTAAAATGCTATTATTTAATTCTGAAATTATACTTTTTTTTCTTCATACCTTGAAAATTATTCAACGCATACAGTGGCAGATCTACGGGGGGGTTTCCGGGGTTGAACCCCCCCCCCCACGCCTTGGGCTGCCAAGTAAAAAAAAAGAAGAAAGAATACACAAACAAACAACAAATAATTAATCTGTTATTTTAGGACCAAAATGAACAATAAAGGCAAAATGCAAAATTTTTGCCCCTAATGGGCCAAAAATTCTAATGCTCTAACAATATCTAGATACACCAGGGATCTCGCCAGCGTATATTACCCTTGTCGGCCCCGATAAGCATGAGCTTTGAAGGGACAATTGCCGACAAGGGTAAAACTTGCCGACAAGGGTTATACCACGCGTGAACTTGCTCAGTTCGAACCAAGTTCGGACTGCCCGCGCCTTTTCTTCTTGTGATTATCTGTCTAGAAAAGAAGCTAGAATTTGAAAAGAGCAGCAGTTTACAAGTGCAAAAAAGTTATACAGATCACAACAACACGACTCTACATAGCACACCACACACTCGCTCACAGTCGTGATCTGATTCGGGATCAACACACACAGCAGTTCAAAGTTGCAAATAGACAGCTGCCTGCCTTCGCTCACCGCTCAGTCTTGTGTGTGTGATATGCATGTGAGAGAGGGAGAGAGGACGGAAAGAAAAAGGCCGAAGAAGACTGACACGTGCTCGCTTGTTGTCAGGCTCGTTGTCGGGTTACGCAAAAACAGATGATATTATGAAATGCATGCCCATTACCTCCGCCAAAGAAGGTTTTATTTTTTGCTGCTTTGGTTTGTTTGTTCATTTGTCTGTCAATCTGTCTCTCTATTTGCAAAATAAGTCAAAATATGAGAACATATTTGGATGAAATTTTCAGAAACAGCTGGTTGGTAATGGCACAAGAAACAGATGATTAAATTTTGGTAGCGATCAGGATTACCGCCGGGGATCCACCGTCAGGATCCCGGATTCTATTTTTTTTTTTTTTTTTCATATTTTTGAAAGGATTCATATCAATTCTACTGCATTTAGTAAGCTGGCCATCGGCAATAATGCGAAAATTAATGCGTTCAAAGCATTCTGAGTGGCTATGGAATCTTTCATTGCCGCATAGGGAAAATTACTTTCGTCTTCCGGAAAGTGCTCTGGAGTAAGCAATCTTTTTTTTTCAAAGTTTCAGTGGGTTATCTTTTTTTTTTTATTATTAAATAGCCATGCGTTTCATTCAACCTTTTTCACTTTTCATTAATTCGTAAACGTCATTCGTTAATATTCCATTTTCCTTCTCCTGGCCGAAATTGGTAATTCTGTCATGATGGTCTTTCAAGTTCAGCATACGTCTGGCTTGGCTTGATGAGAGGAGACAAGATGGATGAGTTGAGAAGAGATCAGATGAGGTGGTGAATGGCTTTAGGGGGCCTACATGAGCAGAAAATCGATGACTAATCATTCAACGCTCTTCCCAGCTGGTTCCCATGCTATATGCTGTTTACGACCACTGAAGTAATGTAGGAATACGAGCGGCATTCCTTTAATTGACACCTTGCTTTTGTGGAAATTTTCACAAGCCATGATGTGGTATCAAGTTTCCCATTGGCTTCGGTTGCTGTTGTTGTTGTTGTTGTTGGGTGATCCGAGTATCCTCTCGGATCACCTTCTGTATCTGTAGGGATTCTTTCTTCTTTCTTTATTTATTTCTTTATTTCTCCCCAAAAGTTGTGCGGAGGTTAACTCGAAAAGTTCTTCGACTATCAATTTCAAACTTATACCATATATGTATCATGTCCCAAAGACGACAGATCTAATAATATCATTGTGATCAGTCGACCGTGACGTCACATTATCTGAAATCACATTCTCATTCTCATTCATATCTCATTAATGGAAAGGAATTTCTCAATGAAATTTACGTCTCATATAGTTCAAGTCAAGCTCTTTCTATATTCATATTCTCAAAATTCATGTTTACACTTAAAATGTACGCGCACGTTGAAGTGTTGACATGCTCCAATCAAGCTCAAAATTTTTTTGCACACGTTTCAGATCATTTGGAGCATTTTTTGAAAAATTGAAAAAAATGGACGTACGCGCGCGCATATACCCATGCGCAGCTCGTATGCAATTGAAATTCCCCATTTTTTGACATGGATCGGATGTCTAAAATGTAAAGGAATAATTCTACCAAGTTTCAAGTCAATCAGACTCAATGTGATGTCATACGGACCCGTCAAAGTTGAAATTCCGCGCGCGTCAATGGCTATATATACAGTGCAACTATGCAAAAAAAAAAAACGCCAATTTTAAATCCGATTTTTTTCTCATCAGGATGGATGGTGACCCCCCATTTTCTTTACATATTCTGAAAGCTGATGAGTTGTACATGTCATTTTATGGGTTGGCGATGCTGGAAAAATGATTAAAAGATATCAAATTTTTCAATGAAATAAAAAAGGCAAATTTTCAAAATGATGTCATCTAATTTCAAGTTCACTCAAGCGTATCTCACTTATCCTTTGCCAATTTTCACCCAGATTTCAGTCTGTTATAGCTTATTAAATGTTCTTTCAGCAACGGTCATCACCTCGTAAAAATGGATTGAGAGTAACCTCGTCAAATTTGATCAGTCTACTTGCTATCTCTATGGGAGTGCAGTTTTTCTGGAAATGAAAATTGATATGACTGTCTTTATCGAGCACTAGCTCACTTAACCTGCTGTGAATTTCTCCCAGATTTAGATATGTTGTAGCTGAGACTTAGGGCTATCATTAGTGTTCTCTCCATTTTTTCATTGGGTGTCAGGATCACGTCGAAAAACTCGGTTGAAATTAGCACTTACATGTAGCTTCGATGCAGCGTCATTTTGCTTAATGCACAGAGCCTATGGGGGCTGAAATAGGTCAGTGGATAGTGCATCGGACTTTTAAACTAAAGGTCCCATGTTCGAGGCTCACCCCGGCCAGTTGTTTTGCTTTTTTTCAAAACCTTTATATTCTTTCTTTTTCTATAGCAATTTTTTTTTTCTTTGGCAAGTCTTATTCTCCCTTCCTTACTTCATCTTTTTCTGATCCTTTCATTCTTCTGCTTCAAATTTCTAGACAATACCTTAACTTCTTCCTTATTTTTCTTTCTTTCTTCCACTTTCTGTGTAATAGATCAACAAGTCCTATCAACCCCATATTGTTTAGTTCATGTCACGAGCATCATTTCATAAAATAACAACTACTTCATCTGACACCATCTTGGGTAGATAACTTAGGGTCAAAGGTCAAAAGTATTTAATCCTGTATCTTGGTGAATACATGTCCTATCTTTCCCACATTTTGTACACGTAATGACCATGTAGCAAGAATCATTTCACAAAATAACAACTTTTTTGCTCAGATGCCATCTTGGCGGTGTGAAGTGGGGTCATAGGTCAAATATACTTCATTCTGTAATCTTGTTAGTGTATATGGTATCACCGTCATATTTTGCACACACATGGACCTTGATAGATCGATCATTTTGTAAAATAATGACACTTTGGTCGGATGCCATTTTGGCTGTGCAAATGAGGTATTATCTTGTAGCGGTTTTCAATATCTTTGTATTATATTGTCTGGTATTATCGCTGCTGTAAATTACGCTGTCTGGCAATCTCAGTCAATTTTGTCAACATCCACGCAAACTTCTTTGTGTGCTGACACGCGAGAGGTGCGCACCACATTCCCCGCCTTTGTCATCATGCCAATGTACGCGTAACTTGCATTCCAACAGTAGTCGAATTTCAATACACACACCTCTTGTTTTGCTGTCATGGACACAAACCACCAATTAGTTGCGAGCTGTGCATTTTCACCAGCTAATTACAACTCCCTAAGCTCCTGTCCGTGATGATTTTCTTCCAACCATGCTTCCTCACTTCACAATTAGCTTTCATCCTGAGAGCACGTCCTAATCGTTGGAGTCACGTCCGTATTACATTCCTTCCCACGCTTCTCGCGGACGACACCTCACGCCGCGGACTGTCATCATATATATATATACGGATTTTACTATATATTGGAATATACACCCTAGCAACCCCCGAAATGCTCATTCAAGCACAGCGTCGGCGGTCTCCTCACCGACCAATCAGTGACTACGATGCCAGGGGAAGCGGCTGGGCATAGCGCACCCCGCCCGCACGAACCAGTCGACTTGGCAGTGTGCGAGCTTCACGCTTCGGTTAGCGGCAAGCAGCAAACTGACCAATGAGATCACTCCGGTCGTTGTTAGGGGCGGAGCCTATCTGTGGCGCTCAATCCAAATTTTCGAACCGGTTTCTGCTTGGTTGAAACGCCAAAAACATGGCCCAGAAAAACGCTATTTTTTGGTCTTTCCTTTCATCATTTTGCTTCAAAATTTCGATAGATGATAGAAGACATGTCAGACTCCAATAATATGTCAAAATCAGAAAATCGTAAGTTTTGACCAATTATGATGCTCTGACTTCAAACTCGATTTTCACGGCTTCGACCGTGCGCGACTTTAGGACCTTTTTGTTGTAGCGGGTCATATATAATTTCATGTGATTTCGGGAAGTGTAATATAAGGACACTGTCCACCTCATCAGGTGCCCTAGTGATTTCTACTTTTTCAACGGTCGTCTACCACTCCTACCGGCGGCGTCCTTAGCTCTACGCTCCCGTTAGCCATTGGTGAGTAGGTATTTCATTATAGGCCCGTACAGTAATACCTACAATCTCTACGGAGTACATTTTTGTCTGGAAATGTAAAATGACATGACTGTCTTTATTGAGGACTAGCTAATTCATCCTTCAGTGAGTTTCTCTAAGATTTTAATATGTTGTAGCTCAGACTTTTGGCTATCGTGTATGTGCTCCATTTTTTTTTTTTTTTTTTTTTTGTTGGAAGTCGGGATTACGTCCAAAACCCTGGTTGAAATTGACACTTAGCTTCAATGTCGGGACATATATCTTTCTCTCGGTGACTTTCTTTGCAATAAGTAAAAAAAAGAAACCCACTCCCTTTCACCCCCACATTTTGCACATGCTTAGTCCATGTCACGTACATCATTTCATAAATTAACAATTAATTCATCAGACACGTCTTTTGTAGGTAAATGAGGGTCAAAGGTCATAAATGTCTCGTCCTGTATCTTGGTAACTACATGTCCTATCTTTGCCATATTTTGCACACGTATAGACTATGTGGCATGACTCATTTCATAAATTAACAACTTTTTGCTCAGATGCCATCTTGGGTGTGCAAAGTGGGGTCAAAGGTAAAAAAATATGCCCTTTCCATTTTAAATCTGTAGTCATGACAGGTTTGATTCCCTTTTCTTCGATGAGAATCTCAGAAATCTCAGGAATCATTTAAATATTGGATCACCTAATTTGTCAGTCTTGACAAATTCTCGAGTCTAGTTTTTTTTTGTTATTCTTCATTACGAGCATTAATTTGCTTCCACGTGAAAAGTGTAGATAATTTGCTGCGAGCACATGTTTCTTTTCTTTATTGCAGCGTCAGAAACCTGTTGTTGTTCATCGTTCATGGCAGGGGTTCATGGGAGGAGAAAAGATACGAGTGACAGTGGAGAAAAGAAACTGAAAGAAGCAAGCTGTCTTTTTTTCCCCTCTACACAAGCATGAGTTAAAATCACCACCACGGGGTTCATTTTTTTTTATACCCCGGCCACACATAGTGTGAAGGGGGTATATAGGAATCACCGCGTTGTTGGTCAGGCGGGCTGTCGGTCGGTTGCAAAATCTTGCGTCGCGAACTCCTACAGTTTTGAAGCAATTTATACGAAACTTAGGGTACCGTAAATGATGATATTGAGGTATAGATGTGCAAGACATGTTTTTTTTTGTGTGTTTGTCAGACAATGCATTGCCATGGTAACCATAATTTTACCAAAACCTTGTGGATTGAATAACTTCCATAGTATTTAAGCAATCAATTTCACAATTGGTATCTATGATGATCTCTAGGTGTAGTAATATGCAAGACACTCTTTGTGTTTGTACTTGACAAAGCATTGCCATGGTAAGCGCATGTTTTCTTCGAAATCTTGTGGAGTGAACAACTTCCACAGTTTTGAAGCAATTGAAATCAAATTTGGTAGGCATTATGGCCTTGAGGCATAGATGTGCAACGCATAATTTTTGTGTTTGTCGGACAAAGCGTTGCCATGGTAACCATAATTCTACCAAAACCTTGTGGATTGAATAACTTCCATATCATTCAAGCAATTAAGGTCAAATTTAGTATGTATGATGATCGGGAGGTGTAGTTATGCAAGACATGATGTGTTAATATAAGAAAAATGTGTTGCCATGGTACCACTCATTTTTGTATCAAATTGAACCATTTAATCTATGAAGGTGAAATTTGGTGTGTATGATGCTCTTTAAGTGTAGTTTTGCAAAATGTCCTTTGTATTTGTATCGGACAATGCGTTGCGTTGGTAACCACATTTTTTTTTTAATCCTGTGGAGTGAACTTCTTCCACAGTTTTCAAGCAATTGAAACCAAATTTTGTGGGCATTATGGCCCCGAGGTATAGATGTGGAACACATATTTTTTGTGTTTGTCACACAAACCGTTGCCATGGTAACCACAATTTTACCAAAACCTTGCAGATCGAATAACTTTTCCATCATTCAAGCAATTAAAGTCAAATTTAGTATGTATCATGATGTAGAAGTGTAGTTTTGCAAGACACTAATGTGTTAGTATAAGGAAAATGTGTTGCCATGGTAACCACTCATTTTTGTATCAAAATAAACCATTCAGGCTATGAAGGTCAAATTTGGTGTGTATGATGGTCTTTAAGTGTAGTGATGCTGGGGGAAAGCATGTTTCCATTTGCTTAAGTTTTATACTCCGTGTCAACTCTGAATTGTAAAGTAAACTAAAATTATTCTGTTTCCAATTCGACAAGTGCACAAGCTTGGTATAAATGTCATTGCCCTCATGACATCACATACTATAAAGCAACACTAGGGGTGGGGGTATTAATCACCTTCAGTGATAAATCTATTTTTTTCCGACAAACTTGAACTATATTTTTTAGGAAATTTTGATAATAATACAAGGAATAAATAATTTAATTCAGGTAATAATCCATCTCTCCCTCTCTCACTCTCTCTCTTTTCTAGTTCCTTATTGAAATATTTGTTCTCCATCACCGATATGATGTCTGCTCTCCTTTCCACTCCGTATTTCCATCCCTTCTCTGTCCCAGTCACTGCAACTGTTGTGTGAAAAATGGATCCGTTGGGATTCATTTACAGGTTTTCAGCACGTTAGTGTATTATTGTTAATGTTAATTATGGAAGTTTTTGCTGTTTTGGCGTGTGTGTGTTTAGTCATTTTTGTTTATCATGCTCGTGCTTCAAGGAGCTACGCTTTTCCAGCGTAAAGTTAATCATGGATACTGCACGCAGAGGCCCACATTGTGAAGTGAACAACCAAACATTATTTATAGCGGGTGCTCTTTTCCTTTTCTTTTCAAGGGGAGTTTCCCCCACACAACTTCCGTCTTCAGATTTTGACATTACATTTCATGCGCTCAACTGTCGAGCTATTTTTTTTTTCAATCCTTTTTGAGGGAAAATGTCAGCTTACATATCTTTATGAAGCAGTTTTTCCTTAACACATACATTGTTCTGCTTCCAGATCTGTTCTTGATGTAGTGAAAGTAAACAATGTTTTTCACATTCACACAAGGCGGTTTGAGAAGCCCGTGTTCAGTTCACTGCCAGTCAAATTTCGGAATAAAATGGTCAGTATAGTTTTGTTACTCTGAAGGGTCGTTCACCCGAAAGAAATAATGATGATAAATAATACTAGATTCTTTATTCTGAAGGTTCGTTACTCGGAAAATAATGAAGAAAAAAATGTTTGTTAATTTCCAAACGAAATCAGTTTTGTTATTTCAAATGTTCTACCAGACTAGTGAAATTTCAGAATAAAACGACGGCCCCCAAATGGTTTACAGTTTTGTTACTCTGAAGGTTCGTTCATCTTAAAGAAATAATTATGATGAAATAACACTAGATTCTTCATTCTGAAGGTTCATTAATCGGAAAATAATTAAGAAAAAATGTTTGTTCATTTCCAAACAAAATCAGTTTTGTTATTTTGAACATTCATGTATAGTACAGAACTTTTTATGCCTCCGCCACGAAGTGGTGCCAAAGGCATTACCGTATTCACCGGCGCAAAGGCCGCAGCGCCGTATAAGCCGCACCCCCGATTTGTGCAACGCAAAAAATAAAAAAAGATAAAAAAATTAAAAAATACCGGTACTAAAATGTAGCGTGAAAACCTGATGCTTGAAGATGAATGATGAAGACACTTTACGGTAAAAAAATACTTAAATTTACACGGAAATAAACGAGTGGGTACCACACAAAATACGATGTTCTCGCACACAAGTAACGTTGTAGTTAGATACATCGTTCAATCGAAAAACTTGAACAAACACTCGAACAAAAACTCACCTCCAAATTTTTGCCAGTGAGGTAATATCTTAACAAAAATGAACAAAACACGCTCAGAAGTGCGATTGTACTCTGAAAATAAGGTATAAAGATACAAAAGCAAGAGAGAGAAAATGAGAGAAAGGACAGGAAATCTAGAGAACATACACCAGTCGGTCGCTAGTTGATCGAGTCACATTGTAATACTATAGACAGGTGGTGCATGGTTGTCTTGTACAATACAGACAGTCTATAGCACAGGTACATCGTAATATAGTAGACAGGTATTCATGTAATAGACAGGTGGTTGTCTGTACAGTCTATAGACAGGTACATCGTAATATAGTAGACAGGTATTCATGTAATAGACAGGTACTGCGGTACATTGTCATAGACGTCAGGTACATTATTGTAATAGACAGGTAATCGTGTAATAGACAGGTTCTGACAAACACCATATAGTTAGCACAGCGCTACGGTTTTATTTTTGCCTCATTAAAATTTCATAGGAAAGACAAAGAGGACATACTGATGAGGAAAGTCAGTCAAGTTGTGAAACAAACACGGAATGCAGCTTTGCTTGTAAGATTTGTATACCGGTATATATTCATATCATAGGGGGATGGTTGCCTCCTTGGTTGCCTATTGTGTAGTCCCATACATGTATAAATGTGCTAGTTTTTACTCCCGATTTGCCGGGTTGCAGAGACCAATTTTGGTTTTGCCGCCAGAAAGGCCGCACCCCGACTTTTCACTTTTATTTTTCTGAAAAATACTGCGGCCTATACGCCGGCGAATACGGTATGTTTTCAGGTTGTCCGTCCATACGTAGGTACGTCAGTCACTGGGCCACCAAGACATCTCGCCACAGGGTCACCCGTTCCGAGGTCATCAATACAGTTTGTCACAGAGTCAACAGCCGCATGGCCAGCAGACGACATCGCAAGACTTTCAGGCCCATCATAATCTCCCTGTATGGTCTCCGCCTTAGGAGCGAAGCTCATCATCTGCTGGACCTGCCAAGAAGCCCTTGTCCTACTCTGACGAGGACGCTAGTACCAGCAGTTATGATACTGCCTCACAGATGCTTACCTTCCAGGGTCCAGATCCCCTGATGAAGAGTCCAGTGAGAACAACACTCAAGAAGAGACCGATAGGGAATAACTGTTGTGTTCACAAGCTGCCAGGATAAACTGTGACTCGCAAGTGTTACAGACGGATGATCTCGACTTTTTATTTTTTCATTTCTTTGATTTTTTGTTTTCATTTTTGATTTCTTTGATTTTAAAGTAGGCATTAAGACCTACACATCATTTTAGACTTCATAAGGATTTACATGTAAGTTTGGGACTGTTGTCACCATGGTAATCATTATTGCGTGTTCAAGTTTGTATTTGAAGTTGCCCTCCTCCTGTAAGTTTACAGTTCACATTTTAAAGTGTTAGCAGCGTTTTCATTCTTGTTTTCTGCTGTTTGTTGGTACCATGGTAATCAGTGCTTGATGATCAAGATACAGCCATGTCAGTTCACCTTGTCACGTAACTTTACAAATTACATTTCAGAGTGTATGAGCAAGGATTTATACTTGTTTTATTCTGCTGTTCCTTTCATAAGATTATAGAGATCATAAGGCTAATGATCAAGTTAAAGTTGTGTAAAACTTTTGTTGTTTAAGGTCTCATAAATTTTGATTGACGTTAATGTTACTCTTCTCGGACGCCATAAAGTTGAATGGTATGGTTATGTGTTGAAGGGAATCTCTTTTGTTGACATTTTCAAAGTAAACAGTAATTAAACACCAGTTTATTGTCTTTAGACCAAATATACAAATCTCAAAGTCGAAAGGTCTGGAATTAGAATCAAACACATTTTTGCAAATATTGTGCAGTCTGCAAGGCAAGCTATTATGTCAGCCTTTTATTGAATCAATCATGGCACCATATCAGATATGTAATAGTTTGAGCAACGCATGAATGCAGTCACACTGATCTGATTAAATAATTATCAGGATCTCATCTTGCCATGGCACACTGCCTACTGGTGAGTTGAAATACTCCACGAGGTAGTTCCTTTGCTCCTTTGCTGCTCTGCTTGTGTTGCCATGATACAAATGTTCCATGTCTGGCAGATGGGCATCCTGTCTCCATGAACCAGGAATTACTTCATGGTTGTGCTGCTGGTCCTCTTGATCAAGCTACATCAGCTGTAGGGTTTTTGAACAGAAGAAAGTTGTGCAGGACACAGCATGCATGGGTAATCTTGACAACTCTCTCTGGAATTAGAGGCAAAGTGACCAGAAGGCAGTGGAACCTTGCTGCCAGTAGACCAAAAGCATTTTCTACAACCCGTCTGGCTCGTGAAAGCCTGTAGTTGTAGACTCACTGCTGGTGAGTCATGTTGCGAAGTGGCAGAGGCTTCATCAGCCAAGTCCTCAGCGCAAAAGCGTCATCTCCATCAAGGAAGTATTCAAGTGGCTGGTCATCATGGGGCAGAGGGTCTGCTGCAGGCAGGTTCAGCTTCCCACTCTCAATGGCTGTCTTGAAAGGGCTCTAATTGAACACCCCAGCATCAGAGCCAGAGCCAGTCTGTCCCATGTCCACATACATGAACCTGTAGTGAGCGTCTACAATTGCCAGCAGGACAATGGAGAAGAAACCTTTGTAGTTGTAGAACAAACTTCTGGTCTTTGCAGGTTTCTTAATGGTAACATGTGAGGAAAGTTCCAATGGTTGCAGAAATCTTTGTTTCCCATCCCTCTGGAGTATCTGGGCACATGAGAACTTCATCAGATAATCCTTCAATTATTGCCTGGCACACTTGGGGGATAAACTCACAAATAGTATTATGAGCAACTCGAAATCCATATTGTAGGGTCTTGTAGCTATTGCCAGTGGCTAGAAACCTCAACGTTACAGCAAGTTTCAAACCAGGTTCCAAAGAATGTCTGAAGTTGGTATCCTGTTTTGTGATTCTAGGTGCAATTCGTGTCAGGAGTTCATTGAATACCTGTGGCTCCATGCGCATGAAATTGGTAAATGAAGAAACATCTTCGGCATGCAGTTCTTTCATCAGTTGTTCATACTGCCAGTGGAGGGGTCGACACTGGATCCAAGGCTTGACCCACACCCTTCTTCTCATTCTTGCAACAGCCTGTTTTCTTTCCTTTTCTCGTTGAAAACGTTCGCATTCTGTGAATAATATCTATAGGGCATCCAAATGGTGAAGAATTGTAGAAACTAGCAATGGATTCAACCTCCCCGTCACGTTTAGCTACCTGTTCGAACAGCAGACAAGAGTGAACTGAGAAGCAGAAAGCTCTGGTGAAGTAGCTCTGCAGTCTCATTACTTTATGAATACGCCTGCGGTACGCAACTTTACGCAACAGCTAAAATTGATACTGTGAGTGGGGAGGAGGGGGTTCAAATTTGGGCCCAAATTGTACATTTTCATCTTCTACTTGAGAATGCTTGGTCAAATTTTAGTAGAGCTGTGTGTAATTTAAGGCCGTGTCACACCAGCCTTGCGTGCGACTTCCGAAGAACATTTTTGCTATCCGGAGGTCCCAGCAGATGACCCGCACATGACAGTACCTAGCATGTATATCAAAAGTAGTTACCTGGAGGTGCGCACGCTGGCTCTATTTACCCGCTGCCAAAAAAGGCCCTGTCACACCAGCTAAGCGGGCTTATTGCGTATGGGGATTTTTCAGCACGCAGAATAATTTCTGCGGCCGGACAAGGTTTAGGGCGAGTTTGGCGTGGGTATTACATGATAAACGCGTGATACCTAAGTCCTTCTTGCGTGTATTCCGTTGAACTGCATGTTAGGCGCGTGGGTGTCACGTGATAGCTTCGTGATAGCTTCTTTTATGTCACTTACGGGCGACATACGGGCTCTGCGAAGAACCTGCGCCACAACTGCGTGTTATCTGCGTATATACTAGTCACCTGCGAGGTGAGTGCTAGTCTGAACAATAGGCTGGTTCGAGTGGATGGGCAAACAATCATTTGTCAACTAGCTTTCAAGAAGTGAAGACTTGGCCCCGTAGACGGAAAGTGCACAAGGGCAGAGAACGTCCAGTGGATGGACAGCCACAAAGCCCGGAAGATTCACAGCAAATGCATCAAATTGCTGCTGAAGTCCATTCGGCGGATGAAGTCCTGTCCGAAAGGGACCAGGTAGTCCTCGACGCCACAGAGGACAGAGGACAAAGAAGAGAATGAGCCCACAAATGGCACGCACTCCCTTCACATAGGCATAGATCAGCGGGCAACTTACCTACTTCAAGTGGGTCAAATGCCTGTGAATTGCGGCGGCTACGGCCCTCCTACGGGTTTTCTGCGTGGAACTCTTCGGGCAATCCTCGCGACTCATCCGGAAATAGTTTTGGTCATGCTCAAAACTTTGCTGCGGGAAAATCGGACTAGCGTGCGCACCTTCGGGCAACTAAGGACAAGATAAGTGCTAGGTACTGTCAAGTTCGGGCCAACTGCGGAGAGCTCCGGGTAGCAAATTTGTTTCCCCGCAAGTCAAGCCGCAAAACTTCCCCAGATACGGTATGACAAGGCCTTGAGCATGCTCAAAACTTGTTCCGGAAGAGTCACGGGAGTTGCCCGTAGAGGTACGCGCTGAACACAAGTAGGAAACCCTTACCGGTAGCACCTCACAGGCAACTCCAAAGCAGGTACTTCGCAATCCCCGTAAGTCGCTCGTAACAGAAAATGGATCGGTTTCAAAGCTCTCCCGCGAGTCACACGGAACGCACGCAAGTAGAAGATAAGTAGCACGCGTCTAGTAAGTAAGAAACAAGTGCGAAAATTGCAAACATTCTTGTCCGCCCGCGGAAAATCTTCTACGTGCTTTAAACTACCTCCTCGCCACAAGCCCGCGTAGCTTGCCCGGACAGGTGTGACACCGCCTTTAGATAAGTGACTGCGTGAAAGTTTAACTTGCAATACTCAGGTGAGTGCGAGACCTCGTGATGAAGATTTGAAAATTATTATTATTATTATTATTATTATTATTATTATTATTATTATTATTATTATTATTATTATTATTATTATTATTATTTATTCAGCAATTCAACATACAATACAAACGCACATAGAATACACACAGAAAATGGTATTACATGATATTAAAATTATGGTGATTCCAGGTGCGTGGCGCTGGTTGCCAGGGGAGGAAAAGATAAACTTAATCATCGAGGCTCGAGGCCTTCCTCCCCACCCAGTGCATGCACCCAGAATCAGCTATATCAATGTAAAACAGTTACAAACATTATCAAATGATACATAATTACACAAAAATGCACTGAATTTTCAAACAAATATATAACTAAACTATCACTGAATATGACCGATGCCCCACCCTGACCTGATGGTATTATCATATCCAGCAAAACAGGTGATTTGATATTCTTTAAAAACAAACAAACAAACAACAAACAAATGTATTATTATAGTACGCTGCAGCACATTGCCCAACAATGATCAAAAATATGTTCTGCTCATTTGAAATTGAACATCCTTACCAAAATCTCAATGCATAAACCCAACCAATGGAGTGAGCAAAATGCTGGTAATATATATTTTTTTCCTAAAAATACTGTTGCCGTGGCAACACATTGTCTAACACCGACATGTGACAAAGGTTGCACAGTCATAGAAAAGCAGCCACATAATACATCAAACCTAAACTCAAACTCAAATACTGTAAATTGAGGTAGTGTTCAGTCCACAATTAACTGTATACTTTGGATAAAAAAAAATGTGGTTACTATAGAAATATATTGCTTTAACACTGGAAAAAACGATAAAGTTTGCACACCTATTGTGTATGTACTATTTCGGCCATATACCAAACCCTAAGTCAAATGCCTAGAACCTGAGCCACATATGGCACAGTGTTTGACGATAGGACCAGAAAAGAAAAGAAAAAAAAAAGTCTACACATTTACACACTATGGTGGTCCCATGTGCCAAAATACAAAACTGAACCACATTTAGACTATTTTCAATTAAACTTAAATATTTAAAAAATATATATATACTTTTACCATGGATACGCATTGTATATCAGTATCAGAAGACAAAATCTACATATCTATACACACTAACTGCAACAGCCAAATGTGTGAAATTTTATATAAAACGCTCTAAGATTTAGGAAGCCAAATCAAGCACACATTTTTACATGATTTACATGTACATAAAAGCTGCTGCTGCCATGGCAACGCATTATGCGATCCTGAAAAAAAAAAGGTGTTATGTACATCTACCCATGATAGCGGCCACACATGCCAATCCTATGGGGTCAAATACTCAAAAACTGAGGGAGCTAAATCAATTCACATATTTTAAAGGATATGTATAAAAACTTGTTGCCATGATAACAGACTTCTTAACACTCAAAAAAGATGCCCTACGCAACCGCACATTACACTGATGAAATTCAGAATACTGGAAAGAAAAAAAAAATGTCCTGCGCACCCAACAATTATTGATTGCAGTGCTCTGTTCTTTAAAGGACAGTTCACCTTCATTTACAATTAGATTGAGTGAAAGCAACAATAATAGTTGAACACATCAGTAAAAGTTTGAGGAAAATCAGACAATCCATTCAAAAGTTATGAATTTTTGAAGTTTCTGCACAGTCACAGCTGGATGAGAAGACTAGTTCAGGTTATGATGTCACATGCCTAGAACAAGGAAAGTATAAAGAGAATGTCACAAAATCTCTCTCTTTTTTTTTTAAACAGTACACATTGCCATGACTTGTCACTGATCACATGTTAAAGGGATGATAGTTTTAGTTGAGATGGGGGAGTCAGATTTCAACTTTTTATGAAATAATGAGAAACCTCTTGAAATATTAAAGAGCATACAAATCTAAGAGGAATTTGAAGTTTCTTTGCTGAGAATCAGTTTTTAGAGGGCTGAGATTTTATATTAAAAAAAATGAAGTAAAAGAAAGTGATTGTAATAAAAGGTGGGTCCCACCTTTTATTTCAAAATTGATTTCAATCGAATAAACTTTCAATTCCTCTTAGACTTGTATGCTCTTTAATATTTCAAGAGATTTCTCATTATCTCACACACACACACAAAAAAAAAATGGAAGTTTCCTGAAACCTCATCTCAACCAAAACTATACCATCCTTTAAATGGCACTGGTAATATTCCCCCTGCCTTCTGAAAAAGATGATGCTCTTTTTAATTATGCAGGAAAGGTGAAAATAGGTTACTTTTCTTTATATTTTCTCTTTTTAATAATTGTTTTACACATCACAAGCTGTAGTAGTCTTCTCTTCCAGTGATGGCGCCACTGGAACTTCAAATCTTCATAACTTTTGAATGGATTTTCCTGATTTTCATCAAACTTTCACTGTTATGTATTGTATCGATATTGCTGCATTCTCTCAATTCACATATATATAATGAAGGTGAACTGATCCTTTGATAGTGCTGAATACTGCCGGTGCCTTTGAAATACAGACTGCCATGTAGGTTAGTACGAGATTTGTATTTTTAAACTATCTGCTATTAAATTAAAGGACATGATCTGCTAGTTAATTAGGTGATCCGAGTATCCTTCGGATCACCTTCTGTATCTGTACGGATTCTTTTTCCTTCTTTATTTCTGGACAAAATTTGTGTAGAGATTAGCTCAGAAAGTGCATTGCCTATGAATGTCAAACTTATACCATATATGTATCATGTCCCAAAGACGACGGGTCAAGTAAAATCGTAGTGATCAGTCGACCGTGACGTCACTATGACGTCATTATATGAAAACACATTTTCAATCATATCTCATTAATGGAATGGAATTTTTCAATGAAATTTACGTCACGTAAATTTCAATTCAAGGGAATTCTACTCATGTTTTCAAAATTCATCGCATCGTTAAAACGTGCACGTACGCGCGCGTTGAAATATTTGTATGCTCCAATCGCGCTCAAATTTTATTTGCATACGTTTCAGACCATTTGGAGCATTTTTCGAAAAATTGAAAAAATCGGACGGACGCGTACGCGCGCGCACATATACGGATGCACAGCTCATATACAATAGAAATTTCCCGTTTTTTCACTTTGATCGGATGTCTGAAATGTCAAGGAATATTTCTGCCAAGTTTCAAGTCAATCCGACTCAATATGACGTCATACAGGCCCGTCAAAGTTGAAATTCCGCGCGCGCGTCAATGGCGATATTCAGTGCAACTATGCCAAAAAACCGCCAATTTTAAATCCGATTTTACTCGTCAGGATGGACGGTGACCCCCCATTTTCTTTACATATTCTGAAAGCTGATGAGTTGTACATGTCATTTCATGGGTTGGTGATGCTGAAAAAATGATTAAAAGATATCAGATTTCTTAATAAAATAAAAAAAGTAAATTTTCAAAATGACGTCATCAAATTTCAAGTTCACTCGAGCGTATCTCACTTATCCTTTGTTAATTTTCTCCCAGATTTCAGTATGTTGTAGCTTATTTAATGTTCTTTTAAAAATGTAATTACAAAACTTTGACTGGATGACGTTATCACCTCGTAAAAACGAATTGAAAGTAATGTTGTCAAATTTCACCAGTTTACGTGTTATCTCTATGGGAGTGCAGTTTTTCTTGGAATGAAAATTGACATGACTACATTTATCGAGCACTAGCTCACTTACACTACGATGAATTTCTCCCAGATTTTAATATGTAGTAGCTGAGACTTTGGGCTATCGCGAGTGTGTCCTCGATTTTTTCATACGATGTCGGGATCACATTAAAAAACTTGGTTGAAATTAAAGCTTATCTTCGATGTATTGAGATGTTTCTTTCTTTCTGCAACTTTCTTTGCAATAAGTCAAGAAAAACAGCCCCTATCACCCCCAAATTTTGCACATGTTTAGTTCATGTCATGTACATTATTTCATAAAATAACAACTTCTTGATCAGACACCATCTTCGGTATGTAAATTAGGGTCAAAGGTCATAAATGTTTCATCCTGTATCTTGGTGAATACATGTTCTATCTCTCCCATATTTTGCACACGTAAAGACCATGTTACAAGAATCATTTCATAAAATAACTACTTTTTGCTCAGATGCCATCTTGTCTGTGCAAAGTGGGGTCAAATGTCATATGTACTTCTTTCTCTATCTTTGTTATGACGTGTTATCTCTATGGGAGTGCAGTTTTTTCTGGAAATGAAAATTGACATGACTATCTTTTTCGAGGACTAGATCACTTATGCTTCTGTGAATTTCTCCCTGATTTTAATATGTTGTAGCTGAGACTTTGCACTATCATTACTGTACACATTGTTTTTTCATACAATGTCGGGATCACGTTAAAAAACTTGGTTGAAATTAAAGCTTATCTTCGATGTATTGAGATTTTCTTTCTTTCTGCAACTTTCTTTGCAATAACTCAAGAAAAACAGCCCCTATCACCCCCATATTTTGCACATGTTTAGTTCATGTCACGTACATTATTTCATAAAATAACAACTACTTGATCGGACACCATCTTGGGTATGTAAGTTAGGGTCAAAGGTCATAAATGTTTCATCCTGTATCTTGGTGAATACATGTCCTATCTTTCCCATATTTTGCACACGCAAAGACCATGTTACAAGGATCATTTCACAAAATCACCACTTTTTGCTCAGATACCATCTTGGCTGTGGAAAGTGGGGTCAAAGGTCAAATATACTTCATTCTCTATCTTCGTTAGTGTATACGGAATTCGGTACCAAAGATGGCAGGTCTGACTCCCTTTTCTAAATGAGAATCCAAACATCACACGGCAAATATCCCCTAAACGCAGATGAAACATTTATGGCCATGCCTATTGGGATCAGGATTTGAATCGTTGATTTCCAAATAGATCGGATCACCTAATTTGTCAGTGTTGACAAATTCCAAGTCTAGTTATCATATTATCTTTTTCTTCATGATTGGTGTAAATGAAAAGCATGTGTGCAATGCTACAAAAATAATTTAAACATTAAAGATTGAAGTATTATTTTTGAGTATACTATAGAATCTAGCTACATGTACTGTGTGGTACTAAAAGCAGCCTTGTTCAAATAATACTTTATGTTGTTGTTTTTTTAGGCCACATGTCACCTTTTAAGTAGGCATAATGTAATAATTGCATATTCTGGAAATTCTTTCACCTTTATTAACTGACAGTATCTTCATTTTGAACTAATATTTAGGTGTAATTCATTATAGAATGTAACAATTGAAATCTTATGTGTACATGGTGATCTGTTCGTACAATGTTCCTGTACATGTACACACTTCAGTGGTCTGGTTGCAAATTCAAATTACTTCCCACTCTAAACTGAGTTTTATCATTCATTGGACTGATGAGAAAGTGTTTGTTAATCTCTCCTAGGCTAGATAGCTATTTCTATAAGATGCCAACATCACATTGATCATGCAGTGTCTCTCAGAATACATTGAATAGTATACTTACATTGTGTTTTCCAGCACCTTGTTCAATTGACATATTTTAGAGTTCAGAATAAATTGAAAACATTTTCTGAAGTCTGGATAAGTAGAATTTGTCTGTTTATGGAGTTTAAGTTAAGGGGTCTTTGCAAGTTCTGTACAGTATGTATAGTACAATGTACATAATTTACATGAATTACAAGTTCAGTGACATTGATCCTGAATAACTTTGTGTTATTTGTATTTGGGCATTTTAAACACAAAAGGTCAGAAGCTTTGTTTTGAATGTTGAACTCAGATTTTTTATTAGGTTTTTAAGTTACATGTAGTTTGATATCAAATTAGACTATTCTCTCATTCCATGCTGTTTTGATTATAGTTACTCGTTGATAATGCAAGTAAATTTTTGAAATTGGGAATTTTTTTTTTTTTGGGGGGGTATTTACATCGATGTGCATTTGGAAAAAAGAAGTAAGAATTAACAAATAGAAGAGTGCATCATTGTTTTTGAATGTATTCAACTGGTTATGTGTTCAAATGCTTTGGATAAAATGAAAATTTGATCAATTTTTCCACAAAATAAAAAATTACATTTTGGTATTGGACATACAAATAGAACTGATTTTCTCAATTTTGTGCACTGGTTGAAATTAAACTAAGTAAGTAAATTCCTGTGAATGATTATTGTATAGAATATTACCTCATGTGTCTAAAATTTAAATATTCTTGTACTTTAGAAAATACAGAGTGCCAGATCGGTGTCAGACATACCATCTGAAAATTTCACACGGGTATGTCCGACACCTTAAAATGTACATCTGACACCGACAAACTTTGATGACTTACACAACTTTCAAACAGATTTATACATAATGCTGGTATACATTACATGTTATAGAGCTCAATCCTTCATAAAATCAAAACTGGTGTCAGTTTTACTACAAGTTGTAAAGCCATCACACATCATAGAATTTTGAACATGGATCTTCAAGTCCAAAAAAAGTCATTTCGTACTCGAATTTCCAACACCATGGTGTTTTTAACACATGACTCCATATGAAACGAGGTGCCACAGTGACTGTATTAATAAGTGGGTTTATAGTACTATGCCTAAGCACCTTTATACATCTTGCACACTTAAAAACACAGATGCCCCCATTGACAATAAAAATCCAGGCCTTCAAAGTGTCCGAAATGTATGTCCGACTAAGCTCAGTTAATGCAATGAGTCAGTATATTGATGACTGTTGTTTCAAGTTTGTTCATGGCAGAATCAGGGGTGCCCCCCTGAAAAGTAGATGGCTATTTGGGACTTTCTAGTACTTGCATAGGTAGTTCCTTATTTTGTCTATAACTCTAACTACTGGCATACATTAAGCCCCACCAGACCTGCAGAGGGAGATAACAACATAGAACCTTATTAATAAAGCTAATACTAACACACTACCCCTTGTTTCTTCTTTTGATTAAAACCGAGGTCTGGGGAGGTACAACATACATGAATAGAAAAACACTCACATCCAAAACTACAACAATACAATAAAGAGTATAACACGAAAAGGTCTATTCAGGTGACCCTGAAAACACATGTCCATGCATCACAATCCAGGTAGAGTCCTTTCAAATACTGTCCAATGTTCTCAGTAATTGACATCTGGCAGTTTTCTTTTACAAAACGTAGTCTTGTTAATGTCACATATTCAAAACCACGTACAAGACATTTTAGGTCCTTTTCTTATAATTCCTTAGGAATCTCAAATGTCAAAATGGTCCATTGGCAGTCCACCACTCTTGAAACTCTCCAGAAGCAGTCTGTTATTGGCACCCCTTTTGGTCAGACAGTCTGCCAGCTGCAGCTTGCTCGGCAACCACTCGATGGCACGGATTTCTCCAGACGACAACATCCTCTGGATTTCAGCCACGTTGATTCTCAGACGCTTCTCATACACTTGCTTCGTGGAGTGTATGTTTTGATGCAGAGACTTATTGTCCGTATATACAGTGATGGGAACCACGTTCTCTGCATAGCTGTCATTGTAGATCTCGGTTATCAGACTTCCAAGGTAGACTGCATCATCAAGGGCATGCTGCATGGACAATGCTTCTGCTGCTAGAGTGCTTGACACTTTCCTCTTTATTTTGTTTGACGTCCAACTCACAGGACAACTTTTCTCATCTTGTCCATAGAGGAAGATCACATGACCCTGAGCACTTGACACTCCGTCACAAAGGTTGCCCCAGGATGCATCACAGTACCCAGCAAGTTTCCATCCTCCAAAAGGACCTAGTGGTGGGAAAAGTATCCCTTCTCCCTGACATTTGGCATGTCGCACAGCTTTATTTGCTCTCAGCAGCTGGTCGACAGTCGGGTGGTTTCTTGTCATATTTAGTTCCAGAGCATCAAAGCTCAAGTCTGGTCTAGTTTGTTTTGCCATCCAGTTGAGCTGACCTGCCGTCGTCCTCAAATTGTGCATCTCACTTTTGTTCAGAGTGGAGGTTTTTTCAGTTTTTCTCTTGAACGTGGTGGGTATCTCTTCCATTTCTGCCTCGTATGCTTTTTGCTGTACTCTGATGCCATTGTCGTCTTGAGAGATCTCCAGCCCAACATACTGGAAATTGTCAATCTGTTGCTTTCCAACCTTGTATTTCTGAACAAGGGGATCAATGACTCTCCTGTTGAAGTCATCAGTTCCAGCACATAGGAAGTCATCTACATGCATCAAGAAAATGCTTTCCATCTTCCCAGATTTGTACCATCTGAAAAGAGCTTTATCCAGCTCTTACTGTTTGCATTCAAGCTTCACTAATTCTTCTCTGACACTGAGATACCAGTTGCGAGATGCATCTTCCAAGCCATATGCTGTCTTGTTGAGTTTCCACAGGACTACTTCTTGACTTACTTCTGTGGGGGGTGTGACATAGATATCTCTGTCTATTTTTCTGCCTTGTAGAAAGGCCGCCTTTATGTCTATGCTCTCACACTTCCATCCTTCGCTTGCCGCTATTGCAATGGCTAGTCTGAGTGCGGATTTTGAAGCAGTTGGTGAGTCAGAAGGGACTTTGTCTTGTTCCTCAAATCCTCTGACTACCAACCTAGCCTTTACTCCTTTCTTTCCATCAGGCATTGTTTTCTCAGAAATCACCCATCTTGTGGACAACGTCTGCTGACCAAGATCCTCAACTTCATGGTACACTTCAAAATCATTCCAATTTTGAAGTTCCTTCTGTTTGGCCTCTATGACTTCAGGTTCATTGTGATGATTAGGAGATATGAAGATGACATTGACCCCTTCAGCTTGTCCTCTTTGATCAGTGTCTGTTGGTTGCTCTCCTTCTCCATCAGGCATCGTTTCAAATTCAACTTGATCAAGGTGAATGCCGTATCTGTGCTTATCTGTATTGGTCTCTACATTGACATAATTTTTGTTTCTTCCAGTAGCTTTACCTCCTCTACTCAGGATTTTTGCCTCTGTCCATTCTGTTGTGCCTGGATGCCGATACTTTATGTTTGCATTCACTTTGGGTATCAGCACTTGTGCATTCTCCTCATTTCTCATTCGATCAACCTGTTCTTCAATTCCATCTTGTTGTTGGACGCTATCATTGTCGCTTCCTTCATTTGGCACAGACACATTGACATCATCTTTGTTGTGATTTTCTTCCACAGATTCGCTATCATCCATTTCTGCCAGAAGAGGCAGTGTCGTGATTGCTTTTGTTCAATTTACAGGATGCCACTCTGACTAGTTGACTGCCATGTCTGATGAAGACAATCTTGCCATCCTGTCCTATCACTTTTCCCTGACCTCGCCACCTGTTACTGTCATTGTGTTTGTAGTACACACATTCACCAGGTTGAAACGGGACTTCTGGAACTCTGATGTTGTGACGTAGGGCTCTGCAAGTCCGCTCGGAAGCTTCAGACCTGGCGTACGCTCTTCTGGCAGCATGGAGGGCATTTAGATGTTTTGCCACAGCTTCACTGACTTCAACATCTTCTAGTGCTGGTGGGCAACTGTTCAAGACTGAAGGAAGGTTTGGATTTGTCCCCAAAACTAGCTGGATTGGGCTAAATCCACTCTGATTTTGCATGCAGTTCATGGCATTGACAGCCCATGCAAGGGCCACTTCCAGGTTCATCTGAGGGTCATCTTCCATCATCTTCTGCACACACACATCCACAACATAGTGGTTTCTCTCACAAATACCATTTGACCATGGCGAGTATGCTGCTGTGGTGCAAACTTCAATGTTGAATTGTTCTGCCAACTCTCTGTATTCGGCATTGTTGAACTCTCCTCCATTGTCAACCAGAAATTTCTTGGGTGGCCCAAATCCGGCTGCAATCCACTCAGTTGCGATGCTCTCTACAATCACCTTGGGTGTTTTTCTTCTGATCATTTTGCTCTTACTGAATCTAGTGAACAGGTCAATGAAATGCAAGAAGTACACTTCACCAAACTGCTTCAGATCCATGGCCACCACATCATTGAACTGTCTAGCCAGAGGCAGGCCCACTGCAGGGCGAGGTGGTGTTTTCTTGTACCTCTTACACACCTCACATTTGTTGCTGACCTCCTCAATGAGGGTGGCATAGTCATCATCTAGAGCATCCTTCGTGATAGCTTTCAAGCTTTTTGCCGTGGGGTGAGCAAACTGGCGGTGAAGTTTGGTGATCATCTTTTTCTTTTCTTCCTGGGTTGTCTTTTCTAGAACCATATTCACCCTTTCAATCTGCATCTCACAATCTCTCAGTGGTAAGTAGTAGTGGCCAGATGAAGTGGTATCAAGGTCTAGCTTCTTTCCATTGACTTCTAGGGTGTCATCAGCCATGTTCAGAGTGAATCCCAACCGTTCCATATCCGGCTTACTGAGCAGCAGTGGAATGTCACTTTCTATCACATCAGTCACAATTGTTGTCTTCTGACCAGCAATGGTGCATGGAAACTCCATCCGTTCATCTGATCTGACTGTACTTTCTCCTCCAAATTTGAACTTAGTATCGCTGGCTCGAATTTTCACATGCATCTTCTCATCTGAGGACAGTGAAGCCAGGTATGACTCTTTCCATGCCTTCCTGTGACAGTTTTTGTGCAAGCACTATCCAACACGGCTGCATGAGCTGCTTCTGTCATAAGCACCTGCTTGTCTTCATGAGAATAGTCTTGGACTTTGTATGCTTCTTCATTTTCAGTTTTCATGACATTTTCTGCTTTGCCTGTACTGTTGTGAGGGCAGTCCTGTTTGAAGTGCATGATAGATTCACACACATGACATTTCAAGAAGTTTCCATCTGCATCACATGGATTTTTTCTCACTGAACTTCCTTTCAGTGTGTTGGATCCTTTTTATACCCCCGCCAAACAAAGTTTGAAGGGGGTATATAGGAATCAGCGGACGGTCGGTCGGGCGGTCGGTCCGTTGCAAATCTTGCGTCGCGAACTACTTTCTCAGTTTTCAACCGATTCCCATAAAACTTGGCACAGATATGTGCCTTGGGTTGTAGATGTGCAAGACGTATTTTTTGACAGTACCCAAAAGTACGTTGCCATGGTAACGGCATATTATGGGCAAAAATGGGTACAAATCTTGCGTCGCGAACTACTTCCTCAGTTTTCAACCGATTCCCATAAAACTTGGCACAGATGTGTGCCTTGGGTTGTAGATGTGTAAGACTTATTTTTTGACAGTACCCAAAAGTACGTTGCCATGGTAACGGCATATTATGGGCAAAAATGGGTACAAATCTTGCGTCGCGAACTCCTCCCACAGTTTTTGATCAATTTTTATGAAATTAGGTACAGATGTTCATCTGAATATGTTAATGTGCAAGACACATATTTCTGCAGTGGCAAAAAGTGTGTTGCCATGGTAACGGCATGTTATTGGTAAAATATAGGGCAAAATGCTTCATGGCAAAACTGCTTCATCAGTGTTCTTCCAATTCTCATGGAATTCATATTGAATGTTTGTCTTAGGATATAGGTCAGCATGACACATTTCTTGACAGTGACAAAAAGTATGTTGCCATGGTAACAGCTCACATATTATGAGCCAAAATGATGGAAAATTTTGTGTTGCAAACTGCTTCCTCAGTTTTTGCCAATTTCCATGAAACTTGGTACAGATGTGTGCCTTTGGTTGTAGATGTGCAAGACGCATTTTTCGACAGTACCCGAAAGTACGTTGCCATGGTAACGGCATATTAATGGCAGAAGATCAAGGAAAGATCGTGCGGATTTAACTACTTCCTCAGTTTTTTGACCAAAGCTTATCAAATGTTGTTTTGACCAAAGCTTATGAAATGTTGTTTGGCAGGGGTATAACCAGTCACTGTAGCGACATTTCTAGTTCATTTTGTGATTTGTTTCTCTCCTGTCCGTAGTCATGTCCACGTCCTCTACCAGGCTGATTTCCCCATCTAGGCCAGCGACCTCCTCGTCTACCACGATAACCACCTCTACGGCCTGTACCTCTTCCTCGAGTGTAGTAGGCTTCTTCTGACTCAGTGTTGAATACAGCTTCTTCCTTGTATGTTGTGCCTCTTTGTTTCTGCATCGTTTGTTCCCCAAATAACTTTCGTAAGGCATTTTTCATCTGATCATACATCTCCTCCTTCTTTGAGTAGTCCACCGCAGTAAGAACTATCTGCTTCTCCTTTTTCTCCAAACCAGCACTGTCAATCAACTGCATAGCCAGAACAACCTCTGGCAGAGTGATTCCTTCCTTTTTGAGCTCTTTCACTCTTTTCTCATATTCATTCAAGAACTGATCCATGCTTTCAGTGTCCTTTTTCTGTAGATTCTTGTATGAAGACATGCTTCACAGACCACACTGAGGTCATCCTTTTTGTACCATTTGTCTAGTACACCAAAGATCTGACTGACTGCATCATCATCATTTATGGAGATCTCTCCATTCTGCATTGCTAGCCTCACTTTCTCGTTGACTCCCTTGTTTGTAGGAAGAACACTGTACAACAGGAAACCCCGTCTACGTTTTTCTGTCTTAGTGAATTGAGTCCACAGTGATACATCAAACTTCCAATCTTTGTATGAAGTGGTATCCACCTTCCATACTGGTGGGGCCACAAAATTGTCCTTTACCTTTTCAGCCATGTCTACTGTCGATTCTGTCTACCTGTTCTAGTAACCTCGCTCTGCTACCATGAAAAGTAGATGGCTATTTGGGACTTTCTAGCACTTGCATAGGTAGTTCCTTATTTTGTCTATAACTCTAACTACTGGCATACATTAAGCCCCTACCAGACCTGCAGAGGGAGATAACAACATAGAACCTTATTAATAAAGCTAATACTAACACCCCCCCCCCCCCCTTGGACCCAGGGGAATGGGATGGGATAGGTCCAAATTGGAACTTAAATTGTACATGTATGTTCAGATTTTTCTTGAAAACCCCTTGACGAATATTCACCAAACTTGGCAGGTAGCATGCCAGGGGTTAAGATCTCAATTTGTTTAACAGGGCACCATGCTCCCCTTGGGGGCCCCTAGGGGCCCAATCCCCCCCCCCCCCCCCCCCCAACACTAAGGCATATTTACAATTCTTCTTCTCTGGAACCAGAAGTGATAAAGCAAAGTTACTATGACTTTGTACATTGATGACTGCTTGTTCATTGCAGAGCCAGGGCTGCCCCCCTTCTTGGAGTGGGGGGGGGGGGGAATCCAAATGTGGACCTAAATTGTACATTTTCATCTTCTTGCTGAAAACAACATAATTGATTTTCACCACACTTGGCAAAGTAGCATTCCTAGGGCCGATATTATCTCAAAGTGTTTGAGTGGGCACCATGCTTTCCTTGGGGGCCCCAGGGGGCCCAAACCTCCTACATTAAGGAATATTCAATAATATTTATTCTTCTCTAGAATCAGAAGTGATAAAGCTTTAAGTCTTTTTTTTTTTCAAACTGCATAGTACAACATTCTATAAAGTACAGTGTGCTGGGCAGGTATTTTTACCAGTGTGATGGAATATGCAAATGGCACCATGCCTCCACCTCTCAAAGTTGCCCCCACCCACTCCAAGTTTCCAATGTTCTCAGGTAAGAGTATGCAAGAATGCATGGAAGGTGAACTTGCAATAAGCCAGTTCGGAGTTAGCTCATGGGCATATTGGTACGAATGACCTTTCTTTTTTCTCAGTTGGTTAGGGGCACTTCACTCGTTTTCAGAGCGACATAATGCATAAGCTTTATGTAACAATTTATGGGATTCATCAATCCCGTTCAAACAAAGAATAAACTTGCGTAGACCAGATGAGCAGAATGATCTGTCAATTCACACTTGAGAAAGCATCCATTTCATTATTTTGCATTGGATGTATTGACAATCTCTTTCTATTGATATTGCCAAATACCACTTTTGCTGTCAGGTGGATGTGCTGGCAAGCGGCATCTATAAGGATTACATGAATAATCATTACATGACAGATGCTTATCCCAGTAAATTTAAAAACCAACATGCCTGTTGGTCCGAATGACTTGTTTCTGCTCATGCGCAAAGTGGAACTCCGAACTGGCTTATACTCAGGTGAGTGCGAGACCCCCAGGTCTCTTGTTTTCAATCACGCCTACATACAGAAAATCTGAACAAAATTAGTTATTGGGAAACATGACATTGAAAATTGCCAATCAGATGTTTCTTGGGAAAGTGTTGGAACGACTTGCTGCAAGTCAACTACGGGCATACCTTCAGGAACATGAGCTACTACCTCCTCTACAGTCGGCATACCGTCATGGTCACTCCACAGAAACTGCTCTCCTCAAGGTCTTCAATGACATTTTGCTCGCCTTACACAATGGACACAAAGTCGTTTTGGTTCTGTTGGACTATTCGGCAGCGTTCGACACAATTGGCCATGATACAATGATCCAACGCTTCAGTCACAATTACGGCATTGAAGGAACTACTCTGACCTGGCTGAAGTCATATTTTGAAAAACCGGAAGCAAACTGTCATCATTAACGGCGCGGAATCAGACGAACGCCCTCTCTTGTGGGGGGTTCCGCAAGGCTCTGTAATGGGTCCATTGGCTTTCGTCTTGTATACTGGCCCTCTGAGTGAGGTCATCGCGCCTCACAGACATATAAGCCACATGCTGTATGCAGATGATACCCAGTTGTATGTTGTCATAAAATGTAATCATCTAGCTAGCAGCCTTTCATCTATGGAAGACTGTGTGAAGGATATAAAGACTTGGGCTCGCGGCAACAACATGATGTTAAACGAAAACAAAACAGAAGTCGTCCACATTGTGTCACAATTTCGGAAAAGAATCGAGTCTGTTAGCCTCACCATCGATGGATCCACCATACATGCGTCCAAATCTGCCAGAGATCTCGGCGTTATCATGGACAACTCCTTGGATGGAAAGGAGCACATTCGCAAGGTGTGCCGGGCTGCTTCTTCTGGCATCTACAGGATCAGGAAAATCCGGAAATACCTCAACCAGAGCTCCACGGAACGACTTGTTAATGCTCTTGTAACATCGCATCTGGATTATTGCAACAGTTTGCTCATCAACTTACCTGCCTGTCATCTCGCTCCACTTCAGCATATACAGAACACTGCTGCCCGTCTTATCACTTGTACTAGGAAGTATGATCGCATCACCCCTGTCATCCGCAATCTGCTCTGGCTGTTAATCCCACAACGAATCAAGTTCAAGATCCTTCTCATTACCTACAACATCATCCATAACCGTTCACCCATATATCTAACTGACCTGATCTTATCGAAACCCAGACCGGATACACACATGGACCTAAGATCATCATCTGCAACCCAACTTAAACTTGGCCCTCGCACCCACAACCGCTATGGTGACCGTGCTTTTTCCGTTTGTGCCCCCCTTCTTTGGAACACTCTCCCTACTCACATTCAGACCTCCACCTCCGTCGACATCTTCAAAAAGAAACTTAAAACTCATTTATTTTTGGAGCAGAATTAATGATTATGTAGGCCCTGTATGCATTTGTATATTTGTTATTCTAAGCTGATTTGTATGTTTGTTTGTTTGGTTGTTTAGCATTGTAAAGCGCTTTGAAACGTGTTGTATTAAGCGCTAAATAAATATTTCATATTATTATTATTATTATTATTGAAAAGTTGATTTGCATGTTGTCACCGAATACAACTCGTTCTTTGTGAGCTTAGCAGCAATTCATGGTGCCTACACATCTGCAATAATTACTTTAGCCATATACCGAAGTTTCATTTTTTTGGCAATAAAAGAAAGTGTGAAAAATTAGCACTCTTTTAGAGACCAAATTTTCTTGTTTGGAGGCTCAGTTTTTACTTTATTTTCACAGGTTTATCCTCAATAAAACCTAAAATAACTAACATTGCCAATTAGTGAATAGTTTCTCCTTCAATTTGCTGTATAGATTTTATCATTTGATGGCTTCTGAGGCGAGATATTGCAACACTTCCCAGCGGTTTTGGGTACACAAGCTGTTTACTTCATATGCAAATGAGGCGCGTGCACAAAATTTTAAAATGCTAAAATTGTCTGAAACATGCAAAATAATTCCTAGCTCGATTGGAGCATTTTAAAATTTTGACGCACCTGTATGCATCCATATACATGTGCATGTTGTGGCAATTGTTTAATGGAAATATAGACTGTTACACAAAAAATGTATCTGCCAATTTTCATTGAAAGAATAATGCTACAAATGGAGCAAGAGACAATAATGTGATTTAAGACAATTACATCATAATGACATCACAGCTGAGAGATAAAAATTCAACAGCATCTTCAGCTCATGATACATAAGTGCTGCAAGTTTCAAGAGCTAAGACAGGGCTGCACATTAACCAATTTTTTCTACTGGTCCGACAGACAGGTTGGACCAGTAGGTACCCATTTTTTTCCATGTTTTACTGGTCTATTCCTGAAAAAGTTACTTGTCCAATAGTGAATTTTACTGGTCAGGGACAGTCGGACCATTGCCAGTGTGCAGCGTTGGCTAAGAGCTTGAGCTTTTAGAGATAAGCTCTACACAGGATTCAAGTACAAAAAGGGAGAAATAAAGAGAAAGAATTCGTACAGAAACAGACTGTGATCTGTGAGCTTTCACGGATCACCTAATGGGGTACATTTATATAGCAAAACTGGGTATACATATTTCTATGTATTTCTTTATATTTGGTAAATAACTCCCTCAGTGGGTGACCTTGAGAAATTTCAAATGTTGGTCATGTCGAGTATGAGTTTCTTTCAGGCACGATGATACGGTGCAAATAAGTTGCCAAAAGCATATGACCTCGAAGCCTCATTTGCGTAAAGTAGACAGCTTGTGTATATGCAAAACTGCTGGGGAAGTGTTGCAGGACAATCACAATATCTCATCTCAGAAGCCATCAAATGATTAGATCTTTACAGCAAATTGAAGAAGAAATTATTCTTTAACAGGCAATGTTAGTTATTTGGGGCTTTATCGAGGATAAACCTGTGAAAATAACATCGAAACTTAGCTTCCAAAATAGAAAATTTGGTCTCAAAACAAGTGTTATTTTTTCACATTTTCCTTCATTGCCCCGAAATGAAACTTCGGTGTATACATGACTTATGGTAGTATATCCATACTGTGTTCTGAATATCTTACCTGTGTCATTTGGTGCACGGATATGTCCAGAAAAAATCAAGAACACTGTCACTTGTGACCCACATAAAATCCATAGCGTAAGCCGTACGCAGTCCGATCTATCGGTTTCCGTACTGCGTGAAACAGTTGAAGCACATTGCAGGGTTCTTCTCTTGCCCACTCACCACCCTTTGGACCGAAAACCGAACCCTGTCGCATTGCACAGAACCTGACACCGCTGATTGGCTAAGCGTGCACTGACCAGTAGAGAACGCATGCGCAGGAGGATGATTTAGTTGTGCATGTCCAGTATTTTCTCTTAAATTCGGTTGTCTTTTTGACCTTATTTTCACCTAACTACTAATTGCTCCAACACGAAACTTCGCAGGTAGTGAGTCTGGTGTATACAGACTAAGTTTCAAGTTTTAAGTTTCAAGTTTATTCAAAGTTTCCACAGTACAAAAATTTACATAAAAACAATAATATGTAACAAGGAATACAAGCAATATGTTGTTCCCATGATCGACTCAAACAGAAAAACACACATATCTCTCAAGATACATCAGAACTTTCGCCCAAAAATCATATGAAGGATGATATATCCATATCAGATATTATGTGTGAAGTTTTAAGGGATTTGGTGGTAAAATAAGGGAGATACAAGGAGGTGAACTTTCGAGATTTTTTTGTCCTTCCCTCCGAACAATAAAGAAGTTATATGGGGGGGGGGGGCACAATGTGCCCCCTTTTTGGGCCTGGAAGGCGTCAGAATATATTTGTGAATAGTAGGTCATCAAAGAGTTCAAAGCTATGTAATTTCATAGATTACTTATTTTTCAATTTTAAAGCCAGGATGGCAATATCTGTCTCTATCGACAAGGAAGATGTGACCTGAGGGACAAACGAAGGTTTGTATGTTAACAGCCCCATGTTTTAAAGTAAGTGAACTAATAAATGCATAGCAAATATGAGGGATGGTACATGTAGGGCAGTGACCTGCTAGCTCTTAAAGTTGGACGATCCTAACCCCTAATGATACGTTATTTTGTAAACTCCTCCGAACGAAATTTGTGTATGCAATGCCAGACTGCAGTGCTATATCCATAAACGTGTGGGACAGTGCTGCCACTGAGACACGCGTGTGTGTGTACGCATCATACACAAACATTGTGACCGCGAGCTGCGGTGATTGGAGGAGAGAGGCCAGAAGACGCATGACTCTTTTGGCCTCTCTTCATGTGCATGCGCACTGTGAGAGTGTGCTTCCATTCAGAAGCTCGCGAGGCTCGGACAGCCATTTTGGGTCACATGATTTTGAGCTGCAGTGTGTGTTCGCTGACCCATTGAGCCAGCGCTATTCTCATTCGGTGTCACAACATTTGATACAGAATGGGGGGAGGCGTGTTGAATGTTGCATTCGTCTCCATGCCACACAAACCACTCGCCACGATTGTAAGGCTTTAACCATAAAGCTGTTGTTACCTAAGACTTTATGATCAATAATGTAACTGTGTGTGTGATTTTTGACATGTTCGACAGTTATGGATATACCATGTTTGCTGGCAATAAGGTACACGTACAAACTGTAGCACTATTTTTCATATGAATTGAACAAGAAAATCAGGGTATCAGCCTAAAAGCCAGCACAACCAAATTAGGCAGTCTAGCCAACCCAAAGAATCACCTGCTTACATCTATTCATGTATGGGATTATATGCAATAAATGCCCATGAGCAACTATATCATACCTTGAATCAATCAATCTTACAGACTTGGGCTTTTGTTGTTATTAGGTGATCCGAGTATCCTCTCGGATCACCTTCTGTTTTTGTACGGATTCTTTCTTCTTCTTCTTCTTCTTCTTTTTCTTCTTATTTCTCCCCAAACGTTCTGCATCGATTAGCTCAGAAAGTCCTCTTCCTATCAATTTCAAACTTATACCATATATGTATCGTCTCCCAAAGACGGCAATCGAACTAAAATCAGAGTGATCAGTCGACCGTGACGTCACTATGACGTCTTTATATATGAAAACACATTCTCAATCATATCTCATTAATGGAATGGAATTTTTCAATGAAATTTACGTCACATATATTTCAAGTCAAGCGCATTCTACTCATATTCTCAAAATTCATCTATACCTTAAAAACGTGCGCGTACGCGCGCGTTGAAATATTTGTATGCTCAAATCGAGCTCAAATTTTTTTTGCACACGTTTCAGACCATTTAGAGCATTTTTTGAAAAATTGAAAAAAATTTACGGACGCGTACGCGCGCGCGCATATACGCACGCACAGCTCATATGCAATAGAAATTTCCCGTTTTTTCACACTTATCGCCTGCCTGAAATGTCAGGGAATACGTCTACCAAGTTTCAAGTCAATCCGACTCAATATGACGTCATACGGGCCCGTCAAAGTTGAAATTCCGCGCGCGCGTCAATGGCGATATACAGTGCAACAATGCCAAAAAACCGCCAATTTTAAATCCGATTTTACTCGTCAGGATGAACGGTGACCTCCCATTTTCTTTACATATTCTGAAAGCTGATGAGTTGTACATGTCATTTCATGGGTTGACGATGCTGGAAAAATGATTAAAAGATATCAAATTTCTTAATAAAGTAAAAAAAGTAAATTTTCAAAATGACGTCATCAAATTACAAGTTCACTCGAGCGTATCTCACTTATCCTTTGCCAATTTTCACCCAGATTTCAGTATGTTGTAGCTTACTAAATGCTCTTTCATCAATATAATAACAACATTTTGATTAGATGACGGCATCACCTCGTAATATTGGATTGAATGTAATCTTGTCAAATTTGACCAATTTACGTGTTATCTTAATGGGAGTGCAGTTTTTCTGGAAATGAAAATTGACATGACTATCTTTTTCGAGCACTAGCTCACTTATGCTTCGGTGAATTTCTCTAAGATTTTAATATGTTGTAGCTGAGACTTTGGGCTATCGGAAGTGTGCCCTTCACTTTTTCATACGGTATCGGGATCACGTCCAAAAACTTGGTTGAAATGAAAGCCTATCTTCGATGTATTTCCATATTTCTTTCTTTTTCCAACTTTCTTTGCAATAACTCAAGAAAAACATACTTTATCACCACCATATTTTGCACATGTTTAGTTCATGTCATATACATTATTTCATAAAATAACAACTACTTCATCAGACGCCATCTTGGGTAGATGACATCTTCTCTGTGCAGATCGGGGTCAAAGGTCATATGTACTTCTTTCTTTATCTCCGTTATGACGTGTTACCTCTATGGGAGGGAATTTTTCTAGATGTGAAAATTGGCATGATTGTCTTTATCGAGCACTAGCTCACTTTTCTCCCAGATTTTAATATGTTGTAGCTGAGATTTTGCGCTATCGTACGTGTTCCCTTTGTTTTTCATATGGTGTCGGGATCACGTTCAAAAACGTGGTTGAAATTAAAGGTTATCTTCGATGTATTTTCATATTTCTTTCTTTTTCCAATTTTCTTTGCAATAACTCAAGAAAAATAGCCCCTATCAACCCCATATTTTGCACATGTTTATTTGATGTTACGTACATTATTTCATAAAATAACAACTACTTGATCAGACACCATCTTGGGTATGTAAATTAGGGTCAAAGGTCATAAATGTTTCATCCTGTATCTTGGTGAATACATGTCTTATCTGTCCCATATTTTGCACACGCAAAGACCATGTTACAAGAATCATTTCACAAAATAACCAGTTTTTGCTCAGATGCCATCTTGGGGGTGCAAAGTGGGGTCAAAGGTCAAATATACTTCATTCTGCATCTTTGATAGTGTATACGGAATTCGGTACCCAAGATGGCAGGTCTGACTCCCTTTTCAAAATGAGAATCCAAACATCACACGACCAATGTCCCTAATCTCAGGTGAAAACTCGAATCATTGATTTAAAAAAAAAAATCGGATCACCTAATTTGTCAGTCTTGACAAATTCCGGGTCTAGTTGTTGAATTATCTTTTGGTCATGCCTTCTAATCACTGTTGCTTCTTTGCCATTTGGAGAGATTAAACAAAGTCTTAAACACAAAATCCATCAAGAGAAAGTAACTTTGCTTAGCATGTCACGGCCATTGCAATACCTACTCTGCACACATCATAACAACACACAATGATAGTGCTATATTTGCAATGTGCATGATATTAGCAAGCTTTATACAGTAATGTGTAAATGAAAACACAAACATGCATGTTCTTTTCAACACAAGTTGTATTCTCAAGTTTAGTGCATCAATATTTTGTGCACACACAATCATTTACATCACATTCTTAATTCTTTTTCAAAATCCTGACACAGAGCTTGCATTATTAAGTTCATGTCTAAAAACATAAAATTAACAAGAATGTATACTCAAATGGTAGGAAACATGCAAACCCAGGCAGAAACTCAAATGAAATTGTCAACATTCAGAAAAGTTTGATCAAAATACAATCCTTCCATATTTTTTTCATGTTTTTATTTTTTGTCGCTATTCAAAGTAGGGATGCATCCTATCCAAAGATATGTCCAAAGTAAAAGGCTAGGGTACTTTTCAGGGATGTCTAGTTATTTTATGTTTTCAATGTGCATCATCTCCAACACACATGATCTTTTGCAAAAACTTCAATGAGAAATAACATTGCCCCAAAATTGATTCAAACAAGCTATTAGAATCGTTGTCAAGATTATCATTTTTTTTTAATGTATATAACAGTGAAATCAAATTAGATCATACTTCAATAACAAAAGAAAGTGATCAAGGTTTGTGAAAGATGCTCTACAAATTGCAACAAAGTTTTGGTTTCTTTTCATACAATAACAATGTGCACTTACATGCAACATATACATGCAACAATTTCCACTTGAAATAAACCTCTAGAGGATATTATTAGCATGCACATGAAGCCCTCAGACATCATGGATCTGACAGAGAATTTATAACTGGATTTTTATCCATATCTGGATCAAGATATTTTCATGAAACTTAGTACAGATGCGTGGGAAGCTATAAGTCGTGGGGTCAAAGGTATGGTTAAAGTGCTGAAATTGTACTGTTCAAATGCTGAAATTGCACTATTCTTTACCATAAGTTGGAACCACGCATACTATCAATTAACTGGGTATATACAGCTGTAAATGTATCACACCACAGTGATTCTGTAGAGAAAGATTTGGGCAATGGGGTCAAAGGTCAAGTGAAAATGTTAAAATTTAACTATTTGTGCCCATATTTTAGAAATAGCTTTAAAGGGATAGTGCAGTATTGGTGGAGATGAGAATTGGGCTTTAAACTTTTTGCGAGATACCAAGAAAGCACTTATGATATAGTACAGAGCATACCATTTTTAAGGGGAATTTAAAATTTATTTGATGAAAATCTGGTTTGGAATGACTGTAACATCCAAATACAAAGTAAAACAAAGCGATCGTAACAAAGTGTGGGTCCCACACTTTATTAGAATCGCTCTTTTTTGGATATCTCAGCCATTTGAAAACCAATTTTCATCAAATAAACGTTGAATTCGTCATAGAATTACATGCTCTTTCATATTTCATAAGAGGTTTCTCATTATCTCACAAAAAAATGTGAGAAACCTGAAATTAGGTCTCAACCAAAACTATACTATCCCTTTAAGTATCACGCCATGAAATTATTTATATGAGATTATAGGGCTTTTTACACTTGCAAATTTTTGCTTTGTCCCGTACCAACGGTGGGGCTAAGGGGGGGGGGGGGGGGGGCCTTAGCCCCACCGTTGTTACCGGTTCTGTTTACACTTGTTTTTGCCAAAGTGGGCTAGCCCCACCGATAATCCCATTCTATCTGGCCCTGCAAAATAGCAGGGTTCGCACCGCAATAATTGGGGTGCTAACCCCGCAATTGCAGTGCCAAGCAAGCGAGTGTAAACAGAACGAAAAAATAATCCTGGGCTAAGCGACGGAGACGAAGTCCGACCCCCACTGACCAATCAGAAACGAGGTAATCGAGTGCTGCCAGTGCGTGCGTGTACTTGTACAGTGCACAGCGTATAATGAATATTCATGTGGTTTGGAAAGTACAGGACCAAGAAATATGAGTGTGAAAAGGTCACTTTTCTCCTAAGCCCAGGACAAGAGCTTAGTACGGGATTTATTGGCGAGGGAAAAGCTGAAAAAATTGGTACGGGACTAACGATAGTCCTGGGTCAGAGAAAGTACGGGGTTAAGAAACACAAGTGTAAAAAGGGCTTATGAGATTGCTGAATATGGTATGCTCGGCTTTTCATCATGCACATCATTCAGTATGCATATGTATACAAAAGTCTATTTCTGCTCTCAACATTGACATGGAGGTCATGCACAGGCAAAACATAGCTCAGTTTATAGAGCAGAATCTCCTGCGACTGACAGCACCACTCTCATTAAAAAAACATAGGAAATACGGCAGCACATTGGAAATACAGCACATGGTGTGATATCCCCATGTCACCTTACGCTATTATATAGTATAGGCCTACTTATTGAAGTAGATGCATCAGACAACAAGTTCACAAGCAATTAAGGCTTATGAAAGAAGACAGACCATTATCCCATACTTCACACATTTGAAGAATTGACATAACTTCTTCATGTACAAGAACAATTAACTCTATTCCAGAAAATCCAGATTTCTCTGATTTCAGCCTTTGGAAGGGGGGGGGGGTTGGAGTTGCTGCTATTGCTTTAATAGTTTGAATTTCAATCTGCTCAATGCAGGAAAGAAGACTTTGTTGTGATTTCCAGAACAGATATTAAATTTTGCCGGGATTTATTCAGAAACTGTTTTTGCCAACGTCTGGTGGTTTAAACTTATATGGTAAACATAAAAGTTAATGGGAAAAGTTAAAAAAATTCCCTGATGATTGCCTGGCTGCCCGGAATACTCTGGATCTGCCGCATACAGTGGAGCATGAAGGAGCAATCCTCATACCTGGCATTCTTCCTGTCTCAGACTGAGGTCATGGAAAATGTCACTGTGTTGGCTGACTGCTGAATGTGTTTTGCCAGCATCTTTTATTAGGCATGGAGAAAGGCAGATGCAGCAGTCCAACTCTATACAAGAAGTGTTTTGGTGGACCCACAATTTCGATGAAGTTCACTAATTTCATTCCTTGACAGACTTATATGGCTGATCATAAGTAGGCACCACTGTGATTAGCTGTATTTGTTTTATTTTTTCCTTCATGGGCAATGATGTGGTCATGTGACATATGATACAGAATGCTTGCAGTAACAGAGGAGATAGTGTGTATAATGGTGGGAGTTTACACTTATGAATACCCTTGGTAATAGTACTAAGGTTCTGTGTTTTACGTTGTAGTCGCATTAAAGTTTGTGTGTCCAAAGGATAAATTAGACAGTACTGCTTTAGACATAGCTCTGACAAATGACTGAGATACAAAATAATCAGAAACTGCATTGCCATTTGCCCCCGTTCATAATATACCTTGTAAATGGATCACCAAATTTGTCAGTTATGAAATGATAAATTTCTAAGAGCAGTTGTACATTGTAATGTCAATTACAACGTACAGCTATATAGACTTGGAAATTTATCATAACTGACGTATTTGGTGATTCGTTTAAATTGTGATCGGGGACGACAGACCATCCAATTTCTGATTATGTTTTTAGGAAGAATTGGTATTGTTGTAATGGTGTATGTGAGTGCTTGTTGTTGTTTTGCTTAGTTGCGTTGGCAATAAAGGGTCATGAACTAATTTCCTATTTTTTATCCTTACTTTAAACTACGTGGATTGACATTTACACCAATGATTTACATGAGAGGCAAGGTATTCTCTTTTCAGATGTTTTATTATAAAGACTGAAGAGTCAAGACAGAGGTTGAATGATGTTAGAAGTTGATGATCTCGACCATGCAGCGACAGTGGGTCGTCGTGCAGAGAGATGTTTTGAGATTCCTCAGCAATGGCGCATTGTCGTGCTGAAGAAGACGAATATCTCGACATTCGTAAAAATCGGCGAATGGAGACGAAGGGAAGATGTCCATGGCGAGACAGCATAGCTAAAAACTGAAATGTTCCTGGGTCGGAACTCTGGGCAGAGTGTACTACAGCCGGTATAGAAACACCTCATCTAGCAGTCTGATGAGTGCAAAAGATTGCACATGACGACATGAACTATGACTCAACTGCGATGAGCAAAGTTTGAGTCCGTGCTCGATGCAGGTTGATGCAGGGGAGCATGATGATGGTGTTGTTGACTCAAGCAAGATCGAGTGTGCGAGTGGTGATGATGTGGAGGTTCGCGTTGTGTCTGAAATCTGCGACTGTTGAGGTGCGAATTTCGGGTCGTGATTGGCCGAAGTTGACATGCCTATTGATAATGTAAACTGAATATGCCTTAAAAATAACAATGATTGGGTTCAGTTTCCACATAAATATCAAATTTAATGTCTAGACAAGACCATGATCTGGCCTAGACCGGGTCAGCAAGCTAGGTCAGCTAGCTAAGTGTGGAAATTTCCACTCCGTCTTTTCAGACTGGGGAATTTTACTTAAATCTAGCAATATTATAACAGGGCAAACAAATTTGAAAAAAAAAAATGATATACAAATAGCAAAGATGCAACACACACACACACACACAAAATGGGCATAAAGTGCTGCTACATGTTGATCAGAGAACAGATATTCAAACTTGGCATCTTGTGAATGATTTAGCTTCAGGCCCTGTTCATACACAATAAGTATTGACAAAATCTCCACAAATTGAAGTCCGAGTTTCCAATTCAACCACATTGATTCTTTGAAATGATTGTAACATCCAGTTAAAAAAACAATGGCCAGGTGATGATAGCCCAAAGTGCCAGCTACAAGGTACAAAATCTGGGAGAAATCCAAACAGGATAAGCGAGCTGCTACTCAGTGACTAAAGTCACATCAAATTGCATTTTGCAAAAACAAAAAACAAAAAAAAATGGACTGCCTTAACCCATTGAGGACAGACTGATTTTGCTACAACACCCATTTCCGATAGACCCCTGCCCGAGTATACTTGGGACTCGTCCTCAATAGGGTTAATGATAAAATGTGAAATGGTCAAATTCGATACGGGTAACTTCAATCAATTTTGTCACCATGATGACATCATCAAATAGAAAAATTGTAAGAACAATTTCAACAGAAAATTTGATAAGCTACAACATACTAATATTTTGGTACAAATTGATGAAGAATAAGTGAGACACGCTTGAATAAATTTGTAATCTGATGACGTCCTTATGAAATTGCATATATTTTTAATTTCACATAGGAATTTTTAATTATTTTGCAAGATTTATAGAACAAACATATCTGACATCTACCACTCATCAGCTTTCAGAATATGTAATATTGACTGATATTTTGCATTTGACAAGAACTTGAAGTGTAAAAATACGGTAAAAATGCCATTTTCACTATAATTTTTGCTTTTCAAACCAATGATGTGACTTTTTAAAGGTATGTGACATCTATTATCTGACCGTGTTCTGGATCTGACATATCTTGGTTATGTACCACAAAATTATAAGAAGTCTATGAGCACGTATAGAACAATTGAAATATCAAAGTCCTAAACAGACGAACATCTGCAATGCTTCTATCTCTATCAGTGCTGCAAATTCTACTTTGTTGTCCCAACTGTAATTTATGGGTCACTCCATGGGGTTGGGGCAAAAATTGTGACATCAGAGTGAAAAAATAGAAGTGTGATACATGGAATGTTTTGTTTATTCCAAGTTTTGTGGGACAATTCTTCAACTAAATCCACTCAAGGCTTCTTAATACTGTCCGTCATATTTAAGTAAACTGAGAAACAAAATTTGACAAAATACAGTCAACCTCGCCTAAGTCACATAATTGGGATTGAGCAAAACACGTCGACTTATGCGTAAGTCGACATTTTGTCGACTTATGAATGAAAATTAATTACCCCTGTACAGAGTAAGATTTGGATCGTGATGCGGATCGCAATCCAAATTTCACTCCTTTTGCCGTCAAAACATGCCTACTGTATCTTACCAACAATCCTATTTTAATTCATGCATAAATCTCGCCCGGATACTGAAGTATACAACACATCACAATTGCCCAATCTCTAGAAAGATTTTGAGAGAGCGGGATTGGAAACCTTGGTCCGTTTCTAGAAACTTTACGTTCTAAGCTTTATTTGAAAAGTCAAATGCAAATTTCCCAAATTGCATGCAACTTTGCAGTTTAAATTCAAGTGCTTTGCTGAAAAGATATGTGTGTGATTTCGTATTATTATTCTGTCGACATGTTTTTTCAATGCCGACTGAGTTGAGAGTACTGCTCTGTACGACGCGGTCCCGTCTGAAAAAAAGGAAAGTTTTTTAATCTGAAACGACATTTTATTTTCAGATGAACTAACTTTTGTAAAAACAAACCTCTTTCCATTGTCAGACTAATTAAACTTTGGACTGAGATTAAAACCTTCGTCATAGCGAAATGTAACATTATTTGTTACAATTTTTTTCATTGATATTTCGTGAAACTGCATGCGTTTCGATAGTTTGAAACGTGTTAAAGGGAACGCAAACCCAAAGAGCAATGTGGATTGAGTGAAAGCAGCAACATTAGTAGAACACATCAGTGAAAGTTTAAGGAAAATCGGACAATCGATGGAAAAGTTATGAATTTTTAAAGTTTTGGTGTTGGAACCGCTGGATGAAGAGACTACTAGAGGTTATGACGTATGAGTGGACAACAATACAAAGAAAATATAAAGGAAATTCAACAAAAATTCACTTTTCTAGCAATATGAAAGAGCACCTGACTAACCGCTTTCAGAAAGCAGGGGAATAATTGCTACCCTTAACATATGTCGGTATCAAGTTGATGGAATTTGTAATTTTAATTAAAAATGAATTTTTGTGGAATTTTCCTTATATTTTCTTTATATTGTTGTCCACTCATACGTCATAACCTCTAATAGTCTCCTCATCAAGCAGTTACAACACCAAAACTTTAAAAATTCATAACTTTTGCATCGATTGTCCGGTTTTCTTCAAACTTTCACAGATGTGTTCTACTAATGTTGCTGCTTTCACTCAATTCACATTGCTCTTTGGGTTTACGTTCCCTTTAATGTTGCGATGCCTTTCCCCTGCTACTAACTTCAGTCACGGCGATAGTTCGGTTTGATATTTTAATTTTGCGTACGAAAAAAGAAAGCAAGTCTTTTCAGCAACGCACTTGCGTTGATTTGTGGAGGTGCGTTTAATGTTTAGACGCAGTTTCTAGTTTTGTACCAAAAAATGCAAGTCTTGTCTTCAACACTCTTACGTTTAAATACAGCGTTGCATGTGTTTTGATGAACTTGCATTTGATTTTTAGAGTTGTGTTTAAATGCAATTGAGTTTCAGTTTCGTACAATTTTCTAGTTTCAAATGATTATCAAACGCAAGTTTTTTTTTCAAGTACCCAGTTGCGTTTAATGCAAAGTTGCCTGTGATTTAATGAACTTGGGTTTGATTTTTAGAGTCGCGTTTAAACGCAGTTGAGTTTTAGTTTCATACAATTTTCTAGTGTTGTATGATTATCAAACGCAAGTCTTTCAGCCTTGCGTGTGATTTAATGGACTTGCATTTGATTTTTAGAGTTGCGTTTAAACGCAATTGAGTTTCAGTTTCGTACAATTTTCTAGTTTCAAATGATTATCAAACGCAAGTTTTTTTTTTCAAGTACCGCACTTGCGTTTAATGCAAAGTTGCCTGTGATTTAATGAACTTGCGTTTGATTTTTAGAGTCGCGTTTAAACGCAGTTGAGTTTTAGTTTCGTACAATTTTCTAGTTTTGTATGATTATCAAACGCAAGTCTTTCAGCGTTGCGTGTGATTTAATGGACTTGCATTTGATTTTTAGAGTTGCGTTTAAACGCAATTGACTTTCAGTTTCGTACAATATTCCAGTTTCATATGATTATCAAACGGTAGTCTTTCAGTACCACACTTGCGTTTAAATGCAAAGTTGCGTGTGATTTGATGAACTTGAGTTTGATTTTTAGAGTTGCGTTTAAATGCAGTTGAGTTTTAGTTTCGTACAATTTCCTAATTTCGTATGATTATCAAACGCAAGTCTTTCAGTGTTGCGTGTGATTTAATGGACTTGCATTTGATTTTTAGAGTTGCGTTTAAACGCAGTTGAGTTTCAGTTCGTACAATTTTCCAGTTTCAGATTATCAAATGCATGTCTTTTCAGCAACGTATTTGTGTTTAGATGCAAAGTTGCATGTGATATGAAGCATCTGCGCTTGACTTTTTTTAATTGCATTTTTTAATTGCATTTAATGAAACACAAAGTTTCCAGAAACGGGCACAGGTTTCTAATCCGCTTCAGAATAATGTTAGAATATTCGGATTAACGAAAAGGCATATTTCATGTTCAGATAATGAATCTACTAGGACCTAGATGTACGAATTTGTGTGTTTTAAGAATAACGATTGAATTTTGCATTGCATTTTCAGATTAACAAAATCACCTGTAACAAACATCCTGCAAGATGCGTGAACAAATGATGAGCGTGCCGAGAGGTGTGATATAAACTAATTTGACAAAATTGTATACACATGGACATTACTGACTGTCATCACACAAAATATCTTTTTTGACTTAGCTTAGAAGGCAAGTGTACATCCCACGGTACAATGCATGTAATTTTAAGTGAGACAAAAAGCGAGAAAAAAAATTGTTCAATTACAATTTCCCGTTGTACCCTCATTTTACCATGGAGCTTTAGCTCCACATTTTGCACCATAGATTTCATCACGCTTAAATACCTGCACCAAACGATATACACACAGACACAAACACGTACGTGTAGTACGCGAGTGTAAATGAGGGTATGCCCTTTATATTCAGGCATACAAAACAACGTGTATGGCACGAATGGTATCGTGCCGTACACAAGCGAATAAGCGAGTAGCAATGCTGCGAATCGAAGCAGAAAACATTTTTTTTTTAATACCCCCGCCACACAATAAGTGTGAAGGGGGTATATAGGAATCACCGTGATGTTGGGCGGGCGGTCGGGCGGTCAGTCAGTCTGTTGCAAAATCTTGCATCGCTAACTCCTCCTACAGTTTTGAAGCAATCTAAATGAAACTTAGTGTAAATGATGATATTGAGGTATAGACGTGCAAGACATGTTTTTTGTGTTTGTCGGACAATGTGTTGCCATGGTAACCATAATTTTATAACGTAATTTCGTGAGAGATTACGTCATATATGAGATCCCGCTAGTGCGCGCGCCACTCAATTCGTTAGTCGCCGCCATCTTGCTTACACGCGAATTTCTGTGCATCGGAAAATTCGCCGGATTTGCACTTGAAAATTCAAGTTTCGTTCAAGTTGGATAGACATAATAGCTAAAGTTACCTCAACGGGAGGTTTGCCAGGTTTTTTCTGGTTTTTACGATCATTCTTCAGCTGAACAGCAACGGAATTTATGTCTTCGCACCACCGCTGCTGACAGCAGTTGTGTCCCCGGCAGCCACCGGCGGGGGTCGCGGAGAACAACACGCACAAGAGTGCAAGCAGAAAACTGCGACAGCCAAAGGTAAAACGCCTACTAGAGCTGGCAAGGCAGGTACTAGTAATAGTACTACTGCAACTACAAGCAGTGCTAACCCTAGTGGTAGTACCGGTGCAAACAAAACAGTGAAACCACCTGCCAAACTGGCCTCTAAAGTTTCAACTTTGGAGGATAGACTCGGCAAGCTGGAAGGCCAATTAGCTGTGGTTGTTCAATTTGTGGAGGCACAGTCGGCAAAGCAGACACCAGCCCGTGAAGGCGGTGGCAATGGAAAGAGTATTAGGACTCGTTCTGAATACTCCCCTTCTGACTCGGCAGATACTGACTGCCATTATGATGATGAATATGCGGCACCATTTCTGGGCCGAGATATGGATGAACACTCTGTGATTATCCAACCAGGTCAAGGGGATAGTTGTCAGGATGACAAATTTGATATTGAAGAAGGCAAAGTTTCCCCTCCTGTAGTGGAAAAAGTTCCACACATTGCAGCCAAATTTGCTGTGGCTGAGGAAGTTGGTCCCCCCATTGACCCAGAAATTGCTAAGTCTACAGCCTACCTTCTGACCCATCAGCTTGAGCCCAAAGTGGTAGATGAAACGATCACTAAATACCCCATCCCCAGCAACTGTGAGCTGGTGGATGTGCCGAAAGTCAACCAAAGAATCTGGAATGGGCTACCTGTCTTTTCAAAGACACGAGACCTCAAATTTCAGAGACTCCAAAAGAATCTCACGAGAGGCATCAATGCCTACATACATACAGTGTCAGCACAGGATATTACTGAACAGCAACAAGATGCACTAGCACTTCTGTGCAGTGCGAACTTTGAGCTAAATTCCTTATGTAAGGAATTCATGAAACTAGACATTGGTTATCAATTCCAACATCTCTGCAAGCCCTCTACACCGGTCTCCAAATTCCTTTTCGGTGACGACCTGGGAAAGCAAATGAAAGACATAAGAGATGAACAAAAAGCAACTGAGGGTGTCCTCAGGAGTGAGCATAGCAGACAATACAAAAAGCAGCGTTTCAGCCCATATGACTATGGCAGGAGTGCATATGGCAAGGGCAGGAGCAAGATTACATCAGGAAGCTCAAATTTGCCCCAACAGTACCGCAACGCGGGCTGGACTACATCTCGTGCAAGCACAAGTGATGTGACTAGGCCTACAGGTGCAAAAGGACCGTGGACTGGAGCTACCAGCCATGCTTTTTTAGGCCAGCGCCCCAAGGGGAGGGGGAAGCCGCCAGCTCCCCACACCTTCACACATCCCAGCCAGCACCAACCGCACTGCGGGAGCAAGCAAGGCTCAGGGATGAAGAGAGCACGATAACCTCCAGTTCAACTGACGAGGTAAATATAACATCCCTTTCTAGTGATCATGCAAAGCTATGTCATCATGATAATGTAGAACCTGTGGTAGGAGGTCGACTGAAGCAATTCTTCCCAAAGTGGTGCAAAATTACTTCAGACCCACATGTGCTAAATGCTGTAAGTGGTTACAGGCTTGAATTCAGTAAAGAGATGGGTGCACCATCTAGAACTAAACCCCCTTACCTTTTTCGATGTGATAAAGCCGAAGAGGCTGATATTGATCTCGAAATTTCGAAACTCCGTGACAAGGGAGTGATTGAACAGTGCCAGAGGGAAACTGGAGAATACGTGTCTAATATTTTTACACGGCCTAAAAAAGATGGGGGTACACGCATTATCCTAGACCTGTCTGATCTCAACAAACATCTCCAGTACCAGCATTTTAAGATGGAAAATATCCATACTGCTATTGAACTCATTTCAGGAAATAGCTTCTTAGCTTCAGTCGACCTTCGGGACGCGTACTATACAGTACCTGTGCACCCAGCACACAGGAAGTTCTTAAAGGTCTCCTGAAAAAATCAACTTTGGCAATTCAAAGTACTGCCTAATGGCCTGAGCACGGCGCCAAGGTTGTTCACTAAACTACTGAAACCTGCATTCACATTACTGAGAGAGCAAGGGCATGTAGTAATTGGGTACCTTGACGATATACTCATTATTGGAGAAAGTGAGAATCAAACTTTGCAAACGGTTTTGGAAACCACTAGCATCCTTGCACAACTTGGGTTCTTGGTACACCCAGATAAATCAGTACTATGCCCCACTCAAGAAATACAATTTCTTGGTTTCATTCTCAATACTCAGACCATGACAATTCGACTGCCTGATAACAAATCAGAGGAAATACAGTCCTTGTGCACTGAACTTATGCAAATAGCAAACCCCAGTATCAGGCAGGTGGCTAGAATTATGGGGAAAATGGTAGCATCATTTCCCGCAGTCCAGTATGGACAGCTCTATTACAGGGCTTTAGAAAGGGACAAAATCAAAGCACTCAAAATGAGTAAGGGGCATTTTGACAGAAAAATGAGCCTATCTTTGGAAGCAAAACAAGAGCTGCAATGGTGGATAGACAATGTGCAGTCTGCTTTCTCACCCTTACGACACCCTAAACCTATGCTCAAATTGTGCACGGATGCCAGTGGCAAAGGCTGGGGGGCATCTGATCATACCACCCATACAGGGGGTAGATGGAATGAAGTGGAGCTGCAAAAAGCCAGGGAGAATAAGATTAATTATCTGGAGACCCTGGCTGCTGGCATGGGACTCAAGTCCTTCTGTTCTAATTCACAAAACATTCATGTCTTGTTACGGCTAGATAACAGTACTGCTGTTGCGTACATTAACAATATGGGAGGCATTAAATCCCTTGACTGTGATCGGGCAGCCCGAGAGATTTGGCAGTGGTGTGAAACTCATAAATTTTGGGTCACAGCAGCACACTTGCCAGGAAAGCTGAATGTGGAGGCAGACCGCATGTCTAGAAATTTCAATGACCGCACAGAATGGATGCTTGACCGCACAGTTTTCCAAGAAATAACCTCACGTTTTGGGACACCAGAAATAGACCTATTTGCCTCCAGACTTAAAGATAATAAAAAGTTTTGGTACCTCAAAAGTTTCCCTGAATTTCCGTGTTTCAGGTTAAAGTACCTTTCAAATAACTAACACTGTGAGACTTACTCGCCCCAAAGTGCTCTCATTTCTTAGTAATCATGCAAATAACTGCGACCAGCAGCCCCATAGGCATAGCGACCAGCAGCCCCATACGCATAGCGTAATGGGGCTTCGCATTGTAGCATTCAGGATCATGACAGATTTAGTATCGCGGGTAAATATCAACTTAAAATCCCAAAAATTCTTCAATATGAAGACTTACCAATTAAGCTGAAGTCTTGAAAACAGGCTTTGGGCAACGTTTGGTTCTGCCAATAGTCCCTTTCTGTTCGAATTGATGACTGAATGTGACTCTGTCGAGAGGACCTTGGGAGAGCTACATACACTGATTACTACGGCCAGCGCATACCCACACATCACATGCAAACAAATTTCAAATCCACGAACGGATAAGATGTTTGTGTGCGCATGCGCTGGCCGTCAATTCAGTGTAGCTCTCCCAAGGTCCTCTCGACCGAGTCACATTCAGTCATCAATTCGAACAGAAAGGGACTATTAGCAGAACCAAACGTTGCTCGAAGCCTGTTTTCAAGACTTCAACTTAATTGGTAAGTCTTCAAATTAAAGAATTTTTCGGATTTTAAGTTGATATTTACCCGCGATACTACATCTGTCATGATCCTGTATGCTACAATGCGAAGCCCCATTTAGATGTGCGTATGGGGCTGCTGGTCGCAGTTAGCTACTCAGTATGCGTATGGCTGCACGCTGCTGGTCGCAGTTATCATGCAATAATGGTTTCGTACAATACGTGTGCTACCTCGCCGCCGTACCTCGCCGCCGTACGGCGGCGGCTCTGGTACGAAACCATTATTGCATGATTACTAAGACATGAGAGCACTTTGGGGCGAGTAAGTCTCACAGTGTTAGTTATATGAAAGGTACTTTAACCTGAAACACAAACTAAGACATGGAAATTTAGGGAAACTTTTGAGGTAGTACCAAAACTTTATATTATCTTTAACAAGCAGATAGAGAACTATGTCACATGGCTGCGTGACCCACATGTCAAGGCTGTTGATGCCTTTACTCTCGATTGGGGAAAGTGGTACTTTTATGCATTTCCTCCTTTCTGCTTAGTTGCTAAGTGCATTCAAAAAATCAAATCTGATAATGCAGCAGGGATACTAGTAGTCCCAAAATGGCCAAGCCAGCCATGGTTTCCCCTCCTAAACAGGATGATGAATGAGGAACCACTTGTTATTCATAGGAGTGAATCCTTACTAACATTGCCAGGCTCTAACACTCCTCACCCACTTCACACTCAGATTGATCTTCTTGCTTGCAGGTTCTGTGCAATCCCTTCAGAGATGCGGGATTGAATGCACGGATAATTGCTGTAATGGCCTCCTCTTGGAGAAAAGGGACTAAGAAACAGTATGCAGTGTACATAAACAAATGGAAAGCATTTTGTGACAAGAAATGCAGCAACTACTTGTATTCAGATGTTCAAGCTGTCCTGGAATTCCTGAGTGACATTTTCTTTGAAAAAGGGGCAGGTTACAGTGTCATAAACTTAGCACGGAGTGCTCTATCTTCATTTGTGATACTTCGAGATACTATGTTTACAGTTGGAAACCATTCCTTTATCCAGAGGTTTATGAAGGGAGTCTTTCAGCTATGCCCACCCAAGCCTAGATACATGGAAACGTGGGACGTTAACCTTGTTTTCAATTTTCTTCGTTCTTGGTCCCCAGCGCACGTATTGGACCTGAAAAAATTGACGCTTAAATTGTGTGTGATTTTTGCATTAATCTCAGCACAAAGGATCCAATCATTACACTACCTAAGCTTGGATGATATGGTGTTAAGAGAGAATGCAGTCACTTTTCACCTTCATGATCTCCTAAAACAGAGCAAGCCTGGAAAGTACTCACACAGTGTCAAGCTCCAGGCATACCCACCAGACAGGAGACTTTGTGTGGTCAGGTACTTGCAGGAATACATCAGAAGGACCCGCAGGATCAGAGCTTGTGAACGGTACCTTTTTGTTAGCTACAAGAAACCGTATCACAGGGTATCCTCTCAAACAATCGCTCGCTGGATTAAGGAGGTTTTGGAGGCTGCGGGTATTGATACAGGGATCTACAAGGCGCACTCTACTCGGGCAGCGTCTACCTCCGCAGCCATTAAGGGAAATTTCCCAGTATCTAAGATACTTGCGCAAGCCGGTTGGGCCAACGAAAGAACCTTTCGCAAGTACTACAACAAGCCCTGTCCTGCTGAGAAAAAAATTTGTAGAAACAATTATCAAAAAATAGACTGTGAAGCCCTAAGATTTGAGCAGACATGTCTTGAACTGCCTGAAATTGTGAACTCTTGGAGACACAATAGCTATGCAGCATTCAGCCTGAATGAGCATTGCAATCATGGAACCTCTATCTAAGGTATGCTCCCTACCCCTTTTGGGGGGGTTGCCTCGAGAATGTAACCACTGGCTTCGAAATCTCATATATGACGTAATCTCTCACGAAATTACGATATAAAATAAATAAATTAAACGAGAACTTACCTGTTTGAAGTTTGATTTTTATTATTTGAGTAATAGGAGTGTGAGTTAATATGAGATCCCACTCGTACGCATGCGCAGTCAATATTCGTCGCCCAGGCAAATCTCCACCTAAGAAATCGGACTGTCTTCCGACGTCTAATACATAATGTCAACTTAGGTGAGAGAACTGAACCGAAGACCCAACTGGGTCAAGTGAGATTTGCCTGATCCATGAGGAAATGCGACCACTGTCACAATCCCACAATCTGGAAATAAATTGACGGAGTAAGAACATTACCTTGAAGTTTGAATTGAGATTGGGAGTGGAGGGCATATTAACTCACACTCCTATTACTCAAATAATAAAAATCAAACTTCAAACAGGTAAGTTCTCGTTTAATTTATTTTTTATTTTTCGTAATCTCCGTTGTTCGTTAATATGAGATTTTGAAGCCAGTGGTCGCATTACTGCAAAAACCAAACAATGAATGGTGATAAGAATGACATAGTAGCTCACCAATAATACCCTTTCTCTTCAATGATTATCCAGTACCGCCATGGAGAACCTACATTTAGGTCCTGCCCTGATCGACGGCTTATCATAGAACCTGTTGAAGGTTTCCTCATTAGACCATCCGGCCTGTTTCAGAATGTCCGCTATGGGCACATCTGCTGTCTTTGCAGTAGAGACTGCTGCAGCTCTTGTAGAATGCGGTTTGAAAATGCTAGTGTCGATACCCGCCGCACTCATTGTCTCCTTTATCCACCTGGAGATGGTTTGCTTACCGGCTCGTTTGTGAGGTTTCCTATAACATATGAACAGGTGCCTTTCCGTATCCCTCATCACTTTTGTACGCTCAATGTACTTTTTCAGGTAGCGTACCACACAGAGTCTCTTCTCTGAAGGATACTCTTCAATTGTAGTTGTACTCCCTACTCTGTCGGAGGTCTTGTTCTGTTTTACCAAGTCACTGACATGAATCTCTACGCTATTATCCTTCCAAACCAGGCCATCAATATGAATGTAGAACAAAGTCTGTGCCCTTTGTGCCGAAGTGAGTGCGAGCAACATACACAGCTTATGAGTAAGTTCACACAAAGATAGCTTACTGGCTGGTGACATTTTGCGGAGATGATCTAACACGATTTTAACGTCCCAGATATGGTTGTACCGTGGCAGCGGAGTTCGTAAATGAAATACACCTTTCATGAATTTTGTCACTAAAGGATGTGTACTAATTGTACAGTTGCTGTTCTCCAACAGCACCACTGAGGCCAAAGCACTTCTGGCACAGTTAATAGCACTGTAACTCAACTTATGTACATGAAACAGATAACTCAAAAATTCTATAACACTTTCTACAGCAGTGCACTGACTGTTCAAAGTTTCCTGTCTGCAATACTCTTGCCATTTCCTAATGTAGGTTCCATATTGTGTGCGTGTAGACAGTCTCCAAGATGCACACAACACGTCCACAGTCCTGTCCTGTAGTCCCTTTATCTCGAACTGTGAACGCCAATCCTGCAACAAAAAAGATCGAGTTTAGTGCAGAGTGGGTGGGTAGCCTTAGATACTGGTTGTGTCAGCAAGGATTTGCTTCTTTTCAAGATCAAAGGTTCTTCACTCATCATACTTGTCAAGAGAGGGAACCAGGCCTGTGTAGGCCAATTTGGTACCACAAGCAGGCCATGTGCATTGTCTTCTTGTATTTTCTGTAGGCATTTTGCTACCAAACAGAAAGGAGGGAAGGCATAAAAGAGTGCAAATTTTCCCCAGTCTAGTGTGAAAGCATCAACTGACTCTGCATTGGGATCTGGCAACCATGAAACGTACCTAGGTAGCTGAGCATTTAGTCTGGATGCAAACAAATCAATTACTGGTGCACCATACTTAGCCACAATCTTCTCAAAGCTGTTCTTATCTAGCATCCACTCTGTTCTGTCATTAAAGTGTCTAGACATGAAGTCTGCCTCGTTGTTCTGGCACCCAGGTAAGTGAGCTGCTGACAGCCATATATTATGTTCTATACACCAATGCCAGATGTCTAACACTACCTGATTGCACGTTTCTGATTTCAGCCCTCCCATGTTATTTAGGTAGGCAACAGCCGTAGTGTTATCAATCCTCAATAGGACATGTACATTTCTCTTATCTGCACAGAAGGATTTCAGAGCCAGTCCAGCTGCCAGTGTTTCTAGGTAATTAATACCCGATGTTTGAGCTGAATGTACTTCCTCTGTGGTCCACCTGCCACCTGTGTGAGAGGTTAAGTCTGTAGCACCCCACCCCTCTGCACTGGCATCTGTACGTAGCTCCAAATCGACCTTTTGTCTGACAACATGATTAAATGACTCATGAATATGTTCTTTCCACCATATCAATTCATGTCGTGCCTCCATGGAAAGAGTCATGGGCCTATCAAAATGACCACGAGCTGCCTTAAGGGCCTGTACCTTGTCTCTCTCTAGATATCTGTAATGCAGTGGGCCATACTGTACTGCAGGGAACGTGGCAACTATTTTCCCTATGACCCTAGCAACCTTTCGAATGGATGGGGTGGCATGGGATAAGAGGGAGGTGCAAACCTCATAAATGTCATCTTGTTTTTCCCTTGGCAAAGTAATGTGCATTGACCTAGTATTCAAATGAAACCCAAGGAATTCTAGGTCTTGGCCTGGGCTAAGTACTGACTTCTCAGGATGAATTAAGAACCCCAGCTCTGTTAGAAGCTTAGTGGTAGCTGAAACAGCCCTATGGGTAGCATCCTTAGATCTCCCAATTATCAAAGTGTCATCAAGATAACCCATAACTACATGTCCTTCTGTTCTAAGCTGGGCAAACACTGGCTTCAGCATTTTTGTAAACAGTCTGGGAGCCGAGCTGAGACCATTAGGTAGGGCCTTGTATTGGTACAGTTTACTTTGCCAATAGAAACGCAAGTACTTTCTCGATGATGGATGGACGGGAACTGAATAGTATGCATCTTGTAAATCAATAGATGCGATGTAGCAATTTGGGCTGAGCAGTGACAAGGCTGTATGTATGTTGTCCATTTTGAAATGCTGATAAAGGATGCCTGTATTAAGATCAGAAAGATCAAGGATAACTCGTAAGGAACCATTCTTTTTGGGTCTTGTGAAAATATTGGAGATGAATTCTCCATTCTCATGTTCGCAAAGTTCAATCACATTTTTAGCTAAGAGGCGAGAAATCTCTTCCTCTATTTGACTGTTAAGCTCTGAACTGCGAGATAAGTTATACAACTCTTTCCCTCTTATAGTAGGAAATTCATTAGGATCAAATTCGAGTTTGTATCCTATGACAGCATTCAAAATGTGTGGATCTGAAGTCAGGCTTCTCCATTTGTCATAGAAATTTTTCAGTCGTCCACCCACCATCGAACAAGCAAGATTTATGAGAGGGCATGTACTCACCTCTGCAGAGGATGAGGAGACTGTTGGTTTAACATGCTCAGTTACTTGCGGGCCCCCGCAAACCCCCGGTATTGAAGGCTCTGTAGGCCGCTGCCCTTGTTGGGTCTGGTCATCGAGGTGGCAGTGTGTGGCTTCCACGAACGCTGGCCTAAAAAAGGCCGTTGTACCGACCCAGCCTGTACGGTTGGCGTGGTCCACCCCGCTGATCTCATTCTACGGTAATTAGCTTCCGTCTGTCGGCGGTAAGGGTGATAGTGAGACTGCGACTGCGAATATGGACGCTGACGGGAGTTACCTGTTGAGAAAGGTTTTGAGCCTTTCACAACACCGGCTGCTGCTCTTTGTTCTTCCTGGATGTCTTTGACTTTCTTTCCTAAGTCGTCACCAAACAGCTGTTTGGTCACAGGGTTCTGAGGCTTGCACAAGTGTGCAAATTTTGCATTCAAGCCAGGTTTAATGAGGTCCTTCCTCAAGGCGTTCAGCTCAAAATTAGAGCTACACAGGAGTCCGAGAGCGTCCTGCTGTTTTTCTGACAGCTGCGAAGCAGAAAGGGTCTGCGCAAAAGCAGTGATGCCTTTCACAAGAGCGCTCTGAATATGCTGTAGCTTCAGGTCCCTAGCCCGGGTAGTAGGGTTTAGATTCTCCCAAATTGTCAAGTTGACTTTGGGCACGTCAAGTAGTGGACAGTTTTCTGGGCTAGTGTACTTCTTACCAGTCTCCTCTAGGGCAGCCTGTTCAAGAGTGTGGCTGACAAGGTAGGATACCGACCCAGCAATATCCTCATCTAAGGGTTTCCCCACGCTGAGAGGCACTGCGAATTTTGCTGCGATAGCTGGGATGGCTACATTCTTGCCAGAGGCAGGAGTAGCATTACTATCTTCAGTGCTTGTTTCAGCACTGAAATCAGAAGTCTGTGAGTCAGACGCTGGTGTAAGTTTACAGCCAAAAGGCCCATCATCTTGATCGCAGTCATACTCATAGTCAGATAAAAGGAGATTATCATCCTCATCTCCGAGACTTCTCGTGTCATGACTACGAGTCTGTGGATGAGAAAGTGGCAAATGATCCACCAATTTTCCCAGCATCTCTTCCAGTTTATTCAGACGATGTTCAAAATTTGAGCCACCAACACTAGTGCTTGGTCCCGACTTCGAGGTCGTGGTCTGTGGAGGCTCTGCACGAATGCAGGCCTGACTGTCCTTCTTTGAAATAGGATCTGCACGAATGCAGTCCTGGACAGCCCGAGAATCTTTGGCTATTATCTCAGAGTCATTCATGATCGAGGGCTTCTTAATCAAAAGGTCTGAGACCTCAGAAGTAGCAGCCGACTTGGCGAACTTCCGTGCAATCACGGGAGGAGGAGACGTAATCTTCGCCGGTGCTTTGCCTTTGGCTTTCCCGGTGCCTTTACCACCGCGGCTAGCCGAGCTCGCCGCTGCCATCTTACCCTTTCCCCCCGGATCGCTGCTGGGGGAGGGACCCGCTCGCGGTCCACTGGCGATGCTGGTGGAACCCGCATCGCGAACCAGCTTCTCGTGCGGGAAATTCGGCTTCGTGGAAGAACCCGAATTCGCTTCCATCACTCTCCAAAAATACTACCAAACGATCGGGGAGGTAAAATAACCTATGAAACCCCGAAAACTTGAACGCGACAGATCGTAGAGTGAAAGAAAATCGGCGAAATTAAGATCTCAAAATGGCGACTTGACCGCTAAGAGACACACGCTACGAATGAATTGACTGCGCATGCGTACGAGTGGGATCTCATGTTAACGAACAACGGAGATTATGAAAAATAATGGAAGATTAAACGAGAACTTACCGTTTGAAGTTTAATATTAATTTTATGAGTAATTGGAGGGTGAGATTACGTCCCGCCTCACCCTCCCCCAAATTTCAAACAGTAACTTAATCTCTCTTTATCTTCCTACATCAGTGGTCACATTCTTGCTTCTAACATTGAGTGGCGCGCGCACTAGCGGGATCTCATATATGACGTAATCTCACCCTCCAATTACTAATAAAATTAATATTAAACTTCAAACGGTAAGTTCTCGTTTAATCTTCCATTTTACCAAAACCTTGTGGATTGAATAACTTCCATAGTATTCAAGCAATCAATTTCAAAATTGGTATCTATGATGATCTATAGGTGCAGTTATGCAAGGCACTCTTTGTGTTTGTACTTGACAAAGCATTGCCATGGTAAGCGCATGTTTTCTTCGAAATCTTGTGGAATGAACAACTTCCACAGTTTTGAAGCAATTGAAATCAAATTTGGTAGGCATTATGGCCTTGAGGCATAGATGTGGAACACATAATTTTTGTGTTTGTCGGACAAAGCATTGCCATGGTAACCATAATTTTGCCAAAACCTTGTGGATTGAATAACTTCCACATCATTCAAGCAGTTAAGGTCAAATTTAGTATGTATGATGATCGGGAGGTGTAGTTATGCAAGACACCAATGTGTTAAAAAAGAAAAATGTGTTGCCATGGTAACCACTCATTTTTGTATCAAATTGAACCATTTAATCTATGAAGGTGAAATTTGGTGTGTATGATGCTCTTTAAGTGTAGTTTTGCAAAATGTCCTTTGTATCGGACAATGCATTGCCATGGTAACCGTATGTTTGTTTGTTTTTTAAATCCTGTGGAGTGAACTTCATCCACAGTTTTCAAGCAAGTGAAACCAAATTTGGTAGGCATTATGGTCCTGAGGTATAGATGTGGAACACATAAATTTTGTGTTTGTCACACAAACCGTTGCTATGGCAACCACTATTTTACCAAAACCTTGGCAGATCGAATAACTTTTCCATCATTCAAACAATTAAAGTCAAATTTAGTATGTATCATGATCTAGAAGTGTAGTTTTGCAAGACACCAATGTGTTAGTTTAAGGAAAATGTGTTGCCATGGTAACCACTCATTTTTGTATCAAAATAAACCATTCAAGCTATGTAGGTCAAATTTGGTGTGTATGTTGGTCTTTAGGTGTAGTGATGCTGGGGAAAAGCATGTTTCCATTTGCTTTAAAGATAATAAAAAGTTTTGGTACCTCAAAAGTTTCCCTGAATTTCCGTGTTTCAGGTTAAAGTACCTTTCATATAACTAACACTGTGAGACTTACTCGCCCCAAAGTGCTCTCATTTCTTAGTAATCATGCAATTAACTGCGACCAGCAGCCCCATACGCATAGCGTAATGGGGCTTCGCATTGTAGCATTCAGGATCATGACAGATTTAGTATCGCGGGTAAATATCAACTTAAAATCCAAAAAATTTTTCAATTTGAAGACTTACTAATTAAGTTGAAGTCTTGAAAACAGGCTTCGGGCAACGTTTGGTTCTGCCAATAGTCCCTTTCTGTTCGAATTGATGACTGAATGTGACTCTGTCGAGAGGACCTTGGGAGAGCTACATACACTGATTACTACGGCCAGCGCATACGCACACATCACATGCGAACAAATTTCAAATCCATGAACGGATAAGATGTTTGTGTGCGCATGCGCTGGCCGTCAATTCAGTGTAGCTCTCCCAAGGTCCTCTCGACCGAGTCACATTCGGTCATCAATTCGAACAGAAAGGGACTATTGGCAAAACCAAACGTTGCCCAAAGCCTGTTTTCAATACTTCAACTTAACTGGTAAGTCTTCAAATAGAAGAAATATTTGGATTTTAAGTTGATATTTACCCGCGATACTAAATCTGTCATGATCCTGTAAGCTACAATGCGAAGCCCCATTTAGCTATGCGTATGGGGCTGCTGGTCGCAGTTAGCTACTCAGTATGCGTATGGGGCTGCACGCTGCTGGTTGCAGTTATCATGCAATAATGGTTTCGTACAATACGTGTACTACCTCGCCGCCGTACGGCGGCGGCTCTGGTACGAAACCATTATTGCATGATTACTAAGACATGAGAGCACTTTGGGGCGAGTAAGTCTCACAGTGTTAGTCATATGAAAGGTACTTTAACCTGATACAAACTAAGACAAGGAAATTCAGGGAAACTTTTGAGGTAATACCAAAACTTTATATTATCTTTAAGTTTTATACTCAGTGTCAACTCTGTAATTGTACAGTAAACTAAAATTATTCTGTTTCCAATTCGACAAATGCACAAACTTTGTATGAACGTCATTGCCCTCATGACATCACATAAAGCAACACTAGGGGCGGGGGTATTAATCACCTTCAATGATAATTCTAGTTTTTCAGAGAATGACGATAACAATTTGAGCGAAAAAAATTATGTCGACTTAGACGAGGGAATTAACACATATTTCAGCTCAGTTGGCACTGAAAATCGTGTGGACTTCCGCGAGTTGTCAACTTATAAATGTCGACTAAGACGAGGAAATTTTCAAGGAATAACAAAGGCAAAAATCAGGACTTTTTTATCGTGTCGACTTAAGCGAGTTGTCGACTTAGGCGAGGTTTACTGTACCACTGTTACACGGACATCATTTATCATCCTTGCTAAGACTATACTTACTTACTTTCAAAATAAAGGGAGTTGATCTCAATCACTCCTAAGAAACTTTTTACTAACAACATTGTTAATCACTTTATTCCACATTCTTCAACATGGCACAAATATTTTGACAGATATAGCATCAGTAAATGGAACATGAGACTCCTTGTGTATAGCAGTACCATGTTCTGTGTTGTTCTTTTTTCTCACCAGGCAAAGAAATTCAATTTATGATGGCAAGTAGAACTAGGTAGTGAAGAGAAATCATGCCTCAACAGAATGCAATCATTTTCTTTGGAAATACTTGACTACTTTTTCTGGCCTAACCTTCCATTTTTGGTGTTACCAGCATTACACGGACATTATGTCCCTTTAACAGAGGTATGATTAGGAGCATTATATAACTAAATGTCCATCAAGGGTCATTACATACCAAATTTCACTTTTTGCCATAGGACCAATTAATACTACTAGCAGAAAAACACCTTGCATGTCAAATTCTTTGCATGAAAATAAAAGAACTAAATATTAGAGTTGAAACGAGAATGTAAGAAATTTTTTACAAGTGATATTCAAAATCATACTAATCCTGTTCAAGATTCCACTTCAGTTTGTCTCTTGAATCATTTCTTTTTCTGTGTAAATACAAAAAAAAAGTGTTATCTTGTAATTTTGAAATCTTTGATTACTTTAAAATGTCAATATCTCTTTCAAGACATTACCTTAAAATGTACATACCTCTGTTACATGGACATCATGTCCCTAAAATGGTGGTACAATGGTACAGAACTAACAGTCTAATAATGATATAAAAGTTATGATACATAAATTTATAATATCCTATGTACAAAATATGTATGGTAAGATGCATCAAGGTGAAAAAATGAATGAATGCATGCAAAATGTTTATTTTTGGCACAACTTGTGCAGTTTTCCCTCTAATGCTATATCCTGTCAGATGGACTCTGAGAGAAGTTGCTGATGGCAGTAAACATATATATTGTAGTAAAGTTGTATGAGTTGAAGTAGCTTTTAACATGGACAACAATATAAGAGTAGGAACAGATGGCAGCAGAACACTCTATGATTGCAGTTACACAAAATTAGCTTGTCTATGATACCACCATTTCATGGACATCATGTCGTCATAATCATGGTACAAACAACACAGAACCCACTTTCTTTGTTAAAGTAAGTTAAAAAAAAAAGACAGTTTGCATATTAAACAATTCATCACACAAGTAAAGGTAAATGAACACACAAACCAATGTATAGTGAGAAGGTTGTTTTGTGCCATAATTTTTTTTTTCTATGATATCTGCAGACATTTAGATTGTATGACTTTGTCCGAGCAGTAGATATGTACAACATGTTACTTTAATTCTCATTCACATAACTTTTTCTTGACCTGGTAAATGAAGGAGAGTAAGAACACATAATGTTAGAGTACTCGATGATTGGTGTTTGACAAAAATAACTTATTCAACTTATCATTCTGATTTGTATTACTGTTACATGGATATCATGTCTCTGTTAGTCATATCGAATGGTATTTCATTACTAAATTTTGATATTTGTCCAGTATCAACCACCTGATGCAAACTCAATATAAATTCTAGTGTAGAAATACATCACATCCAGGCAAGCTTCTAAAATGCATAACAATGAACAGGTACAAGTTTGTCTTGCACATTTTATAACTTTGAGACCTTTGATGCATTACCCAAGTGAAAATGATGTATGAAAGAATGTACTAGTTTATTTCTTCTAAACTACAAGTAAGCCACATGGCATGACAACGACAATACATGGTGGATATGTTACAAAATAGCTTGTTCAATTTGATTACTCTAATTTACATCAGTTACATGGACATAATGTCCTGGAAATGGTCATGTAGAATTGAATATTAACTGCAATGATGTCATCCTTGAACTTATAAGTGGATAAAACATTAAATGTCAACATATCAACAAAAAAAATAATTGTTGAGTATTTAGTGGTTAGAATGAATACATCATATTTGTGTGGTGAAATTGTGGTATTAATAAAAAAAGAGTCCATATTGTTATTACAAAACGTGCTGTAGGACTTATGACTGGTTCACACTACTTAGCACATGCTGAAAGTTTATTTTCTGATTTAAAGAATTCTGATATACATACATGGCAAACAGCAAATTGTATATACAATGAACATGCTAACAATCAGCTTGCTGAATTGTTTAAAGATATGTATATTTCAGATTTTAGTATTCATTCATATCCTACCTGTCGTGCAACAGATTATCATTTGGAAAATCCTAAACTCATCATGGCTCAAAATTCCACAAGACATCATGGTCCAGATGTATGGAACTCATTGACTGATGACCTTAGATGCAGTTCTTCTTTACGTTTTAAATCATCTTATGAAAAAGTTCTTCTCGCAATGCACCACTCGAATTAGAAATCACACTCTTGCTAGCCCCCAACTCCTGAACACTGTATCTCATCGTTTTTCTCCTCTCTTCTCTCTACTCTACCTATTCGGGTACCTCCTTATTCACAGGGGGGGGGGGGGTTTCAAATGACATTTAAAATACTTTAAAGATTTGCGTTATTTGTTCTACATGTGTTCCATTCCTTTAGTTAAAAAATTGTTGCAAAGCATAATGTTCAGAGGCCGTTGTGCAAGTCAAACGACTTGCTTATTGATAACTTTCTCCCCCACCTGTATACAGTCAAACTCGGATACCTCGACGTCGGATGAGCCGAATATCACTTACCTCGGGGGCAAAATGAAAGTCCCGATTGTTCCGATGGAGTTTCCGTGTATTAAAATTCGCGTAGCTCGAAGAAGATAACTCGAAGTTCGGTTACCTCGAAGGGAAATCTAATGTCCCGATCTTAATTAACTTATTGTTTTTCCCAGCATGTTGCTCGAATCGAAATTGCAAACATTACTCAGCATCTCCGACTAAGCGCGCGTGGACAGCGAAGGCATGTCACAAATGTTTTCACACTCGATTGTAAATATTCTGAGACCAGAACAATCGCGCCCAAGAAGAAATACCCGATACACAGCTGACAAGGAAAATCCCCAACACCTACCAACACACGTACATGGTATGCACATAGCACCCATGCCAATGGAGTGCTTTACGATAGCACTACTCGCTGCCCCATCATTTGCTTTTCTTTAACCACTGTGTTTTGATTTTTGATCGAGACAGTCATACCGTGCGTGTAGATTTCTCAACCGTCGGGGCGCACCTGCTTACGTTGACAGTTATGTCTTTGCCATTAATCACGCTCAACTGTCAAAACATTAATCTCCCTCGTAGTGCCTTTTTTTAAACATTTTTTTTTTTTTGCCTTTCACGAAGTTAACTTCCCCGAGAAAGCAAGCACTGAAACTTTTTTTTTTTTCCAGCAATGCGATTATGAAAATCTGGAAGTATAGGCCGATCACAATGAAGAATAGAATACACAGGGCTCCGCACTAAGTTTTATCGGGCCACCAATATCATTGATTTTTATTTTCTGGTGGTCGAAAGTAAAATCTGGTAACAAAAAAAAAAAAAAAATCAGGAAAAACATTAGAAAAACTAAATCGGTCCTACTAAACATAGACAAATTAATATTAAGCATTATTGAAGTGATACAGATGCCCATGTCTAAAACAAATGAATAGAAAATTCAATCATCTTACTCTGTGTTTAAAGATTTGACAAATAGGCGTAGAGATTATTTAAAAAGTTGATGCCCATTTATATTATTGAGGAGGTCAAAACTTACGTTTGAAATGAGAAAATGGGAGCATTTGCTGACATTTGTTAGCATCCGACATTTGTTTTAGCATTGTAAAAAGCCGAAAGTTACCGTTATTAATTTTTAAATGTAAAAGCAAACAACCGACATTCATTTTAGAATCTTACGGAGCTGAATACTATCCTAATCCATTTCCAAACGTGAAAGCAAACATCCGCTATTTGTTTTAGTATCTAACTGAGCGGATTAATACCATTAATCATTTCCAAATGTTAAAGCAACAGTCTGTTATCTATTTTTGCATTGTACGGAGCAGAATATTACCGTTATTCATTTCAAACATCCGACATTTATTTCATTATCGAACAGAGCCTAATGTTACTGCTGTCCACTTCCGAAAGTGAAATGAATCATCTGACAATTATTTTATCGTCGCACGGAACCGAATGTTACTGTTTTTCATTTTTGAACGTCAAGGCAGACATCAGACTTTTTGGACAATGAAACGTATAGCTGAATGTTACTGATATTTATTTCGAAATGTACCGTAGCAAATATCCAATATTTTTTTATCATCGTATGGGGCAGAATGTTACTGCTGTTCACTTCCAAACATGCCAAACGTAAAAGCAATCATTCAACATGTATTTTAGCATCTTCCGGAGCTGAATGCTATTGACTTTACTTTCGAACGTAAAAGCACACATCCGGCATTTATTTTATCAGCGTACGGAGTTGAATATTATTGTTATTCACTTCAGAACATCAAAGCAAACATTCGACATTTATTTTAGCATCTTCCGGAGCTAAATGTTATAATTGCAATTTACTTTCGAACGTAAAAGCAAACATCCAGCATTTATTTCATCATTGTCAGGAGTAATATTATTGTTACTCTTTTCCGAACGTCAAAGCAAACATCAAACATTAATTTTACCATTAAACGCAGCTGAATGTTACTGTTATTCATTTCGAAATTTAAAAGCAAACATCAGACAGTTATTTTAGCATCATATGGACATGATGGAGCAGAATATTACTGTTTTTTTCTTCCGAACATAAAAACGATCATCTGAAATCTATTTTAGCATCTTCCGGAGCTGAATGCTATTGCTATTTACTTTCGAAAGTATAAGGAAACATCCGATATTTATTTAACCATCGTACGGAGTTGAATGTTATTGTTTTTCATTTCCGAACGTCATAGCAAAAATTCGACATTTATTTCAGCGTTTTCTGGAGCCGAATGTTATCCTTATTCATTTCCATACGCAAAATCAAATATCTAACATTAGTTTTAGCACCATACGGAGCTGAGTCTTATCGTTATTCATTTCCAAAAGTATGAGCAAACATCCGACATTTATTTTAGTATCATACCGAGTCGAATATTACCGTCATTCATTTCCACAATTAAACGCAAACCCCTGACATTTATTTTAGCATCTTACGTAGCCGATTGTTACCACTGTTCATTTTCAAAAGTAAAGGCAAACATCTGATTTTTTTTTTTTTTTTTTTTTTTTTTTTTTTGGTGGCGCGATCGGGCCACCAAAATCTTTATTTCTGAAATTTTGATTTCATTTCCGATTTTCACTCAATTCATTCATATAAAAGTTGATTCAATTCAAATTGACAAGCATGCAAACAATCAGTAGGCACTATAACAGACACCATGTTGAACATCGATAAACGTCGAACATCGATAAACATTGGATAAGTCGAAGAAACTTCGATGTACGCGTACCTCGAAATTCGCGTACGTCGAACCATTTTCTTCAGTTCCGACGAATTCGAGGTATCCGAGTTTGACTGTATAAGGTTTGCAATGAAATTTATGTATTATTTCACATGATTACACAAATATTTTCATGACTTGTGCATAATATGTTTGGTATTGTTATACTTATTTTCTTTTATATACAGATGGAGAAATAAAACTTACTGAAACTGAATGTTTGCGAACCTAGCGAGTTGTAGGTTTCGTGAGGCATTAAAACATTTTAAAATTTCTTTGTGATAAGGAAAACAGTTTGCAACAGTGACAACTGTTTCAAGTTTGATCGCAACTGTTACCAAACCCTGAAGAAAACTAAAATTATGCTAAATTATGCTACGTTTACAAACATAAGCCGGTCAGTTAGATACTCCCTTTACGTATCTTTTAAAATTACAGAAATTAAAATGCATGTTAGTATTAGAATACAGTGAAATCGTATGCTAGAATTTTAATGAATTCAAGTGTATCCAGTCTAAATACCATCTCAATGAATTTTGCAAGCAACAGTTAATACTTTTCGTTTCATATAGGACACTCTTCAATCTCGTCGTTGGGTAAATATTCATGCAGAGCACGCTTCTACATATTCCCCCAAATGCATCACGACAAGCTGGAAGCACATGACAGTAGTTAGGTTCAGACGGGAGCCCTTAACCTCACGGTTAGGAAACTTCGAGGTTAGAGCTTGTAGTTAGGGACTGTGAAGACGCACTCGTAGTTAGCAAACCTCGAGGTTTGCTCAATGTTTTGAGCCACGAGAAATCTTATGGTTAGCGCTCTAACCACGAGCCGCGGGGGGTCCCCACTCGTAGTTAAGCACCATGTGGACACAAAAAACAACGAACTCGAAGTTAAGAGTGGCCTCGCCGTGAACTCCAGCCCCCACAATTTCCCTCTGCTTCTGGGTCAACCTCCCAACCGTAAATACACCACAAATACACTATACACGTGCGCCCGAGGTGAAAAACCTATGACGCACATCACAACAACATCATATTTTCTTCCCATGCGCTTGATCTCTGAAACTGAACACGTCGAACTCGCTACTGAATTCTATATTCTTCTGCGAGGCTAAAAAATTGTTTTTGACGAATATCTTCATAAAGCATAAAATCATCAGTGCAGTGCTATCTCTGCATACCTTCATGACAGAGGAAGCTGGTGCCGCCGATGGGAAAAAGAGTACCGGTAAGGGAGTCCGACAGGGTTGGACTAAAGAAGAAATAGACACCTTGTTAGCAGTGTGGGCTGAAACTTCCGGTTTTGTGGGTTTAACATCGAGTGGGACCCACTCGTAGTTACGGGGGGCAGAAGCTTAACCTTGAGGTTTCGTAACCTTGAGGTTAAGATTCGTCGTGTGGACACACGTCGTAGTTAGAGAGCAAGAGCTAATCCTCGAGGTTTCCTAACCTCGAGGTTAGGGCCTGCCGTCTGAATGTAACTAGTGCTGCGGTTGTGAAAGCCACCTGGGTCAAGCATGTGTTTTGGGCATCGCAGTGTCCAGCAATACAAGAAAAACAGGAATCTATGATTTTGGGCATAGTTTCTTTGAAGGAAATAAACAGTTAAAGGATAATTTGTGATGTAAACCTCCACCATAATCGGATGAAAAGTACAGTGTATCAATAATTTGTCATAGAATGTAGGTAACTTGGGACTTTTTAGTCACAGCTCTCATCCACATGAGTTAGGCCAAATGCAGCATTGATATAGTGCAATGGCATTCCATTAGTTACATTAATTTTTCTGTTCCACACAAGTTCTCCCCGCATCACTGCATATCACCGTATATTTATCGCTCAGTAGAAGCAGTTCAGGTAATCGTAAAATACGAGGTAATGCGAGGTGTCCCCAGTAGAAACACGCTCATGTAAAATATATTTGTTGATCAGAGGCAAGGGAGAAAAATTGAGAGCTTTTCAAGTCAGTATATATTTCTCCTCGAAAATAGCATTTTGGTTAGGGGAAAAAATAATATTATTGTCTCAACATCTTTTCATATCAATTGAACATTAGCAACACTCCTATCAAAGTGCATTAGATTAGCGCAGAGAATGCATTATGTAATCTTGATTCCTGCATTACCTAGACACCTTTGATTAGAGCAAGTGTAAATTTCAGCCTGAAGGATAAAGCATGAAGTATCTTATCTCTTAGCACTTTCATCACCAACAGCTTAACATGTTTTTAGAACCTGCCATGGCAACAGTACAATTAGTCAACGTAAAGACATCAGTTTGTCTGATTCTCTTCTTGTGTCTAAAGAGTACTGGAGGCCACTCCATGTTCGTTGCCATCAGCAATCTGTGTCTGTGCCTCGATCCCTATAATGGTCAGTGGACAGACAGATGACAGAGTATCTGTATGGCTCCTCATCTCACTGTCCTGTCACCTCAAATTACTGTCAACTCAGGAATGGATCCTCCAGATGTTCAAACATTCCAGCACATTAACGAGCATTTGAATTGTGTGTGTGTGTGTGTGTCTCTCTCTCTCTCTCTCTTCTCTCATCTCCCTCCCTGATCTTCTTGTCTGTCTATTTCCATTCTTATCTTCATCTCCCTCCTGCTTCTATTTAATTCTTCCATATTAGCCCCATTTACACTTGCTTGGAAAAATCGAGATTTTTCTTTCTTTCTTTCTTTGTAGTTGCTAAGCAACTACACCCAAACGCCCTCGAAAAAAATCACCAGCCGGAGTGCGATTTTTTGAAACATCGCAATTTTGAGGCGAAGTTTAGCAAGTGTAAACCCAAGCCGCAGAAATATCGTGACTTTTCATCACGTGACCTTCGGTATCGGATTGCACCGGGAGTTTACGCGCGCTCCCGATCCCTCTTTGGAACATGTAGAGAGTACGTCATCGGCCGCTGGCCGGAGTACAGGGTACATGCTGTTCAGGTAGGTAAACGGCCGATCCTCAGCTCGTGGTCTCTCACCTCCCTGATGAAACTATATTGTATATGAAAACTAGTAACAAACCTAAAGTTCTTCAACCACGTATCATCACCCCATAACGACTTAACAAGAAATGTTCTCCCAGAAATGCATTGATTTTGGGAGTGCCCATACTGCTCTCGGTATACACTGATATTGTGGAAAACAGGAGTATGTAACAAGTGTCGGTAAAACAATGGTGAGTTCTTGCTGTCGACTGATGAAATACCAGTCCTGAAAACAAACCTACTTCTCACTTACGTCATATCGGCGAAATTTCATGATCCTCCTGAATGCTACTTTCATCAACTTTCCCATACTAAGCTGAAGTTTTACACACCTGCTACTTATGTGATCTAATATAGCAAGCTACATAGTTTTACTGTAAGTTTTAACTTAATAGAAATACAAATTTATGTGTGCATTGGACTGATAAAGAGCCCTGGCTCAACATTCCAACCAGCTAGCTATTATAGCTGTGAGCATGGAGCTACTAACAGTAGCTCCATGCTGTGAGCAAACTAGACCGCACTGCAGTGAATACGAATAGCCCGCGCTTCCACTCGTCTACTGTGTTGAAGAGAGGTAAATTACACATGCGCACTACTGACCAAAAAATTGTGATGTTTCATGAAGCTCAAACTTCGCATGCTTTTGCGCAAGTGTAAACGGTGGAACCAAAATATCGCGATTTTAAAAATCGCGCTCTTAGTAGGTTTAAATGCTGCTATAGACAGGCCTCTTCCTTTTTGTTTTGCGGTTTCTATCTGCCTCTTCATCACTTAATCTCTCTTCTTCTGCTTCCATATTGGCTTGTCTCTTTCTTCTTGTCCCTGTACCCCTTTCAGTAGCTCTCTTGGCTTGGGCAAAGCCCAAGCTAATTAGTAATATTTTGAGTTTATGAATGGGTTGGGCCAAAGTGGCATATTTTCACTTTTCTCACTTAGTAAATGAGTACTTGACATGCCTCCTTCAGAGGGCAGGGGGAATGATATTACCCTTAACATATGTCAGTGATGAGGAAAAAAGAAGGTGTAATTTTTTTAAAACATGAAATTTGTGAAATTCTCTTTATAGTTTTCTTTATCATTCTGTGCATGTGACATTATAATGCACTTGTCAATGTAATGACGCACCCCGCTACCCCCGGACATGGGTGCGTCATGGTCATTTTTTGACCGACCATACATGGTTTTTGACGCACACCTCAGTCACTTTTTTGACGGACAAAACGAAAGTGACACACACCACGGTCACTTTTTTGATGGACAACACGTTGAAAGTGACGCACATCCGTAAATACTGAAACAAATTTTGCGTAGGCCTACGTTTTATTCAAGCAATTTCATTTTCTTTTGGTTCGTAAACACCCCGCTACCCCCGGACATGGGTGCGTCATGGTCATTTTTTGACCGACCATACATGGTTTTTGACGCACACCTCAGTCACTTTTTTGACGGACAAAACGAAAGTGACACACACCACGGTCACTTTTTTGATGGACAACACGTTGAAAGTGACGCACATCCGTAAATACTGAAACAAATTTTGCGTAGGCCTACGTTTTATTCAAGCAATTTCATTTTCTTTTGGTTCGTAAACATAATTTCTAAAAGTTTCGGCAAGTTGTTTCCCTTACCCTGTGAGTACCGTCATTCACTGTAAATCACTCTGCCACAACAATATTCCATATGTATTCTGTGCATGCAATCCATACATGACTTGTGTGCAGATGCGCTGTGTGTGCGCGGCCATTGCTAGCCCGGTTGAATGCAACACATGGACGATGTAGTTTACGTTCGATGAGGAATCATTGTGTCTTTTACAAGCAGAAAACAATTGACTGTTGATCATAGAATATACTAAATTAGCAATCAGAGCAACTTCACCGTTCAGAGATCATTCAAGTTCTTTGAAATTTTGAGAAATCACACAATTTTGTTGAGCGTGAACCCACAAGAACCTCTCTACTTTTAGACTGTCATCAAACTCTCACCACTAACTCTACATAACATGTGGCTCCAGCTGGTGGCTCCAGCCAGGGAGCTACCTCCCTGCACTCTAGCTCAGCACGAAGCATGCATTGCTTTGTACTACAAGTACTAGTAGATGTCACTCAGTTACACCGTATAAGCATGATAAGTTTTTGTACTTTCATTTCCATAGCTAGGTGAACATTTGGGGTGCACAGCTAGTCTGTTTTATGTTTTCTTTCATGCCAAAATAAAGAAAAAAAAATAGTACCAATATGTTTGCATTCACTCCAACGGGTTTGGTTCGATAACTCTAACAGCCTGTTCCCACCTGTACTCCAACCCGAATTTACACGCGCACGCTAATTCCTTTGCCCTGTGGTTTTGTCTGTCGCATGGGTGTCAAGTTTCCCTCTGGCTACTATTCACATTGTTTTTCATGTCATTGTTCAACTCTCCCTGGTTCAACTGTGAACGTTTTGCTTCGATAATCTGATAATCACCTCACAAGAGACAAGTGGAGTCATATTTGCTGCTAGTTGTTTGCTGTTTGTTTTGTTGGTTTTTTTATCACTCTTGTGATCATGGCCATGGTGGGGACAGGGAAAAGAGTAGGGTGAGCTGAGTACGAGTGAGAGTGGACAGGGAGAGGAAAATTTGAAAGATGGAATCCTCTGCTCACGATTTGTCTCTTAAAAACATAAATTGGAGTCAAAAGGGGCCTGAGCTTTCGATCCTAGCAGAATCTTCATCAGAGGCAAAATGACAAACATGCAGGGAAAGCAATCACATATAAGGACTTCACACAACAAGAACAGACAGGGACAAGCTGGGTACACAAAACAAAGAAAACAAAGGAGAGGATGGGAGGTCATGGGCAAGGAGCCCAACAGGTAAAAGGAGGGGGATTAAAGCAGGAGGGTGGACAGACAAAAGGCAGAGGAGAGGGGACAGACAAAAGGCAGAGGGGGGTCAGTGATGATTATGAGGATCAAGGAGGCAACCAATGAAGGAAAAGGATGAATAGGGAGGCAACATCAAAGAAGATAGGGAACACCAGAGGGATAAAGAAAGGGAAAGAGTGAAAAAAAGCAACAGCAAAAGGAAGGGAGGGGGGGGGGGGCTGGGCAAACAGTGAGCCCTGAAAGGTGTACCAGGAGGAGGCAACAAAGGGAAGAAATCAAACATATCAAAGTGTATACATATACACACAGTAAAAATAATGACAATGAAATAACAGTAATGAAAAAGATATTGATAAAAGAAATAGAATAAAGCACATATGAAAAACTGGGGGAGAGAAAATTGTATACATTGTATGTAGATAAGCAGGCAAGGCAAAATAAGCACAAGTAGTGTAAACAAACAAAACCAAGTGTGTGTGTGTGTGTGTAGGTAGAAAAAGGCTGTATAAAAGAGACTCGGACTAGAGGAAGGAATCAATTGGGAATAAAAGGGTCTGCAAATGGAAAAAAGCACAAAGAAAGGACAAAATGAAATTGAAAAATGAAAAATGAAAAAGCAAATGATTATAATAATAATAATTAAAAAAAAAAAAAAATATATATATATATATATATATATATAATAAAGGTGGTTAGTCATTTCCCTCCTGGATGTTGAGGCCATGGGGTTGGATGGTGTGAAGTCGTCTCATCCAGAGCTTCTCTCTGCTGGTTCTGACTGTGTCTGGACGAGTGCCTAAAGATTCGATGCCCTGTAGAGTCATATCAGTGATGGAATGATCGGGTAGATTGAAATGGTGGCCCACTGGAGTGTCGAGCTTGGCTGTGTTGACAGTAGATCTGTGACCGTAGAAACATCTTTTGAGTGTTGTCTTGGTTTCCCCAACATACTGGATTCTACAAACTCTGCAAGTGATGAGATACACGACATTAGTGGTAGTACAAGTGATGTTTCCCTTTGTGTGGTGAGAGAGGCCGGTAGAGTTGCTGGTGAAAGAGTCACTCTCATGGATGTGTATGCTACAAATGATGCACCTACTGGCTGAACATTTGAATGTGCCATGCTGTAAAGGAGAAGAATTGTCAGTGAGGGAGGGTACTTCAGCCCGGACGATGAGATCCTTGAGGTTGTGGGGGCGCCGGTATGCCAGGATTGGAGTATCAGGGACGGCCTGCAAGAGACGATCAGAGGTGTAAAGGATATGGTGATTATCACGAAGGATATTGTGGAGAGAGGGTAGATTGGGATGGAAAGTGGTCACGAGGGGTATTCTGTCAGTGATGTCCTGCTTGTTTGTTTTCGGTTTGAGAACTTCAGATCTGGAGAGAGAACGAACTTTGTTGATGGCTTGTTGAACTCTCCTGGTACCGTAGCCCCTGGCTGCGAGATGTCTCTTCAGGTTCCTGGCATGGAAAGAAAACTCCGAATCCTCAGAGCAGATCCGGCGAAGTCTGAGGGCTTGACTGTAGGGGATACTGGTTTTGCAGTGGCGGGGATGGCAGCTGGCTGAGTGAAGGTACTGATGGGTATCTGTGGGTTTAGTGTAGAGAGTGGTGGTGACATGGCTAGACTCCTTCCTAACGGTGACATCAAGGAAGTTGGTTTCTTCTTGGGAGAAGTCGGAAGTGAATTTGATGGTTCTGTGGAAAGAATTGATGTAGTCAATGAAAGTATGGAGGCTTTCTTCCTCCCTGGTCCAGATGAAGAAAACGTCATCGATGTAGCGCCACCAAATCCATGGACGACAGGGGGCTGAATCTAACATCTGCTGCTCTAGCTTGGTCATGAAGAGACAGGCGAAGGAAGGAGCCATCCGGGTACCCATTGCTGTGCCAGATACCTGTAGGTAATGCTTGTCCATGAATGTGAAGTTGTTTTTCGTCAGTACATGTGACATGAGGGATTTGATGTCAGATATGGGGGGGTTGGAATGGCCGCTGCATGTCAAAGCCTCACAGGAGGCTAGAATGCCTTCATCATGGGGAATATTGGTGTAGAGAGAGGAGACGTCGAAAGTACCGATGATTGCTGTCTCGGGTATCTGGTCCTTGATGTCATCGAGCTTCCTGAGAAAGTCTGGTGTGTCATGAATGTAGGAGGGTGCAAGTGAGACAAGAGGTTTAATGTGGTGATCAACAAAGAGGGAAATGTTCTCTGTTGGGGAACCATTTCCAGAGAGGATGGGACGACCAGGATTGCCAGGTTTGTGGATCTTGGGGAGGAGATAAAATCGGGCAGGTTTGGCATTAACGGGGGAGAGAAATTTGTGAGCCTTCTTGGTGAGGTGTTCATGTTCCTTCATGTCATCGAGTGTCGACTGGATCTGTTGGGAGAAATTATCTGTGGGATCAAAGTCAAGAAGTGTGTAGTGGGAAGGATTGCGGAGATGTTTCATGGCTTCATCGATGTACTGCTGGCGGTCCATTACTACAACAGCTGATCCTTTGTCTGCGGGCTTGATGATGATGTCCGACCTGTTTTTGAGAGATGAGAGAGCCTGGCGTTCTTCCTTAGGGAGATTGTCATGTGATGCAATGTCGAGGGTATCTGCGGAGTGGACTTTAGATGAGACAGCTTCGATGTACGTTTCCAGGGAGGGAACTCTATTCTTGGGGGGAATCCATGAGCTTTTTTGATGAAAGGGCTCAGGAGCAGAAGGGGGTTCATCGAGAAAAAACTCTTTGAGGCGTAACCTGCGGTAGAAAGAAGAGAGGTCTTGGCTGAGTGCTATCTGATCGACCTTGGGTGGAGTGGGGCAAAACTTGAGACCTTTGGAGAGAAGAGACGTTTCTGCTTGAGAAAGGGGAGAAGAAGAAAGGTTAACGACAGAAGTGGAGGATACATCAGTGGATGTGGTGTGTCGCCTGAATCTGTTAGACCGTTGACGTTTCTTCGCGAGGTTGCCTATTTTCTTGTTCCTGCGAGCAGTGAGGTCAGACACATGTTTTGAGAGACAAGATTCAATTTCATCATTGTATTTGAGCCACTGGGTGTCGGTGCAGCAAGAGCGAAGTTCACTCTCCAGTCTGTCGATGTCAGCTGAAGAGGAAGTGAGAGAGGCGGCACACTGTTCGGAAAGAATGTTAATCAAGCGGATGGAAGCTCCACGTAGAGTCTGGTTCCAGCGTTTCCGTAGTTCAGGCGAGAGTGTTCCAAGAGCCGGAGTGCAGTGGAGTTGGAGGCCTGTGGGTATCATGCGGTTGAGGGAGTAGAATCTGTAATTATCCTGGTGAAATGAGAATCTGAGGGCCTTGAGCTTGGCTTTCCTCAGTTGATGAAAAAGGGATAGATGGTTAGCCATGGTAGGCAGAGGACAGAGAAGAACAATGATAGCCAAACAAGGGAAGGAGAAATACATAACCTGTCAGAATAGAGGGAAATTCAAAAAAGGAAACAAGATAGACCTGTAAGGCGAATAAACCAAAGGAAAAAAGGGTAAGTACAGTCGGTCAATGTACAGGCCAACCTGTGCTAAGCAGAAAAGTGAGTGGAGAGAAAAGATAAAGGGAGATGAGACAAGCTCAGAGACAAAGGCACGGAAAAAAGGGTAAGTACAGTCGGTCAATGTACAGGCCAACCTGTGCTAAGCAGAAAAGTGAGTGGAGAGAAAAGATAAAGGGAGATGAGACAAGCTCAGAGACAAAGGCACGGAACTGAAGAGAAAAATTACACTGACGGAGACAAACACCTGCTACATTAAAAACATAAATTGTCAACTTTTTTTTCATAGCTATGACGGGTGTTTTGTTGGGTGTGTCAATACGACAGTGTGTTGATTTTTGTGCCATAAAAAGAAGGAATATATATTGTAGAATGCTGACCAAAAAGGAAATGGTTTCACCAACATTGCGTGTACATTCAACCAAGTATTAAAAAGAAAATTACCCCATCCCCCCCCCCCCCCAAAAAAAAAAACGGACTTGTTCTCTGTTATGTGGTCGTTCAATATACATTTTCTTTCTTCAGCAGTTGCGCGTTACATTGCCTGTTTTGGTTCTTTTTTTTTATTGAATCAGAAAAGGAAAAATAAAAAAGAGAAGAGACATTCAAAGTAAGACATTAAGTTTAATTATTAGTTTGACATTGTTTATTTCTTTATTGGGCAGCGAGAGATAATTCAGACGGTACGTGAAATTTTCAAAGCTCGTAATTCAGACTAATTCTTAGTTTGCCTTGGATCTTTGCTTTTATTTGGGGGGGGGGGGTCATGTTCGTTAATACGAAAATAAAATATTCCGAAACACGCGAATTCCCAACACCTTATATACACTGTAGATGTTCATAAATGTGCACGAAAGTCATAATCCAAAAATGCAAGAATGTTCCTGATTCCATGGATGTATTTATTTCATTGTCGGATTAGCAAACATTCAGAGTATCGAGCCTTGTTTTATTCATGGATAAACAAACTTTTGGAATAACGAACTTCAAATTCAAAGCAAGACAAGTTTAATTCTGTTAGTTTGACATGGTTTATTTCTTAGTTGGGAAGCAAGAGATAATTCAGAAAAGAAACACAGACGGAATGTAAAATATTTAAAGCAACGAAATGAGACTAAATCTTAAAATGTTTGTTTTTGTCTTTTTTGGGGGGGCATTTTCGTAGTACATGTACCCATGTAAGGTTCGCTGATGCGAAAATGATATTCAAAATTCCCTACACATAAATGTTCGTACCTCGTGTGAAAATGAATGATATTATGAATCATAATCTGAAAGAGCATGAATGTTGTGATTGCATTTATCCGGATGGGAAATCAAGTTGATAAGTTATCGTTATGATGATGATGATGATTACTATTATTGTCAGGACCTATTATCATATGATTAACAAGCATTTTTTTTGTTCTGTTGTCGGATTAGCAAACCTTCGGAGTGCCAATCCTCGTTTTGTTTTCGGATAAACGAACTTTCGGAACAACAAAATTTCAGAGAACGAACTGTAATCATTTTATTTGGGCATTGGGGATAAAAAGTTCAGAAAAGAAATATAGACGGGAGGAAGGCAAGAAATATGTTGGATTCTTAGTTTGACAATGTTTATTCATTTTCGAAGTGTTCATTTATTCAGAAAAAATACATGGTTCGCTATTCCGATGGGTCGTTATTCCGTATCAGAAACACGCATATTCCATATATTATGCTTACATGTCGAAAATGTAATTATAGTGTATCAATCTGATTTGTGGTATTATTCTGAAAGTTCGTCAATCTGAAACGAATTAAGTGGCACACAACTAATTACTTATTTCGTTTTCGGATAAACGAACATTCATATTACCAAATCTTCTTTTGTTTTTTAGTGAAAAACCCTTCGAAAGAACAATTTTTTTTTCAGTTTCTTTTTTTTCCCGATTTACGAACCTTCAGAATCGCAAATCTTCTTTTTTATTTTGTTTAATTAAACGAACGTTTCAGAGTATCGAACAGTAACATTTTTTTTTTTCTCAGAGTCCCTGTAGAAGGGAGTGATGTTTTGAAAGGCAAGAAATAAGTTAAATTCATGTTTTTACATCGTTTCCTCTGTTTTTATCGGGAGTGAGTGATATAACAGGGCCGGCGGAACCGAAGGCTCGGCCCCTCACTTTTTTGCACCCGTACATAGTGGGCTTTTTTAAAACGTGGCGCCGGATACTGTAAAACATGATATATTCGTGGCTTTCATTTTTTCGCGAACTGGAGCCGACGGCCTTTTTTGCGTCATAAAATTTTCGCAAATTGCCACTGGCATTCAGTGCATATAGTGTAGACAAGAACTTTCGCATGCATTTTAATTTCGCGAATCTTGGCGCTCGCAAAATTCACGAAATTAAAATGCATGTGAAAATTCCTTGTTTTACAGTATGTCATAGGCTACTTTAGAAGGAGGTATATACACGGGAGGTAACATTTAGTTCAAGAATGAGATTTATTTCTTAGTTTCATTAATTTCTTGTGTGCACGGTATTTATCATTCCCTAAAGAATTTTAAAAAAAAGGTTCATATTCTGATGATTTGTTATTTCAGATTTGAAAAGCGCAAAATTCCTGTGCCGATGTTTTTCTTCCAAAAATGTCATTTGCAGCATTCATATTCTGAAAAAAAAAGTTTCGTTAATCTGAAAAGGAATTGTAATTCGTTTTCTGATTAACTTTTGATATTCTTTCTTTATAATGACTTGGCAAACCTTCAGAATAAAGAACTTTCAGAGAAACAAACAGTAGAAAACATCTTTTTTTTCTCTTTCTTCAATCGAGCAATGGGCAGACAATCCAAAAGTATTCAAAACAGGAAAATGAGTTATTGTTTACTTATTTCTTTTATTGGTTAGTACAGATAATTCTGATAAGAAATGAAAAAAAAAAAGAAAGAAATAGCCTTATTTGAGGCCAGATAAATTAAAGAAATAAAGAATCATTACGTTTGTAATCCTGGCTAGGTCTTCGCCCTGGGGCTTCGACTTCAGTGAACATTCTTTCCCTGTTCATCCTCCAGGCACCAGACTATTTATGACCTCCAAGAATGCGCCAGTACGCACAGTTCCTTTCCTTGGTGTCAGTATCTCTTCCTCACCTACCGCTCATTGTAATTTCACTCGCGGTATCTGGCATTGTGCATTAAATGTGTGCAGTTTATCACTGTCTTTTTCCATAGCCAAGTGCCATGCATGATGCACCCCTCGGTCAAAAATTTGACTGACCATGATGGGATTTTGACCCACCCCTCGGTCAAAAATCTGACGGACAGTGATGGGATTTTGACGCACCCCTCGGTCAAAAATTTGACGGACAAACCTGGGAAAATGACGCACACCTGGGTCACAAATTTGACTGACCAAACCAGGAAATGACACACCCATGTCTGGGGGTAGCAGGGTGCGTCATAACATTGACAAGTGCATAAACCGTCATAGTCTTTATAACCAGCAGTGAGTATGCAGAACTTCAAAATATGCATAACTTTAGAGTGGATTGTCAGATTTTCCTCAAACTTTTAACTGATGTGTTCTACTAGTACTGCTGCATTTAGTCAATTCACATATATGTATATGAAGGTGAACTTGCCGTTACATTGTTACATTTGTTAACTTTTCTCCATTCTATGTGGTCCAAATCTTCACAGAAGGATCTGAAGCAGCATCATAGTTTCTGTATGACCATATGGTCTTTTTATTTGGGCCTTCGTGTTTTTTGCTTTCAGTGGAGAAGTATTCAAATGCAAGAAATACCAGAAAATGGCCATTTTAATCAGATTTGATGATCCCAGATTATGTTATGAATTGGGAGATGTTAGTATAAATGTGATCAGTAAGAGTTGAGCTTTCCCTTGTCACTATGGTGGGAGATGTGATTATTTGATGTAAACTTGTGCTGTCCAGGGAGGTCAATAATTCAATAGCTTTACAATCTAAGCAGGTTTGTAATAAATTCACGTTGAAGGCACCAACTAATATGACATTTGACATGACAACTGATATATTATCAAGAGCACTCAATAAGCTTTTCTGAAATTGGTCCCATTTGGTTTACAATAAGTAATGCCCGCTATATTTTTGTGCTTTCTGTTAATCTCTTTATGGTCCATAAACTTTCTGCAAACTTGACAGTATGGTTCAACAGATTATATTTCAGTGCAGAATTGATGTAAGCTCCCATACCACCTGCCCTTAATTGACTATCTTGTCATTTGACTTCAATACTATAATCATTTAAATATCTGTATCGGAACTACATTCCAAACTTCAGACAATGCAATGATATCAAATTTGAACTTCCAACGTATATCAAAAAATTAAGCTGAGATCGCTGATATTTCTAGGAAGAGATCCTATATTAATGTGGCACATGCTGAAAGAATCATGTGATTTGCTCTGAAAATTGCACTGTCAAAATATATTATGTGAAACAGTGTAGAGTATGTGATTGTCAACCATAGTTTGTATGGTGCATACTGAATACTACAGCAGTTCACTAGCAAGCAGTTACAAAATTTCATGGTACTTGACATTATCACACCCAATGTCAAACAAGTCGTCAGGCGATCTGAGAGTCAAAAAGTCATTGTCCCTCGTTTTGCAAATGATGTTCCCTTATCTCATTCACAAAAGAGCATAACGAAAAGGTGTGTGGAGCCAGGATTTGTAATAACGCTGGGATTTGTAACAACGCTGGGATTTGTAGAAATGTCTGGGAAATGAAACAATGTCTCGAAAATGTAAAAGTCTCGAAAACTGCATCAATGGCAAATGGGAAATGTAAAATTGCTGCCAGGAAATGTTAAAATCATGTACTTCAACAGTATTACATACTGACGGTATATAGATGAACTTGATGTCTAAAAGAACTGCTCATGAATCTTTACCATTTTTATTGTCTCGCCCACCGGAGGTGAAGGCGAGACTAAGGGATCCAAATGGCGTCCGTCCGTCGTCCGTCCATCGTCCGTTCGTCGTCCGTCGTCCGTCCGTCGTCCGTCACAAATGTTAAAGTTTGCCTGCAAGACTCTCTTATGATGTATAACTTGGCAACTGTTACAGCAATGGCAGCCACACTTGGGTAATAGAAGCACTAGGGGTATCTTCATGTTATGGTGTGGTCAGAGGTCATGTGATGATGTCAAAGGTCATTTGAGGTCATATATTGAAGAGTATGTGCAAGACTCTCTTTTCTATGTTAAAGTTTACCTGCAAGACTCTCTTTTGACAAATAACTTCACATAAGTTGCTTGGATTGCAACCTAACTTGGGTCATAGATGCACTGGGGGTACCTTCATGTTATGGTGCCGTTGGAGGTCACAGCATAAGGTCAAAGGTCATTTGAGGTCATACGTTAAAGTTTACTTGCAAGACTCTCTTATCACACGTAACTCGACACATGTTGCTACAATGGCAATCAAACTTGGGTCATAGATGCACTGGGGGTACCTTCATGTTATGGTGCCGTTGGAGGTCACAGGATAAGGTCAAAGGTCATTTGAGGTCATACGTTAAAGTTTACTTGCAAGACTCTCTTATCACACGTAACTGAGCACATGTTGCTACAATGGCAATCAAACTTGGGTGATGGTAGATATCTCTTGGGAAGTTGAAGGTAACCACAAGGTCAAAGGTTACAGACAGGGGTCAACGAACTTTTAGGGCCCAATGTTAAGTTTTTAGGGTGCATTTCGTTTATGGCTCATAACTTTTGATCCCTCTGTCCGTTTGTGACCAAACTTGGATGGAAGATGTCCCTTGGGGAGGTGAAGGTCGTCACAAGGTCAAAGGTCATAGACAGGGGTCAACAAACTTTTAGGGCCCAATGTTATGTTTTTAGGGCGTGTTTTGATTGTGGCTCATAACTTTTGATCCCTATGTCCGTTTGTGACCAAACATGGACGGTAGATGTCCCTTGGAGAGTTAAAGGTCATCACAAGGTCAAAGGTCACAGAAAGGGGTCAACAAATTTTTAGGGCTCAATAGGCCTGTTCACACACAAGGGAAAAAGTGCGATTTAAAAATCGATTTTCTTATCGCGATCAAAATTTCGAAATTTTTTCCAGTGTGGACAGAAAAATCTCACTAATTACCGCGATCCTTGTCGCGATCCAACTCGCACTATTAGTGCGATTTTTCAGAATAATCGCGATTATTTTGCCAAGCGTCGTGTGTGTGAGCGCGATCGAGATTCGGAAATCTGTATTTTTAATCCCATCGTTCGTAGCGCCTGTGCGAAACTTTATTGGGACTGCGGGGTCAGTCTTCGGTCATGCAAGATTCGCGCATGCGCAGTTTGGCCACTGATCGTTCTTTCCTTGCTGCGAAGTGCGATTTTTCCCTGTGTATGAACGGTCGGAAAAAAAATCGAAATTTGGATCGCGATTGAAATTTCGATTTTCGTTGTTTGTGAACGGGCCTAATGTTAAGTTTTTATGGCGCATTTCGATTATGGCTCATTACTTTTGATCCCTTTGTCCGTTTGTGACCAAACTTGGATGGTAAATGTCCCTTAGGGTGTTGAAGGTCACCACAAGGTCAAAGGTCATAAGCAGGTCAATTAACTTCTGGGAATTATAAAAAATATTAATTCCTTGTACGCGAATGGGCGAGACACAATTTGGCGATTGCCTTGTTTTCTTGTAAACCCATAATGTATTTTCATCAAACTTGGCAGATGGCATCTTTATGGTGACATGATCTTAATTTGTTTAAATGAGTCCACAGAGTCCATAAACTCTCGAATTTTTTATCTGCTTCTGTCAAACAGAAAAATATAGAGCTAAGTTAGTGCTATATGAAGACATTAATGACTGAAATTTCATGTTTGATTCTGGCGGATCCAGGGGTGCGCTGATCCACGGGTAAGGGAAAGGAGGGGGATTTTCTACTTTTTCTGCATCTTCTTGAAAATCAATGACAGATCTCCACCAAACTTGGCGGATAGCATCTTTATAGTCATATGCTCTTGATTTGTTGAAATGGGGGGGGGGGGATATTGAAGCCTCTGAGTCTGTAAACTCTTGATTCGGTTGGGGCTCGTTTTAAGAAATTAAGATCATATCACCATAAATATGCTATCTGCCAAGTTTGGTGAAAATCAGACGTAGATTTTCAAGAAGATGCAGAAAAAGTGGAAAATCCCCCTCCTCCCCTCACTCCCCCCCCCCCCCCCAATCAGTACATCCCTGGATCTGCCATAATCAAACATGAAATTTCAATTTCAGAACTTAGAGGTAATAGCTCTATCTTTTTCGGTTTGACAGAAGATTTTTTAAAAATCCAGAATTAAGGGGCACTGAGGCTTCGACCCCCCCCCCCCCTTTTTTTTTTCCGGAGCCGGGGGGGGGGGGGGGGGAGGGGGAGGGGGGGCAGGCTCATTTTAACTAATTAAGATCATATCACCATAAAGATGCTATCTGCCAAGTTTGTGAAAATCCGTCTCAGATTTTTCAAGAAGATGCAGAAAAATTGAAAATCCCCTCCTCCCCCTTACCCACCCACCCCCCCCCCCCCCCCCCCACCCTCCGATCAGGGCACCCCTGAATCTACCATAATTAAACATGAAATTTCAGGTCTTCATGGCACAAACTTTATAGCTATATATCTTTTTTAGTTCGACAGAAGGATATTCAAAAAATTCCAGAGTTTGTGGCCTCTAAGGCTTCAACCCCCCCCCCCCCCCCCATGGTGGGGGGGGGGGGGGCTCTTTTAACAAATTAAGAGCATGTCACTATAAAGATGCTATTCGCCAAGTTTGGTGGAAATCTGTCATAGATTTTTCAAGAAGATGCATAAAATGTCCATACTTGAGGACAGTGCATGTGTCACTGTCCTCATGGGTGGGTTAAACTCATGAATTACCCATGTATGGATGTCCGGTGTGCATCAACTTTCTCATGAAGAAAATAATTTTAATTCCTATTCAAGTATGCTAAATTAAACAAACAAACAAAAACTTGTTTGGGCATCATAAGGGACAAGTGGTCCAAATGGGTACTTTGGGCACAAGATTTCAAAAATTAAATAAAATAATAAAAGATGATACCACCGGATTGGGTGTGAAATTTTACTGTAACATTGACCTCATGAAACAAAAAAATAATACCATTCCAACTGACTAGGCACATTTAAAATACAGCTACTTCATCACAGTGATGCATCCAAAAAGTCAGTGGTCTAATAATTTTAGCCATGGTTGTATATTGCTGGGGCGACAAGACCTTGTATCTACAAAATGTTGAATGTTCAGGAGAGCAAAAAAAAAAAGATGGCGGCCAAAGCACTATTTTGAATGGGACAGCCTTTCCTTTGACATGCCTTGGTGGCTTCATTTTTGGAGTAAGACAGTTGGGATTTGGACAGGACATCACTTCACCACTTATATGACCATTAATCCAGAAAAGTCATTTTCACCAAAATTTCAGATACAAGGTCTTGTCACCCCAGCGACGATGTAAACACAGTTCTGTGTGTTGCTGCATGACTGACTCTATGGATGTGAACTTCTCTAAAAGGGAAGGAAAGGTGAAGAGGGCTCTGTATGATAATGAATAATACCAGCGATATCTATGAATATTTAGAATGGCTGCAGAGAGAAATTAAAAAAAAAATGGGTGGATATATGAGCCAGGTATGATCAGGCTTTTTTGAAACCTGAAATGATGATATTTAAAAAAAAAAGAAAGAAAGAAAGTAAGTCTGCCCTGTTCCAGCTGTGATATTGGTTAATGGCTATTGAGAGCTGAGTGGATTGAAATGTTACAGTCCAGCAAGATTCCAACATTACAGGTCAAGACAATTATTGGTAAAAGGCAAGACTCTGAATGCTTTATTGTAATTGGCTAAGACATAGGTTCCCTCATGTTTCTTGGTGTAAGATCGAGTGACTTACAAGCAACAGGGTCTTGAGTATATGAACTAATACATTACATACAGCCAGACAGTGTCATAATAAAACAGAGAACCATTACCATCCATTTCATTTGAAGACTGTGTCCTCTCATCCATATGTTCATATGGTAACCTTCAATATCCGCAACGCATCCTGTTGTTGCTGTTGTGGTAGGGCTCCCTCGCCTAAAGATAGGAAGTATGCACTCTTGACTGCTTTGGTAATGGCCTAGTGAAGCATGATTCTCTATCATTCTTCTAAGGAAGGCTTTGGGGGCTCCATTTAGGGATACTCGGGACACATTTCACCAAAAAGAGAATAATTGTAGGTTGGGAGCTAAATGAACATTGTCATAATTAAAGGTAATAGTGGGCTTTAAAAAAAGGAGTTCTTTGTGTCATTGAAGTCACTGTTGTATTTCTTTCATTATAATCAACTACTGTATGACTGAAATTGTTCAGGAGGACAAAAATAGGATATTGTTTGCTGTGAGAGATAGAGATGCCTCTCTTTGATGAACTGTGCTCAGTTCTCTCCTACGTGTTATATTCTGATTTAAAAACAAAACAAAACAAAACAAACAAACCTGGCAGGTCCTGTGCAAAGTCTTTGGAGATTTTGGAATCTGATGAAAACAGGTTATGGACCTACATGTACGGTACTAGCTTTTGCAGGCCAACATAATACGTTTCTACTGATGTATATGTGCACAGAATTGGTTCAACTGCATGCACGCTAATTTGTGATTGGCCCGTCTAGTGAGTTTTTGATTGGTCCACTAAGAAAGCCAGCATAATATTAAATAGAAAAGCTTATTTCTAGCTTTCCTTCACAATTATTTATACCCTAGGTTAACTGAGTCCAATATCTCTCTCTAGTAGTCAATAGCATAGCCTTTGTTCTTCACGACTGCTTCTAGACAATTCCTGTATGAGTCCACAAGCTTCCTGCATGTCTTCTGTGGGATGTTTGCCCACTCTTCCTTGGCAAAAGCCTCAAGCTGGGTCAGGTTTGTCGGGTTCCTGGCCATTACTCTCGTCTTAAAGTCTCACCACAAGTTCTCGATGGGATTTAGGTCAGGACTTTGACTTGGCCATTCCAGGACATCGACATTATTGTCCTTGAACTACTTCTTCACTACCTTGGCAGTATGCTTCACATCATTGTCCTGCTGGTACTTCCAATTGTGACCAAGTTCGAGTTTCTCAGTGGATTCTTTCACATATTCATCAAGGATCCTGACGTAGTTCTCCTTTATCATGATTCCTGGGACCTTGACGAGGTTCTCTGTGCCCTTGGAAGAGAAGCATCTCCAAAGTATGATGTTTCCACCACCATGCTTGACGGTGGGCACAGTATTCTTTGGCTTGTATGCTTCTCCTGTCTTTCTCCAGACGTATGCAGCATCCCTATGGCCAAAGAGCTCTGACTTCATCTCATCAGACCACAGGATGGTTGACCAAAGAAAATTTTTGGACGGTTCAAAAATTTTCTACAATTAACACGATTAATTCTTTATCATGATCATCGCATCAGATTGTCTTGGATCACATCAAAACGCAGCAAATCTTATCAAATTTTGCTCCTTAATCGTGTTGATCGGTATGGACTTTTTCACTTCCCTTCTGCTTATTTTTTTTTTTCACATCTGCCCTTATCGTATATTTTGTGTTCCGCAAGGCTGAATAAGGGAGGGATGGCACAATGAAATATAAAATAACAATACCACTGAAATATCCACCAGAAGCAGAATGTTTCACTTAAAGGGACTGTACAGTACTGGTTGAGGTAGGGATTCATGTTTTGAACATTCCTAAGTGAGATAATGAAAAGCCTTCTATGAAATATGAAAGAGCATGTAATTTTAAGAAGGATTCAACATTTATTTGATGAAAATTGGTTTTCAAATGGCTGAGATATCCAAAAAAGTGCTAATAATAAAAGGCGACATGCCCCAACTTTATTAGTATCTCTTTGTTTCACCTTGTTTTTGGATATCTCAGCCATTTCAAAACCGATTTTCATCGAATAAACTTTTGATACCCCTTAGAACTGCATGCTCTTTGACATCTCATAGAGTGATTTCTGAATATCTCACAAAATGTTAAAAGTTAAATCTTCACCTCGACCAGAACTGTACACACCCTTTAACCCACAAATTAACTTTTGTGACTTTTAAAAAGTGACCATTGTCGTGGATGTTAGGTCACTCGTGCATGACTATAAAGATCACTGTCATAATTTTTATGCCTCCGCCAACGAAGTGGCCGGAGGCATTATGTTTTCGGGTCGTCCGTCCGTCCGTACGTCCGTCCCGTTTTGTTTTTGTTGATATCTCAAGAACCATGAGGTGGTTTTGCATCAAACTTGGCATGAGGGTATATCCTGGGGGGATGATACTTTAATTGGATTTTAGGGTCACGGGGTCAAAGGTCACAGGTTATTTTGTGAAAAAAAGGTTGAAATTTCATGTTTTTCTCCGTATCTCGCAAATGGTTCAAGGTATCTTCATGGAACTTAGTATATATGCATGTACCGATGGGCAGTGATTATCTAGGGAAGTTGGGGGTCATGGGTCAAAGGTCAGGGGGGTCAAAGGTCAAGGTCAACTCCTCAAAATATCACTACTTTTCTTATATTTATGCAATGCCTGAAGGATTTCTTTTAACTTGATGTATGCATGTATAACCCAATATATATTCTGTGGGAAGTTTCTTGCCAAAAGGTCAAAGGTCAAAAGGTCAAGTGAAAGTGCTAAATTGCACTTCTTCCTCCATATCTCAAAAGTAACTCGAGATATTATCATGAAGCTTACATATTTATGCATGTTCTACCTAACAGTGATTCTCTTTGGAACTGTGAGGTCAAAGGTCAAAGGCCAGGTTTAGATAATAGGGTCTGATCCAAAAATCAAGGGAGCGCGACGTGACGGAAATTGAATGGGTTTTTTATTTAGAACAAAAAAAGTTTAAGTGTTAGCAGCCATTTATTACTACAAATGTGTTAAGCTTACATGAAGACATCACACTGCACTATAGACAAGATCAGCATCTGTTTTGTTTCCATGGCAACAACAAATTTTAATAGCGCGACGGGACGGACAGAAAAAATCACTGGTTTTTGTGAAGAAAATTCAAAGGAGAATTAATTCAAAGTTAATGAGCAATACAGACCATGTCATGTGGTGTTTGTTTGTCAATGTTCCAAACATTACTTGCACAAATAGAGAAACATCTAGATCTAAGAGATTTTATTTTTTCAGTAATTTTCTCAAATGCTGTTGAAGTCCGTCCCGTCGCGCGACGGGACGGACAAAAATGAACTATGTACAAAACGAATGGGAAATTCTCGAGAATCAGCTAATTTTCATCAAAATGTATCTAAACTTTGGAAAACACAGTTTTATAACATCCTCGTGTAGATTAAGCACACCAAGATTCAAACTGCTAATGAGTGCTGAAAAATTTGATCAACAATTATTATCATAAGGCCAAAAATTCTCATTTTACAAGAATTCTTACACTTTTGGTACGGAAATCCTTGATTTTCTTTCTGGAGGAAAATTACTTTTCATGAATGATAATGTTGCAATGGCATTTCATTTGCCCAAAGATTGAATCTTTCCACCAAGATTTGATTACCAATGCAAAGGCTGTCTTTAATGACGATCTTTGCAACTGTGGATACTCTTCTTATTCTCTGCCATTTTTTGTTTCCAATTTCCAGCGAGAAAAACAAAAATGTGCCTCTGAGTCTGATCCAAAAAATCAAGGGACAGCGATGAGACAGAATTTAAGAGAATCTTTTTGCTCACAAAAAAAAAAAAAAAAAAAATGTTAGCATGATAGCAGCCATATGTATCAAGCTTACGTGAAAGCATGAAAGTGCACTATAAACAAGGCAGACATTTGTTTTGTTTACATGGACACAAATTTTACTGGCGTGACGGGACAGAATTGAAAAAATCACTGTTTTTTTAAAACAAAATTAAAAGGAGAATTGTATCAATGTTGATAAGCAAGACTTGCCATGCTATGTGGCATTGTTTGCTACCATTCCATACATTACTTCAACAAAAGAGCATTATAGTTTTTAAGTAATTTCCTCGAAAGGTGTTGAATTCCATCCCATAGCGCAACGGGACGAAACGATATGCCCTATGTACAAAACGAGTGGGAAATTTTCAACACTGACTAATTTTCATCAAAATGTGTTCAAGCCTGTGGTTAACACAGTTTTATAATATTTTAGTGTAGTGTACCAAGATTTAAACTACTGAGAAATGATGGAAAACTTCAGTAACAGTTATCACTATTATAGTTAAAGATTTTCATTACACAAAAATCCTTGCACTTATGGTATAGTAATCCTTGATTATATTTTTCCCAGGAACATACAGTATTTATTTTTTTTTTTTTTTCATGAGTGAAAATGAGACTCATTACGTTGCACGTCATTTGCACAAGCTTTTAATTCTGCCTCCACAATTTGACTGACTGTGCTATAAAGTCTATACAAGTTTTCAGCAGCAACAACGCCACTCAGAGTAGTGGCATATCATTTTGGGGAAGTAATTTTGTGATAATCTTAGTATCCAGATGCTGTGGTTTTTTTTTTCAATTTCCATCCACAAGGGGTTGAGCATCATATATTAGGATCACAGTTTTTGACAACCATGCTGTAGTTTTTCAGTTTTAAAACTTCACCTCTTTTTTGAGTTGCAGTAATATTGTTGACATTTCTTTTTTTTATATATAAATTGTATTTTTAAACTTGTATGTCAGAAGTGTCTAACAATTGAAACAGGTTTATGTATTTTTTAGATGAAGAATTTTGAATTGTCAATTATTCCCCATCCGTGTGCATTTCATCATGGGGATGCTCAAAATCAGTGTTTCAGTATTGAAATTCAAACAATTGTCTAAGAATGCTTTTTCCCCCATTTTTCTCATAAACTTTTGTGGCAATTTTTCTTCCCTATTTCTCAGACAGGGTAGGAATCTGTATGTTGATAAATATCAATCTCAATTAAAAAAAAAAAATACAGTTCGAACACATGGACAAGAGAATCAGGTTTATCTAATGCAGTATTGACTACCAGAGTAGACTGTGCATTTGTAATTTACAATTAATTTTTTTTTTAATAAGATGTCTAAATGGGAATTGCCTTGCTAAAAATAAGTTGAAAAATGAAACAAAAAGTAAGCATAGATCTTAGTACATTACTCCAAACAGTAAAAGGCTATTCATGTACATGTAAAATGAATGCAACTACAAATCAGCAGAACATCAAACTTTAAGGGAGAGTACAGTATTGGTTGAGCTTTTACATTGATACCTTCTTTTTTTTTTCAAGATACTAAGAAATCAATATATGAAATAATACAGAGCATAGAATTCTATGAGTAATTTAAAGTTTATTAGATGAAAATCAGTTTTGAAATGGCTGACATATCTCAAACAAAGTAAAGCAAATAGTATCAATTGCCGAAAAGGTGGAACCCACCTGGCTTTGTTTTACTTTGTTTTGCATATATCAGCCATTTCAAAACCAATTTTTATGCCTCCGCCACGAAACTTAGTGTATACATGTTTTACCTAATTAAGATTCTCTGGTGAAAGTTTGGGTCATGAGGTCAAAGGTCAAAGGTCAAAAGGTCAGGGTCAAATACATAAAATTTCACTATTTCCACCATATCTATTGAATGCCTGAAGAGATTTTCTTGAAACTTAGTGTATACATGTATTACCCAATTAAGATTCTCTGGTGACAGTTTGGGTCATGAGGTCAAAGGTCAAAGGTCAAAAGGTCAAGTAAAAATATTAAAACTTCTTTTTTTTTCTCCGTACCTTGGAAAATTGTTCAAGGTATCTTCATGGAACATAGTATATACATGTACTGACTGGAAGTGATTATCTAGAGAATGTAGGGTTCATGGGGTCAAAGGTCAGGGGTCAAAGGTCAAGTGCAAGACTTCAAAATGTTACTATTACCCTCATATTTATGCAATGCCAGCAGGGTTATTTTTTTACACTTGGTGTATGCGTGTGTAACCTAATAGAAATTCTCTGGAAAGTTTTTTTTTCTCTTTTTGCCTCAAAGGTCAAAAGGTCAAAGATAAGTGAAAGTGCCGAACTAACTTTTTCCTCCATATCTCGGAAGTGGCTCAAGTTACCTTGAAACTTAGTACATATTATGCATGTTCTACCTGAAAGTAATTATCTTATGAATTTTAGGGTCAAGGGCCAGATGAAAATGGTAACAATTTACTATTCAATTCAGAAATTGCACTTTTTCTCCACACCTGTACCTTGAAAAGTACTCAATGCCTAAATGTATGAATGGGTCAAAGTCAAGTTAAAGTCCTTAAATCCCTAGATACATGCTCTCCTATTCATCCAATTAAAGCTACGTCAAGGAAGGTGAACATTCAACACATTTGTGACAAACTTGTCATTCCAATATTTTGCCAATTTGTGAAAATGTAATCACACAGTGTCCACATGTACTATCTAGACCTATTGGGAAAATCATGCATTATGGCGGAGGCATACCAGTCGCCAAAGCGACATTTCTAGTCTCAAATTGTATTACTACACATGTCTTCATAGCAAGAAACAAAAAGACGCTGCTTCTCCACCAAAATACACTTTTCAGCCCTCAAAATGCTGTAATGCTGTTTACAGGGATGGAATCCCAGGATTAAAAAAGAAAAAAAAAATGTAGTTCCTTGCCTTTGACAGTACTGATAGAAAGCACAGTGAGAGATGTTGTATTTTGGCTCCACATTGCACCACTCTCATTGATGGTCACTTCTAATGACTCAGAATTCCATTGCAAACTTTGTAGCACATACATGGGAAATGCAGGAAAATCATCACTTACAAAGACCCAGGAAATAGTGTGACTGGGAACTTTTAGGAAGTATAAAGCATGCATATTCTGATGAAATTTTCTCTGAAATACAGGTGAAGTCTCTCCTTTCCCAATACAAGCCATCTTGAGAATTCCACATTAAAATCTTCATTAATTTGTGAAGTCTTTTTATGCCTCCGCCACGAAGTGGTGCCGGAGGCATTATGTTTTCGGGTTGTCCGTCCGTCCGTCCGTCCTTCCGTCCGTCCGTCCTTCCGTCCGTCCGTCCGTAATGAATTTTGTGGACAAGGTAACTATCGAAACCTGTTGAGGTATCCTAATGAAACTTGGCATGTAAGTGTTTTAGGGGGTGAAGTTGTGCCTATCAACTTTTGGGTGCACATGCTCAAGGTCAAAGGTCAAAAGGTCAAGGTCAAATACATAAAATTTCACTATTTCCACCATATCTATTGAATGCCTGAAGATATTTTCTTGAAACTTAGTGTATACATGTTTTACCCAATTAAGATTCTCTGGTGAAAGTTTGGGTCATGAGGTCAAAGGTCAAAGGTCAAAAGGTCAGGGTCAAATACATAAAATTTCACTATTTCCACCATATCTATTGAATGCCTGAAGATATTTTCTTGAAACTTAGTGTATACATGTATTACCCAATTAAGATTCTCTGATGAAAGTTTGGGTCATGAGGTCAAAGGTCAAAAGGTCAAGTAAAAATATTAAAACTTCTTTTTTTTCTCCGTGCCTTGAAAAATTGTTCAAGGTATCTTCATGGAACATAGTATATACATGTACTGACTGGAAGTGATTATCTAGAGAATGTAGGGTTCATGGGGTCAAAGGTCAGGGGTCAAAGGTCAAGTGCAAGACTTTAAAATGTTACTATTACCCTCATATTTATGCAATGCCAGCAGGGTTATTTTTTTACACTTGGTGTATGCGTGTGTAACCTAATAGAAATTCTCTGGAAAGTTTTTTTTTTCCTCTTTTTGCCTCAAAGGTCAAAAGGTCAAAGATCAAGTGAAAGTGCTGAACTAACTTTTTCCTCCATATCTCGGAAGTGGCTCAAGTTACCTTGAAACTTGATACATATTATGCATGTTCTACCTGAAAGTAATTATCTTATGAATTTTAGGGTCAAGGGCCAGATGAAAATGGTAACATTCAATTCAGAAATTGCACTTTTTCTCCACACCTGTACCTTGAAAATTACTCAATGCCTAAATGTATGAATGGGTCAAAGTCAAGTTAAAGTCCTTAAATCCCTAGATACATGCTCTCCTATTCATCCAATTAAACCTACGTCAAGGAAGGTGAACATTCAACACATTTGTGTTGAATATTTTGCCAATTTTGTGAAAATGTAATCACACAGTGTCCACATGTACTATCTAGACCTATTGGGAAAATCATGCATTATGGCGGAGGCATACCAGTCGCCAAAGCGACATTTCTAGTCATCAAATAAACTTTAAATCCCTCCAAGAGTTACATTCTGTTTTATATTTCATAAAAGGTTCCTCATTACCTCACAAAAATAGATGAAAACTTGATGCCCCATCTTGACCAAAACTATACCATCTCTTTAACTTCAATCAACCTCACTAGTCAATCAGATCATGAGATGGGGGTAGAGATACATATAATAATTTAAGAACTGAAGGGAAGATGAAGGATCCATAAAACCCCTTGACCACATACAATGGTTACTCTTTTCACAAGTTTGCCAATTACATTGTAGTCTTTTTATTCTGTTCAAGTTAGGGACACTCTTTTACTAGCCCATTGTGGTAAAAAAAATTCCGTCCCGTCGCACCTACCATTGTTTACATGTGCAGTCCGTCCCGTCGCGCCTACCATTATGTACAGTCCGTCCCGTCGCGCGACGGGACGGACATTATGTTGGACAATTATAATTTTCTCATGAATAGAGAATTATTTAATTTGGTGTCATGGATATAGAGCCTCACTAAGTTATTGATACATTATGGAATATGAGTGACCAAACTCAAGTCTATCATACAGAAAAAATAATAATTTTGTGTCAAAGTACTGAAAAACATGTTTTTTCAAGAAAAAATGAAGATTTTGACCCAAAATTCAACTATAATGAGAAAAATGAATACCAGATATGAATTGCTCCCACGAAGGGTACTCTATGATAAGAATTGATGTTTCCCCTACTTTTGTAGTTTTTGTGCAAATTACTTGAAAACGTAAAGTCCGTCCCGTCGCGCAAAGAGGGCGCTTTTCATGTTTTATCGGTAATTTAGGGAAAAGTCTGACGTCAAATATATTAGACACATACTTTTCTGAAAACTGCAGATTCTCAGTTTTTATATGATATATAACATGAAATACAAGTATCAATATGAAAATTTAGTCCTAGTGAACACTATTTTTGGATCAGACCCAATACTATTTTACCATTTGATACTGAAATTATACTTTTTCTCAATACTTTTAAAATTACTCAATGCATAAACTTATAAAAGGGTCAAAAGTCAAGTAAAAATCATCAGTTCCCCCAAATACCTGCACTCTGACATTTTAATCATTCATCCAATTGAACCTAGTTCTAGGAAAGTGAACATTCAGCACATTTGTGGCAAACCTGTCATTTTAATATTTTGCCAATTGTGTGAAACTGTCATCACACATTGTCAAGACATTGTACTATAGACCTATTAGGAGAACCATGCATTATGGCGGAGGCATACACCAGTCGCAGTAGCGACATTTCTAGTTCGCTTATACCCCTTTCCTGCTGCAACTCTCGGTGAAATGCCGTTGGATATCTCGGTGAATTCAGCGGGGAACCTCGGGTGAAATTTTCAGTGTTGTCTTTTCATACCTACGACAATGCTCTCGGTGAGTTTTGTTATGCAACTTTCCCCTAGACGTGTTTTCTGCTCGCACCGCAGCCGATCCTAGCAGAAGTGTGTAATAATGGCGCGATATTTCGCGCCCTAATTTGAACGTACTGTATACAGTGCATAGTGGTTGGTTCGTACTCGTAATTCTCTACCTCTATCAATCGTAATTCGCATATTCGGAGGGCCTTCATTTTTTTTTTTTTGTGCTCAAAGTGTTGAAATTCGCGACTTTAGCCGTTCATTACTGTGTAAAATAAAAGGAAGAAAGAATGGAATTTGCTATCACTGTACACCTAGCACTTGACAAGCACAGTACAATAATACGCCAGAGGCGGACCGTACCAGACTGGAAGAGGAAGAAGAAGAAGACACGGCAACTCGATGGAGTACACTCTAATCAGCTCGGTTTATTTGTGCAATTAAACAATAAACAATACAACACGGGGATGTTTCACAAAGCCGTTCTTAAAGGGACTGTACAGTACTGGTTGAGGTAGGGATTCATGTTTTGAACATTCCTAAGTGAGATAATGAAAAGCCTCTATGAAATATGAAAGAGCATGTAATTTTAAGAAGGATTCAACGTTTATTTGATGAAAATTGGTTTTCAAATGGCCGAGATATCCAAAAAAGTGCTAATAATAAAAGGCGACATGCCCCAACTTTTTTAGTATCTCTTTGTTTTACCTTGTTTTTGGATATCTCAGCCATTTCAAAACCGATTTTCATCGAATAAACTTTTGATACCCCTTAGAACCGCATGCTATTTGACATCTCATATAGTGGTTTCTGAATATCTCACAAAACGTTAAAAGCTACATTCAAGCTATGAAGGTCAAATTTGGTGTGTATGATGGTCTTTAAGTGAAGTGATGCTGGGGGAAAGCATGTTTCCATTTGCTTTAAGTTTTATACTCAGTGTCAACTCTGTAATTGTACAGTAAACTAAAATTATTCTGTTTCCAATTCGACAAATGCACAAACTTGGTATTAACGTCATTGCCCTCATGACATCACATACTATAAAGCAACACTAGGGGCGGGGGTATTAATCACCTTCAGTGATACTTCTAGTTAAAACTTACCGATAAACGAGCAATGTATAAATTGGACACACAAAACAGCTGTAAATATGGGATGTATCATTAAAACTTACAATGGGCCTACCGATGTATCAATCTGGCCATCAACAGCTGTACTCCACACTGTAGAATACGCAATGTATCATTAAAACTTACCCATATAGAATCTATATCAGTCTACCAACAGCCAACCTAGTAGCTGTAAATACATGCTGTACAGGTACCATTACTAAATTACCGATACCAGATACCATAAAACTTATCGATATACTAGTATCAATCTGGCCATAACAGCTGTAAAATACCGAGTGGGACCCTACGTCCCTGTGATGATGTGAATGATGTGTCAAGCATGTACGTTGTACCGGTATGCATAATGCAGAGGCTCAATGGTCAGGACTTGCAGGCACTCACAGCTACAGCAATCAGATCAGAGCATGCTCGCCCGTCGCGCGCTGCGTGTGCAAGTCTGTTGCTCTCTGTGTGCTTGTGCTGAAATTATAGCAAGCTGCCTTTTGCAAAAGGCAACACTGTACAGGAAACACATACGTTACTGGTACCATGGTAATCCCTCTGGGCGAAACAACAGTGAGTGTAAGTACCGTACGCACCTTACGTCTCGGCGTACGATCCCTCTGCTACACTGTTGTTAATGTTTTTCTTATTTTTCATTATGAAGATTTTGCTTCTGACATGCGCTCAATATGCGAGACACACCTACGGTAGATACACATGTATGACAGCACGATTGAAAGGCGTGTTAATCCCCCTGATAGCAAGTGAGTACCGTATACAAGTCTCCCATTTTGCGTCTTCCATTCTTTGCCGATGTCCGATGAATACCGTGAAAAGAAAGTTTAAAGGAAAGGAGAAATACTGTATACGCTATATATTTCGCGTGGGTTTTATTTTCGCGACTTTCGCGAGTCGGGAGCTATTCGCGAAATTAACAACACGCGAAAATATTACCTTCCAAAATGAATCCCTTGCCTTGATATTACGAACATTTCAGTACTAGTATACCATGTCACGGCTTACCGAACAGACCATACTGGCTAAGCTTGTTTACATACATATAGCACGTCCACGTCTAACTACTAACCAGTATACACAGCCCAGTCGCTGTAAGTAGCATTCGCACACCACAGCATATTAACAGCGTCTGGGGTGGTCGGGCTAGTCCACGTCTACTTACGAATACTGTAGAGCCAATCCATTATCGCAACCCCTCGTACCACTCGTCAGAAATCTAGCGCGATGGACTTAACCACTTCAAAAATGTTGAATTCTAACTTACTAGTTCGCAGAGTTTGGTAAGTTTTTTTCATGCAGTGTATAACTAGTATCATTCTGATTTGCTAGTAAGTTGAAAATTTACACTTTCTTTGCCACTTCATATTTTCTCTTGTCCCCCAATCGCGAATTTAACCACTTGCGAAAATGTGTGACTGCGGCAATTCGCGAAAATTTATGTACGCGAAAATTATAGCGTATACAGTAGACCCCATTTACAGTGCGGGGCTGGGCCGAGCCGCGGCCGAGCCCTACCTCAATTGCGAGGCCGGGCCCCGAAATTTTGTCCGTTTACACTGCCAGGCTCGGCCGCGCTTTTGATACAAATCTTTCAATATTTTGTCGTTGTGGCGCTCTGCTTGTAAACAAACGCAATTTGGTATTGTCTGGTTTTCAGACCCTTTGCCAAATGAATTCCGTGGCGACGAAGTCGACGTTCAGGGGCAAAGGCCCTTGCCGAAGGAAAAAATTTTTTGCAGGACAAAACCACCTTAAACTATACTAGTTTTCGACGTTGAAGGGGTTAATATCCTGATCAGCGCATTTGGCCCAGTTTGTGTTTACACTGAGAAAAGGCCGGGCTCGGCCGCGGCTCGGCCATGGCCGAGACCACCTCCAGAGCGAGGCCAAATGCGCGGCCAATTTTGGCCTCGCATTTGGCCTTTTGCGCATTTACACTGAAATGAACGCCGCGGCTGAGCCTCGCACTGTAAACGGGGTCAAAGAGCAAATACATGCTGCATTCTACGGAAATTTTGAGCTGAAATAATTTGCATGACACACACAATATTTGCGTGTGTTTTTTTTTTTTTCTCTCACAATTTTAGGTCCGAAAGTAGGGGTGCGTCTTGTATGGAACTTTACGGTACACCTATGTATACATATTACACACTCACAAGTTGATTTATTATCGGTCACGGTGAGTGCCATACCTGATTGTAAGGGTTTTCTTTTTCCAAAACCCTGCAGCACCGCCCGCACATAAGTCCCCTATATCCTGGTACATGTGATTTATATTCTGCTCAGCTGGATTAAGTATACAGGGGAAATTAGCGTTAACTTGGATTCGACCCTTGGGAGTGTTTTATTACAAAAGTAGTGTATTTTTCCTTCATTTATTATACCTTGTATACATGAAGTGTATAAAGGGGTATATATATGTGACCCTGCATCACAAAACCAACAAGAAGCTGTCAGACATGGATTTTTAGTCAAGGGCAGATTCTGAAAGAGCAGACTGTGAGCTTTAAAATGATGTATTTATAACTCAATGCAAATGGATTCTCCTAACCTATTGATTTGTTCGAAAGAATGCACACGCTCTGGAAGAGTGTGTACTTGGCATAAAAAAAGTTCCTAAGTATAGGGTCTTTTCAAGCACTTATCAAGCTGTGCAAGCCGTGCTAACTGTGCAATGAATGGGACAAAAAACAGGATGTTAACCACCACAGCAGCAACAATGAAGGGATTTTCAGATTAAGCTGAAAGCATGCTTTATTGACATTTTCTATCCATGATCAATACCAACTTTCAAAGCAGTATCATCATCCTTTCAAAAGTAATTACAGTTGAAAGAGATAGACAGGGCAGAGCCAGGCAAAAACTGCCTTGTTTTCCAGTCAAGGTTTTCTCACTTGATTCTGGTAGTTTAGATCATACTTAACAAAATAAGCTTCTGCGCCATCTTGAAATCTGTCCCGAATCCAAGATGGCCGCCAAAAATCCAAAATGGCCGACAGAGGACCTAGCTAAAAAGTGCTTTCTGTGGTTAAGATTTGTCTGGGGATGGGTTTTTTTTTTTTTTTTTTTTTTTTTTTACTGTATTTGATGATAAATGGTAAGAGAAATAAGATTCAGTGGATTAAAATTAAAATCAGTTGTTTTTATTGCGAAAATATTGAAACCTTGCATGCATTTGGTCTAGCTCTCTCGCTCAAGGGGCTACAACACGGGAAGTTCGCTTACAAAAAATGTACTCTGTACTTGATCACATGCCATACAAGTGAACAGAAGTTTGATAACACACCGTCTCGGACGGAATTCATATATTCCAACAATTCACTGTACAATGATACCACTTTGTCAGTGTTTCATCCACTGGAAAACAGGGCCTTTTTCTCTTAAAAAATGCAATGCAAGTGGTCAATTTGACAATTGTCTATGGAGGTCACATGATTTTTTCCCCTTTCGGGTTGGGTTTGCATGTTTCGACTGTCACGAAGGTGGTACAATCTTTGTCCATGGTTCAAACCATGGACAGAGACCATAGATTTGTATGGGGCGCCAAGTGTCATATGGCCTATTTCGTAACGAAATGGGCCATGTGACACTTGGTGCCCTATGTCTTTGTCCATAGTTTAAACCGTGGACAAAGATTGTGCCACCTTCGTGAATTCGGGCCAAAGATTATCTAAATTTCATTACATAAATGTGACATTGTGTGGATTCTATTATGTGCAGTTTTACTGTACCTCAATGTATGGTACAGTGAAAGGTGACAATGTTTGACAGGTATGTTGAACAAAACATGAAGTTCACCAGGTTGTTGTTGTTTTTGTTTTGTGTGTGTGTGTAAATGTGTGAAATTCCATACACCTTATGGCATGATTTAGAATACACAGTTCACCATTCCTGCTGGATGCTGGACCCATGTATTCACTAATGTGGTGATTCAGCCCCCTCATAATGTTTCTGGGAGGAAAGGAAACTTTGATATTTATATGAATCCACGATTTTCGGTATCACCAATACCTAGGTGCTGTTTTCTCATATTGGCAATACCGAGACTTATTTTGACCAGATGAACAAAGTTTTGCGACCCACTGCCCTCAAAAAGCATGTATTATGCAAAGCATACAATGGTGAAGGATTATTGCATGTATACTACGCTCAACACATACACACGCCCCTATGTTACCGGAATGGATGAGTCCACGTTCTCCACTCCTGAGGGGATATATGGTCCAGTGCACTCGCTGGTGCTAATACATGTGTAGGAAGAGCACACAGTCCCCACTGATTTTCTGTACAAATCTGGCCATTAAGTTTTTCATATGTAGAGCATAAGTATACAGAAGGCATAGTGGCATTTCTAGTTGACACTTTGATAATCAACAGCAGGCTATGGACTATGGGTATGTAAGGTATCTCTTCGCACCCAATAAATCATGCAGGTCGTAAGTTCACATATGGCAAGTCATGAACCAAATATGTGAGCTTCATACTTTTTTATAACTGTGTGGATGCAATGTCTGTAGAATATTGCCATTGAGTAGATAGAATGACCTGGGCCCCATTGCTAGAAACTTTGTGTGTAAACGCAAGTCCGTTGCTGAAAGGACATGGGTTTGATTTCCTACGCAAATATCAAACGTAACTTTGATGAATCAAATGCAACTTTGTGTTTAATTCTGCTCAAATGCAGAATTGCATTTGATTCATAATGGTCAATAAAACTGCCAACATTGTAGCAAAAAAGGCATTATCATCACCAGTATGCTGATATTTTGTTCAGCAAAGCTTCATTGCTATGTGTAAAGTAAAAACAGTCACTGAAACAATGCAGATTCATATGAATTGTTTTCACAAATGTAGTCCATCGATGAGTTACACTGTCTGTAACAGTCCTAAGCGAACGATCACCCCCCCCCCCCCAAATTGGTCGTCATCTTATGAAGATAATAAAAGGATTAAACAAGAACTTACCTGTTTGAAGTTTGATCCTTATTTTATGAATAAGAGGAGTGAGAGCTAATGTGAGATCCCGTTCGCACAGGCGCAGTCAGTCTTAAACGCTACATGAAAGTCAGAGCGCACCTACATACCCAGTAGATGTATAAGTTGTAGGCCTTGTAGTTTGAACGTTTTGCATTTCACCACTATTTCACCACAATTCACCTATATGTCCTGATCTACGGGTGAGAGAGGAGGGCACATTAGCTCTCACTCCTCTTATTCATAAGATGAGGATCAAACTTCATATAGGTAAGTTCTCGTTTCATCCTTTTATTTTATTTCATAAATGACACTCTGGCCTGCAGGTAAACATCCTACACAAGGTGTATAGAGTACCAGAAAAACACACCAGTGTATACCTACCACCAACAATAAACTCCGTATGGTGGTACAATGAAAACTCAACCTCCCTGTTCCAGGTTATACGAGTGCAATATTGTAAATGAATTATCATCACTGTAGTACAAACCAAACTCGTACTCGTACATGTCTTACCCAAGTGATGCAGGAACTACCGGTACTGCAGTACTGCATAAGCAAATCCACTACTGGTACTTGGCGTGGCGATGGGTTTGTTGTAAAAGGCCTGGAAAGTCTCTTCCCTCCTCCAGCCAACATGCTGCAGAACATCTGACATGGGAACCGAATTGCATGTGGCCTTGGAAGTCATTGCTGCTCACGTGGAGTGAGGCTTATACACATCTACATTGATGCCAGCGCGAGTCATTATCTCTTTGAGCCATCGTGAGATAGTATCTGTAGTGACCCGCTGATATGGCTTCCTATAGCTAATGAATAGGTACTTTTCTTGACCTTGAATCGAGCTGGTACATGCAATGTAAATATTCTGGAGGCAGGCAAGAATGCAAATTCGATTATCCTTGGGATATGCTGCAAGAGCAACCTTTAAACCAGTCCTCCCTGGTCTGCTCTGTTTAACTAAATCTTGAATTATAAAAGTACATACAGTGGGCGACATAAGCATATCAATCATCAATGTTCAGTAATTGCAGCGTTTGCACTCTCTGAGCACTGACGAGGGCAATCAACATACATGTCTTCAATGAAAGATCTTTAAGGGACATACTATTTCACTCTCGAAACTTGCGAAGATAATCCAGGACAAGCTTGACATCATAAGAAAAAAAAAGTCTGCCGCAGATCTGCGGCAGACTTGACGCAGGTCTGCGGCGTACTTTTAGGTCTGCGGCGTACTTTTTAGTCTGCGGCAAGAGTAAGCGGGAGTATGCGGCAGAGCCAAGCTTTGCTGCAGACCTGCCGAATACTAGTATACGGCAGGAACAGTCTGTGGCAGATCTGCGGGAAGGCTGCTACAGGAAGGAACTTGCGGCAGACTTCTCGCATACTGCATACCTGTGTAGAAATCTTGCCGCAGATCTGCAGCAGATCTGCCACAGGGCATTTCCATGAGATTGGTGTCACGGGGTAAAAACATAAATTGCTATGTTGAAACTTGCCACCTGTTTTATTTTGTTCAGTATACGTCTGGGCATGTGGAACAGCCATTTTTTACACTAATATACCTCCAGAATGGCAGATATTACACTTTAAAGTCAAATTACATTTTCATTGAGAATTAAATTGAAAATGTACTTGAATGTTTGAGGTGAATCCATAGAATATATAAAAATGGTAAGTAATTGATTTGTTGATTTTTATGATGTATTGGGTATTAGTTACTAGTTGTCAGTGAGGAAAAAATGGTCCGTATTCCCATGAATGGGTAGAAAGCATACTGCCAAACTGCTAAAAACTAATGTAACGTGAGTAATGAAAATACTGAAATGGTTTCATATCTTAATATTCCCTTGGATTTAAAATGTGCCAATGGTAATTCTCTTCATACTGCCTCTACCTAATATGAAAAATGGTGAAAGAGTTGTGTACATGCAATTGTATTATAATGAGAGAGGTTCAAAAATTGTAACATGATTAACAATGTAACGTGAGTAACAAGGGTGTAACATGAGTAACGAAAAAAAAAAATCATGAAATACAAATATATTTCTACACCAATGACAACAAATATTTTTTTGTGTGACCTGAGTAAGCTGAGGGAGCATAAAGAGAGTATGGTCTTGTAAATAACCTTACATGACCTTGCTTGAATTGGTTGTTATCTAATAGGCTAAACACACTTGCTATCCAAAGAAAATCTTGATTGGCAAACTAGACAAACCAGATGTGGCTAATAATCGTGGACATTATAATTTTTTTTTCTTATTAAGTTCTAAGCACTACTATATCTTTTCAGATATAGTAGTATGGATAACTTTAAATCCCTTTTAGAGCCAGCTTGATCTTTTTTTAATGCTTAAGGTTGTAATTTGTACGAATTTGGTAATTGGTTAATGGAGCAACCGTAAGACAAATGGTAATAATGTTGCATCTCGATGCAATTTACAAATGAATTGTAAGCATAATAGATTAACAAAAATCTGTGATGTAACTTTGAGCAAGAGTTGGCATTGTCTCTTTTTACAATGCCATTTTTTTTTTTTTTGAGGGGGGGGGTTAACAATAATCATTTTCTGGCAGCTGGTAAATACACATAGGCCTACATGTGTGTTTAAGACATTTACAATAATTGTCAGTGTTACAGCTTTTTATACATTATTCTCTGGGATTATCAACCCAAAATAATGACAATTGCTTAAAGATAATAAAAAGTTTTGGTACCTCAAAAGTTTCCCTGAATTTCCGTGTTTCAGGTTAAAGTATCTTTCATATAACTAACACTGTGAGACTTACTCGCCCCAAAGTGCTCTCATTTCTTAGTAATCATGCAATTAACTGCGACCAGCAGCCCCATACGAATAACGTAATGGGGCTTCGCATTGTAGCATTCAGGATCATGACAGATTTAGTATCGCGGGTAAATATCAACTTAAAATCCAATAAATTCTTCAATTTGAAGACTTACCAATTAAGTTGAAGTCTTGAAAACAGGCTTCGGGCAACGTTTGGTTCTGCCAATAGTCCCTTTCTGTTCGAATTGATGACTGAATGTGACTCTGTCGAGAGGACCTTGGGAGAGCTACATACACTGATTACTACGGCCAGCGCATACGCACACATCACATGCGAACAAATTTCAAATCCATGAACGGATAAGATGTTTGTGTGCACATGCGCTGGCCGTCTATTCAGTGTAGCTCTCCCAAGGTCCTCTCGACCGAGTCGCATTCAGTCATCAATTCGAACAGAAAGGGACTATTGGCAAAATCAAACGTTGCCCGAAGCCTGTTTTCAATACTTCAACTTAAGTGATAAGTCTTCAAATTGAAGAAATTTTTGAATTTTAAGTTGATATTTACCCGCGATACTAAATCTGTCATGATCCTGTAAGATACAATGCGAAGCCCCATTTCGCTATGCGTATGGGGCTGCTGGTCGCAGTTAGCTACTTGTCACTGCGTATGGGGCTGCACGCTGCTGGTCGCAGTTATCATGCAATAATGGTTTCGTACAATACGTGTACTACCTCGCCGCCGTACGGCGGCGGCTCTGGTACAAAACCATTATTGCATGATTACTAAGACATGAGAGCACTTTGGGGCAAGCAAGTCTCACAGTGTTAGTTATATGAAAGGTACTTTAACCTGAAACACAAACTAAGACAAGGAAATTCAGGGAAACTTTTGAGGTAATACCAAAACTTTATATTATCTTTAACTACAATAACTTACTCAAAGTTAGAATTCACCACTACCAGAAGATACAAGAACATTTTGGGTTAAGAGGTAGATCACTGTATACATAGACTGTACATAGCAGGGCTGCCAAACTAGAGTGAATATTTGGAGTGAAGTGTGAGTAAAGCAAGCGACTAATCGAAGTGAGAGTGGTGGGGAGGGCGATATGGGATGGTGTGGAAGGGGGTTGTCTCCCCTCGCCCCTTTCCACTGGAGTGAACTTCATCAATTTTGCATTTTAACTGGTGGATTTGGTGCATACTCTAATAAAGATTTCAACACATGCCATAGAGAAAGTTTGCCTGTGGGAAAATCTTGAAAGTTTGGGCTTGGGCATATTGCATGTTTGGATAATCAGGAATTTTAGGGACATTACTTTTTTTTTTTTTTTTACATGCTGTTTTTGGGGTTAAGTGTGAGAATTCTTTTATCAGAGTTAGTTAAAATTTGATGAATTGTGTGAGTCTCATGCTAATTGTGCGAGAGTTGGCAGCCCTGACATAGAGTGGAAAGTCCACACTGGTAACAGTAGCTGGATGTAATTTGTAGACATTATATGTACTGTATGCTATTTCTAAAGTAGTTTCCACTTTATGAAATCAAGTGTTTCACTCATGATTAAAACTACTTACATTTTAGTTCCTGTGAAAGGGAATAGAAGGAGAATATTTTAATTCACTGCATGAACTAGTATCTACTACTTTATATTTTCTTGCATTCAGTTTATAGTGATTACTCGGATTCTGAAAAGTAAAGTATGTGGAATATGTGACCGTATGGCAGTGGGAAAAGTACGAAAGAGTGCCAATATTGTTTTATCGTAGGGACAAAATATCTGTAGAGGTTAAATACATCAAAAGCATTTAGTTTCCAGGTAATTCTCATGGTCAGTTATGTGGTAGTGATTATGAGCTAATATGTAACGTGAGTAATGTGTAACGTGAGTAACGACGATTTTGCTAAATATTGCTGTCAAATATTTCCAATGCTCTCAAAATTTTGACCCCCTATATTTGAGTACCACAACATGAGTTATATAAATCATACAACAATTGTTTGAAATACTGCCCAGCATGAGGACACTTTTTGAATAAAGGCATGTTGGCTTTTTCTGTCGTCCCCAAAAATGTAACGTGAGTAACGAAAGTATTTTGTCTTTATTTCTGGTATGGATGGTTAGTAAAATTCTGTTAATATTGCATGATAGACTAAGGACTTGTGCATCTATTGTACTGCAGAGATTATGTCAAACCTTGCAGTATAAAAAATATGACAATTACAATATGCAGAGCCACCTAAAAAGTGTAATGTACAAGTGAGTAACGTGGAATTGCCCCACAACCTCTTCCGAAATCATACTTATGAATATTCATTATGAACAGTCGCTGCAGATCTGCCGCAGATCTGCCGCAGATATTTTAGTAACCGTGCCTTAAAACATAGCAATTTTTTGTGGGTATATAAATCATGTGATGCATTGCAATTGTATGTAGAACTAGCTGAGTCTAGAATACTAGGGTCTGCTGCAGACCATGCCGCTTACTTGCAGCAGCTAGCCTTCCCGCATACTTGCCGATGTAGGTTAGGTCATTTACTAGATCTATTGATAGGAGTCTGCTGCAGATCGACTTGCCGCTGACTTGCCGCAGCCTTCCAGCTTACTGAAGTAATTACTACATATACCTGTAGAAATCTTGCCGCAGATCTGCTGCAGATCTGCCACATTAACCTCTTCCTGAAATCGCACTTATGAATATTCATCATTAACAGTCTGATGCAGATCTGCCGCAGATCTGCCACAACCTCTAATTATTTTTAAAATGCTGCCGCAGATCTGCCGCAGATCTGTCACAGACTCCTCCAGTCTCCCTCACTGGCCTGGAAGAGTCTGCGACAGCAGCTAATTTGCATGTGAAAATGATGCCTGTCTGCGGCAAGGCATCCGTAGCAGTATGCGGCAGGCTGATTTCTGTCCTATGGAGTAGTCTGATATGCAGTCTGATATCTGGCCTAAGGCTTAAGGTGAAAGACCCCCCTCATAAAACACGAAATTAAGGATGAGAACTGACTGTATTGGATTAGTCTGTCTCCAATTGCAAAAATCAAACCACTATGTCCTATGGAGTAGTCTGATATGTAGTCTGATATCTGGCCTAAGGCTTAAGGTGAAAGACTCCCCTCATAAAACACGAAATTAAGGATGAGAACTGACTGTATCCATCAGTAAAAACAACAACTGATCTCACAGTATTAAATGCACTGTAACTGTCTAATTCTGAAAAAGTAGCGTTAGGAAGTCCAATACTTCCTTCACAGGCACTTGCATTGGATTAGTCTGTCTCCAATTGCAAAAATCAAACCATGTCCTTGTGTAGACTGAATACTGCTTGTGGGTTGACTGCCGCCAGGCAGACAAGATGATCTTGGTAGTTTCATCTGAAAGGCCTGTACCTTGAAGGTGTTGCCGGATAATCTGCAAGACATAAGATGCAAGCGTTTATGCAATGGATGCGATACACCTGATACAGGTGTATATATAGGTGTATATAGGTATATATACAGGTGTATATATAGCTTCTTGCTCACAGGCAGAATTATTGGCTCATCCATCAGTAGATTTAACAACCTCCCAAACCAAGTCTTGAGTTGGCCAATAGGCCAGTTTACTAATGTATGCACAGATCTTTAATTTTGCACACGGCCGCAACCTCGGGCAAACAAAGGATGCGAGCCTGCAACGTCGGCTGCTGCAGCCGTCCCCGACACGTCCCCACATGTAGACTTACGTGTATGTTGTGTACGTGTGTGCGATGCATCAACTTCGACTTTACCTGCTGGCATTTCGTGTGGCTCTAAATCAATTCCCAACCTTAGATGGGGGAAAATTCTGCTGTGATCAAACGCAATTTGGACTATAGTTTCGATTTTATTGAATTTTGGCTTCGATTTTGTCTTCAGTACTTCTGAATATGGGTGGAAAATACTGCTGCTACGGAACATACAACAGTATGACCGCATCACTTCAAAGTAATCAAACTTCAATGATTTTAGCATAAATATGATTGATTGTGAAATCCAAACTAGACAACGAATCTCTCATAATCGATATGTTTCCAATGATTTTTTTTTTTAAGTTAGACTCGGACTGATTAGACTTCATGAAATAGAATGACGATTTTGTCCTATTTTTCTATGAACAATAACAGTTAGGGCCTAGCCCTAAAGACTAGATCTAGAGTAGATCTAGACGTAGACCTAAAATTAAAATAAAAAACAATGATAGACCTAACCTCCCTGACATTCGCACTAGGCAACATTTATTTCCCCCGTTGACTTATTCATCACGACCTAGGTCTGGTACGTTGGCTTGTTGAGGTATGTCCGGTCGGCCTAACCTCACTAAGGAAAACACGAAAAGGGCTCGTGTCCGAAACCTCATTGAACTTCAGGCTTGAAACACTCCCATCCGCGAAAAGACGATAGTCCTCAAATGACTTGTATCCCTTTAGCTTTTCCAGTCATAGTCAGTCCGATTGATGATCAGGGAGTTGAACACGTCAAAGAGTCCAAAATCTGGAATAGTCTTGAAGTTGGATGTAAACCCAGCGAGCTTGTTAGGATCGGAGAACGAGCAGCCTACCAGAGCGAGCTTCTCCTTCAGTGACCGGCCGGTGTCCGCCCGGGAGAGGTCGGGATCGATGGGCATATCCAAATCGGCTACGGCAGTTGCACTAGTTTGATGAGTTTCTCCTTGTTGTAGCCGCTTGTGCTCACACCTATATCCCTAAAATACTCAGTTAATTCCTTAACTGTCCAATTCTTCCATGGCTTGCTCGAACTTTGGCTAGAACTTGAAGCTGCTAGAACTAGAAACTTAAGCAAGGTGAGTACAAAATGCCTGAAAGGCATAAAATGCTGTAAATAACTCTAGGAAGTTAATATCATTGAGCTCTGCTCTGACTCTCTCCGTCACATTCCATCTACCCCCAATATGGGTGTTCCCATCTGATGCATTCCAGCGTAGTCCTGAATCATCACTAGTTATCACCACTGATGGCAGTGCTCGACTAATGCTGCCACAGCAGGAGTCTATGTTCTGTACCCACCACATCAACTCTGCTTTTGCTGCCATAGGCAGGGACATTTTACGATCATAATGGCCTTTACTCTGCCTTAATGCCACAGTTTTCTCTCTCAAGCTGCCTATAATGAATCTGACCATAGTGAACTGCAGGGAAGATTGCTACCAGTTTACCAATTACAGAAGCAACTGTGCGTATTGTTGGGGCATGTGCTCTTAAAAGTGCATTGCAGAGGCTCTTGATCTAAATAGCCTTCTCTTCTGCCAACGACATTTCCATAGCATTGGAGTCAAGTACAAAACCAAGGAACTGGATTCTTTGCAGTGGCATTAACACTGATTTCTTTGGGTGAATGACAAAGTCGATATCACTCAACAATTGTGCAGTTTCAATCACTGCCTTCTCAGCTAGTTCCTTTAATTTTGCTATAATCAGTGTATCATCAATGTAGGCAACTATTGTATGTCCCTTAGCTCTTATGGCAGCAAACACAGGTTTGAGTAGCTTAGTGAAAATAGGTGGGGTGCTGATGTTAGTCCATTTGGCATCGTCTTAACTGACACAGCGAGCCTTTTCGAATGAATCTGAGATACTTCCTATGTCTTTCAGACATTGGAACTGTATAGTGTGCATCACGAAGGTCGATGGATGCCATATAGCAGCCTGGGGTAAGTAGTTGCACTGCTGTATCAAAAATATCCATTTTGAAATGGTGATAGGCAATACAGAGCTGCCAACCGTTCCGAAAAATTTGTATTTGTTACGAAAAATCGAAGGGAATACGAAAATACGAAAACATCCTTAAAAAGTATGAATTCACAGTGGGAAAAAGTAATGGGTAAAACAAATTACAAACGCACATCGCATTATGTGCCATGTTATCAATTTTCAACTGGGATATCGATGCAACGCGTATGTGGAAAGCGCTGAAAAGAAAAGTGTGCGCACACGCAAATCGCTGCTTGCGTACTGTGTACACCGAACGGAACTTCACGCGTGTGAATCCCTGCCGCCTACGGACCTTGGATGTTTGCGTCGATCGCCGTGGTATCCCTATGTGTGGTCGGCTGGGGAGCGCGAGTAGAGCTACACACTAGCCAGCTTCCAGCCACATACCCTGTTTCGTTTTGAGGTTGGGTAGAAGGCGTTCTGTTGTACAATGTTTGCCTCTTAATCACTTCTTCTTCATCCGCTTTTCCCTTGCGTCCCAAGACGAAATGATTTTTAGAGTGTTGTGTGTTTTTTTACAACGTTATTGCATCATTTTTCTGCAAGTAAGAGGTGAGTTTCTGTTCATGTGTTGATGTGCACTACAGAAGTGCAGGTGAGAAGCGTTCGAACTTTCTTTCCCGTGTATCGTGGAAACTTGATGTATTTCTAGGCCTATTAAAGGAGATCTCATATAACAGAATACTTATAACAAACAATTTTTCCGATCCAAGTGAATTAATTTCCTTTGTTTGGTATCGTTTATTGACTTGATCCCAAGGATCTTGTCGCAATACCAAGTTTCCACTGTGTATTTATTTTCGCGTAGCTTTCGGTGCTGCAAACTTCTGCTAGGGCCTAGAAACTACTAACAATTGACTGAACTTATCGTTTTATTTCTGTTGTTTCTCATACCTCGTTTGGTACGATTTCTTCCGTTTAATATCACTTTATCCGTTCCCTTTATACTTTGAAGTATTTACCGTAAAGTTCCGTGTATAAGACGCACCCCTACTTTCGGACCTAAGATTAAAGAAAAAAAAACACATGAAAATTTCCATGCAAATATTGTGTGTGTCAGATATATTATTACAGCTCAAAATGCAGCATGTATTTGCTTTATTTTTCGTTTCCTTTTATACTTTCTTTTAACGGTAATGTGGAAGACGCAAAATGCAAGACTTATTTCGGTACTCCCCCACTAGGTAGTGAAAGTTTCCATAACCAGCCCAGCAAGTTTTTTGGAGGTACATACATGCACTAGTACACATTCATTGCGAGTAAGCAATAAATCAATGCTGAACATTGCGTAGTTTGGAATCTTTATCATGCTGGTGACCAGCATGGTACTTCGGCATGTGGCGTAATGTTATGTTTAGAGCCTGTATGCCTCATAAGTCGGCGAGTTTAATTCAGAATAGCAAAAAGAGGGAGATTGAAAAAATATGAATTCTGATGGAAAAAAAAACGAATTTTGGAGCTGCTGAGTACCTCGTCCTCAACCACCCTGCATTAGCGTACCTCTGATGCTGGCAAGGAACTGTTTGAGACCCAGCGCATGGACCCTGCTGGTATGGATTGTATCTTTGTTGGCAAAAAAAGGTACGACCTCTGATGGCTCCAACTGTCTTTTGCTGCTCATCCATCTCTTTGACAGTTTTGTGGAGGTCATCCCCAAAGAGCCACTGCTTGGTCTTGACTGAAGGTTTGCAAAGGTGTGTGTACCTTGCATTTATGTCTGGTTTGATGAGAGACTTCCCGAGTGTATTCAGTTCATAGCTGGCATTGGCAATAAGGGCTATGGCATCCTGCTGGGTGTCTGTTAGCTCTTCCGCCTCACCGCAGGAGGTATTCGCAGTGCAAAACATGGCTGTCATCCATTTCACAAGAGGCTTGAGACACTTCTGTAAGCCTAGGTCCAGTGCTCTAACCTTGCCAGACAAGTTGTCCGAGATTATTGGGTTTTCCTTAGGCACAACCAATTGAGAGTTCTCTGGCTGGGGATACTTGTCACACGTTTCAACAATGTGCTTTTCTTCCAAGGCATGGGTCATGAGAAAATTGACGCTGCTATTGAGCTTATCTGGGAGCGGGTCCCCAATGTCCGTCTGCGTCGCAAAACAGGAGGCAAACCCAAAGTCTTCCTCTGTTTGCCTCATCACATGCTGGGATGGCACATCTCTTGTCAACCGTTCTTGAGCGACTTCTCAGTCAGTAGCTTGCCCAGTCTGCTCACGAAAACTAGACATGTTCCTCGCTGTTTTACCAGGTTGTGCAGCCCGTACAACAGATGACGCATCATCATCATTACACAAAAAGTTCTGGTTGTGACACTGTGCTTGACACCATGAACGGCTATACTCCAGAGAGCTAGAGCTAGTACTAGCGAATCCCATGCGGTCCAACCTCGCGGGTTGGAAGGGGTCCAGCTCGTAATTCCAATCCATAAATTCTACGTCTGGATCAGCAGTTTGGTTTGGGCAAGGCAAAGTTGTGTGTTGTTGTTTCTGAGACTGGGTGCACAGTGCCTCGATCATTGTCTCTAGCTTCAAGAATCTACTTTCCAATGTGACTGGTACTGGAGCACATCCAGTATTACTAGTACCAGTACTACTAGTACCAGTAGTACCCGTAGTTAAGCAACAAGGTGGCAAGTTTCTCTGCAGAGCGTTTAGATTTTGCCTTTTTTGTAATCGGAGCAGCTTGATTTAGAACTGGCCTTCACCACACGTTGCACAGTAGCTGACTGTAACTGCACACTTTCCTTTGCAGCCTGTTGAAGCACATACGCAATCCTGACCGGTTATCCCCGCTTGCAATTGCCCGGCATGCCAGGGCTGGTGCTGGGATTATGCGTTACCCAGGATAGCGTTACAGCAGTACGAGACTGCACAGATTTCTCCACGGGCTTCCTCTCAATCAGAACCTTTTTTCTACTATTTCCCGGCCCCGCAGGGCTTTTGGACGATTCACCTTTTTCCATTCCACAACGAATTTTGGAAACAGCTCTGACCACGAAAAGCGAATAACATGACTCTAATTTGATTAAAACTGATCTGTTATGTTGCGCTCTCGTGAAAACCTTTTCAACATTGCGCCATGTTGGAACGAACTGACTGCGCCTGCGCGAACGGGATCTCACATTAGATCGAACCTTTATGAAATAAAATGTAGCATTGCATGTATAATGCACACTTACATGTAGCTAGCTACAGCAAAGTGTTCGTAGAGATATGATATGTGTAATGCTGTATGTAGGCGATCTTGCAATGTCAACCTCGCGAAATTGAAACCATACACTTGTAACTAGCAATTTAATTTTTGCTTCAGTGTAGTACAGTTCAACCTCGATTATCCGGCCATGTCGGGACCAGCGCTCATCCAGATAAGTGAATTGGCCAGATATGGGAGACAAAATGTTAATGTATATAGCTGCCGTCCAAGCTGCCGTCCCAGTGCACTGGCAGCTAGGCAGGTAGCGTACCCCGCAACGGTGGTGTAATCTATGCTAGCCTGCACAAAATTGTAGTCCCTTCTTCACAAAAAAGAAGTATATCTGTATGTGATAATCATACATGTTTTACCTCATTGGATATTGAGAAACCTATCATGCACATCTTATGAAATTAGTGAAATAGATCCATGAAAGTCACTGTTTTTTCTCAATTTTTGGATGAAAAAAAAAAAGTCCTTCATTGCGTGAACGCGTCCGGATAATAGAGATTTCCGGATAAAAGGAGGCCGGATAATCGAGGTCGAACTGTATTTGAATATCAGATTTATGTGATAAGGATTTCGGAATTCACACATGTCAGGAAATATTCAAAGTGTAAACTACAAGCTGAGATAAATGCGATAGTAAAAACTCTTTGCCAACAAACTCACAACAACTGTAGATGATCCCATAGTCCCACTTATTGATTTTTGACGTCATATTGCAGAATGTGTTTTTCAGAGACAGAAGTCGGCAAGAACGTGTTTAATTTTTGTGCAAGGAAATTATGCATATATCAAGGTATCCCAGCCATTTTAATCCAAAAGTAGTATTCTGTAAAACTTTATTGTCCCCGCCGAACGAGTTCGAGCAGGGGAATATGAAACGGGCTCCGTACGTGTGTCTGTCCGTCCGTGCGTCCGTGTGTGATCAAAATGTTCAAAATGCTACTCCTTCGCCATTTCTAACCCGATTTTGATTCTGTTTGCTTTATATGATAGCACTACATGGGAGCTTCAAAACTTCTACAAAGAATTTCAGTTGTGAACTTTGACCTTGACCTTTGACCTATATTGTACATTTTGCTTCAAAATGCTACTCCTTCGCCATTTCTAACCCGATTTTGATTCTGTTTGCTTTATATGATAGCACTACATGGGAGCTTCAAAACTTCTACACAGAATTTCAGTTATGACCTTTGACCTTGACCTTTGACCTATATTGTACATTTTGCTTCAAAATCCTACTCCTTCGCCATTTCTAACCCAATTTTGATTCTGTTTGCTTTATATGATAGCACTACATGGGAGCTTCAAAACTTCTACACAGAATTTCAGTTGTGACCTTTGACCTTGACCTTTGACCTATATTGTACATTTTGCTTCAAAATGCTAAAAGCACTGCTTCGCCATTTCTAACCCGATTTTGATTCTGTTTGCTTTATATGATAGCACTACTTGGGAGCTTTGAAACTTCTATACAGAATTTCAGTTGTGACCTTTGACCTTTGACCTATATTGTACATTTTGCTTCAAAATGCTACTCCTTCGCCATTTTGCTTCCGTTTGCTTTATATGATGGCACTAGGTGAGGGCTTCAAAACTTCTACACAGAAATTTGACCTTTGACTTCTTTGACCTTTGACCTTGATTTTTGACCTATATTGTACATTGGCTACAAAATGCTACTCCTTCGCCATTTCTAACCCGATTTCGATTCCGTTTGCTTTATGTGATGGCACTAGGTGAGGGCTTCAAAACTTCTACACAGAATTTTGACATTTGACTTCTTTGACCTTTGACCTTGATTTTTGACCTATATTGTACATTTTGCTACAAAATGCTACTCCTTCACCATTTGTAAGCCGATTTCAATTCCGTTTGCTTTAAGTGTAGAACTAGGTGAGGGCTTCAAAACTTCTACACAGAATTTTGACCTTTGACTTCTTTGACCTCTGACCTTGATTTTTGACCTGTATTGTACATTTTGCTACCAAATGCTACTCCTTCGCCATTTCTAACCCGATTTCGATTCCGTTTGCTTTATTTATGTGATGGCACTAGGTTAGGGCTTCAAAACTTCTACATAGAATTTTGACCTTTGACTTCTTTGACCTTTGACTTTGATCTTTTTACCTATATTGTACATTTTGCTACTAAATGCTACTCCCGGCGGGGACATATATTACGCACCGCGTAATTTCTACTTTTCCTTGTTCCTCAATGTATTTGATACATGTAGTCGTATTTTAGCATAATTTTCAAGATTTACCATTGTCGCTTGCTGCACTGTACAGACTATGCACTTGCTATTTGCAGGGATTTATTTTGGCTAATTTCAGACTATCCTCATCCACAATGATTGAAATCTGAATAATCAAAGAGAATCATATGCAAATTGCAATCAAACACAAGTCTCTATACCTTTAGCAATGGAACGCAGGGATTCATAAATGCAATTTGTGGGTGATACTTGCATTTGATGTGAAGTTGTGTTTAATCGCAAGTCAAGTGTCTGGTAAACTCAAGGAGCAAAGTTTTCAGTTTTCGTGTGAAGCATACAGCATATTATGCATACAAATAAGTCATAATTTCAGTGTATTACAGATCAGCTGATGTGATAGATACAATTTGTAGATTATAACACCAGCCAGAAGTAAATCACATATAAAGCAGTGTGTGTACTAGTAACTAACCCACTGAAAAGAACCTGGATAAATAAAAAACAAACAAACAACCCAGCATATATACAGGACAAGGACAATTAAGTTCTCAGTGACACCAGGTTATACACTATAGAATGACTTCGGTGGTGCCTTGGGGTCAGAGGTGGTTGGAGAGAAAGTAAATTGAGTGGAGCTCAGATGGCTGCAGTTATACCCTTGTAAGATTTGAATTGGATTAAACAAGAACAAAATAGACACCATTACCATGATTATGACCCCTGAAGTGTGATCTGGTGAGGCAAGGGCAATCAATTTACTTTAGAGGTATGGGTCATTTCATGGAATGGCAAATTGCAGATACACCTGAAGGGCATCACTTCCTTGCATAATGTAATTCTTGAGGACATGCAACCATCACTGATGCATGATTTTTTTTTTAATGTTTTTCATTGCATAAAAAGTCAAACACTTTCAAAGTACAGAGGAATTACCTCTTGGTGAAAGCTGTCTGAACAGTATGTGTACCATTCTGTCAAAATGAGTCATAAGGTCTCATAGGAGTTTCCTTAGAGGGGTCAAAATGGAGGGAAAGCACTTTCAGGGTCATATTATTTTCATGATAGGTTCAATTTTCTTGGTGCTTTATCTGCTAGTAATGAAAATTTCAGAATGAAAAAAAAAAAACAACAACAACAAAGAGCCAGTAAAAGAAAACTATATGTTCAAGTAATACCGTCTAAGGTATAACAATCAAACTACCACATAAATATTTTCAAATGACATCCCCCGTGAAAAGTGAAATCAGAAGTTAAACACTTCCAGAAGTAAAACAATGACTATATCTATGATATGACTATAATCCACATTGCTCTTTGGGTTTGGGTTCCCTTTAATATTATGCACTACATATCCACTGTGAAAATGGATGATGTGTTAGCAGCTCTGAGCATTCATGCGGTTCATACTAATGTTGCTAGAATGAGGAAAATTGCTTGCACCAGAAGCTTGAGGCAGAAACTGAGTCAGAGCTCTAGGCTGAATGTTGATGACATCTTTAAGTGGATACATGTACAATGTATGTGTCAGGGATATGAATACACAATCAAACTGACTGTCCATCAGAGCTTCTCCATCTCAGCATTTGCCAAGCCTGAGGTGAATGGGTGATCAAGCTTGGTATTCTCAACAGTGTCATTTGCGTACAGTTTTGCAGACACAGGGTTTCGATATCAACTTTCTGCTGCTCGCTTGCGTGAGGGTAATTTTTTAGTAATGTCTCTGATCGGTGCCCAGAAACGTTTGTATTATGATGCAAGGCCCAGTTGGGATGAGCCAAAGTGGAGATGCGTGTAGCTCTGAGGCTATGATATGTGTACTTCTTTACTGCAGCTGGCATCTTCACATTTCTACTTTATCATAGATTTAAGTGTATTCATTCCAAGAGGAGCTTTGTCCAAACCACACATCATCAACATCACTGACCGAGTGTAACTTTTGGCCTCTGTCACATGTACTTGTCACATTTGTGGCCCGAAATGTGAAAATAATAGTACCATCAACACATGATTTACCAGTTCAACATCGGCACGTATTTATTTGCCAGTATCCATATTATTCCAACCCTTGAGCACCTGCTTACATCACGCACATGCGATCTGACCTGGGGTCAGGTTATGTTGATATTCTCTGATATGATTTATAAAAACAAGTGTATATCTGTTCAGGAAACGTTACACCCCAACAAGGGTGGGATACTACAACACGCAAGATGCGCCAGCACTGTGAACGCAAAGCATTTCTGTGACCATGTGAATACCCCGGGCAAAATCTCCCAATAATTCAAGACTTCCAAGGTAGCACATGAACCCTCTTTCGGTTCCGCAGCCCTCTGTGCCTTGCATGCCCGTAACTTAACTCTTTAAGTTTATTTTATGAAGTTTCAAGCCACTACTGTATTTCCATTATAGCCTGTGGGGGTCTGTGCTATTCTGCATTATAAAGACACAGGTAAGAGTTTATCAAGAGGCAGATTAGGACCCTTTTAAAAAAATACCATGGTTTGACTATGAGGCATAACCATGGTTTTACATTGGATTCATCCATGGTTTAACCATAGTGCAATATGGTTTGATTATGGTCAAACCATGGTGCACTAATGTTTAACCATAGTTTAACAATAGTTAAACAATAGTGCACTATGGTTAAACCATGGTATCTACGATTAAACCATAGGTTTAGCATGGGTTAACCATGGTAACCATGGTTTAAAGGTGGTAAATTGGAACGCACTTACCATGACATTACTGTGGTATTACCATGGTCACTACTGTGGTTCTACAGTACCAAAACCATGGTTAAGTAAAAGTAAAACCATGGTTAAGGAAGTGTGAAACCATGGTTAGGAAATGGTGAAACTCTGGTTAGGAAAAGATGAAACCATGGCAAACTTATGGTTTAACCATAGTGCAATATGGTTTAATTATGGTCAAACCATGGTGCACTAGTGTTTAACCATAGTTTAACAATAGTTAAACAATAGTGCACTATGGTTAAACCATGGTATCTACGGTTAAACCATAGGTTTAGCATGGGTAAACCATGGTAACCATGGTATAAAGGTGGTAAATTGGAACGCACTTACCATGACATTACTGTGGTATTACCATGGTCACTACTGTGTTTCTACCAAGCCAAAACCATGGTTAAGAAAAAGTGAAACCATGGTAAAGGAAGTGTAAAACCATGGTTAGGAAATGGTGAAACTACGGTTAGGAAATGGTGAAACTACGGTTAGGAATAGATGAAACCATGATAAACTCATGGTTTAACCATAGGGCAATATGGTTTAATTATGGTCAAACCATGGTGCACTAGTGTTAAACCATAGTTTAACCATAGTTAAACAATGGTGCACTATTGTCAAACCATGGTAACCACGGTTAAACCATAGGTTTAGCATGGGTTAACCATGGTAACCATGGTTTAAAGGTGGTAAATTGGAACGCACTTACCATGACATTACTGTGGTTTTACCATGGTCACTAACTTGTGTTTCTACCGTGCCCAAACCATGGTTACGAAGAAGTGGAACCATGGTTAAGGAAGTGTAAAACCATGGTTAGGTAAAGGTGAAAGTTTGGTTAGGAAAAGATGAAAACATGGTTTTACAGCTGCCAAACCACAGAATTACAACCCAAATCACGATACAACCATGATCCATTGTACATAGTAAACCCACTATTTAACCACAGAGCAATATCATAGAAAAATGTATTTTTAACTACAGTTGTATTTCACAAGTACTTTGAGAAACTGTGGGGAAAATTGGTTGGAGAAATATATTTTTCCACAATTGCTTTGCTATTTGATGAATAATGATCAATAAATAGCACAGTAGAGTCTTCACATAAAGTGATGAAATAAAAATATTTTTAGTAAATTACCTGGAGCAGAATAATAATTCTTACAATTCCTATACATATGTATTGTGATACAGTACATTTGTAAACATGTATATGAACCTGGACTCTGAAACAGGAGAAAACCAATTCTCTATTATTTTCCTTCTAGCTATAGTTTAAAAAATATGTACAGCTGTATTTAAAAACTGACTTCCATGTGTGTGTTGGTGGATGGGTGCAGATTGTAAGTGTTAATTGATTCACTGTTTAATAAAAGAAGCTATATGTAGCAACGAGTAGGTCGATGCTCTTACCAGCATTGACTTTCACACAGCCAAAGCTCTCCCCAAAACATACATGTATATCGAATACACTATGGCCAAATCGAGGAAACCAATAATTCCCAATTTTTATGGCCTAGTCATGTGTATTCCTCTGAACATGCAGAAGTCAAACATTGCCCAATTTGATGCGCTTTTTCAGTCAAAACTGACTGACTGGAGTTGACTGTACTGTCATTAGCATTTAAAGGCACATAGACCCGGTGGTTTGCTTGCGTACACGGCGCACGGCACAAGCTTCCTTGAGAGACCTATGCTATCGACTCCTCTTTATCGTTAGCGTACACGGCGCACGGCACAAGCTTCCTTGAGAGACCTATGCTATCGACTCCTCTTTATCGTTAGCGCTTACGCTTTGACCCATTTCCATGAGTCCGAAGTAGTCCAATCCACTGCTGATGATGACAGCTTTAATATTTTTTTCTCTGAAGTCAAACAAAGAAGCATGCACCCTGGCATTCAAATTCTACGGACTGTCTGACACGCAGAGAAGACAATGAAGGCAACATTACCTAGCAACACCTACGCGCTTTACCGTTGACGACAGCTCAATTTCGGCAGTCTTTGTATCAATGCTAATGGTGATCGGCACTCTCATCCAAAAGCGCTGCAGCAACTACCGGGTCTAGGCACCTTTAAAATAAGAAAGTACACAAGGGTAGAAACAGTCAATTATGATTATACATTCAAAAGTTATTTTTCAGCAGCTGGGTGTGAGAAGTCAAAGTATCATACAAATATCACATTATTTCCAGTTGCAAAACTGTAGGTTTATGTAAACAAATCAATGAAGAAAATGTACTCTTACTGAACCTCAGTCAACAAATAAGACATAAGAATGCACATTTGCTCACTTTGCTGTTACGTTTGAAAAGTAGCTTTTTATTGCTTCATGAGCAGCATCTTGACTGTACGTAGGTATGGCTTATTGCCAGTCACATGATTTAAAACTATAACAATATCACCTGCAAAGAATTAGTTGGATAATTAAATACAGTGTACATATATTAGTGCATGTTTGATGTACATGATCATTTGTAGCTTTGTATAGATAATGCAAATTTGGACTTAAGTGACACCAGGAGCACTGGACAACAGAACAAAACAGCATAAAAAAAAAAAAATATCTAGCAACCAACAGTCCTGACATGAGAGCATACATGCACACTTCACATGCTTTGAAAACTGTCCTTGTACTTCTACTGTCCAAGACTATCCAGCAGTAAGCTTTGGTGCAACTTCTGGATGAGGCTTCGCAGGAACTAGGTCTTGATATAGCTTGGTTAGTGTGCCCTTTGTCGTTGTGGAGCCTTGAGATGTCCTTCTTTTGCAACCGTGAGCCGTGAGAATTTTCTTGGGGAAGATCACTCCTGCAACGAACTGAGAATTTATTCATTACGCTATTATTTTTTTTAAATAATAATAACATGTAGTATGTGTTAAACTCTACTTCAAATACTCAACACACAAAATTCTTGCACAGAATAGCTACCTTGCAAAAAACATAAGAAGAATGGGATTAGATTGATGTGGTACACCTAGCCATCATTTCATCACTCTAATGTGCTGGAGAGATACTGTTTAAAATACAGTGTACTTTTACAATCATTTTAACCCCTAAGTGCCACATACAGGTGAAGCCATTACGTTCAACATTCCATATCATGTATTGTGCACAAATTGCCTAGAGTAATTTGATGTTTTTCAAAAATTGATCACATTCTATTTTAAGCAGGTTGCCAATATTTTAGGATGCTGCATAGCATGCTGCTGGTATTTGAGGATGTTGCACAAGAATTTGGGTATGCTGCAGTGTAATGCTCAAATTCCTCATGAACCACACTAATAATGGGTTGAAAAAAAGAAAGAAACAAAGAAAGAAAGAAAGAGGAGTATCTTACCCTTGATGACATGGAAAAGCGGGAGAAAGTATGACATCAGTAGATGACTTCTCTGCACCAGAATTCAGCCAGGAGGATGCCATACATGTATCAGCACTGCATGTACTTGTACCCATGAAAGGAGCTAGCTAGGGGACAGCCTGATCGATGGTCATGGGTGGACTTCAAGTCTTCTATGGAGAAACCTTCTCGTGTCAGCCACTGGCACAATCAATCATTGATTCTGATGAGGAAAAAAAAATAACACAACATAACGATAATAGTGATGATTGAGAGAAGTGAAATAAGGTTAGGCAGAAAAATCACACAGGAAAATGATGTAACATACAAAATACAGCATTGGATGATTTAATGTTTGGTGCTTGTGCTAGCTCCCAAATGACTGCTGGAATAAAAGACTCCCAAATATTCTACAATGTCGCATAGCATGCTGCTGGTTTTTGAGGATGTTGCACAAGAATTTGGGTATGTTACAGCGATATGCTCAAATTCCTAGTGAACCATACTGGGTTGAAATAAAGAAACAAAGAAAAAGGAATACCTTCTCCTTGATGACAAACGGGAAAAAACATGACATGAGATGATCCACTTCTTTGCACCAGAATTCAGCCAGGAGGATGCCATGTACACATATTGATGTAAATCAGCGCTGCATGTGTATCATGTACTTGTACCCATGAAAGGAGCAAGCTAGTGGACAGCACGATCAATGGTCATGGATGGACCTCAAGTCTTCTATGGACTGCAAGTCTTCTATGGAAACACCTTCTCACATCAGCCACTTGCACAGTCAATCTTTGATTCTGATGAGGAAAAAAAAAACACACAACATAACAATAATACACCTATTAATGATTGAGAGAAGAAAAATAAGGTTAGCCAGAAAAATCACACAACAATCCGTTAGGTGAATGATATACTGGTATAACATACAAATTACAAAATACAGCATCCTTTGCCATTGGGGGATTTCAAGATCAGTGCTAGTGCTAGCTCCCAAATGACTGACTTAAACTGAGCTCCAACACCGACGGTCGGCTTAACTAAGCGATACTTATCAAAGTTATTGATCCCCAGCAATAGGTGTTGGAATCGCAGCATCGCAAGGTCCGTGAGAATCGCACGACAAAAAGTGATGGCGCATGATTACACTCGAATATTAAAAGATGCAGGACTGCTTAGTTTTTAGACACAAAGTGAGGAAGACAGACTAAAATGCCCCAAATTTCAACCATTCTTCAAAACACAACTTAATATTTAATTTTATGCTTCCAGGCTCAGATTTATGAAGCCACATGCTCGTGTAGGGCCTACGTTTCGTGGCGTGGGTGACCATTGCATTAGCATAAAATGTACATGCTACAGGCCTAACTCTTACACTACGAAATGGCGGAGCTAGGTTCAGCAGACGACATTCTTTGATTTCAACACCAAGCCCATGCAGCACTTGACCGAAAGATTGGTCTGTATCTCGTCAACGGGGATATGTTCCACAGAGCAGAAACTGCATCTGGCTTTACGGATCCCCTCCTATAGACATAGTCCGGAGGTAGAGAGCCATAAGTAACGTCAAAAAAAAAAAAAATGAAAGACTCCTCCTTCGGACAGACGAATCTTTCACAAGTTTGCCCAGCACCAGCAACCAGAAATTTATGACATATTTTTGAGGTCATCCTACCAGCACCTACGGACTTCAAGTTCACTTCAGTTTTATCGCCAGTGCCAGTGGCTGCCAGTGCTTAAGTTAGTGCTGAGACACAATCAAAGAGTATAGAAGCTAAGAGGGCGTACTCTCGCGACTTCGCACGCAAACGGGTGTAGTACGGCATGGAGCGGGAGCCCAACATGGAGCCCAATGGCAGCCAATTTAGTAATAATACTGCAAGCTTCTTAAACACGTGAGCCTATGGAGCAAACCCTACCTTCCTTTCATTTTCTTCATTTTAAAAGGAAGCACACAGCGGTAGAATTGCATTTCAGACTTCAAAATATCACAAAAAGTATACTTTCTGTCGATATGTAAAAAAAAAAAAAAACTGAAGTAATGTAATTACTTTTTTATCAGTAGTCCCTCAGCAAGTTTGTGTTTGAGCTGACAAATGCCACCTATCTCTTTCTCTCTCCCTCCCGAAACATAGTTTGGTCTACAAGATAACTGTTAGAACTACCCACTACCGTCTTGTTAGCCCGACCAGACGCTGTTAGAGTACGCTGTGCGAATAAATTATAGCCTGTCGCTACTAGTAGGGTTGGGGGTACCACGTATCGTCACCCTAAGGATCTGTAGCTTGTTTATTCTAAAATTAACACAAATCCGCCTAATTCTTACCTCAAATATGCCATAAATACTGCAGTTTTGAATGTCGTGACCGTCTCGTTGATTATGAATCTCCGTTTTAAAATAGCGCAATTTTAGCGCGTGCGTTTCGTTTTCTTCGCGCAGCAAAAAAGGGAACCTTGCGATCGGCACCCCCTAACCTCCATAGGTATACACGTGAATTTCACAGCATAGGTAATACACGTGAATTTCACAGGCCATAGGTAATACACGTGAATTTCACAGCCATGCGTCGTTACTGAGCGGATGTGTAATTTTTAGCTTGGTTTGTTTGAGTTTGATTTTCGTTTCTTCGTTTTTATTGTTTTTATAGCTCATGACACTTAATCCCGCGCGTACCTTTTCGTTCTATAGTGACTATACGCAAACAGCCATGATACGCAGGGTGCCGATGGGAAGGTGCCCTGCCGATAGGTGGTGCCCCAACCATACTAGATCTACACACTGTCTACAGCGACTGGGTTGTGTATAGAATCTGCGTAGATAACTTGTAGAATTTACGTGACACAGTAACACTAACAGTTCAGTACATATAGGCCCTACAGTAGCTGAGTTAGAACAACTCATTCCAAACTCTTGAGCTCTCATGTCATACTCTCACACTCACTGACTCAGTCACACTTTCAGATACAGAACAGTCTACTGGACTGGTTATCCCCACTTGATACGATCATGCGAAATTTGCACAGCAGGGGCAGGGCCGCTGCCGGCCCCGGGTCGGTCGGGACAATTCAATGCAAATCTCGCTGGTAATCAATGGTAATTATTTTAGCTAAGATTAGGTCTACTAAGAATGTATTAAAAGTTATGTTGACCAACCTTCCTCGAAGAATCCCAAAGGAGCAGTTCCTCTTTTTCTGAGGGGCCGTTTGCAAGCCATTTCTGAAAATATCAGATGGTTCGTACATCGAGATGTTTGACTCCGTTCAGAGATCATCACGAAAGAGCGTTTGAAACATTGATGAACAGCAAATCGTAGCCGTGTGTGTGGTTTTTGAGCGCGGTCGCGGACTAACGGTTCAGCAGTACATCGTACATTATACACGTAAGGTTCAATCAGCGACAAAAACAACACGCACATGACCTCTTACGTTACATTATTATCAAGAAAACTTGTAATCATTAATTTTTTGGTTTTGAATAAAAAAATATATGTTTAAAACTTCTTTTGTTGCAAATTAAATTTTTTTAATGTGTCAATATTTTTTGTGCTCCATATATTTTGAAATATATTTTTGTTGTAATCTTTGGTACGAACGAGCCTCATATCAACAACCCGGATCTCCCATTCATCGTACACAATTACTACACGCCGATTGCATTCATAGTTTTCTATTGTTGTGTGTACATGTCAAAGCTACGGGGAACGAACGGGCGGCAATGGGTTACTACCTTTTTTATTTTTTCACGAGTATGTAATCTCATTTAAGGTTTTTTACGTGCTTTATTCCGTAGTGAATAGATGTTGCATTTTAGGAATGCTGTAAATCAACCAAGTGAAGCAGCTTTTTGTTTGCAATGGTAAGACTACTGTTTGTTTACATAATCCTGTTGAAGCCAAACGGGTGCGGGTGGTTGCGTTAGATCGAATGTCCGTCATGACTTGCATTGGCATTGCGGCCATCAAATTATGAGTTTTCATATTGATTTTTGTGATCGACATCATTCAATAATCATAGTGCACGTGGTTTAAACTTTGGTAAAACAAAAGTTAACCATGGCCAGGTTTAATAACCACTGTTCTTGTGCTATCATACAAGGTTCCATGGTTAGAAATTCTAGAATATGGTTTTTCTGCACTCTATATCTGATCAGCAATGAACCACGGTTGAAACCATTGTTAAAATAACCACTTTTTCAACCGTGGGTAAACAAAAGTTAAACCACGGTTTTATAACCACTGTTCTTATGAGCTATCATACAACCATGGTGAAAATCATGGCTTTTTAACCGCCTCTTCACTATCATGAAACCAATCAATGTTTCATAACCATACTTTGCACATCACACTATGATAAAACAATGGTTCAAATCCTGGTGTAGCTATGACCATCCTTTTCCTTGCTAAAATGGAATTTGAACGATTGTTTAAAACCGTTGTTTTAACACTTTCGTTAAACCACTGTTAAAGTCATGGTTATATAGCCTAACCATCATTTTTTAACTATGATAAAACCATGGTTAATAATATTAATTATAATCATGGTTAATAGCCATCGTTTTCAACCTTTGTAAAACAAAAGTTAAACCATGGTATTATAACTAGTGTTTTTGTGCTATCATAAAACCACGGTTAAAATCATGGTTTTATAACTATTGTTTTTACACTATCATAAAACCATAATGAAATCATGGTTTTATAACGATGGTTTTCAACCTTAGTAGAACGAGAGTTACACCATGGTTTCCTAACCATTGTTTTTATACTATTGTGAAACCATGGTTACAACCATCATTATATTATTATGTTATTTTTACCAAAGTAGAACGATAGTCTTGTTGTGGTTTTCTCACCATTGTTTTTTGAATTTCTTAAAACTGTGGTATAACGATAATTTTTAAACCATGGTTTTAAAACACTTTCATTAAACCACTGTTAGAGCCATGGTTATATAACCATCATTTTTTAACTATGATAAAACCATGGTTAATATCATGGTTAATACCGATCATTTTTAACCTTCGTAAAACGAAAGTTTAACCATGGTATTATAACTAGTGTTTTTGTGCTATCATAATACCATGGTTAAAATCATGGTTTTATTACCATCTTTTTTACACTATCATAAAACTATGATGAAATCATGGTTTAATAACGATGGTTTTCAACCTTAGTAGAACGAGAGTTACACCATGGTTTCCTAACCATTGTTTTTATACTATTGTGAAACCATGGTTACAACCATTGTTATATTATTATGTTATTTTTACCAAAGTAGAACGATAGTCTGGTTGTGGTTTTCTCGCCATTGTTTTTTTAATTTCTTAAAACTTTGGTATCACGATGATTTTTTAACCATGGTTTTAAAACACTTTCATTAAACCACTTTTAGAGCCGTGGTTATATAACCATCATTTTTTAACTATGATAAAACCATGGTTAATATCATGGTTAATACCCATCATTTTTAACCTTTGTGAAACGAAAGTTTAACCATGGTATTATAACTAGTGTTTTTGTGCTATCATAATACCATGGTTAAAATCATGGTTTTATTACTATCTTTTTTATACTATCATAAAACCATGATGAAATCATGGTTTAATAACGATGGTTTTTAACCTTGGTAGAACGAGAGTTACACGATGGTTTCCTAACCATTGTTTTTATACTATTGTGAAACCATGGTTACAACCATTGTTATATTATTATGTTATTTTTACCAAAGTAGAACGATGGTTTTGTCGTGGTTTTCTCACCATTGTTTTTTTAATTTCTTAAAACTTTGGTATAACAATGATTTTTTCACCATGGTTTTAAAACCGTCGTAAAATGAAAGTTTTATTATGTTATCATAACTATGGTATTTTAACAATGGTATTACCACACTTTCGCCACACATTTACCATGGATATGAATTAAAAATCATGGACTACCATCGATCCATTGTAAAACCGTCCATAACCATGGTTATACCATAGTTACGGTTGTAAAACCATGGTTTTTTTTTATAAGGGGAGGATCAGTAATGATCATCTTATCTGTAAGGGATAAACTCTTACCTGTGAGAACAAACCCTCCCTCCTTTCCCCTTTTGCTTGGACTGTGGTAGATACGTGTAAAAGGAAGAGGAAGCATGTAGACTTGTCAGGCAGCTTTATTGGGCAGCAGTGAGTCGGGTTTGGGTTGATGTAGGACATGTCAGTGGGGCCTTCTTTGCTTTCTCATTCTTTATTTTGCGAGACTGAAGGCAGCATTAAAGAATGATGCAATGTAAAGGCACAGGTAAAAGATAAGATGATCATATAAATACTAGTCCTCGTAATCAACACCTGAGAGTAAGAAAGGGGATGATTTGGCTCAATGGAATGACTTGTAACATATGAGTGTTGTTGGTTGATTCCAAGTGTCAGAATTTAACATATTAATTGATGACACATGTAAAATCCAAAACAAAGGACTAGCCTCTGGATATTCTTTCAATGAACAAAACAAGGTGAATCTTAAGTATCTTACTTTACTGCACTGGGAAAAAAACAACACTGGTTTTTGCATGGAATCTCCAGATATAACACCTTTTTCCAGCTTTGTCTGTGACATGCTTTGCTTGTCAACTCTTCAGATTCACAACTGTGTAAATCATGTTATCTACATCAGTAAAAAAAAAAAAAAAAAAAAAAAAAAAAAAAAAAAAAAAAAAATCCATCCGCTTTCCAGACATTATGACTACCCTGTGAAAAAAATATAAATAATGTCACCCCTGAGGTGAAATACCTCCATACACTATGATTACCCTGTGAAAAAAATGTAAATGTCACCCCTGAGGTGAAATACCTGCACATATGTATGCATTATATGAAATTGAAGAAATTGCAACAACATGTTTTGCAAAGTATTTCTGGTGCTACGTGGAGCGAGGTATAGTAAAGTAAAGTATTTGTTATACTAAATGCTCAGTAACAATGCACTCTGATTTAACCAAGCACATGCCATGAAAGGCTAACTTTTCTTTCTTCTTTGAATAACAATATCTTTGTGGTATCTTTGTGGTTTCAGGAATTTACCAGGGCCAGTGGACAGGTGGCATGCGTCATGGGTATGGAATCCGTAACAGTGTTCCGTATGGCATGGCTTCAATCGTCAGGCCTTCCTTGCGAACGTCTCTCACATCGCTACGGAGTGAGCATGAAAATGGCTCCATTGCAAGCACCTCACCTGAAAACTTTGGCCAACGGGGTGGCTTCGCACTGGATGTCTCAGATGACTGCACGTCAGATTTAGAGAGCACAAAGAGCACCACTATGCGGCGGAATGAAGGCCGGCGCCAAAGTCGGACTCTTATGGGCGGGTTTCGCAGCAAGCGGCGGAAAGATAGAAGTGGGACAGGGTCAGGGTCAGGGGACAATGCTAGTGTGGCCTCCCTCAGGCACAACCTTAAGCACCAGGACTCACTCAAGAGCAATGAAAGTACTATGAGCACAAGCTCTGTGCAATCCTCATGCTTTGAAAGTGAGATGGGCCACATGCAGGAAGAGGAAGCATCACATGATGTCACTGAAGTCTACATGGGTGAGTGGAAACAGGATAAGCGGGCAGGCTATGGGACGAGCCAGCGGTCCGATGGCTATCAGTATGCAGGCGAGTGGCACAACAACAAGCGACATGGCTATGGTTGTTTAACATACCCTAATGGCCACAAAGAGGAGGGAAAGTGGAAACAGAACATGCTGGTTGCATCAGGAAAGAAGAAACTGTTTGTAATTGGCTCAAAAAAGATCAGCGACAGAGTGGAGAGAGCAGTCGAACTCGCAGGACAGGCAGCAAACATAGCCAGGCAGAAGGCTGATCTAGCGATATCAAGGTTAGGAAGAGCTTTATACATAAAGCAGTATATTTTGTAGTCCTTCACCAAAACTAAACCATGACAAAACAAAACAAAAGTCTTACCTGAAAAATTTCTTCTATTCATCCTCTAATTCAGTTTGTCAATCAAGTTGTACAATTTTATAAAGGCATGCTTGTTGATCATGGAATGATATGTTTGAATGAGCCATCAGATCATTAATAACTTTGTGGACTATAATGATTAGGTTTATTCTTTTAGAACTTATTCCAAGTAACTTTAAGTTGTAGTGTTGGATTATTATGCTTCCGCAACAAAGTGTCACCAGAGGCATTGTGTTTTCTGGTTGTCCGTCCGTAATTAATTTTGTGGACAGCATTACTTAAAAAACATTTGAGGTATCCTAATAAAACTTGCCATGTGTATGTATTAGTGGATGAAATTGTGTGTATCAACTTTTGGGTGCATATGCTCATGGTCAAAGGTGAAGGTCAAATTCTCAAAATTTCACTATTTCTCCCTTATCTACAATATATGCCGTGCCTTAACCCGTTGAGGACAAGTCTGGAGTATTCTCAGGCAGGTGTCTATGTGAAATGTATGTTATAGCAAAATTAGCCCGTCCTCAGTGGGTAAGGTATTTTCTTGAAACCTAGTGTATACACGTATACCTGATAAAGATCCTCGAGGAAAAGTTTTGAGCCATGGGGTCAAAGGTCAAGTGATAATGCTAGAATTTCACTTTTTTATCCATATCTCAGAAATTGCTCGGGGTATCTTTATGGCAATTACTACATATATAGTGGTCTCCGCTTAATCGGTGTAGTGTCTGGCAAAGCATCTCTTACCAAATTAAGCAGAGTACCTGATTAACCGGAAAGCATGTTGATAAATTCACATACTAATCACACACCTCTCTGCATCAGGCACACAGCACGGTGTAATGGCCACAGCTTATCTAAAGTTACACAACACCGTAGTTAGTATCTGCAACATAATTTTGCAATGCAGCCATATGCTGCAACAAATTCTGCTGCATCCCCGTGTGTTTCATGGCGACCACAAATTTGTTTTTAATTAATGGCCTGAACAAATGTTAGTGTCTCAGTGGAGTTAGTTTATTCTTTGTTTTTCTCGAGAGCTAGCCATAGCTCATAGGCACATGTATAGTGATTAGTGTGTCTGTGTGTGTGTGTGTGTGGTTCTGGTGCAGTTCATACACGTCATAATGCGTCTATTCGTACCAGTGGTATGGCAAATGTATCGTACACTGCACATTTAACATGTTGAAACATCAACCAAAGCTCTCTATCAGCTTTCAGCACCTTACGCCCTACAGTTTCTTCAAAATTTATATTGACACGATTTCTAAAAGCCTTTCTGTGGGAAACTATGGAAATAGATTAGGTTAATCTGGAAAATTCCTACCCATTTATCCAAAATGCTTACCTGATTATCCAATAAATATAACATGCATTGGGAACTGCTTTTCAGTTTGTAAAGTTGATGAAGTGGAGTACCTAATTGAGCGGAGAGTACTGTATATGTACTGCCTGTCTGTGGTCTTCTTGGGAATTTTTTGGTCATATGATCAAAGGTAAAGGTCAATAGTCAAGATCAAATTCTCAAAATTTCACTATTTCCTCCATATCCATGCAATTCCTGTATGTATTTTCTTGAAACTTAGTGTATACATGTATTACCAGATAAAGATTCTCTGGGAAAGTTTTGGGCCTGCAGTCAAAGGTCAAACGTCAAGTGAAAATATAATGCTAAAATTTCACACATTTATTCTCCTATCTCGGAAATGGCTCAAGGTATTATGACATTTAGTACATATGCATGCTCTGCCGGACGATGATTTTCATGGGAATTTTGGGTTATGAGGTCAAAGGTCAAGGTCAAAGATCAGGTTAAAAATGTTAAAATTCCACTTTTCATTTCAATATGTTTCAGGTATTTGTTGATGAGGATATCCTAATTATATGCCGTTTATGCCTCCGCCGCGAAGTGTCGCTGGAGGCATTATATTTTGTGGTTGTCCATCCATCTATCCGCCCTTCTGTTGGCATATATCCATTATCAATTTTGTGGACAGCGTAACTAAAAAACATTTTGAGGTATCCTGATGAAACTTGGCATATATACTGTATGTATGAGTGAACAAAGTTGTGTCTGTCAACTTTTTGGTGCACATGCTCAAGGTCAAGGTCAAATACTCAAACAGTGATTCTTGTCAGATTTTTGGGGATCATGTGGTCAAAGGTCAAGGTCAATTTCTCAAAATTTCACTATTCCCCCATATTTGTGCAGTGCCTGGGGATATTTTTTGAAATTAAGTGTATAAATGTATTACCAGATAGAGATTCTCTTGGAAAATTTTCGGCCATAGGATCCAAAGTCAAAAGGTCAAAGGTCAGAAGTGTCTCAAGCAACGTCCTCGCCAGGCATTTTACAGTAAATTGTGGCATCCAATTTTGCACCATGTGTAAATTTGGACTGCCACGCGTAATTTTCAGAGTTGCCATGCTTTCTATTGCGCCATGCCTAAGATTTTTTTTGTTATCTTTCTTCCCCTTTTTGTCATTTTTCCCTTTCAAAAATATATTTTGCGGTTTCCTTCGAACGCATTCTCGACAGTTACTTGCTCGGCGCTCGCTTTTTGAGGCAAGGTCGTTGGTCGTGTGCGACTACCGCATCCAACGTGGTCCATTACCGATTCCACTTTGCTTGCCAGCATACGCAGGTGCAGAGTGAGCGTAGTATTATACCGTGTTCACCGAGATTCCGCTGCGCAAAATTTAAGGGCGCTTCTCTCTGATCACTGAGAGTTGCCACTGTTACTATATGCGCACAATCCCCGGAGCAGCAGATCACAGAGCGAGCCATGTGCAAGTGATCCAGTACGCAAAGCTGCCAATCTTTGGAAGCACAAATTAGTACTGGACATACTCAGCAGCTCTAAAATTCGTTAAGGTTTTTTTTCGTATTTTTCAACCTCCTTCTTTTTTTCGGATGTTTGCCTTTACTTTTGGAAATAAACAGTGGTAACAATCGGCTCCGTAAGATGCTAAAATAAATGTTGAATGATCCCTTTGACGTTCGGAAATGAATAACTATAATATTCAACTCCGTACGATGATAAAACAAATGTCTGATGATTGCTTTTATGTTCAAAAGTAAATAGCAATAACATTCAGCTCCGCAAGATGCTAAAATAAATGTCGAATGTTTGCTTTGACGTTCGGAAATGAATAACAATAATATTTAACTCTGTACGTTGATTAAATAAATGTCGGATGTTTGCTTTTACTTTTGAAAGTATATAGCAATTGAACATTTGGCTCCGGAAGATGCCAAAATAAATGTCAGATGATTGCTTTTACGTTTGGAAGTGAATAGCAGCAGCATTCGGCTCTGTACGATGCTAAAATAATTGTCAGATGATTCATTTCACTTTCGGAAGTGGACAGCTGTAACATTCAGCTCTGTACGAAAATAAAATAAATATCGGATGTTTGCTTTTAAATTTGGAAATGAATAACGGTAATATCCTGCTCCGTACAATGCTAAAATGAATAGCAGATTGTTGCTTTTACATTTGGAAATGATTAAAGGTATCAATTGGCTCAGGTAGATGCTAAAATAAATAGCAGATGTTTGCTTTCACGTTCGGAAATGAATAAGGATAACATTCAGCTCCGTAAGATGCTAAAATGAATGTCGGTTGTTTGCTTTTACATTTGAAAATGATTAACAGTAATATTTGGCTCCGTAAGGTGCTAAAATACTAGTAAATGTTGGATGATCGCTTTTACAATCAGAAATGAATAACGGTAACTTTCGGCTCCTTACAATGCTAAACAAATGTTGGATGTTTACAAATGTCTGCAAATGCTCACACTTTCTCATTTCATACGTAAGTTTTAACCACCTAAATATGCATCTATATATATATAATACGCGAAGTTGTTGTTGTCGTGGCCTTATGTATTTCCTGTTTTATTCCGGCGTTGCTGGATTGTCTATCTCCTCCCAAGCCGTCGGCCGTCGACCGGTGCCGTCAGCCGCAGGAGAGTATCGTGCATCGAATGGCGCGGGTTTCGTCCCCGCTCTGCCTCCGTGTCAACGTCGAGGACGAAAAAGAAAAATTAATTAGATAGATGCATAATGCATTTTTGTACGTGACGAAAGAGCCGAGCGTTTTAATATTCACCAATCCTGCGCTGAACTCCTACTTTCTCGATAGTGCATCTTTTAGCTTGCAGAGACAGTGGGATACTAAAGATGATGGGTGCAGCGAAATCTCTGACATCTTCCGGCGGACACACACGCATGCACACAATGTACTTAGTACTCTCGGGTGGGTACGGTATGCCAGTGTGTGGCCTGCGCCTGTGTATATATTGACGATGGTTACACGAAACACTATCTGCTTGCGCGTGATATGGACTCTCATATGGTATAATACACGGCGCGGTCATACAAGGGCATTTACGTACAGTGACGTTCGCCATTGGCATTGGCGTGCCCTAATGAAAACAACGAATGCTGTTATTTTATTGTATTTTGCACAACTGCAGGATACTATGCAGCTCAGGTACGTCATTTAGTTTACTCTCAAGTCGGGTATCATTGTACTCAGACTGTTTAGGACGGCTAAATATCCACTTAAATTTTGTCCTTGCCGATGGTATCCTTCCATATCAGATTACACGCGCCGCTGTCCATTCGTTTATACTGCAGAGCTGCTGTAAACATGAATATTCATAAGATGAGCGGACGTAGAGGAAACCCTCGATTTGCCGACCGCCTTTTTTTTTTTTTTTGGAATTTCCAAGTGGAAATAAAATGGGTAGTTCTATGGTCCATCACACCAAGTTTTGGTGATAAAAATAAAAAAAGAGGGAGCATATGAAGACAAAAAAATTCTTCTTTCTCCCATAACGTGGGAAAAGAGTTAAAGAAAAAATACGAGGCCCTGCATGAGATCCATGGATTCCAACAGGTGCCTACTTATTAAACCTAATGACTATAATAATATGATCTCCCCCTCCACAAATAATAATGGAGATTATAGTGGTAATATAATGATAATATAATGGTTATAATGATAAAATAATAATAATAATAATGGTGATATTCATAATAATAATAATAATGGTGATATTCATAATAATAATAATAATGGTGATATTCATAATAATAATAATAACAATAATGATAATGATGATAAAATGTACCTGTGTCTGAAGCAGCTGTGCTTCTATGATCTATCAAACCAAGGTTTGGTTATAAAAACAAAAAGAAGAGAGCAAATGAAGACGAAAATATTTTATTTCTCTCAGCACAATAGCAACAAAAACACAACTGGGGTAGTCCTGCTCAGCACAAGATTACGTATGTTAGTGCAGTGAAGCAGTTTTGGACAGTTTGCGCATGACTGTCTTCAGAAAAGCTTTTTATCAAGAGCAGAAAAATGGGGGAAAGAGATTTTTACAATTCTTAACAAATTAACATTTCAGCCTCCCTATGTTGATCATCCCTATATTATGACTCACTCTCTCCTCTCCCCTAAATAATAATAATAATGTTAGTAACAATAAAATGATAATAACAATAACAATAATACACTTAAATAATGATAATAACAATAACAATAATACACTGAAATAATGATAAGAGAATAGGCCAATGCAATGGGGAGGGGTGCTATGATCCATAACTAAGAGTGAGCGGAAGAGACGCAAACAGGTACTGGATTGTTTTAATGTTTAAAATGAAATATCAATGATAATGAAGCTATTTGAAATAAGTAACCTTGACATGACGCACAAAAAGATTCACTATCCTTGACCGATAAACTTCTTTTTTTTGAATTCCCTTGAGTCATCCCCATGTCAATGAATTATATAGAATAATAATGAAACCGAATGACTATGATCTCCCCTCCCTCAAAATAATAATAATGATAATAATGATAATCACAATCATAATCATAGGCCCTAATCAATGATTATAATGATGATAAAAACAATAAACAGTATCAATGAGATAAACAGGCGGTTCTAGATCCATCAACCCAAGTTTTGATTATGAAAACAGAAATGAGGGAGCAAATGAAGACGAAAATATTATTTGTGTATTTCTTCTCTCATAACGTGGTTGAAGAAATAGTAAAGAAAGAATACAAAGCCCTGAGACCCGTGGATTTCCACGGGTTTCTTATACTTATAAAACCTAATGACTATGATCACAATGATAATATAACAGTAGGGGCATAATAAGAATAATGATATGATAATAATAATGATGATGTTTAGTCTGAAGCAGATAAACGGATGGTTCTGTGATATATCAAACCAAGTTTTGGTGATTAAAAACAAAAAAGGAGGGAGCAATTGAAGACGAAAATTTTTCTCTCATAACTTGGGAAAAGAAATAGGAATGAAAAAAGAAATGCGATGCCTTGAGACCAGCTGTGGATTCCCTCGGGTGCCTGCATGGATGTAAGAGCAGGGGGCATAATTAATATCAAAGTCATAGTGTCAATAGTATCTCCCCGTTCAAACGGGAAGAATCTGTGGGCAGAAATTTCGGAGAATCTCATAAGGGTTTTTTGGTGATTTTTCCCTGAATGTTTGTTTGTTTGTTCTGCGAGGGTGAAAATGTGTTTGGGGGGATGGTGGTCATGGGTAGAAGAGAGCACAAGTAACGAAAGAATTAGAAAACTTTTCTTTTTATTTCATCAATGAAAATGTGAAAAATCGTATATATGAGAGAAAAAAATAAAACCCCTCAGACCCATGGATTTCCACGGGTGCTGCTAGTCAACTTTTATAATAATCTATATGCTAGATCTTAGAACTCAGAATAACTGTAAAATGATTGAATTTTATATTCATTTATTTTAGACATGAGTACCTGTATCACTTCAGTAATGCTTAATATTTATTTTTCTGTGTTTAGTATGACCGATTTAGTTTTTCTTATGTTTTTCCTGATTTTTTTTCGGGCCACCAAGAAATAAAATCCAATGATTTTGGTGGCCCAATCAGGCCACCAAAAATAAAAGTGAGTGTAGAGCCGTGACATAGCCATGCGTTTTTACAGGCTTTTACATTCTATTGGATTTTAAACATCATCATTTTCCCAAGTATTCCAGTTTCTTTTCCAATGATTGAAATCAGGAATCTGCCATAACGATGATTGCTAAATGCCACGCTGTGTGTGGATGTGCCGATGTGCGAAACACGTGCCATGTGCTCTTGCCTTGTTTGAGGCTACTTTACTGCAAGTTCAATGGATCAAAAAAATTCGCCGTAATGGCTGCGCGTAATGGCTTGATTGCGGTAACAGCTTACATTCAATAGAAATCGTCGTGTCTTGTACGAGCAAAAACAAAACCAAACAAACAGACAAGACATAACAAACCAAAAAACGAACGAATTTTGATAGCCAAATCATCTTCATATATAATAGTGGACCGTCACAGTTCATAGGTGAAGTTCCTTCAGACTTTGAAAAGTAATACTCAGTTTTAATGAGCTTGAATGTGAAATTGTGATTTTACTGTCTAACCGGGTAGTGGCTGCATATCACATACTCGTAGTGAATTTGTGACTGCAAACGAGACATATCCTTTCATAATTATTGTCTTTCCGTGATTCCAAAAAATCGAGTGATTAATCAATCCCTTTCTATAGTTCAGGAACATCTAAAATAATCAAGTATACACTATTGTCCCAGACTATGATTGACTGTTCGATGTTTCTACTATGGGCTAAAAGAAAGACTATAGAATCATGATCCTTGTAATGATTCCTTTAATTCTACTCACAAGCTAGTTCTTCGATCAATATTTCCAGGGTATTTGCACTCTGTTTATTAACAGCATTCTAGTGCGCGCATTCTTTCGTCTGGCACCTGCATCTGGCACCTGGTTTTGTGGAAATTTCCGCAAGGGAGAGGGGGGAGGATGTCAAGTGTCTGCGATCCGAAGAGACTGCATACAATCTTTTCGCTTCTGTTTATTGTCATGTTTCCCCCTTATTCTTTGCTGGCAGTCAACAATTAGATTTAACTTTACGAAGGTTGCTAGCACATGGTTCTTTTTGTTGTGAGGTAGACATGTATATAATTTTTATTTTCATCATTCATGGGAGGGGAAATAGAGTAAAAGACGGAGACATGAAATAAGACGAAGGACTAAACACATATGCTAGGCATTCGCAGCAAGCTGTCTTTTACACCAGCATCGGTAGGCCCTAATTATAATCACCATCACTCAGAATCATTTTTTCCTGTTCCTATAACGTTGAGAAACACGACAACCATCATCTCTTCAAGGTAAACACCTAAGGCTAGCGAACAAATTACGAAATCCCAACAACCTCCCCGACACCACAGAAACTACAAAAACACACAACACACAGAAGTGGCTGCGATCAAACTTCCTTCGAAAATACTGCAGTGAAGTGGTGAAATCGTCGTTACAAAAACGTGAAAAGTGTGAATTATTTTTAGATACTTACAAAATATAAAGAGAATGAATAAAGTATTATTAATCAAAGAAATCCTACCAAATGAGAGGCATGAAAAACGACGAAAATAAAGCAGTTAACTGAAGTTTGCAGCGCCGTACGCCACGCGAAAATAAATACAGTGAAACTCGGTATGACAAGATCCTTGTGACGAAGACAATTTGTTATTTTTATTAGTAGTCAATAAATGATCCAACACAATGGAAATTAATTAATTGGGACCTGAGAAACTAGTTTGTTATGATTTATCAAGTATTTTGTTATACAATGGTGTATCAGATTGAGTTTCCATGTTACACAGGAAACAAAGTTCAAAAGCCTTTCACCTGCAGTGCCCATCGACACGTGAACATGAATCACGCAACAGTAATAAAGATTTCCTTTATTTTTGCACCGACGTGTCTTCTTGCTTATTTCATTGAATAGTTTCCGAATGTTCCACCCAAAATATGCACCAGATCGATGATGAATTTCTACTTCACAGTGACGCATAATTATGCAGCGTTGATAGTTGCAGATGTCACTGACTCTGTGATCAGTTTGTTCCACTCATACTTTCTTGTTGCTTTTTCTTTTCTGTTAAATATCGCGATTCTTGAATTATAAAATAAAATGAACTCTAAGTCACATTCTCAGCGACGCAGTAAGCTAAAACGCAGCTTTCATAGCGGGATACCGGGCTTCTATTATCTTGTTGCACCGATATTTTCTTCTCTTTCCCTTTTTCTTCAAATCAGTGTAATTCTTGAAAAAAAAAGAAACGCAGAAGAAAGTATGAAAGCTAAGTAAACCCTCACTTTATTAAGTGATAAGTATCCACAATATTGTCGTAAAAGAATAGATAATTTCAGAGATATTTTTAAAGTCACATTTATTGCGATGCCACTGACTCTGCGCTCAGTTCGTTCCACTAATACTTTCTTCTTGTAATCTTTTTCTTGCTGTTATTTTTGTCTTCTAAATTGCGCGACCCTAAACATAAAAAAGCCGCAAAAGAAATCATATAAATGCGATTGAAATATATGCTTTACTTACGTGATGAATATCAATAATCATGTCATGAAAGAAAAGAATTTCGGACACTTAAGTCACTTCACAGAGACGTTTAGTTAAACTAAATGCAGCGTTGATAGAGCATGGATGCCGCTTCGTTACGATAGTTGCACTATTTTTTTTCTTCTTCATCTTCGTTTTCTTTCCACATTCCTCTAAATAGCGTGATTTTTTAAGAAGAAAAAAAAAGATGAGATGAAAGGAAATAGTGCAACGATGCAAACCTTCACTTTAGTTACATGATGAATAACAGCAATTATGTCATTTTATAATGAAAAGAATTATAATTTTGGACACTGGAAGTCACATTTTCAGCACTGCAAAGTAAAGCTATAAACGCAATGCCGTTTTGTTATAGCTGCATCAATTTTTTTCTTTTCTTTTTCAAAACTTCTTCCTTTGCTTATTTTTTTCTTCTTTATCGTGTGAGACTTGAAATAGAAAAAGAAACGCACAAAAATAAAGGATGAAAGCAATGCAAGCTTTCACTTCATTACGTGACAAGTATCAACAATATTACATTAAAGAAAAGATAATTAGGAAGACTTTTAGTCACATTTTCAGCAATGCAAAGTTAACGTAAACGCAGCTTTTATGGCGGGTTGACGCTTCGTTATAGTTGCACCAATATTTTCTTCCTTTTTCTTTTTTTTATTCAAATCAGTGCAATCCTTGAAATAAAAAAAGAAACGCAAAAAAACGTGTAAAAAGTGATGCAAAGCCATACTTTATTAGGTGATAGGTATCCACTACTGTCATAAAAGAAAAGATGATTTCGCAGACTATAAGTCACATTTTCAGCGACGCAGAGCTGAGCTAAACGCAGCGGTGTAGTGCGATACCGCTAGATTAGTTCTACCAATATTTCCTTCCTTTTTTTTTTTTTTGCTTTTTTGTTTTCAAAATAATGTGATTCTTAAAATTAAAAAGAAACACAAAAGAAAGTATAAAAAGCAATGCAGACCCACACTTTATTAAAAGTGTTCACTATATTGTCATAAAAGAAAATATAATTTTGGGGACTTCAAGTCACACTTTCAGTGGCTTTAAGTTAAGTTAAGTTAAACGCAGCGTTGATAGTGCGATGTCGCTGCCATTAGTTTCACTGGTATTTTCTTTTTTTTTTAACTTTGTAAATTGCACGATTCTTGAAATTAAAAGAAAAATGCAAAGAAAGGATTAAATGGAACGGCAAACTTACACTTAAGTAACGTGATAAATATCGATAATTTTGTCGAAAAAAAGGAAAAGTTATTTCCTGGCTCCCGAAGTCATTTCACAAATGCAGCGTTGATAGTGCAATGCCGCTTCGCGAGTTTCATTATTTTTCTTGAACTTTCTCTTCTTCATTTCCTCCCCTGTATACATCTTCAAAATGGCGTGATCTTGAAAAAAAAAGAAAAATAAACGAAAGGATAAAATGCGATGCAACCATACACTTTAGTTACGTGATAAGAATCAACAATGCAAATGATCTGTTACAAACGGAAGGATGATTTCGGACACTTTTAGTAACATTTTTTAGCTACGAAGTTGTAACGTTATAACGCAGCGTCGACAGTGCAATGTTGCACCAATTTTGTCCCTTTCCCTTTTGTTTTGTTTTGCATGCTTCTCGCGCACACGCATGTCGGTGTGCAAGCACCGTTTCTTTCCTGGACGACCCAACCACGCGTTCAGTTTGAGCCACCACGCATAAATATTTCAAACTACCTGACGGCACTTTTCCGCCATGCGTACTTCATTTTTTGGCGAGGACGCTGGTCTGAAGGTATCATCATGAAACTTAGCACATACATGAACTGCCTGACAGTGATTTTCTTGAGAATTGTAGGGTCATGGGGTCAAAGGTCAGGCTAAAATGCTAAATTTCTGCTATGTTATGCTTAAATTACTGGTACACTCTTTGCTCAATACCTTGGAGATTACTCAATGCATAAACTTTAGAAAAGGTCAAAGTTCAAGTGAAAATCCTCAAATCTCTGAATACCTGCTCTTAAACAATGTAGCCATCCATCTAAATTTAACATAGTTCAAAGAAAGTTAACACTTGACACATTTGTGACAAACATGTCTTTTTAATTTTTTGCCAATTATATGAAACTGTTGTCACACATTTTCAAGACATGCTATAATATAGACCTATTGGGAGAACCATGCATTCCCTTCAACTTCCAGGGTTTCTGCAGGTCCCCTGTTGTGCTGCCAAAGGATATCTGTGTGAATGTGTCCAAAATCCTTGATGAATACTGTAAACTAGCTTACCTGTCTTTGGTGATTAAAGAATCAGTTTGCATCCATGGATCATTCATTGATTTTACATAGGAAATTATAAAATGGGTCGAAAATTCGAAAACTAACATCATTTTTCAGCGTTTTTCACGTACCTTTGTGGGTCAAGACGTCCGAAGATGTTCGTCCCAAACTTTTACGCACGTCGCACTCGCGGAAGTCCCGCACAAACAGTATAAGTATAATGGGGGTTGGGTTTCCGGACACCCGCATGAAAACTTACTTATTTTACATAGAATATGCACCCTTTACCTTAAAGACTTGATATAGACTCCTCATATAGGCCTACTAGACAACATACTCTGAAAACGGCGTGAGAATTAACCTGATAAATCGTTGGATTTCCTCTTCAAAGTGACTCCATGTACGCGTCCGGTCCCATAACGCTTGGTCTACTGTACTGTACAAAGTGTACGTATAAACAGTATACGTACGTACGCCACATAATTATGTTATACACAAGGGAAGACAGGCGCAGGCCGGCCGGCCGGCAGCCCGAACTAGAAGTTGTTTACAGGATTGACAGCGCGTACGCGTATGCATGCAATTCATCAAAGGAGCCGCCGCGCGCACAGACGATCGGCAATCTACCATAGGATTACAGGCAGTGCAATAGTACTGAAGTAAAGGAAGGAGGTGTGTCTCATTTCAGCGCTTCCTATTGGCTACATTCTTGAACCCATTTTATAAAGCTAAATATACTATGCTACATTCCATGCTAGCAGTGGCAGATCCAGGATTTTGAATGGGGGGAGGGGTGCAAGCAGCGAGAGTGCGAAAGACTGAGTGGGATGAGGGTTTGGGAGGGGGATCCCCCTCCCAAGGTAAGAACTTCTTGAAAAAAATCATGTTTAAAAGTTGCATTTTGAGAACACTTTTAGAGGATAGACATTCACTTTAAACATTGTTATTTAATGAATACAAAACCAGGATAAGTTGGATGTAATATACACAAAAAGACAAATGAAATACCTAATATTTTTGACTAACAATAGAAATACTGACTTTGAATGATGAACTTAAGCCCCCATTGTACTATCATGATCTGGACCCCTATCTATCCCAATTCAGCATCAGGGAAAAGTGGCAAAGCATACAGGGGTCAGTTTAAATCAGAAGCATCCTAGCAGCATCCTTGTGACAATAATGCGCACCTTTGTGGAATATTTGGAAAATTGTCTATCCCCAAAGTGTGCAGAGTCTAAATCAATGGATGGGAACTGAGCCGGGGAAAGGTAAATCAAAAGAGGAAGAGGGAACTTTTAGATTCATTAGAATTGAAGCAATAGATCTGGTGCACACTTAAATGAAACATTTGAAAATCTGTCAATCTAAATGTGTACCAAGTCTATAAGTCTGCATACAAGGGACTTTTTCATTAATAGAATACAAATACCTATGAAAATATCTCATAAACACAGTTTTGATGAAATTTGGAAAGCAGTCAGTCCCGAAAGTGTACTGAAGTTTTTAAACGGAAACCAAGCGGGGAAAAGGTTAATTGAAAGAAGATATCCCCTCCCACCTGACAGAACTTTTCCTTTTTTTTTTTAAACTGAAGTGACAGACCTGTTGCACACTTCAGATGAAACATTTGGGAAATCTGTTAATCTAAAATTGTACTAAGTCTATAGGGAAAGAACTGAATGGGGGAGGGTGTGGGAGAGGGTATCCCTCTCCCAGGCTAGAGAGATTTTGCATTTTCAGAATTGAAAGTCAAGTATCTGGTGCATAATATGGGTGAAATATTTGGACAGTTTTTTGAAAGAAAAAAAAGCAGGAAAAATTTCCTCATTCTGTTGCACACTTTGGATGGAATATTTGGAAAGTTTTCCATAAAAAAACAGAGGAAATTTTCCTTTTTTCGGGAATCATTGAGGAACAAAATGACATATTTGCCCAACTCTCCAAAGTGTATTAGGACGAAATGGGGGAGGATGTGGGAAGGGGTATCCCCCTCCCACGTGAAGAAGATTTTGCATTTTCAGAATTGAAAGTCAAGTATCTGGTGCATAATATGGGTGAAATATTTGGACAGTTTTTTGAAAGAAAAAAAAGCAGGAAAAATTTCCTCATTCTGGGAATTATTGGGGACAAAATTACTTGTTTGCCGCCTAGCCCTCTAGGATCGAAACCCCTGCATACGAGGAAGCTTATGCATTGTTAGAAAAAAGATGAAAATATCTCGTAAACACATTTATGATGGCATCTGGGATAATTTCAATCCCAGAAGTGTACTCAAACTATGGGGGGGGGGGGGGGGGGGGGAGGGGGAACCCTCCGTTAATTGAAAGTATCTATAGATAATAGGTATCATCTCCTCCCACCCACCCCATGGAACTTTTGCATTTTTTAACCAAAGTGACAGACCTGGTGCACACTTTAGATGAAACATTTGGAAATCTGTCAATCTAAAAGTGTGTTCATTAGAAAGTACTGAAAGGGAAGGGTATGGAAGTGGGTAGGCCTATCCCCCTCTCATGTGAGGGAGATTTTGTATTTTCAGAATTGAAATTCAGCCATCTTCGGGTGAAATATTTAGACAGTTTTCTATCAAAAAAGTAAGAAAATTTACACATCTCTGGAATTACGAGGAGGAGCAAAATGGTATGTTATGATATGTTTGTCCCCAATATTTTTATGGAGGAACTATCTGTTGTATACCTTTGGCAGTATTTGGACAATTTTTCATCAAGAAAGTTCGAGATTTGTCCTCATCTCGGGAATTGTTTTGAGGACAAATGATTTGCTTACCCCCAGCATTTCCATGGGGCAGGGCAAATGCCCCTTTACACCCCCCCCCCCCCTTAGGATCGACACCCCTGATCATCCCTGTGTGTGCCCATAGATGTATCCTGATTGAGTCATCAGAGTCATCATGGTTTGCTCAGTGATTCAGGAAATGGAGGGTGATTCAATTATAGCTGAAAAGTTTTGTTGTTGTTCTTGTTTGTTTGTTTGTTTGAACCCGGGGCGCTCCTTCACACAGTTACACTGTAGGAGCACCCTTAGTCAACAGAGTGGTGTCTCTGTACAATGAAAAAACGAAACACAAATTTAAGCACCTCTAAAAGTATCCTATTTTACAAGCAAACGGTTTACTTTTAAAACTGTACACACTATATGTTCCGTTTCGAATTCATACCAGTTGCGCACTAGCTCTTTTCCAGATTGATCCCATGGTCTTCAAGGCAATTTTCTACGAGTTCATCTCCATACCCCCGTTCCTTCCATTTTTGAAAAACAACCTTTGTGTGGCACATTGCGGATCAGCAATATGAACATGCATGAAAGTTGCAATGTTTTTAGCCTTTGAACAAGGCCCTTTAGCTGTGTAGTGGCGAGTGAAACGCGCCCAGCAGAGAGCAGTCGAGCGCCACACAATGTCGCACAGCAAGAGTGCCTGGTCAAAAGGCTACACTGCTACCGGCTAGCGCATGTGCACTGGTTTCAAATTCATCATACAGAGCAGTTGTCATTCTCACAGATTCCTCTTGACCAAATTATTTGAATTCATCAATTTGGACAGAAATGGACTACTGGAGGAACCAAATGTTTCATATATTCTGTTGTCAATATTTGGACTACGTCTGTCTGTATTCAAATTGAAGCAATTTTTATGCCTCCGCCTCGAATTGTCGCCAGAGGCATTGTGTTTTCGGATTGTCCGTCTGTCCATCCGTCCGTCCTTCCGTTCGTAATCAATTTTGTTGACAGTGTATCTAAAAACCATTGGAGGGATCCTAATGGGCATGTATAGTATGAGTGGGTGAAGATGTGCCTATCAACTGTTGGGCGCACATGCTCGAGGTCAAAAGGTCAAGGTCAAATGCTAAAGGGCAATTCCGCGGTTAGTAACGTTACATTTGAACAAATTTAGATATTTGTTTTTACCACTAAATTACCATTTATTCACTTCAAGTCAAAATTATGTCAAAAACATGTTCATCCTTCCCAGGTTTATGATACAGAAAAGAATGAACACAATCCAAGAAATATTAGAATTGCTATAGCAACTTAAAGGGCTGGTTAGTAACGTTACGAAAAAAGGACATGACAAAAAAATCAATGTCTTGTAACAAAAAGTGTGCAAAAATTCAAGTTACTTCAAACAAAGTGTTGCATTAATTTCAATTATTGCATCATGGCAAATGTTCATGCAAATTTTTTTAGCAGTTCGACCAATAATTTTTTAGCTAGACCTCCAAAAGCATGGTTAGTAACGTTACGGTTAGTAACGTTACATTTGTCCGGAGTAATTCCGCAGGTCATTTCACCCTTTTGTAATTGACAAAATGTCACATGACTTCTGGAGTATTTAAATGTATTCATCTTTTACCCTTTAGCAAAACTTTGAGGAAAAAATTTCAAAGGAACCCACTGTAATTTGCATTTAAGTGAATTTCAGCGTCCCCAGTCCCAAATGTACATTTTAAATGATGGTTTTAGATCTCACAAAATCAATGAATACGAAAAATAAAATCTACTAAATTTGAAAGGCCCTAATGATTGGTGAACATTCATGGCATTAGTTGATACCTAGATTAAAGGGTAAGATAAAGAGGCACATTTCTTTTATCCATGTCATGTCCACCTAACTGCGGAATTGCCCTAAAAATTTCACTTTTCCCCCCATATCTATGCAATGCATAAAGACATTTTCTTGAAACTTGAAAGTTGAAAGTTTATACATGAACTACCAAATAAAGATTCTCCAGAGAGAGTTTTGGGTTGTGAGGTCAAAGGTCAAAAGTCGAGGTCAGTGAAAATGTTAGAATTTTACTTTTTTCTCCATTACTCACTAATGGTTCAAGGTATCTTCATGAAACTTAGTACATATGCATGTACTGGCTGGCAGTGATTATCTAGGTAATTTAGGGGTCTTGGGTCAAAGGTCAGGGTTAACTCTTCAAAATTTCACTATTTCCCTTTTATCTATGCAATGCCTGCAGGATTTTCCCTGAAACTTAGTGTATGCATTGTCAAGACATTGTAATAGACTATGACCCCGTTTACAGTGCGGGGCTGGGCCGAGCCGCGGCCGAGCCATGGCCAAGCCCGGCCTCAATTGCAAGGCCGAGCCCCGCAATTTTGTCCGTTTACACTGCCAGGCTCGGCCGCGCTTTTAATTCAAACCTTTCAATATTTTGTCGTAGTGGCGCTCTGCTTGTAAACAAACGCAATTTGGTATAGTCTGGTTTTCCAGACCCTTTGCCAACTGAATTCTGTGGCGACGAAATCGCCGTTCGGGCAAAGGCCTTTGCCGAAGGAAAAATCCTTTGCAGGACAAAACCACCTTAAACTATACTAGTTTTTGACATTGAGGGGGTTAATATCCTGAATAGCGAAATAGTACAGGCAGAGGGTTTGGAAGCCAGACTAAAATTGGCCGCGCATTTGGCCCAGTTTGCGTTTACACTGAGAAAAAGCGGGGCTCGGCCGCGGCTCGGCCACGGCCACGGCCGAGACCACCTCCAGAGTGAGGCCAAATGCGCGGCCAATCTTGCGCGTTTACACCGAAATGAAGGCGGGCTCGGCCGCGGCCGAGCCTCGCACTGTAAACGGGGTCTTATTAGGAGACCATGCATTTTGGCGGAGGCATACCAGTTGCCATAGCGACATTTCTAGGTAGTATTTTAGTTGGAATTTAGGCGCAATACCCAGTACAAGACCCGAAATCCTATTATCCGCACCCCGAATGCAAAGCGTTCAGGCTGGTCACAGTTATCTAGAGCATAGCTTTTACTGTATAACCAAGCACGTTTTGGCCCAAAATACAGCATTTTCACAGCGTTCTAATATGGCTTTGGGTCTTGATTTCTTCCTGTTGTACCCAATCATAGTTGATTTGTAAAAAAAAAAAAAAAAAAAAAGTTGCCAAATTGTGGCGAGGGCTGCAAAATGAACTCAAAGAAAACATGAAAAAGTGTGCTTTGTCAAAGACAATTTGACATGTAAAAAAAAAAGTCTAATGATACAGATGTACGTTTTTAAGAATTAAAGGGGGCACATGCCCCTGCAACCCTGCCTGGATCCACTACTGGGCTAGTGTATTAGATCAGCAGCACTTGTGACAGCATACTGATAAAAGCATGAACTGGCACATGTGATCTTGAAGCTCACTCCAATAAATTTTGTGCTGTAGATAGGTACCGAAATGGTTTGCTGACAAATTTCAGAGTCACAGTGAGAAGAGTAACAAATTTAGGATACATTGTCAACAGCCCATTCCTCACAAAGTGATCACATAGTTGTGGTAAGCAGTAAAGATTTGAAGAGAAATGTTAAAATTCTTCTGTTCCTAAATCATCAAATTTATGGCTACCATTTACAGTTGCTATTATGAGTATACACAGACATTAAAAAATGCCTTTCCTTTTTTGTTCGATTTTTAATCAAATACCAATGCACAGTCATTCAATAGTTGCAAAGTATCAAAGGTGTACCTTCTTGACAAATCTTTACTTTAACATCTTTTATTGAAATGCAATCAGAAGGATCAAAATATAGACCCCTTTGGATGCAAATGGACATCACAAAGAGTGGAAGAAGGCCCAAAAAGGAGTAATGTTGCCTGTAGGAATCTGTAGTAGATATGAAAGAACTTCTTTCAACTCATCTTTTCTCTATTTTTTTATGCGACTCTCCATTAAAAAAATAATAATAAATAAATAAATAAATAAATATATATATATGTATATATATATATATATATATATATATATATGAAAAAGTAGAGTAGTAATGCATTTTGACAGTCCAACAGTGCTACTTATTCAGACCAAATTTTCGACGATACATTCGTCTTCGTCAGGGTCGACCCTGAGGAAGACGAATGTATCATCGAAAATTTGGTCTGAATAAATAGCACTGTTGGACTGTCAAAATGCATTACCACTCTACTTTTTCATATTTTCTACACTGGTACCAACACGCGGACTACAAGTATCATTATATATATATAAATATATATATATATATATATATATATATATATATATATATATATATATAATAAATTAAGAAATATCCAATAAGTTGCAAGACATTGATTTTCAGTTAAGGGCAAATTCCTTAGGAGCAGACTCTCAAGCCCCATTTTAACAGTGCCTTTCTACCCTAGCCAGCTAGGGTAATTACCCCAACATTACCTCGACATTACCCCAACATTACCCGACAACCCTTCTATTAGAACGTTCCTGCAATAACATTCTCTTGATATTACAGACAGAGAATGATTGACACGCCGCAGACAGATCATGTGCATATATTGTACCCACTGATCAATATGTAGTTGAGATCAGTGATTGTAACCAAATTTTGTTTGCTAACACAATTGCTAACCTAGATGTGGACAATCCAGAACAAATAGGTGGCACTGGCAAATGGGAGAGGTAGTCGCATCAGTGGACACACCCCCTTCGCAGAAACCTACCTGGCGAAGGTTTCCAGTGCATGTCTGTTAAAGCAGTACTCCTCACTCCCTACTGCGGTTTTATTGCTTGAGGCAAGGAATTTTATTCTCTGGATGTTGTCCTGACATTGTTGGAGTAACATTTGTTAAAGCAGGGCTTATGCAGGGCTGCACACTGGCGCCGGTCCGACGGTCCAAGACCGGTAAAAGTCACTGTCGGGCCAGTAACTTTCAGGAAATCCACAAGTTACCAGTCCGACATGACCAGTAAAAAAAAAAAAAAAAAAAAAAAAAAAATAGCATTGGTGGGGTCAGTAGAAAGAAAAAGAGCAGCCCCGATCAGGGAGAAATAGAATGCAGTTTATCGCATTGTTCAACAAGTTTTATGCAAGTTTTCGTTGCTGGTCTACTGGTGCAATTTGTACAGTAAACATATTAGTTCTGAGTATTAGCAGTCAACAAGATGGTTATTTGCGCTCACTTGCGCATTGGTGATGCTCATGCACTGCCATACATGCAAAGTATGTACGTGTAATTCCCCAACCTCCCTTTGCTTGCGATCCGCGGTCATGCCAGACAAGGAGTATTGATAGTAGCGCACACATTTCTGTGGTCATTTACTCATAATCTTTAAAGGTATTAGCCCACATTTGTAAACCTGCAGCAATTGGTCTCATAGTTAGCATGGAGTTTGGGTATGATTGCAGTAATACCTGTGCAAAATTTTGTTCCAATTAGTCCATTACTTTCATAAAAATAAATGAAAATGCACCGTAATCCGTATGCATGCGTATAACGCTTGCTAGCTCCGGTCCACGTACGTGTTACATGTACAATGTACGTAGCTATAGCCCGCGCTCGTAATTGATTTTGGGTCGAGTTGACCCGGTTTGAAAATTGATTTTAAAACGATGATTTTCTCTCTTTTATCGAATGGTATAGACAAAGAGCGACAGGTGAGGTGTGTTACTGTTATAACATGTACTTGAAGTCATATTGGACCTGTTTTATGCAGGTTTGATCTTCGTGGGTTTGCAAATGTGGGCTAGTACCTTTAAGGCAAGATCCAATCCCGGCTTCGCAGCAGCGTGGCAGTTGACATGGTCGAACTAATTTACTTGTGCCAATTTTTATAAAAAGTAAAGACATATTCAGCAGTAAATAGATCTGATTGCGTTCATTTTCATTATACACATTTCACAAATGAATATTTCATTCCTTCAGAATGGTTTCATAATAAAGATAGGCGCAAAAAGGGTCACGAAATCGGCCCTGCCATGTAGGCCTACTTTTCAAGAACGCACACACAAAATGTGAAGAGATTATTCGGAGAAAAAAAAAATAATGAAATCACAGTCCCACTGACATGAGGTAGAAATTGGCCCAAAAAGGATCATGAATTCGGCCACGTCGTACACCTTTCAAGAACGCATGTACAAAAGGCGAAGAGATTATCAGGAGAAAAATGAAGGACACATTTTTCATTCCCTTTCGGTGCATGCATCATAAAAGATTACAGCCAAATAACAATTCATGAAATCAATGCAGTCCCGTTGAAATTTGAGGAAATAATAGGTGCAAAAAGGATCTCGAATTCGGTCATGCATGCCTTGTTGGTTATCAAAAAAAGGGATTGTCGGGAGAAAAATGAACGCATTTTCATTCCTTCTGGTGCGTGCAGCTAAAAAAATTGCAGCTGAAATAATTCATGAAATCATCGCAATCCCGCTGATATTTGAGGTAGAAATAGGCACAAAAAGGATTGTGAATTCGGCCGTGTAATATATCTTTAAAGAACGCATACACATGTACGAAACTGGAAGAGATTATTGGGAGAAAAATAAAGGACACATTTCTAACCCCTTTTGGCACGTGCATCATGAAGATTACAGCCAAATAATAATTCATGAAATCATCGCAATCCTGTTGAAATTTGAGGAAACAATAGGCACAAAAAAGATCTCGAATTCAGCCCTGCATGCTGTGTATTTTTTTTTTTTTTAACGCATGCATGCACAAATGGGAAGAGATTTTCGGGAGAAAAATAAAGAACGCATTTATAACCCTTCTGGTGCATGCATCACAAAAGATTACAGCCGAAATAATTCATGAAATCATCGCAATCCTGCTGATATTTGAGGTACAAATAGGCAGGTGCAAAAAGGATCGTGAAATCGGCCCTGCCATGTACCTTTCAAGAACGCACGCACAAAATGTGAAGAGATTATTCGGGAAAAAAAAATCATGAAATCATCGCAGTCCCACTGACATTTGAGGTAGAAATCAGCCCAAAAAGGATCGTGAATTCAGCCGTGTCGTATACCTTATAAGAACGCATGTATGAAATGCAAAGAGATTATTGGGAGAAAAAGAAAGGACACATTTTCAACCCCTTTTGGTGCGTGCATCATAAAGATTACAGCCGAATAATAATCCATGAAATCATATCGCAATCCCGCTGATATCTGAGTTAAAAATAGGCGCAAAAAGGATCATGAATTCAGCCATGTCGTATACTTTTCAAGAAATGCATAAAAAGTACAAAATGCGAAGAGATTATCGGGAGAAAAATAAAGGACACATTTTCAACCCCTTTTGGCGCGTGCATCATAGAGATTACAGCCGAATAATAATTCATAAAATCATCACAATCCCGTTGAAGTTTGAGGAAACAATAGGCGCAAAAAGAATCATGAATTCGGCCGTGTCGTATATCTTTTAAGAACGCATTTATGAAATGGGAAGAGTTTATCGGGAAAAAATAAAGGACACATTTTCAACCCCTTTTGGTGCATGCATCATAAAAGATTACAGTGGAAGTAATTCATGAAATTGTCACAATCCCACTGATATTTGAGGTAGAAATAGACGCAAAAAGGATCGCGAATTCGGCCCTGCAAGCTGTGTACCTTTCAAGAATGCATGCACAAAATGTGAAGAGATTAACGGAAGAAAAATAAAGAACGCATTTTCAACCGTTCTGGTGCGTGAATCACAAAAGATTACATCCAAAATAATTCATAAAATCGTCACAATCCCGCTGTGATTTGAAGTAGAAGTAGGTGCAAAAAGGATCGTGTATTCAGACGTGTCGTACATCTTTTAAGAATGCATTTACGAAATTCGAAGAGTTTATCGGGAAAAAATAAAGGATACATTTCCAACCCCTTTAGCTGGCGTTTGCATCATAAAAGATTACAGCCGAAGTAATTTATGAAATCATCACAATCCCGCTGATATTTAAGGTAGAAACAGGCGCAAAAAGGATTGCAGATTCAGCCATGCCGTGTACCTTTCAAGAACGCATGTACAAATGCAAAGAGATTTTCATCAGAAAAATAAAGAACCCCTCCTGGCGCGTGCATCAAAATATATTACTGCTAAAATAATTCATGAAATCATTGCAATCCAGCTGAGCACCAAGAGTGTGAAGTACGCAGCAAGTTAAGTAATGCATGTTACTCTACTTGCACCAATGTTTGGAAAAAGTCACACAACGCATATGATGCAATCTGAATTTGTTCATTATCATTTTACACTGTAATTCACGAACAAACATTCAATTCTTTTAAAATGGTTCTATACACAAAGAAGAGATAGGAGTACAAAGCATCACAAATTCGACCCTGCAGTGTACTTTACAGAAAGCATACAAGATATGCGAAGAGATTTTCTGAAGAAAAATAGAGACCGCCTTTCAATCCCTTCTTCTTCTTCTTTTCCTTTTCTTCTTCCTTTTCATATCAACAAATCAATTTGCAAGTGATTCCTTTTTGTTCCTACTCAATGTAATGATCCATAAAGGCTTTCCTGTGCAATAAACAATAAAAGTTTATGAAATATTAATCTGTAAAATGTACTTTTTTTTGGGGGGGGTAATAGCAGTCGACAAATAACATGAAAATAAGTTTGCAAGTCATTTAATGCTTTCTTACGTTGTGGTTGTTGACCAGTAAATTTTCTGTTCGGACCAGTAAAAGATGGTAAAACAGGGAATTTCCTGGTCCGACTGAGACAGGTCAGACCGGCAGAAAAAATGGGTTAGTGTGCAGCCCTGGCTTATGCTTTAATGGGACATATAACTCAGTGCGAGTGGACTTTCCTAACCCATCTAAATTCTGGAAAGAAATTACACCATCGAGAAAAGTCTTAGAAAAGAGGCTTTGAAGCTTAGGATCTATTTAAGTGTCAAAACCACCTTGCAAAGTATGTTCAAGTGAATGGGACAAAGAACAAGAAATTACATTCCATTGAACCCACTACAAAGGGACTAACTGTAAAACCAGAAATTTTCGCATACAGGAAGCTTTCGCAGATTGCACAAGGCGCCAAGATTCGCAGGAGTAAAATGCCACCATTAAATGCTATTTGATGCTGCACATCATTCAAGTAACTGGATAAAAGTTCATTTTGTCACAATCAGTTGCAAATTACCTGTTCTTGATGAGACTTTTCCCTACTGGATCTGTAGGAGGTTTCAGATCGAATGCTGTGAGAGGGTTGTCTCCCACAAGCCAATGTAGCTGGCGCACGCCAATCTGAGAGAACGGGATCGTATATTGAGGAAAGTGAGTATTTCCCCAGGTCTCGGTTTAAAGTTTGTTTTTTTTTGCGAATGTGGATGGCTTCCCGTATACCCCCATCTCACTAGACTGCGATTCCTCTAAGATCATCAAAAATAGACAAAGTGCAGCAGATCGTGGCTTGATCGCTTTAAATCTTCTCCATCGTATCTTGAGCGGTTCAGAAGCCCGGAGGATCGCCACCATCGCCATGTTCGGCGACCTCGCTATGGAAGTTTTGAACATGTCCAAAACTTCTGTAGCGAGGTTGCCATGGTTTTAGAGCGTATCACAATCGCCTCACGAGCACATTAAAAGTGCCACATTCGTAGCTCTGACAGGGTAGCAACGCCTAAAGCTTAACTCAAGCGCATCGAAAGCGGCCCCCATCGCCAATGAAAATTACCACCTTTACAGTATTACATAACAGGAACCAATCATGAACGAAAGAAAGTGATGCACAGACCAGGAAGGTTGACATGGAGAAAAGCGTGTAAAATTCATTTTTCCACGTACACTTAGTACGAATCTACTCTGTTTATCAAATTGTTTGTTTGTCATTTACCATTGCAAGTCAATGAAAGTGAATTAAGTTGTAATCTTTTTAAATTTATCTTCATAAAATTGTATCATTGTAGGATACGATTTGTAGTTTGCTCAGAAGCCGGTTCTTTAATATCATATACACATTTTACCCTTTTAATTAGATGGATGACTTAACTAAATGCAATTTCACATCAGGTTCTGACTGGTGTATTCTAGAATGCTATGATGTAAGGGTGGAACCATATTATGCATAACCATGTTGGTTTGACACTGATATCTGACTGAAGAAATTCAACATTGAAACCCATTCTATACCCTGATTGCTTGAGATCGGGGTAAACGTGTCATTGTTGCTCCGATTGTATCACTATTGTAACAAGGTCTTGATAAGCATACGAATGTCGCAAAGCAGCCGGTTCGATCGCAGAAGCAGCGCAGCTCATCAGCCTGTAAATTGCAGCAACAACGTGGCAGAGTCATATAATCATTGTGGCGCTATCGCCTACAGCGCAGGTTGAGCATAGAGAAACCGTAGTGTAATCGCCTCTGAGGCCCAAAATGGAGATGAAAGGCGATCGCGCCATATGTTAAATCGTCACAGATCACCATGGTCGCCATGGTCGCCTTCCTAGTGAGATAGGGGCCTTATCCATCATGAGGTTTTTATAGAGTTTCTAGCTAGTATGGAACACTTTTTATCCCCCCACCCACACATAGTGTGTATGGGGGTATATAGGAATCACTTGGATGACAGGTGCCCGGGTGGGCAGACGGTCGGTGGTCAGGTGGTTGGTCCGTTGCCAAAATATTTTGGATCGAACTACTCTCTCATTTTTTGAGCAATTAACCCCAAATTTGGCATGTGTGACCGCTATCAAAGGTAGATGTGCAAGACACTTTTTCGTCAGTATCAAACAATGCGTTGCCATGGCAATGGCAGATTTTCATAAAAATTGTGGATCAAACTGCTCTCTCATCTTTTGAGCAATTGACCCCAAAGTTGATATGTGTGATTACTATGAAAGGAAAATGTGCAAGATACCTCTTTTGTTAGTATTGCATAATGCATTGCCATGGCAACGGCAAAATTTAGAAAAATCCTACTTAACGTTGTGGATCGAACTTCTCTCTCAATTTTTTAGCAATTGACCCCAAATTTGGCATGTGTGACGGCTATCAAAGGTAGATGTGCAAGACACCCTTTTCATCAGTGTCAAATAATGCGTTGTCATGGCAATGGCAAATTTTAATGAAAACTTGTGGATCAAACTACTCTGTCATCTTTTGAGCAATTAACCCCAAATTTGGCATGTGTGACCACTATGAAAGGAAAATGTGCAAGATACCTCTTTTGTTAGTATTGCATAATGCGTTGCTATGGTAATGGCAAATATTAAACAAATCCTACCAAATGTTGTGGATCGAACTACTCTCTCATTTTTTGAGCAATTGACCCCAAATTTGGCATGTGTGACCACTATGAAAGGTAGATGTGCAAGACACCTTTTTCGTCAGTATCAAATAATCGTTGCCATGGCAACGGCAAAATTTCATAGAAACTTGTGGATCAAACTACTCTGTCATCTTTTGAGCAATTAACCCCAAATTTGGCATGTGTGACCACTATGAAAGGAAAATGTGCGAGATACCTCTTTTCTTAGTATTGCATAACGTGTTTCCATGGTAACAGCAAATTTTTTTAAAATCCTACCAAACTGTTGTGGATCGAACTTCTCTCTCATTTTTTGAGCAATTGACCCCAAATTTGGCACGTGTGACTACTATGAAAGGTAGATGTGCAAGACACCTTTTTCGTCATGATCAAATAATGTATTGCCATGCAACAGTAAATTTTCATAAAAACTTGCAAGATCAAACTACTATCTCATTTTTTTATGCCTCCGCCACGAAGTGGTGCCGGAGGCATTATGTTTTCGGGTTGTCAGTCCGTCCGTCCGTCCTTCCGTCCGTCCGTCCGTCCTTCCGTCCGTCCTTCCGTCCGTCCGTCCATCCGTCCTTCCGTCCGTCCGTAATGAATTTTGTGGACAAGGTAACTATCGAAACCTGTTGATGTATCCTAATGAAACTTGGCATGTATGTGTATTAGGGGGTGAAGTTGTGCCTATCAACTTTTGGGTGCACATGCTCAAGGTCAAAGGTCAAAACATCAAGGTCAAATACATAAAATTTCACTATTTCCACCATATCTATTGAATGCCTGAAGATATTTTCTTGAAACTTAGTGTATACATGTATTACCCAATTAAGATTCTCTGGTGAAAGTTTGGGTCATGAGGTCAAAGGTCAAAGGTCAAAAGGTCAGGGTCAAATACATAAAATTTCACTATTTCCACCATATCTATTGAATGCCTGAAGATATTTTCTTGAAACTTAGTGTATACAATGTATTACCCAATTAAGATTCTCTGGTGAAAGTTTGGGTCATGAGGTCAAAGGTCAGAGGTCAAAAGGTCAAGTAAAAATATTAAAACTTCTATTTTTTTCTCCGTACCTTGGAAAATTGTTCAAGGTATCTTCATGGAACATAGTATATACATGTACTGACTGGAAGTGATTATCTAGAGAATGTAGGGTTCATGGGGTCAAAGGTCAAGTGCAAGACTTCAAAATTTTACTATTACCCTCATATTTATGCAATGCCAGCAGGGTTATTTTTTACACTTGGTGTATGCGTGTGTAACCTAATAGAAATTCTCTGGAAAGTTTTTTTTTTCTCTCTTTTTGCCTCAAAGGTCAAAGATCAAGTGAAAGTGCTGAACTAACTTTTTCCTCCATATCTCGGAAGTGGCTCAAGTTACCTTGAAACTTAGTACATATTATGCATGTTCTACCTGAAAGTAATTATCTTATGAATTTTAGGGTCAAGGGCCAGATGAAAATGGTAACAATTTACTATTCAATTCAGAAATTGCACTTTTTCTCCACACCTGTACCTTGAAAATTACTCAATGCCTAAATGTATGAATGGGTCAAAGTCAAGTTAAAGTCCTTAAATCCCTAGATACATGCTCTCCTATTCATCCAATTAAACCTACGTCAAGGAAGGTGAACATTCAACACATTTGTGACAAACTTGTCATTCCAATATTTTGCCAATTTTGTGAAAATGTAATCACACATTGTCCACATGTACTCTCTAGACCTATTGGGAAAATCATGTATTATGGCGGAGGCATACCAGTCGCCAAAGCGACATTTCTAGTTTAACAATAAACTCAAATTTGACATGTGTGACCGCTATCAAAGTAAGATGTGCAATATACCTGTTTTGCTAGTATTGCTTGATTCGTTGCCATGGTAACAGCAATTTTTTTTAAAATCCTACAAAATGTTCTGGATCAAACTACTTTCTCAGTTTTATCGCAATTCAGTTGAAATTAGAGATATATGATCAATGTAATGTGTAGTTGTGCAAGACACCTTTATGTGTGTGTGTGAATAAATCTGTTGCCATGGCAACAGCAGTTTTTTTTACCAATCGTACAAAAATATGGGGATTGACCTAACTCCCCGAGATTTTGAGATTTTGTGACCACTACAGTATGTAGATGTGCAGAACACATCTTCTGTCAGATGCTTAACAATGTGTTTCCATGGTAATAGCATTTTTTTCACTAAAAAGAATTACAAAAATATTGTGGATTCAGCTAACTCCCTCAGTCTTTGAGCATATGGCTTGAAATTTGGCACATGTGACTGCTATGGTATGTAGATGTGCAAACTTAATCTTTCGTCATTGTTGAACAATGCGTTGCCATGGTAACAGCATATTCTGAATGAAAATCATACAAAAATACTGTGGATTCAGATATCTCCCTCAGTCTGAGCATTTGGCTTGAAATTTGGCACACGTGACCACTGTAGTATGTAGATGTGCAAACTTAAGCTTTCGTCATTGTTGAACAATGAATTGCCATGGTAACAGCACATTCTGAATGAAAATCATGCAAAAATACTGTGGATTCAGATATCTCCCTAGCAGTCTTTGAGCATATGACTTGAAATTTGGCGCATGCGACTGCAGTAGTACAAAGATGTGCAAACTTTTTCTTTCATCATTGTTGAACAATGCATTACCATGGCAACAGCATTTTTTAGCTCACCTGAGCCAAAGGCTCAAGTGAGCTATTGCGATCGCCCTTCGTCAGGCGTCAGTCGTCCGTCTTTTCACATTTTCATCTTCTTCTTAAAAACCCCAAGACCGATTTTCATCAAACTTGGCAGGTAGCATCCCTAGGGGGTCAGGAACTCAATTTGTTAAAATGGGCACCATGCCCCACCCAGGGGGCCCCCAGGGGGGCCCAAACCCCCCAAAATTAAGGAATCTGTAAAAATCTTCTTCTCTAGAACCAGAAGTGATAGAGCTAAGTTAATACAATGAGTTAGTACATTGATGACTGTAGTTTCAAGTTTGTTCATGGCAGAATCAGGGGTGCCCCCCTTGGGACCCAGGGGAGGGGGGATGGGGAGGGGTCCTAATGGGGCCTAAATTGTACATTTTCATCTTCTTCTTGAGAGCCCCATGACCAATTTTCACCAAACTTGGCAGGTAGCATCCCTAGGGGGTTAGGATCTGAATTTGTTAAAATGGGCACCATGCCCCACCCAGGGGCCCCAGGGGGGCCCAAACCCCCCAAAATGAAGGAATCTTTAAAAATCTTCTCTAGAATCAGAAGTTATAGAGCTAAGATAATACTATGAGTGAGTACATTAATGACTGTAGTTTCAAGTTTGTTCATAGCAGATCCAGGGGTGCCCCTCTTGGGGGTGGGGGTTGGGAAGGTCCAAATGGGGGCCTGAATTGTACATTTTCATCTTCTTCCTGAAAACCTCACGATGGATTTTTATCAAACTTGGCAGGTAGCATCCCTAGGGGGTCAGGATCTCAATTTATCAAAATGGGCACCATACCCCACCCAGAGGGCCCCAGGGGGCCCCAATCCCCCCAAATTAAGGAATCTTAAAAAAATTTGGGCCCTTATTGTACATTTTCATCTTCTACTTGAGAATGCCTGGTCAAATTTTAGTAGAGCTGTGAATACTTTAGATTAGTGACTGCGTGAAAGGTGAACTTGCGATACTCAGGTGAGCGCTAGACCCGCGGGTCTCTTGTTTCACTATAAAGCATATAGAAATATTATTGTCTCAGCTTATACCTTCAGTCTTTTAGCATTTAGCTTGAATCTTGGCACATGTGACCACTATAGTACATAGATGTTCAAACTTATTCCTACGTCATTGTTGAATAATGCGTTGCCATGGTAACAGCATCTTTTCACTAAAAAGCATACAAAAGTATTGTGCATTCAGCTTACTCCTCAGTCTTTCAGCATTTAGTTTGAAATTTTGGACACGTGACCACAATGGAAGACCACAGATGTGCAAACTTATTCTTTCGTCATTATTGAATAATGGGTTACCATGGTAACAGCATATTTTGAATGAAAATCATCAAAGAATACTGTGGATTCAGTTAGCTCCCTCATTCTTTGAACATTTTGCTTAAAATTTGGCACATATGTGACCGCTATAGTACAAATATGTGCAAACTTCATCTTTCGTCATTGTTGAACATTGCGTTGCCATGGTAACAGCATATTTTGATTGGAAATCGTAAAAATTTGAAATTCAACTGTCATTTCTTCTTTTTTTTTGTAGCATTTGGCTTCAATTTTGGCACATGTTATCACCATATTTCCTAGCTCTGTGCAAAATTGATCTTTTGTCATTGTTGGAAAATGTGTTGCCATGGTAATAGCATATTTTGAATGAAATTCATGCAATGAAAATGTGAATTCACCTATCTCCCTCAGCTTTTGAGCATTTGATTAGAAATTTGGCCCATGTGGCAACTATGATATAGTTGTGAAAACTTCACTTTTTCTTAAAGGGACTGTACAGTACTGGTTGAGGTGGGGATTCATGTTTTGAACATTCCTAAATGAGATAATGAGAAACCTCTTATGAAATATGAAAGAGCATGTAATTTTAAGAAGGATTCAACGTTTTTGTGATGAAAATTGGTTTTCAAATGGCTGAAGTATCCAAAAAAGTGATAATAAAAGGCGACAGGCCACGCCTTTTATTAGGATCTCTTTGTTTCACCTTGTTTTTGGATATCTCAGCCATTCCAATACCGATTTTCATCAAATAAACTTTTGATACCCCTTAGAATTGCATGCTCTTGGACATCTCATAGAGTGGTTTCTGAATATCTCGCAAAACGTTTAATGCTAAATCCTCACCTCGTCCAGAACAGTACACACCCTTTAATGTCAAACTTTGTGTTGCCATGGTGACAGCATATTTTAATGATAATCATAGAAATTGCTGATCTATTTACTTTACTCACTCAGGTTTGGAGCACTTGACTTGAGATATGGCGCATGTGACTATCAGTGAGCAAAATATACATTTATTCAATGTTGAACAATACAATTGTCATGGTGATTTTTTTTTCAATAAAAAGCATCCACTGGGCATTTTCACATCAGCCCGATAAAAATCTAAGCTCGAAATATTTTCCGCCATTGCAAATTAGAGCGCTATTTCATTTCTTATTCACATCAGCCCGAAGAGCGAGTAGCCCGAATAGTTAGAAATTTTAAAAAAGCTAATTCGACAGCTGAGTATGTGCAAACAGCATCAGTAATTTGTGTGCCCTCTCAAAAATTCCTCATGATTTGTGTGCAGTGTGCCTCGATCGACCGGGTCACACACGCTAGGCATGATGGGATTCATCGCGCTAATTTCTCGAGTCATTTTCACATTATCAAATAGCGCGCTACTATCCTGCTATTTCAGAAATTTCCCGAGTTGGAGACAAGAAATTTTCTCGATCAGAGCGATACAATTAGCACGCTAATTTCCCAGGTCGAAATTCCCATAGAAACCAGTAGAGCTAAAACCAGTAGAATTCTACTGGTTTGTACGGGTTCAGTGGAGACCGATTTTCTACTGGTTTCAATATGGAAAGTGAAATAAAACCAGTAGAAAACCAGTAGGAAATTTGTACTGGAACCAGTAGAAATCTCAACAAAACCAGTAGAAATCTCAACAAAACCCGTAGAAACCACCAGGATTTCTTACTGGAACCAGTAAAAATCTCAACAAAACCAGTAGAAACTAGCAGGATTTCTTACTGGAACCAGTAGAAACCAGCTGAATTTCTTACTGGAACCAGTAGAAACCAGCAGGATTTCTTACTGGAACCAGTAGAAACCAGCTGAATTTCTTACTGGAACTAGTAGAAACCAGCAGGATTTCTTACTGGAACCAGTAGAAACCAGCAGGATTTCTTTCTGGAACCGGTAGAGATCAGCTGAATTTCTTACTGGAACCAGTAGAAACCAGCAGGATTTCTTACTGGAACCAGTAGAAACCAGCTGAATTTCTTACTGGAACCAGTAGAAACCAGCTGAATTTCTTACTGGAACCAGTAGAAACCAGCAGGATTTCTTACTGGAAACGGTAGAAACCAGCAGGATTTCTTACTGCAACCAGTAGAAACCAGTAGGAATTTCTACTGGAACCAGCAGAATACCAGTACTGATGCCTTACTGAAACCAGAAGAAACCAACAGAATACCAGTAGATGTTGTACTGGCCCCAGTAGAATTAAACCAGAAGAAATTCCCACTGAACCAGAAACAGCACGTACCAATGCATTTGGAAGAAGAACTTGCACTTCAAGTGACTCCCATTATAACAACATCTTCAGGACCGACAGTTTTCTTTTTGTTACATTAAAATGTTGTTACCGCTCAACAATGCAAGAAAGAACATTGTAAATGTAGTACAGTTGTAAATACAGATAATTTAAGGACCTAATTTTTTACTTTTTTGATACATTGCAAAAAAGTTTCTTTAGAACCATGTCCATTATAATGGATGTGCACTAGTAGTACAAATTCTTCTTCAAATCAGCAAAAAACAAACAAACAAAAAAACCTATTTGTAATGGTGCCACCAGACGATCAGCTCATGTACAGTACTAACCAATTTTTGACTGAATGAGACATACCTGAATGTTCAAAATTAAGAATGCATACATGCCACACAAATTCACACTGCATTTGTATGCATACATTGATCAAAACATGAGACTTCTATCACACACTGTGAGTCTGGGGTAAATACAGTCTCAAGTTGAGGAAATTTTATTACAGGTCAACGGATGATAATCATATTACATGAGTACATTACATTTCAAAGTATTCATTATTCAGATTACTTTTTTTTTCACCATGTTGTTTCGCCAAGCCAAAGAATTTTTATTTCAGTTAACAAATTCGTTCAACTGATTATGTGACAAGAATTTTTTTTTTTGAAAGACAAATAAGGCCTCTACAGATATTTGAAAAAAAAAAAGCCAAAAACATGTAAATTTGTATTACATCAAAACTACAACAAGGTTTACATTCCTATCATTGAGCACTTTCCATATGCCCCATTTGTTTGTTAAAGCGATAACATAAAGATGATTATCCTAATCATAGAAAATGTTCATCTGAAAGGATGCAAAACTCATACATACATAAACAAACTTAATAAAGATATTAAACTGATGGCAGAACAAACAGAACTTCACTTGACAAAACAAAATACAGCATTGGTGGTTGGCAAAGAATAGATATTCATAATTATGTATGTAAAATAAACCATCGCGGCTGTCTTGCTGGCATCATCCAGGTGCATACAACGTACATCTACTGTACATACACAGACAACACTAACAGCATCGATCATAGATAGTGTTTTAAAAAAGCGGCACCAAAATGGGATTGGATATTGTAGGTAAGAGGCAATGAGTAAAAAAAAAAAAGAGGAAAATAAACAAATAAACAAATTCATAGTCACATCTGAATGTTAGTTTACTGAATAGATTTCAATTACCAAAATGCTCACGCATGCTTGGCAGCTCATTTTATGTTAGTTAATAGCCTTTCAAAAACATAAGAGAACCTCATTATATCGAGGACCTAAATACCACGATTCACCTGTAATTACCTTGTTTGAGTGTACATGTATATCACCTTTCTTACTATATTGTAATTACAATGTATACACAGCCCTGTCACTGTGCTGCACACAGCATTTGGTTGGGCTAGTTTCTTTCTGTAATAGGTCCTTGTTCTGTCAGCTGGAAAGTGGTATGCACAATCTGTGAGGTATAATGTTTAAAAGTAGTCATAGATTTTTCACATGTAATAAGTGAAGAGTCTTCACCTGGGACCTGATAAAATCATCCATTATCATTTGCAAACTGGCAGGTCTGTAAGTTGCAAGGTTACACTAATTTAATACAAAAAAAAAGAAGAAAATGCATCAAACCGAACATTACCCATTTGACCATTTAAAATAAAAAAGAAAAAATACAATGTACACCATTTGCATGATTCAATTACACAATTAACAACTTTGAGCACAAACAACACAGCATGGATGCGGAAGGTTTTTCACTTCAGGCTCACACCCATAAGTCTTTTTATCCGATAGCAAGTACAGCTATACTGTTATTGCCCAAGTTAGTCCTCACCTAATCCTTTGCCATCAGTACAGCACAGGAATCTTCCCCTCCTCTACCAGCACAGCAACTCTCTTGTGCAAAATCAAAATATTGTACATGAACTAAGTATATGCTGACTTTCTTGCAGTTTATACTTGTACCCATCATGAATGTAAAGATACACTGTAGCACAGAAGATCACCCAAGCCCAGTCATCTGGTTCTGACATACTACTTGTACATTGTACATTACGGTACTGTACAAGTATTTCCTCATTTACGCTGTCACCAGTGATGGAATAACACAGGACATAGTGACACTCCTTTTCCTCCAGTCAATCTTCAAAGTACATTGTAGCTAACAAATCTCTGCACTGATGATGATGAGTTTGGCTGAATAAGATGGCTCTTTCAGTTTTACATTTCTTTTGCTCACATAATTCTTTCACTAATGTGAAAATATCTTGAAATTTTTCTGAAGTGACAAGCTGACAACATACACTTTTTGTAACAGCAAATATTCGGCCAGGACTCCCTGGTTGGGCCCATCTGGTGCTTGTATGATGATTTCAAAATGCTGAAAGCCCAAACTCTCAGTGAGGTCATCATTCTCTGAAGGCAAGGGAAGATGTAGGGCCCACTCGTGACAGTCAAAATACCAGGTACGTGGCATAACGGACTACAACTCTGCAAGTCGACCTTAGCTGGCTTCTTCTAGTCTTCATTGTCTCCTAAGATAAAACAAACAGAAAGAGAACTTCGAGTAATCAGTTTTCAATGTTTGATGTTAAAGTGATACATTGCACTACCGGTAAGTAAATCTTGCCAAATTGAGAACATTTGTTTAAAAAATCAGCACATTTTTCTTCTTTATTGGAGATCAACATTCAACAATCGTATCATCATGGTCAACTAGTGTTTCAGTTTGAACTCTTTGTACATAGTATATGTACAACATATGTTACGTTAATTTGCACGCCTGACTCTGTCAAGGGCAGGTTATAGTTAACTTCACATATTCTGCTCAATGCACAAACCCGCCCCCATCGATCGATAAATCACTAGCACAGGGTAGACAGTGTTTCTGGCAATTCCATTTCTCTCACTTACAATGTACCGGGTAACCGGTAGAGCCTGTATTTTACTTGGTGATTGACTAGCAAGCGGTGTTCCCTACGAACTGTTACTGGCTTTTCGTACGTTTAAATGGTCACAGATTTGTCATACAATTTACACACACACATGAAAGCAAAGCTTGGCATTTTTTCTACAACTTTGCTCACTGCATGTCCAAAATACAATTCAACATGAATCTAACGTTACAAGTTAAATACATGTAGATGAGAAAAACTGAATGTACATGTATTCTCAAATCATCACTTGGTACCATTTGTTGGTGTCTAATAATGTGGCAAACAGAATGTTTCCATCATGGCACACAAACTGATATTGAGTGATAAAGAGCTAACTTAAATCCAACTTTGTAGTTAGCATTGGTACTCTAAATCTAGGCTGACAAGAGGTCTAAGGCAAAACACTCACTAACTGGCCAACACCGACGCTCAGTTTGTCTCACAGTCGAGTTCCTCATAGGAGTCATCTCATACACTTGCACTGCAGACGAGTACAGCATGGCTATGCATATCTGTGAACCTACTGCGTTCTGGTGGCTGTAGCTGTTCCAGTGTCTCACAGTCCATTATCGGGCATTGTCAGTCTCCGACATGTACCACCACCACAACGTTAGTACCAGATACAGTTTGGATTCACAGTGGATTGTTTCGTCAATTTTCACGATGTCACTAGCTCGCACATTTCAAATCGTTTGAACATACATGTAGTATGGTGTACGACATTTCTAAAACATACCGTTGGGCGTACTTTTTGAGTACACCGAAAAAAACGTAGCGTTCAAACGTATGGCTTCGATTCCGATCGTCATCATGATCAGCTTTGGTTGAATACGGCCTGGAAGCAAACTCAACATCAAAGTCACTCTCAAATGAAATAAAACGTCAATGTTTACCGCTAACTAAACCTTAGATTCCTGAGCTCATTGAAGATTCTCATTCCTAAACACAAATGCAATCGTAAGTGGAGTTTTCTCGGTATAATTGGCTGCTGGATGACGGAGTTGAACAGATTGCGATGGGTGCGTTGATGTGTGTACGACAGTGCAGTACAGCTCAAATATGAATGCGGTGGCATTGTCAGTCTCTGACATGTACCACCACCACAACGGTAGTACCAGAAACAGTTTGGATTCACAGTGGATTGTTTCGTCAATTTTCACGATGTCACTAGCTCGCACATTTCAAATCGTTTGAACATACATGTAGTATGGTGTACGACATTTCTGAAACATACTGGGCGTACATATTGGGCGTACTTACAAGTACACCGAATAAAACGTAGCGTTCAGACGTACGGCTTCGATTCCGATCGTCATCATGATCAGCTATGGTTGAATACGGCCTGGAAGCAAACTCGACATCAAAGTCACTCTCAAATGAAATAAAACGCAGCGCTGCCAACATTAGAAACTAGTTGAGAGTGAGACTCCCATAGGCCAATGCTATAATTTAGGATTCAAAATGAGTGAGATCAATAGAAATGCATGCAAATGAAATAAAGTTTTAGAGTGAGAAAGGACCAAAATGAGTGAGTCTCACTCTCAATGAGTAAGAGTTGGCAGCCCTGAAAACGTCAGTGTTTACCGCTAACTAAACCTTAGATTCCTGAGCTCATTGAAGATTCTCATTCCAAAACACAAATGCAATCGTAAGTGGAGTTTTCTCGGTATAATTGGCTGCTGGATGACGGAGTTGAACGGATTGCGATGGGTGCGTTGATGTGTATATGACAGTGCAGTACGACGTACAGCTCAAATATGAATGCGGTGGCGGCCGGCCAGCCAGCAGCCAGCAGGGCCGGGAGCAGACGGCGGATTGCGCTGCCCGCCAAAAGTAGCTCATTTGCATAATGGCTAGCTGCGCGGTAGTATGACGTCATGTTGCCGTTTGAATTCCAGGGATTTATTGATGAGGATAATGAGTTTAAAGACAAATCAGGTTATAACAATTACATAAGTATGATTTTATTTCAAAATATATGGCTAATATATATTTTTGCAATTGTTTATATCCCCATATTAACAAAATTAACAAAATTTTCCGTAAAAGTTGTTCATTGTAACGACGTTCTGTTGTTTGACAACTTCCAGTAGAATCCACCGGTTTCTATTGGTTTCTGCAGGCACTCGGTTGGTTTCTACTGGTTTGACTTGTTAGAAGTATTTTGACACCCCATTTTAAACCAGTAGAATCTACTGATTTCTGTCGGTTTCTACTGGTATTACTTCACAATTTTACAACCCTCTTCAAACCAGTAGACTCTACAGGTACTCGTTGGTTTCCGCTGGTTTGACTTGATATTTTTACATCCCATTTCAAGCCAGTGGAATGTACTGGTTTCTGTCGGTTTCTACTGGTATAACTCCACACTTCTACAACTCTCTTCAAACCAGTAGACTATCTACAGGTACCTGTTGGTTTCTACTGGTTTGACTTATCTCTTTTTACATGTATAGGAGATGACTAGTTTGTACTGGTTTTTACATGTATAGGAGATGACTAGTTTGTACTGGTTACCACTGGTTTGACTTGATATTGTGACACCCCATTTTAAAACCAGTGGATTCTACTGGTTTCTGTCAGTTTCTACTGGTATAACTTCACACTTCTACAACCCTCTTCAAACCAGTAGACTATCTACAGGTACCTGTTGGTTTCTACTGGTTTGACTTATTTGTTTTTACATGTAAAGGAGATTGACTGTTTTGTACTGGTTTCCGCTGGTTTGACTTGATATTTTGACACCCCATTTTAAAGCCAGTGGATTCTACTGGTTTCTGTCGGTTTCTACTGGTATAACTTCACACTTCTACAACCCTCTTCAAACCAGTAGACTATCTACAGGTACCTGTTGGTTTCTACTGGTTTGACTTATTTGTTTCTACATGTATAGGAGATTGACTGGTTTGTACTTGTCTTAACATGTTAAAAAAAATGCTGGTTTGTATTGGTTTCTACTGGTCTGACTTGTCTTTTTTCAACCCAGTTTTGAAACCAGTCGACTCTTCTGGTTTGTACTGTTCTCTACAGGTTTCCCTCATCACTTGAAACCATAAAACAGTACTGATTTCTTCTGGATTCTACTGGTCTAACTTTGAATTTAACACTCCATTTGAAAACCAGTACACTCTACTGGTTTTTATTGGTTTGTTCTGGTCTTTTGACCAGTTGAATCTAATGGTCTCTATGGGAATCCTACTGGAACCCTCTGGAAATTCCCATAGAAACCACTCAAATCCGGAAACCATTAGAAACCACTAGAAGGTCTCTGCTGGTTTCTACTGGTTTCTATGGGAATTTTGACCTGGGTTGTGTTCACATTATCAAATAGTGCGCTATTCCGCTATCGGGAAAATTTCCCTAGTCAGAAAATAGTGCGCTATTTCGAAACATTGGGCTGATGTGAAAACGCCTAAGGTAATCATTGCTAGTTGAGCTAACTCCCTCAGTGTTAGGTGGGGGTATTAATCACATTGAGTGATAACTCTATTTCCACTTGATGTGATTTTGTGGCTCCTTTTGACAGGATGGATCACACACACACACACACACATAATTTAAATAAACATGAGATGCTAGTAAACCTCATGTATTACCAGGGGGATCAGCAGTTCTTCTCCACCAGTCACTGGGAGTTTCGGCCCATTATGAACAATAATCCAGCAGTGCAATGCACCACCTTCCCCACTGGTTACAGAAGAAAGAAAAAAAAAGAAGGAAAATAACATTGTTCAAATGCTGGTTACTTTTAGCTTCTGGACATACCTAGTCCAAACGCATGCAGAACTCTTCTTCGCTGCCTCAGGTGCAGCTCTGCAAGCATGCTTAGTCTCTCTGTTTGAAAAACCCAAATTTCGAAACCACTTCTCCAACAAGCAAGCCACAAACCTGCAACAGCCAACCTCAAATAGAAAACACAAGACCTTCCTAACTTTGTCTGAGCATTCTGCTGCCAACTCAGAATATCTGGTAAACTTGGCAGCGAGGATATAGTATGGACAGTGAAATGTGCAGTCTAGATGTTTTTAACTGTAAATGTTGATGATATTATGTACATATTGGATCTCTCATATTGTTGACTGTGTTCATCACATATTTTCATTAGAATGGTTTATTGTTAATGAAATGTATATGGGAGGTAAAACTACTTTTTAGAGAGCAAACAGCTATACTGAATGCTTGTTGAAGTGTCAGGCCCGAGTTACACTGTATTAATACTTACCACCTCCCCCAAACCTACCACAGGGCTGCCTATGCCAAAGAGAAAGCTGAGATGGCAGATGTAGCAGCAGCAGAAGCCAGGGAAGAGTCAATCAAGGCCAGGAGTCGGGCAAAGGAACTGGCCTCCACCCTCCCTCCTAGAGGTAAAATTCTTTGTTCTCTGTTGAAAATTACTTCTACCTTGTTCCTTTGATGATGTTTTGGAAATTTTGGAAATTACAAACTTTTATCAAACTGTACACTTTAACCAGATTTTATCTCCAAGACAGTTATTAGTTTTCAAGTTAAATGCTTCAAAATGCCAGCAAATGATTCCAGCACCTCCATTTTGCTATTTTGATGTACTACTCTACTGTTTTTTTTTTCTTAATTCTCTTCATTGTCCAGCCTCCAGGTAGCATATCAAGGGGTATAGGATCTCAATTTGTTCAAATGGGCAACATGCCCCCCCCCCCAAAAAAAAAAAAAAAGAAGTAATAATAATAAACTAAAATTTCCCAAAAAGATAAAAAATTAAGGAGTCTTTATAAATCTTCTACTCTAGAACCAGAAGTGATAGAGCTAAGTTGGTATGAGTTAATACATTGAAGACTGTAGTTTAAAGTTTGTTCATGGCATATCCAGAGGTGCCCCCCTTGGCAGTTCGGAGAGGTCCAAATAGGGGCTTAAATTGTGCATTTTCATCTTTTTCTTGAAAACTTTATGATGGATTTTCACCATACTTGACAGGTAGCATCCCTGGGGGGATAGGATCTCAATTTGTTCAAATGGGCACCATTCTTGCCCTAGGGTCCCCGTAGAGGTCCAACACCACCACCCCCTCCCCCCCCCCCCCCCCCAAAAAAAAAAAAAAAAAAAAATTGGGAAATCCTTAAATCTTCTTCTCCAGAACCAGAAGTGATAGAGCTAAAGTAATACTATGAGTAAGTGCATTGATGACTATAGTTTGCTCATAGTGGATCCAGGGGTGCCTCCTTTTGAGCCCCCTAGCATCCCTAGGGGATCTCATTTTGTTCAAATGGGCACCATGCTTTCGGGGGGGGGGGGGGGGGGAGTGCAAATTGGAGCCTAAATTGTACAATTTCAACTTCTTCTTGAAAATGCATACTCAAATTTTTACCAAATTTGGCAGGTATTATCACTTGTCCTGGTATGATAGAATTTACTGCATATATTTTGCATCATAAGACCAACAAAGAGTTGCCAGCCATAGATATATTTAGTTCAGGGTAGATTCTGAAAGAACAGATTTTGAGCTTTAAATGATGCTAACTTGATTCAAATGGACTCTCTTAACCTCTGGAAAATTGTGTACTGAGAAAAGAGGCTCTGAAGTGCAGGGTCAATTCAAGCATTTAATCTTACCAAGCTGTGCTAGCAGTGCAATGAATAAGACAAAAAAGAAAAAGGATGTAAAACACCATTGCAACAACAATGAAGGGATTATATCAGATTCAGGTGAAATTGAATGTGCTCCATCAAGACATTCTACTCTTGACTTCTGCCAACTTTCAAAGCAGTAGCATGATCCTTTGAAAATTATTAGAGTTAAAAGTGAAGAGTGTGTTAAGAATTTTTAAGAAATGAAAAGGGGCCTCTAAGACATACCTAATCACACTTCTACATATCTGTGTGTATATATGTGTGTGTATATATATATATATATATATATATGTTCAAGAAGAACTGCTAAAAATACAATCTCCTATTCATTTTATGATCCCCAGCTTTAGAATTATGAAGAAGAATTGCTCTTTCAGAAAATATGAAAAACTAAAAATTGACTAGGGTGACCCATTTCACCTATTTTGAGTCATTCACATAAAATCAAGGGTGCAACTTGTTGTTGGTTTTGAGATGTAAGGTAACATAATAATGTGCACAAATGGGCACCATTCCTGAGGGGGAGGGGGGAGGGGACTACCTGGAGCACAATACCTGAGATGGGGTGAGTGGAGGGGAGACTGACAAAGTATAAGGGAAAATATAAAGAGAATTCCACAAGTTTTCTTCTTTTTTTTCAAGTACAGTTTACCTCTATTTGTTACAGATACATTTCAAGTGTAATATTATTCCCCCTGCCTTCTGAAAGAGGCAAGTCAGGTGCTCTTGTGTTATGTGAGAAAAGTGAAAGTATGTTGAATTTTTATGCCTCCGCCATGAAGTGGTGCCAGAGGCATTATTTTTTCGGGTTGTCCGTCCGTCCGTCCGCTTTCGTTTACGCGATAACTTGAGTAATATTTACTGGAATTTTACCAAACTTGGTCCAAGTATGAAGTATGATGGGGCAATTATTTGATTAGATTTTGGGTGAAATCGGCTAAAGGTCAAAGGTCAAGGTCAAATCATGAAATTGTATCTCTTTACGCGATAACTCAAGACTGGATGGAGCAAATTTCACCAAACTTTGTTGGAGGATGATGTATGATGGGACAATTACTTGATTTAGTTTTTCAGTGAAATCGGACAGAGGTCAAAGGTCAAAGATCAAGGTCAAATCCTAAAATTTATCTGTTTACGTGATAACTCAAAATAGTCTGGGTGCCAGAGGCTGAACCTTGTTTTACCGTCCACCCAATGTTTTTTGATGGTTTTACCCTATTTCGGGGGTGCTGAATCCGAATCTGGATGATGCAGCTCTTGCATCCTTGAGGGTTTTGAGATATTCAAGATGGCCGCCAAAATGGCCGCCTGAACTGGAAATGCCCACGTATTTCCTCCTAAATGGTGAAAAATTGAAAACAATTGATGGTTTTACCCTATTTCGAGGGTGCTGAATCCGAATCTGGATGATGCAACTCTTGCATCCTTGAGGATTTTGAGATATTCAAGATGGCCGCAAAATGGCCGCCAAAACTGAAAATTCCCACGTATTTCCTTCTAAATGGTGTGAAATTGAAAATAATTGATGATCCTACCCTATTTGGAAGGTGCTGAATCCGAATCTGGATGATGCAACTCATACATCCATCAAGTTTTTGAGATATTGAAGATGGCCGCCAAAATGGCCGCCAATCAAAAAAGGAAATTCCCACGTATTTCCTTCTAAATGGTGAAATATTGAAAACAATTGATGGTTTTACCCTATTTCGAGGGTGCTGAATCCGAATATGGATGACGCAACTCTTGCGTCCATGTGGCTTTTGAGATATTCAAGATGGCCGCCAAAATGGCCGCCAATCAAAACCGGAAATTCCCACGTATTTCTTTCTAAATGGTGTGAAATTAAAAATAATTGATGATTCTACCTTATTTGGAAGGTGCTGAATCCGAATCTGGATGATGTAACTCATGCATCCATGAAGTTTTTGAGATATTAAAGATGGCCGCCAAAATGGCTGTCAATTAAAACCGGAAATTCCTGTGTATTTCCTTTTAAATGGTGAGAAATTAAAAACAATTGATGGTTTTACTCTATTTTGAGGGTGCTGAATCCGAATCTGGATGATGCAACTCTTGCATCCATGAGGTTTTTGGGCTATTCAAGATGGCCGCCAAAATGGCCGCCAATTAAAACCAAAAATTCCCACGTATTTCCTTCTAAATGGTGAGAAATTGAAAACAGTTGTGGTTTCACTCTATTTCGAGGGTGCTGAATCAGAATCTGGATGATGCAACTCCTGCATTGATGAAGATTTTTAGATATTCAAGATGGCTGTTAAACTTTGCCTCCCAAAACGGAAGTTCCCATGTATTTCCCTCTAAATGGTGACAATTTGAAAGCAATTGGTGGTTTTTATCTTATTTTGAGTGTGCTGAATCCAAAGCTTAGGATACAACTCTTGCATCCTAAGGGTTTTGAGATGATAAAGATGGTCGCCAAAAATGACCACCAAAAACGAAAATACATATGTAGACCCCCTATTTCCTTCTCAATGGTGTAAAATATAAAACAGTTGGTGGTTTTACACTATTTTCAGTTTGCTGAATTTGAAGCTCCAGGATACAGCTCTTGCTTCCTTGAGGGATTTGAGATAATAAAGATGGCCGCCAGAATGGCCCCTAAACGGCCGTCAAAAACGAAAATTTCCATGTAAACCCTATATTACCTTTTGAATGGTGTAAAATTGAAAACGATTGGCGGTTTTACTCTGTTACGAGGGTGCTGAATCCGAACCTGTTTGACGCAACTTTCGTTTTCTTTTTTAAGGGTTTTGAGATGTCCAAGATGACCGCCAAAAGATTTGTCAAAAATTGGAAAATTTTAGACCTATGCTATTCAGTGTTGTATTATGTGAGCACACTACATTTATCACAAGTGTACGCATATTCCATGTATTCTATTGAGTGATACGGTCAGAGCAGCAGTCATTACATGACGCTAGTTTGTGATAGTGGATTAAAGTTGTTCATTTTATCGTTAAACAACAATGTGCTCTGTTCATCATTGAAACCGATCCACTATTACAACATAGTGGCAGCGATGCCGACACGGATTTATGCCAAATCAGCACGGAACTAAAGTTTTCTTAGGGAAATTCATCATGAGTGACTTGTGCTGAAACCGCCCGAGAGGACACTGCGCACAACACGTCTACGTCTACTGCAGATACGTGCATGGACTAACTTAACGACTCGTCTTGTGAGTAACACTGTGCGTAAATAAACCGATTATTTTATCATCCATGCTGCTCATCAGCAAATAACGATAAGAATACATATCATCGGATTGATAATCGCTTTGCAGAGCATTCTATATTCGTTTCTACATCGTAAGACATAGCTGTGTAGCTCGTACAAAATGTTGTCAGAACATTTTCGTCGCACAAATCACTGACATTCGCCCCATTGGACAGTTGCAGTTCTGTAGTAAACAAGCATTATCGACGCGCACTGTATCCAAGTACGCGCAATACCCGAGCGTTTCATTCAAGGACTTCCATTGTTGATGTAACAATAGACCAAGTTCGCATTACCTGAGCGCACCGTATCCATTGACATCCATTGTTGTCATAACAATAGAAGACGCAGATAGACGCGTATTATCCTGGACTGGCCAGAAATGTGTTTATCTTATCGGCATAGCAACGTGTATTGCGACATCATTGCTTCTACCGGGACCATCACTAAGCGGAAGGATATTTCTGACAGAGCATACGCAGTTTCCCGTTATCGCAGTTCATCTAGTACCCTGCAAGCTACAACGTACTGTAGCGAGGACGGACAATCAAGACACGGCACGATCCAGACTGAGATTGAATCCATATGCAACCAGATAAAAGGGATGAGAATTAGTACAATTCATTAAACTATCTCAGACATTTGAACACTTGCGTGTGGACAATTACATACATTCGTTATTTGTGTACATGAATGTTTTGACATATATTATGCATCTGTGTATTACTGTGGTAATCTTGACATTTAGACATGTTTCGATGTATTTTGGAGAGTGTACATTATTGATACATGTATATCAGTAGTGATTTTGTGTCACATATTTCTGTGTTTGCAAACTATTATTGATTTGTTTACTTTGTAAACTATATCTGTAACCATTCAGCCGTAAGTTTGCACAGTGTGACGTTGATATCAAGCATTGTATCATTTGTATCTCCAACTCAATCTAAATCAAAACGCACGATGGCAAAGTATCCAGAAGTGAATTGGAATAGTGCTGATGTGCCGGAAGAATTCAAGTTATTCAAACAACGCATGGAGTTATGCTTCCAAGACAACGATGTCCAAGACCCAAAGAAGCAAGCAATAAAAATCAAAATTGCAGTAGGAAATGAAGGTTTGCGTAGAATTAACGCATCCGGTCTATCCAATGAGGATCAAGAAAAAACCTGCAATGTTGTGGTCTACTCTTGAAGGTCAGCTGAAAGTCAAGCTGAATTTTCGCATCCACAGACTGGAGCTGATGCGATATCGTCAACACGCAAATGAAACTATCAACGAATTTGTAAATAGATGCCGGAGTAAAGCCAAAGAATGTGACTTTACCGAAAATGAGCTCTCAGAACGCGTGACAGAGCTAGTCATTGCGTCTACACCTATCGAGGCGTTCCAGAAAGATCTTCTAGACCAACCCAAAGGCTACAAGATAGCAAACCTCCTTGATGAAGGCAGGAAATACGAAGCCATAGCCATAGGCAAACAGTGTCTTCGTTCGATCGACTCCTCTGCAAGCAACGTAGATGCTCTATCACATATATGGAAGCAGGTGGCAAGCAGTTGTACACCCAACTTCAGCACGTCTTACCGCATACAACGGTTCCCCGATACATTGTTTGGGCACCCTTCAGATCACGTGCAAGTACAAAGACTTCGAGTGGAGAGATCAACTTTTCTACGTGGTCGATGTCTCAGGACCAGTGATAATTGGACTACCTATGTGCAGTGAGTTACACGTGGTAACAATCCATGAGATGCACCCTCAGAGTCGTAGTCCAACTAACAGACCGTCTCCGTTGAAATCTGTCAAGGACCTGCAAGTGCTCTATCCGGAACAGTTTGATCGTATTGGTAACTTTCGTGGAGAAGCAACACTACATGTCAAAGAAGGAGCTGTCTCCACCATTGATGCACCAAGAAAGTGCAGCGTCCACATCAAAGACAAACTCAAGTCTGAGCTTGACTCAATGGAGAAGCAAGGCATCATCAGACAAATCGACCATCACACCGACTGGTGTAGTTCGATTACTACAGTTCTCAAGAAAGATGGATCCTTGAGAGTATGCCTAGATCCCAGGAGATTAAACCAGAATCTCAAACGATGTCCCCACAAGATTCCAACTCTTGAAGAGGTCAACCCAGCTTTCTCCGGAGCAAAGTATTTCTCTAAACTCGACGCGAAATCCGGATATTGGTCTGTTCACCTATCCAAAGAATTCCAGGAGCTGACAACTTTTCGTACTCCATTTGGCAGATACTGCTAAACACGCCTACCTTTCGGACTTTCTGTCAGCCAAGACTTGTTCCAGCAACACATGGACCGTATAGTTGGTCAAGTAGATGGATGCATCTGTATCACTGATGATATTGCAGTTGTTGGATGTACCGAGGCAGAACATGACAAAAACCTCCACAGACTGATGGAAGTTGCCCAAAGAGAAGGACTTGTCTTCAACAGTAAGAAGTGTATCGTCAAAACTGACAGCATCAACTTCTTCAGCTCTGTATATACCAGAGATGGCATCCGCCCTGATCCACAGAAGATTGAAGACATTCATGCCATGCCAACACCTCAAGACAAAATAGATCTACAGAAGTGCCTCGGTCTTCTTAACTATCTCGCTCCACACATCGCCAACTTCTCTGAAAAGGCATCACCATTATGTGAATTACTGAAGTGAGATGTGCCATTCACATGGCAAGACGATCATCAACATGCCTTCAACGAACTCAAGAAAGCGATCTCTGCAGAATCTTGTTTGCAGTACTATGATCCAAGGAAGACAACAATCCTAGAAGTCGACGCATCATCAAAAGGCCTAGGAGCTTGTTTGATGCAAGAAGTCAAACCTGTCGCATTTGCTTCAAAGTCTCTCTCATCGTCACAAGCTAACTACTCCAACATAGAGAGAGAAACGCTAGCCCTCGTGATTGGAATACAACGTTTCCACACATACCTGTTCGGAAACCAGTTCACTGTCCAAACTGATCACAAACCCTTAGAGATGATCACCAGAAAGCCGCTGAGATGTGCGCCACCACGTTTGCAGAGACTTCTCATCAAAATTCAAGGCTATGACTATGATGTCAAGTACAAGCCAGGCAAATCGATGATCATATCAGATGCTTTGAGCAGAATGCCTAATCCAAGCAAGAATCAAGACGTTCCCCTTGATGTCAATGTGGAAGAGATCTGTGAGGAAATAGACATATCACAGATTGACCTTATCTTCTTTGGACAAAAGAAGAAAAATGAGCTGCAACAAGAGACGTCAAGAGATCCTACCTTGCGAGCTCTGTGGCAAATCGTCACGAATGGTTGGCCAGACACAATTAAGGAAGTACCTAGAGAGGTCAGAACATTTTGGCCATACCGCGATGAAATCGGAGTATCAGATGGTGTACTTTTCAAAGGCAATCAAGTCATCATTCCCACAGACATCAGACAAGACATCCTGAATCAACTTCATCAGGGTCATCAAGGTATTGAACGTACCCGCAGACTAGCAAGGGAAACCGTGTATTGGCCGAACATCAATAAAGACATTGAGCAAATCTCAAAGAATTGCTATGCCTGCCAAGAAAATCAGGTCAAGCAACAAAGAGAACCCTGGTAACCTCACGACATACCAACTTCGCCGTGGACGAAGCTTGGAACTGACTTGTTTACTTTCAACAAGGAAGAATACCTGTTGGTGACCGACTACAATTCAAAGTATCCAATAATTCGCAAGTTGAAGGATACATCCAGTGCGGCAGTCGCAAACATACTGAGTGGTATCTTCAGTTTTTTCGGACCACCAGCAACTCTGATATCAGACAATGGTCCACAATTCGTTGGAAGACCATTCCAAGAGATGTGTGAGAAATGGTTAATTGATCACATTACATCGTCTCCGCGATATCCAAGATCCAACGGACTCGTTGAACGCATGGTACAAACTGTGAAAGGAATCATGACCAAGTGTACCAGAACTGGACAAGACATCCAGACAGCAGTACTACATTTTTGTGCCGCACCAATCGACTCCAACCTACCATCACCTGCTGAATTACTCTTTGGAAGACCAATCCGGACAACACTTCCAAGTCACCACCTGACCAGACAATCGTCTACGCCTGATTTGTTGTTTCAGAGACAGGAGAACATGAAACACAATCACGACTTGCATGGAGGTAGAGATTTACCACCTCTGCACGTCGGACAGAAAGTGAGAGTTCTGAATCCCAAAGACAACACTTGGCTTCCTGCCGAAGTGAGCAAAGTACGTCAGGAACCAAGATCCTACAAAGTAGCAACTCCCAATGGTAGCATCTTGAGGAGAAATAGATCTCACCTGAGAGAGATGCCAACCGGAACGAAGCCAACAGTTCCAAAACGGGTTCACTTTGAAGATGACGTTAGGAGTGAGGAAAGGAAACAAAATCCAGACAGAAGACAAAGACAATCTGAAAGGAAATCAGTCTCTACCCGGTACATAACGCGATATGGACGTGAAGTCAGACCCCCATCGCGGTACCAAGAGTAATGCAATGCTGGAAGATAAACTAGCAGCATTGTCAATGGAAATAATATGTTCATTATGTTTAGTGTTGATTTATTTACAGCACATTTGTGTAACCAAGTGATACACATCATTTTATTTCACAAGACAATATTTGAAATTTAAGTCAGGAACCATAACAACTACGACATATGCTACATTTATCAAAATGTTTGTTGCATGTGATATATATATATATATCTGTGTATAACTGTAAATCACATTTATGCATTGAAACTATGATGTAGCTGTTCACTAATTTCACATACAAAAGTTAATCTCAACTGAATGTTCAAAAAACCAACAAACATACAAGCATATATAAATTATTTCCTGTGTTGATGATAATGTGAGTACAAACTCAAATGCTAAATCATTCTGTTTCTATTACATATACTATATATACATTCCTCATGAATGTAATTGTTCCTGTCTCATACAATTAAAGATATCACAAAGATATACGTGAAATTATTTGTAAATATGCTGGTGTACGTTAAACTGCATGCATTTTGTGACAATAAGTTTGAATAATGTTATTTTTTTGTATGTGTTTTATTGCAGTAAAAAACAAATCAATACATATATGAACATGTAAAGAAGAACAATCATCGGGAAAAAGAGAAATACAATAAAAAAGGGAAAAAAGGAAAAAAAGAGGCAGCACTACCCATGTAATAGCAAATAGTTCTAGATGTGCTTTAAAAGCAGTCACTTTGTCTCATACAAGATATTATCTATGTATAATAAATATGATACGATATATATTCTTAAAGAAAATTGGAAGTAGATAACACAAAAATAACATAGATTATAAATTTGTGTTACGTACAATTGATACGAGGAAATAATTATAAAATGCCAAAAGAACCGTTAATCAACACCCACAGGAGGGCACGGGACTGATTTCTATGCATTTTATCACAGAACTGAACAATTATATTCAAGACATAATTAATTCTAGTACATTTGGATAAAACTGGAAAAAAAAAAACCACATCACTTGAAAGGAATCTCAGCCCATACACCCCCACGCGTGGAGTCCCTTGGTACATCAATTCAAACAAATAACAAATTGAACAACGTAACGATTATCATTATACATGTATTCAAAAAACAAATCTCCATTTCTGGAAATGTATAGGGAGCTTATTATTTTTCTTTGCGATACAAAATTCAAGTTCTTTATTGGTCATAATAAGGCATTAATATCCTTCGAAGCTTAGTGGTTTATTTTGAAATTTACATACATAAATATAGTATTTAAGTAAAAGAAACAAATACGTAATAAATTTATCATGTTCAAAACCAAACATTTTTTCAAAAGTTGAAACATTTAGCGGTTTATGAGTTTTCTGAATAATGATGTTTATAGTTTCATTCCAGATGGGTTTAACAAGAGGACATTCAACAAAAAGATGTACATAGGTTTCAGGGTCAGTGTTACAAAATGAACAGTTTGGGGAGTCCTTTCTTTTAATTTTATACAGAAAATCATTCAAGGCAATGGCTCTATGAAATAACTTAAAATAAAAAGAACGCATTCGAGTACTTATTGTGCATTTAAAGTTATTCATATGAGTCTTTTTCCAATCAACTCCATCATGTTCATGGAAGGCATTCCAAAATGAAATTTGTCGTTCTGGAGTACATGATTCTAACATAATATTATATGCATATTTCGGAATTTTGGAAGTTTTCAAGAGCTTGCTTTTAGCGTCGTCAAATATATTGTCAGGGGTTAAGTCGGAAGTGACTAGCCAATCATCTGGTATATTTCTCAATAGGAAATTGTATTTACGCCTGTCTTTTTTACTAATATCATAATCAAGAATAAGTTCTTCAAATAATTTGTAACCGGGGTGGGGAGGATTAAGTAAATCACTAATATATACAATTCCTTTGTCTAACCACTCTTCATACAAAAAATACTGCTTAGACTTAGAGGAGATATGTTTATTAAACCATATGCACTGACAAGAACCAAGTGCAGAGTAAATTGTATTAAACTCGTTTTTAACAAAATTTTCTCTAAATATGTACCATGTTTGAAGAGATTCAGCTAATTGAGTTGATCTCAATTTGCTTAAGACACTTGTCGGAGCATGTGATTTCCATAATATATCTTTTATAGTAGAAAAATTATTTAAACTTGACAATTCAATTGACTTCCACATGCTTTGAAAGTTGTCAAGAAGCATTTTGACCCATGACATTTTTTGAGCAACTGAGTATGTGTATGGATCAATCATTTTCAAACCTGCTAAAGAATAGTCATTACACACCAGTTGTCTTTTGACCCTATCACTGCCACCATTCCACACAAATTTGTACAGTGTTGTATTCAGCTGTTTAAAAAATTTCTTAGGAATTCTAATACACAGCACTGAAAAAAAATAAAGAATTTGTGGCAGCAATAGGGTCTTTATGACACAGATCTTCCCAACCAGAGATAAATTTCTTGCGCGCCAACAATTTAAGGTATTTTCAATGGATTTAAGTTTTATCTTATGGTTAAGTTCATATAACTGGTCTAGATTTAAAGAAAAGTGAATGCCTAAAGATTTAAAAGTAGACTTATTCCACTTAAGTCCTTTCTCGGAAAATGGAAATCTTTGAGAACCTTTCACCGAGCCAATCCATATTGCTTCGGATTTAGAAATATTAAGTTTACAGCCAGAGCACTCAGAAAATGAAGCAATAGTGTTAAATAATGCTCTGAAGGAGTTATCTGAGCCATCAATAAAACAAGTAGAGTCATCTGCTAACAAAGATATTTTCAGTTCATTTTCTAAAACTGGGATACCTTTGATATTGGGGTTCTGTCGAATAGCAAGAGCCATAGATTCAATAACTAACAAAAATAAGTATGGGGATATGGGACACCCTTGGAAAATACCTCTTTCCATATCAATTGGTTTGGTTAAATATCCATAGTTTGAAACATAACTTTTTCTATCTGAATAAAAAACCTTTATCCAATCAATGAAATTTTCTAAGTACATGAAAAAGGAAATTATGGGAAACACTGTCAAAAGCTTTTTGGATATCAAGGAGAAGGATTCCACCAGGGATTTGATTTAATTCTGTATATTCAATTACATCGATAATTAGTCGGATATTATTTCCAATATGCCTTCCTTTCAAAAAACCAGATTGGTCTGGGTGAATCAAGTCTGAAAGACATTTTTTGAGGCAGTTTGCTAAAGTTTTGGCTAAGATTTTATAATCTACTGTTAAGATAGATATTGGTCTGTAATTTTTCAAATAAGAGACATCTCTGTCTTTTTTTGGTATCAAGGTAATAACACCATTTCTTTGTGAGCTGGACATTCGTCCATTTTGTAAAGAGAAATTAAATGAGTTGACAAGCATATCAGAAATATCTTTCCAAAACACAATATAAAATTCTACTGGTAATCCATCTAAACCTGGTGACTTATTGTGTTTCATTGAAATAATTGTATCAAATAATTCCTTTTTAGAGATGGGTTTATCAAGTAAGACCTTATCGGCGTGACTCAGCTGGGGGAATTCAATGGAGTCTAAGAAATGTTCTATTTTATTACTCTCCTGATTACACTGTTTTTTGTACAGGGTTTGATAAAATGAATTGATTTGTTCTATTATAGTGTGTTGATTAACAATTATATCATCATCATCATTCTTTATTTTAAAAATACTTTTTTTCTCTCCACTTCTTTTTTCTAAGTTACAAAAATATTTGGAGCTTTTTTCCCCATCTTCAGCCCATCGTAGTCGTGAACGGACAATCAAACCTTTGGCTTCAACTTCTAAAATATCATTCAAAGCATGTATCAAAGTTTCTTTTTCATTAATAAGATCATTGTTATTTAAATCAGTACTTAATTTTTTCTCCACATCTTCTATTTCTGCCAAAAGGTGTTTTTTTGCAAAGTCCCTTTCCTTCTTCTTACGTGTACAGTATTCTATACATGTACCAGTAATAGTGCACTTTAGAGAGTCCCATAATACATTTGGATTGCAATTGCTATTAGAATGAATTAATTTAAAGTCTTCTATTTTGTCCTTAACCATTCTACTAAAATTTGCATCATCATGCAAATATTTACAATTTAATTTCCAAAATCCTGGACCCCTTAGTGGTTGGGCTCCTTTAAAATGCAGTGTAACAGGGGAATGGTCAGATTGAATTCCTGGGATTATTTTTGATTGCAAACAATTTGTAACAAAATTATCTGACACTAGAATAAAATCAATCCTGGACAGTACTTTAGGGTTTTTTTGATGTCTTGTATATTGCTTTAGATTTGGATGAAAACTGCGCCAAATGTCACAAAGATTATATTCTTCCATTAGTGTTATTAATATTTCTCTCGCTTTGACATTTGAGTGTGTTTCCCTACCCCCCTTATAATCCAAGGGCCCCAGAACTGAATTAAAATCCCCAGCACATAAAATAGAGGTATAATCAAATTGATCAATTTTACTAAAAACTTCAAGAAAAAAATTTTGATCATCACTATTTGGACCATACAGATTTACTAAAATTACAGGTACATCATTAATGATAGCAGATACGATCAGGTATCTACCGTTAGGATCAGTATAAGTAGAGTTAACAACCAATGACACTCTGTTTCGAATTAAAATGGCTACTCCTCTACTATTTGATGTGTGGCTCGAGAACCATGCTTTTTCACCCCATTGTTGTTTCCAAAAATTTTCATCAGATTTAGAAGAATGAGTTTCTTGGAGAAATATTATGTCACTTTCAATACATCTCATAATGAAAAATTTTACGTCTTTTTACATGGTCTTGAATTCCCCTGCAATTAAATGTAATAAGTTTAAGATTTAATTTGTTATTCATATTTTTTGAATGGGGAATAACACCGACATATTATCAATGTTGTAGACAAAGCTCAAACAATGAGCTAGCGATAAAATAAGAGATAAAGTGACTGCCATTAAGTGATCATAAGTTTCAATGTAGGTTACCATAAAAATAAATAAAAGCTGCATAACATTGGAAGCTGCAATTAGGGTTACAAGGATTAGCATGATTGAAATAATAATAATATTAAAAAAAAAAGAAAGAGAGAGAGAAAAAAAAATTAGAAGGCAAGCAAACAAGAGCGCAGGTGCACAAAAACGCAAAATCCAGGGCTTCAAATCACAACACAGCCCTGGATAAAAGTGCAAAAGCCAAATGCAAAAAGCGCAGCATTCAGCCAAACTTCACATGTATAAGTTTTGAATTGTGACATCCAAAAAAAAATCTAACCTTCTTTGAAACATGGATCAAAATAATAATAATAATAAAAAAAGATGAGCTAATAATGAAACTATACAACTTGTAAACCAACAAAAATACCAACGTGCAAACTGTCAACACTCACACAGTGGAAAAATGTGTAAGTGATCATAGTAAGTGTTTATCTAGCCAGAGTCACCTATTGATAAAACTTAAAATGGAAATGTCTATCATCACTCACCTCATTTGTAGGGAGGGGAATAATAAACATGTACGTTTAGTAGCTACTATGATTAATAAGAAAAACTATAAATAATAATCATTGAATATACCAGTAGATTATAAAGCTTACTGAAAATGGCAATCACCAAACCTTTGGAGTTAAGGATTCATGGTAATTATCATCTGAAATACTCAGATCTCTTTTTAAAAATGTTCTTGTCCACTGACTTAGTAGGGACTGTAGTTGAGGATTTTCATTCAAGTGTCTCAACTTACTCCTAAATTTTTACTTTAATTACAAAAAAAAAAAAGAAGTTTTCATGTTCTCTAATCATCTACATCAATAATATATCTGCATAACTACATCATTTCTTGTATAAACTAAACTGATATAAGAAAAAAAAAGAAAAACAAAACAAAAACAAAAACATATTACTTCATACAAAAGTAGTTCTCTGTTTTATTCACTGTAGCGTCTTTTATGCTCTTGTGATATCTGAGCTCTTGTATCCACGACTCAATCCTTTTCCTTTTTCAGAGTTTTACTTTACTTGAATGAGTTTGCCAGCAGGACTTCTGAAGCACAGATTGTCAGGGTATGTAAAGAAGGGCTTCTTGCCCTCCTCTTTCAGCTGTTGAAACTTTGTTTGCTTCTTTTTTCGGAGTTGGAGCACTCGCCTCGACACATCTTCCGCTACAAAGACTCTGGCCTCTTGATTTTTTACTTGATATTTGGTGATCCTCAACTTCTTGATGCACTTCCTACGCACTCTCTCCTTTGCAGCAAAAGTGGCGAAAGCGATATGAAATCTTCTGGGTCCAGATGGTCCTGTGCTGGTCGAAGGCGGGAAGGGGTTCTGTGACATCTTTCTATTTGTGCTGTGTCACCCTCTTCAACACCGACAAACTGTAAAAACTCAGCAACTGTCTTACGACAGTCCTCCTTCTCTGGTACTGGAGCTTCAGGTAATCCGAAGATTACCAGGTTGCTTCTCCGGCTTCGATTTTCAAGATCATCTACTTTCTTGACCAGCAGCTCATTTTCTTCTCTCAAAAGTTTCACCTCATCTTGAACATTACGAACATCAAAATCCATGCTCTTGATCCTTTCTTCATGATCATCAACTTTCAAGGAAAGGTCACCTAGCTGCTTGGTAATGACCCTTTCAAAACGAGCTTCGATACGGGCTTCAAATTCTGAGAAGAACTTTTGGAACCACTGAGGTGGAGCTTCTGAATATGACAACTCCTTTCTTGCATCGCCACTCATCTTCACGTTAGTGTCAACATTAACACTGTCACGGTTTTCAGTATCACACAACACGCGCACACGATCCAGTGAGCTACTACGACCACGTGAGCGGTCCATTGAGTGGCTACGAAATTCTCGGCCGGGTCCAGCCCGGGGAGTGTCACTCAGCTTATGTCTTTTAGGAACGGGCGAACTAGTCGACTTTGTTGGAGTACTTACTGACATGCTAGACTTCTGTGGTTGATCCGTCCTTGCTCAAAACTGTCTATGAAATATCACAATCCAGTATATGATAAGTCCAGGTTTTATCCCTTTGTTAATACATGTGAATTTTGGCCAAATTGAGATCGAACAAAATCTACGTCTTCGGCATGGTCCGTGAAGAGCGCCCTCCCCCTTGAATAATGTTATCGTTTTATTCGTCTTATCTTTCGATACCAGATATGTCGAGATTTGTTTAGTATATATGAGAAATGTAAAACTTATACTGATAAAAAAAAAGAGTTTCTGATACATTGCATTTGTGAGACCAGCTGTTTCAAGAAAAATAGACTTCATTTGCCTGCCTGATTGTAATTCAACGTATCTATGCAAATCTCAAACAAGCTTCCTCCATTTTTCAGCATTCTGTATCAGAGAGTCACATTTATAATACTTGGAAGATCAATGTGAATGTTTCCATATGTACAAGTGCAGTTTAAAAATATTCGTCATTGTATCTTTCAGAAGTAGGGGGATGTTGTATTATATGAGCGCACTACATTTATCACAAGTGTACGCATATTCCATGTATTCTATATTTGAGTGATACGGTCAGAGCAGCAGTCATTACATGACGCTAGTTTGTGATAGTGGATTAAAATTGTTCATTTTATCGTTAAACAACTATGTCCTCTGTTCATCATTGAATCCGATCCACTATTACAACATTCAGCACCCTCGAAACTTGGTTTCTGAACTTCGTCCATTCTTCAGGGTTTTTAGACGTCCAAAATGACAGCCAATATAAGTGGCAGAAATTCCAGTAATAATATAGTTTTTCTCAATGGTAAAAATTTTAAAATAAATTGATGGTCTTATCCTATTTCGAGGGTGCTGAAGGTCTTTGAAGGTTTTTTGACATCTATAAATGTCCTGCATGAACAAAATGGTGAAGTATTGTGCTCTAACGCTTTTTAGCAGTCCTGTCCATTTCCGACCTTTTCTTTGTTATGATTCAGTCACATTTTGTCCATGTATTTCTTCAACTAAAGTAATATGTTTATTGATTCATGTAAACATATGATGTGTATCTAAATTTCATTTAGAAATGTAAAAGTTACATTGTACTTAATTTGTTTATATGCAATTGTCATATTATATGCTTTGGCCGGAAATGAAATAAAAATGAAATGAAATGAACGCGAAGCGAGGGATTAAAACCATGCAGGGTGAAAAGCGATAATTCATATTCTTAAATTCAACTCAGTTGAGCGAATTTGTCAAATCAGCCAAAAGTTATTGACATCCAAAATGACTGTCACAATGGTATTGTAATATACTTAGATATTCCGATGTGTCTCAAAAGGAACTTCAACACGTACTGAAAAAAAAGAAGTGATATTGACATCATACTTAAACGTACAAACACAAAAATGAAAATTTCTTTATGCATAATTGTTATAAAATAATGCTTGTGGTTGCCAATAATATGGCTCCACAGATGTGAAATTAATCCTTTTCGTCTATCAATAGAGTAAAATCAAATTATGGCATGTTGGTATTTGGTGTTGAAACTTGTCTTGTATTCTGACGAGTCTCGCCTCGTATTCTTGTGAAACTTGTCGCATATTCTGATTACGTCATTGGAAATAGTTGCATCCATGACCACTATAATAGATATCAATAAGAATAATTTCAAAAGCACTCTGCGCGATTATGATATTCGTAAGTACTGGATTACCAACTTTTACCTTCCATGTTTTCGTTTGTTTGTTTTTTATTCAGTTTTTTTTTTTCACTGCGCCTTACCTGTGATATAATATATGTAATCCATATATACATATATGATGTTACATCATATTGCCGAAAAAATTGAAGCATAACTATGAAAATGTCCCACTCGTATCTTCAACAATGTCATCAAGACCACCAATATAAACCAAATAAACAGTTTGAGTGTTCATGGATGAAGAGATTAAAACTGCTCATGGATTAAGACAGGTAATGTTGGCTAATTTCAGTACACTTCCCTACATCACTATCACAATATGATTTAGATGAACATGTCTTGTCCATTGATTGTTAGTGTTCAAAACTTATCCATTATATGTAGAGGAAACAGTGTAATCTTGCAATTATTCAAAAGCATCTGTAGTCTTAAAGGGTTCATTGCTGGCACACTTGTATTGAGCCAACTCAAAAGATATCCAGCATAGAGCTGGTTTCACTGTATATACAGCAATATCAAACTGTGCCATTGACGAAAACCTGAAATCTTTCAGTAAAAAAAAAAATAGGGTAAAACTATCAATTCTTATCAATTTCTCACCATTTATAAGAAGAAAATACATAAGAGTTTCCGTTTTGGCGGCCATTTTAGCGGTCATCTTGATTATCTCGAGGTGCATCATCCAGATTCGGATTCAGCACCCTCGAAATAGGGTAAAACCATCAATTGTTTTCTATTTCTCACCATTTCAAAGCTAATACATAGAAATTTCCGGTTTTAATTGGCGGCCATTTTGGCAGCCATATTGGCGGCCATCTTCAATATCTCAATACCCTCAAGGATGCAAAGTTTGCATTATCCAGATTCGGATTCCGCACGCTAGAGATAGGGTAGAACCATCAATTGTTTTCAATTTCTCACCATTTAGAAGGAAATACATGGGAATATCCGGTTTTGATAGGCGGCCATCTTGAATATCTCAAAAACTTCACGGATGCATGATTCGGATTCAGCACCTTCCAAATAGGGTAGGATCATCAATTATTTTCAATTTCACACCATTTAGAAGGAAATACGTGGGAATTTTCAGTTTTGGCGACCATTTTGGCGGCCATCTTGAATATCTCAAAATCCTCAAGGATGCAAGAGTTGCATCATCCAGATTCGGATTCAGCACCCTCGAAATAGGGTAAAACCATCAATTGTTTTCAATTTTTCACCATTTAGGAGGAAATACGTGGGCATTTCCAGTTCAGGCGGCCATTTTGGCGGCCATCTAGAATATCTCAAAACCAAGGATGCATCAACCAGATTCGGATTCAGCACCCCCGAAATAGGGTAAAACCATCAAAAAACATTGGGTGGACGGTAAAGCAAGGTTAGGCCAAAAAAGTGGCTTTGGCACCCAGACTAAAACTGGATGAAGCAGCTTTCACCAAACTTGGTCCAAGGATGATGTATGATGGGACAATTAGTTGAGTAGATTTTAGTGACATTGGCAAGAGGTCAAGAGGGCAAAAGTTCAAGGTCAAATGCTACAAATGTTGCAATTTCCCCCATATCTATGCAATGCCCGAAGATATTTTCTTGAAACTTGGTGTGGACATGTACTACTGCGTTAAGATTCTCCAGAGAGAGTTTCATGTCATAAGGTCAAAGGTCAAAAGGTCAAAGGTTAGGTGAAATGTTGCAATATTACTTTTCTCTCAAATGGTTCAATGTATCTTCGTTGAACTTGGTACATATGCATGTACTGTCTGGCAGGGATTATCTAGGGAATTTAGGAGTCATGGGTCAATAGTCAGGGGTCAAAGGTCAGGGTCAACTCCTCAAAATTTTACTATTTCCCTCATATACTAGTATATGCAATGCTTGCATTATTAGTTTCAAAACTTAAAGGGTGTGTACAGTTCTGGTCGAGGTGACGATTTAGCTTTTAACGTTTTGCGAGATATTCAGAAACCACTCTATGAAATGTCAAAGAGCATGCAGTTCTAAGGGGTATCAAAAGTTTATTCGATGAAAATTGGTTTTGAAATGGCTGAGATATCCAAAAACAAGGTGAAACAAAGAGATCCTAATAAAGTTGTGGCATGTCGCCTTTTATTATTAGCACTTTGTTGGATATCTCAGCCATTTGAAAACCAATTTTCATTAAATAAACGTTGAATCCTACTTAAAATTACATGCTCTTTCATATTTCATAAGAGGTTTTTCATTATCTCACTTAGGAATGTTCAAAACATGAATTCCCACCTCAACCAGTACTGTACAGTCCCTTTAATACATGCATTACCTAATGGAGATTCTGCGGGAAATTTCCAGCCAGAAGGTCAAAGGTCAAAGTTAAGGGTCAAAGGCCAGGTTTCAATGCTGCCCCCCCCCCCCCCATAAAAAAAAAAAAAAAATCTATTTTGTGCCATCATCACACTCTTTCTTCGTACCTTGGAAATTACTCAATGCATAAACTTCATCAAAATTCCCCAAATATGTGTACCTGCACTCTTAGAAAATTATAGCAAACCCAGTTCAAAACATTTCTGACAAACCTGTCATTTCAATATTTTGCCAGTTATGTGAAACTGTCATGGATCACACATTGTGAAGACATTGTACTATACGCCTATTGGGAGAATCATGCATTATGGCGGAGGCATCAGTCGCCATAGTGACATTTCTAGTCTTTGTATTCTTTATATCATATGCATGTGACATCACAAACTGTATTAGTCTTCTCATCCAGCAATGGTGCCACTAAAGCTTCAAAAGTTCATAATTTTTTAATGGATCATCTGATTTTCTTCAAGCTTTCACTAATGTGTTCTACTGATATTGCTGCATTCTCTCTATCCACATGTATGTAAAGATGAATTTGTCCTGTAAATTCAGAATACTATTGAAATTGGCATTCATGGCTAACCAGCTTAGAACTGAAGACATAAATCAATACAAAAGAACATGTTCTTTATTGCCTCTTCATGAACATTGAAGTTCATTTTGCAACTTTTACATCTAGACCTTATCCCGTGTTTTGAAACAATGCTCTTTTCCCAATGGCATAATCTTAACAAGTTGGGTGTCATTTTAAAGAGAATGAAATAACTTCCTGTTAACACCAAGCATGCATTGAATATTACTAAGTAAAGGGAGGAATAAATGATCAAACTAAAATGGCCAAACTTTTTCGAGGAGTTTTTGTATAGATATTACCACAAAATTAAAGTAGCAGCAAAATAAGAAAACCCGTGACTGACTGACTGACTTAAGGTTATCTGTCTGTCTGTCACTTGATGGTTTCTCTCTTTCTGTGAAAAAAAAAGAATGAGAGCAAATCTCTCAGATTAAGTCACAGGCATTTAGACCACAGCTAGCACATTAAGCATCTATCTATTTTTATGAATAATCAATTTCATTTCCAAGTTTTTGATGCCATTGAAAAACAGACTCAACTGGTAAATAGATAATTAGGCAGCTTGCCAGAAATCATGGCAACAGTGGATTTCTCAAAGAAGATATAGCCCATTAAATACGAAAGGCTTTACTGCTCTCCTGATCAAGTTTGATGCATTCCCAATCACCCATGGTTGGCATTTTGAAAGAGGGGGGGGGATGATATTTCTATAAATGCCGGGAGCTTTCATTTAATTTACATGACATTTAACTATAAATCCCATAGCTTCTCTTTCATTTTGGATAGCATTTTGCCCATCACAGTTGATCAAGCTCCTCAGATGGTCAGATGCAATCATTTGATTTATGTTCTCCTCTGTCATGGAGGAAATTATTGTTCTGATGCATTTCATTTACATGTGATTTTATTCCCTCCCTAAAAATGTGTGATGATGTGCATATGTGCATATGAAAATGTCCTACTGTTCTTTCTTTGTGAATTTTTGTGATTTTTCAACATTTTGTCTCTTCCTCCTCTTTCTCTTTGTGCAAGTTTCACCCTCTTATTATTCCAGAAAATGACAATTGACAAAAATAATTTGCTGCTACACTATAAAAGTTTTTATTTTAATTGCATTTATCACACACCATTCTTCGTATTTCTTTTGCAGTCTGATTGCTGAGAGCCACTGCATTGTATTTGCTGTAGTTGCAAAGTACAGAAACAAAAGCCTTTTTGGTATAAGAAATTTTGACACAATTCTTTCATATTGTATTTTCATCATGATTAAAGGACATATGTGTACAAACATATTTTGCAATGACCATTTTAGTTTGAGGGCTTTGAAGTGATTAAAAAAAGGAAGAATAGTAAAACGTTGCAACATCAAGCAATTCAATCGCTATGTTCAGTGCAATCATAAAAGAGTGTCCTCTCTAGAAGTTTGCATAATATCTTGTTATCAGAGTCAATTTTCCGTCATTAGCTGAACTCACAGTGTATGACTGTTGAAAAAACTTCTAAGGGGATTTTGCTTGGTCAGGAAAACATCAAGCAAAGAAACAGTAGAGCTCTTGGGAATTTTAAAAGCACATTTGTACAGTATAGAATTATGCACAAATTTACTTTTCTTTTTCTCATCACATATAATTCTTGATATTTGTGTACCTATTCACTTGTGTTTCTGAGAAATGATTTGATTTTGTTCATTTCTTGTGCATATGATGCATTGTATGATACAATGTAGTTTGCTGTCAAGAATGTTGTGTATAGATATTGATGTGCAGTGATGGAAACTAATACTGCATATGAACACCATTCACCTTGTTCAGATTATGAGAAAGTATTTTGCACTAGTAAACAGCAGTTAGATATTAGAAAGCTTTGCACTAATAAGCATGTCATTAAATTAAATAGACTTGATTTCCCATTCCATTTGTGCAAGAAAATTACCCCATTAGAATGGATGAGAGGGTTGATGTGTGCGGCTTATTTTATTATATTCTGGTCTGAGAATTGGCAAGTTTAAGCAACATACTGCACATTCATGGTCTCCTGTTTGAGTGGATGCCTAGCTTCAATGCGCTGTGTTTTCGATTTTAGTGGCTGCCACATGAGTGTGTTAGTGTTGACAATCAATGCTTGTGTCTATTGATATGCTCTGATTGTTCTGCTCAGTGACTAACATTCAGCATGAATGGTGTCACATCAAGGATATGCAAGAGGCTAGAGCAAACTTGATGCTCTGTTTCCTTCTCCCTTTTTTTTTTTTTTTTTTTTGGACAATGAACAATTTCAAGATACCTGAAAGAGGAAAGCTCTTCTAGAACATGTTGTATGCCATAAATTATGAGCTCTTCAAAATTTTAAAGATATTCAGGTCTAGGGTCACTAGCATAGCAATGATAAGTGTCATAGTGTCAAAATGGAGATGAAAAAACCATTCTATTAAGTCGTTCTAAACCGTTTTTGCTTTGCCTATTATGTGCTGTGAGTGCTAACAACACCATGCAGTTGCCTCATATCAACTGTTAAATACTGAACTTAGACCATCATTAGATACTTTGAGGTGAATTGTGTTGTCTACTGCTATTCAAAGGAATTGAAACTCTTCATTTCCTTTTCACAACAACTGCATTGTTCTTTTCTCATTATTGGCTTATCTTACTAATAACTCAATTGTCCACCGATTGTCTTCCGTGATAACAATATCTTTGAGTTGTTGCTGACTTCATATTTGTGATCTTTGATAGAATGATCAAGGGGTGTCACAGCGTGACACTAAATGGGAAATTGCAGTTGACCTCAAGATTTACCAATCTTCCATTGATAGATGTAATAAGTCTTAAGAAAAACATGTGCAATCATGACCATGATATACACTTGTGAGTAAAAGCAGTATTTCTTGATTATGTTGATGATTACTATGACTGTCACAGAGGTAGTTTTGCTTGTCCGAGTAGTTGTGGTGATTGATCTTATTGTTGAAGTAATGACAATTGCAATCAAGACAATTTGTAAAGATTTAGCAGGAACTGCAGGTACAGGTATGTTGCCACTGAAAACGTTCAATTCTGGGGCAGTATGAAAATTGTTTAGGATTGGAATGATTAGCCATGATTACCAAGCATCACTGCCATTAGATATACCTCTCTATGCTACTCTTACAGTACAGATCACCTGAAGCACAAATTCCTATTCATTTTCAGAGGTGTACCAGCAGGCTATTCTACTAGGACATCTTACAAAAACACCTTAATGTAATCATTCCTACTTTACATATTTGCCATTGATATCCAAATCCCAGCCATCATCAGATTAAGGTGCAACCAACCTTAACTAATCCATCTTGCCATATCAACTCTTAATTGCCAGCATGTTTGCCCAGGTCGAAAAACCAGTTGAAACCAGTAGAAACCAGTAAGCATTTTTAACTGGTCTTTACTGGTTTTAACTGGTCTTAACTGGTTTCAACTGGTACCAGTTGAAATCAGAAGGTAACTCCAAATTTCCAGTAACAAAATAAGCAATTCTAACTGAAACCAGTTGATACCAGTTGAAGATGTACTGGTACCAGTTGATACCAGTTTAATCATACTGGTACCAGTTTATACCAGTTGAAGTTGCACTGCTTACAAGTTGAAACCAGTACAAGTCTACTGGTACCAGTTGAAGTCTTACTGGTACCAGTTTATACCAGTTGAAGTTGCACTGCTTACCAGTTGAAACCAGTACAAGTCTACTGGTACCAGTTGAAGTCTTACAGGTACCAGTTTATACCAGTTGAAGTTGCACTGCTTACCAGTTGAAACCAGTACAAGTCTACTGGTACCAGTTGAAATCTTACTGGTACCAGTTTATGCCAATTGAAGTTGCACTGCTTACCAGTTGAAACCAGTACAAGTCTACTGGTACCAGTTGAAATCTTACTGGTACCAGTTTATACCAGTTGAAGTTGCACTGCTTACCAGTTGAAACCAGTACAAGTCTACTGGTGCCAGCTGAAGTCTTACTGGTACCAGTTTACATACCAGTTGAAGTTGCACTGCTTACCAGTTGAAACCAGCACAAGTCTACTGGTACCAGTTGAAGTCTTAATGGTACCAGTTTTATACCAGTTGAAGTTGCACTGCTTACCAGTTGAAACCAGTACAAGTCTACTGGTACCAGTTTATATACCAGTTCATATCTCATTGTATACCAGTTTTCAATTAGTTCACCAATTGAAACTGAATTAAAAGGTTAACAAAACTTAGTTAAAACATTACATTAAAAAGTAAACAAAACACAATTAAACAAAACATTTGATGTGATTGAACTGGTACCAGTTTATATACCAGTTCATATCTCATTGTATACCAGTTTTCAATTAGTTCACCAATTGAAACTGAATTAAAAGGTTAACAAAACTTAGTTAAAACATTACATTAAAAAGTAAACAAAACACAATTAAACAAAACATTTGATGTGATTGAACTTGGACTCTTAATGACTTCAACTAAATGAAACTGGAACCAATTAAGATCAGTTGACACTTCAACTGACAGACTGTATTTTGACCAGTTTGTGTGTGTGATTGTGTGTGTGTGTGTGTGTGTGTGCGCACGTGTGTGTGTTTCGGTGTGTGTGCAAATTAGTTTACACAATTTGATACCCATGTAACAGACTGGACTTGCTTATAACTTCATTCCATATTAACACCCACTAAATCATTGAAATTCTAATACCAGTTGATACCAGTTGGTTTCTATTGGTTTTTACTGGTTCTTTTGCTCGTGAATATTCATAAGCTATTCAAATTATCTTGAAATGAGAAAATATTGTTAGATTTATCTTTTTTATGATTTGAATAAACATAGAAATGTCTGAAATGCATTAGAAATTTGTCTAATGTTATTGCCGTGATATTCACAATTTCAACTTGTATCTCTGATGAGGTATTTTCATATTTTTGTAATAAAAGTTTAATCTACTTGGTAACCATGTCTTTAATCATTACAGCAATATAGCCCTATATATATATATATGAATGAAATGTCCCTGGTACTAACTAGGTCTAGGATGTAGGCTAAGCCTAGATGTAGTGGTAGGTTTAGGCTTTAAGACTAGCTGTAGGATTATGTTAGGTTAGATATTAACAATGTCCTGACATACACCAAACACCCATACACCAAATAATTCAACACTGAATTAATTTTGTCAACTGGATCCCAGTTGATTCCAGTTGATACCAGTTGACAACTGGTACCAGTTGATACCAGTTGACAACTGGTACCAGTTGATTCCAGTTGGACGAATACCAGTTGATACCAGTTGAATGAATACCAGTTGATACCAGTTGATTTCTAGTCACTCATTCCAATTTCCATATTGAAACCAGTTGCCTTAACTGGGAATCAACTGGTACCAGTACCAGTTGCCAACTGGTTTTTCGACCTGGGTGACCTCTACAAGGACACTGTGTATTGTTGGCCACAAGTGGAATCTCACTCCTGAACTACCATTGAACTTGGCCTCAAAGGACATGTCATTTCAAATTGCTGAGCTCAATTAATAATGCCCAATATTGTTAGCTGTGAAAAAACACAATCTTGAAATTTGCTTTGCCTTCTCTACATGTTTCGAATGTTTCTGTAACATTTACAATTAACTCACTCTCTTCAGGACTGTAAGCCTTGCATGGCATTATAATGTGGGCAACTTCCGTTAAAAACAGATTTGCGGCGTAAAGACATTGGTCTACATCTCAGAATGAATCACTGTTGGATAGCTAATAAGAGACACCATTTTGGTATAAGTGGTATTAAGTCAAAATATCTCCAAGACCATCATTCTTCACACTCAATACAAGAACACAAGCCATTACATGCAGATAGCTCAAAATATGCATGAATAGTGTTTTGTGGCCATGGCCAGGCGTAAGCTCCCAGATTGCACTTCAGTTGTCCAAGGCGCAGTTTGTCACCATGTGTCAAGTCACAGGCACAGTAAGCAAAAGACAGCATACTCACAGTTGATGACAACTGGGATGCAGTCATCTGTTGCAAACATCAAGTTGCCTTTTAAATGCCCTAAATATGTAACATGTTATGTTACCCACCAGCATTACCGACAAGTTGTATGGTTTACAACTATCAGTCAGCAATTGATCATTGGTGTTCAGGGCACCGTTTCATGAAAGCTGTCAGCTCTGACAAGTTGTCAGTCTCTGACAATTTCAGTAGAGTCCTTGATCATGATTGACTGAGAATCTCTGGTCACTGACTTACTACAGTAATTGTCAGACTGACAACATGTCAGGGCTACCATATGGTATGCATTATTTTGCTTGTCTTCTCTGCATGATATCTGTATAGAGTAGGATAAAAAAAAAAAAAAAGAGAGAGAGAGAGAGAGACGGAAAATGTCAGTATCTGATTATTACATGAATCAGTGCTTCTGACTATTTGCATAACCAGGAACCATTCAGTCATGTTCAGCAGAGAGCTGAGCATGTTGGAAGTTACTTGTACAAAAGAACAACTTACAGTAGTGTCTCAGTAGGTTCAGTATCACATGAAACAACACAGTGTCTTGTAACTGTAACAAGGTTACATTTTTAAAGACTATTAGAAATTTGATAAAGATAAAAAGAAATTATCAAGGGCATTGGCCCTTAATTTTACAGAACCTAAAATTACTTTGATTTTAAATGTTTGAGTGACTTTCTACCAAAGTTTCCAGTTTTGAAAGTCACTAGAAATTTTACATAAGTTCTGCAAATGTGTGTATTACATGTGCATTCCAGCAAAGAAATGGACCAAATTATATCCCAAGCAGATATGTGGATACTTTATGCCTGTCCTTATGGATAATGCTATTCCTTTGGCCAGTGGGAACTTCTGTTGTCACAATTATCCCCTTGTTTTGTTTGTTTGTTTTTTGTTGCTGTTGTTTTTGTTGTTGCTGTTGTTGTTTTTGCTGTTGTTGTTGTTTTATCTATAATTTTTCCTCTTTTTGGTAAATTTGGCAGTCAAAACACTGTATAGAATTATTTTTTACTCATTTTCTGTTTTGCTTTCAGTTGTGCATATTGGCTGCCTCTAGCTCATTCCATTCAGTTGACAGTTGTTGCATGTTGGTAAAATGTTCCCTTTTGAGATCGTTTTGCTCTTGTGCAGAAAATGATGGAACAAAGCTTATGATTTCATATTATTTATGTCCCTGTTCACAACGCACTGGTGATGCACTTCGTCCAGTAAATCTAATCAATGTATACATCGCTTGACTGACAGATAATGATATTCAAAAGCAATGCTCTTGAGAAAACATGAGCACATCTTTTTTTAACACAAGATATCCTGTGTCCATCCTGAACAGTTTTGTGTTGTCCACACGAGGCGTACGGCAACAACTCATCAGTACTAGATCTATATGCACATCTTACAGTGTCATATGATAATGATATGTGAGGGTTGTGTCACTCTACAGAGCCCCAAGCCTCATGTGTAGCATTATTCATGAAGTTCTCAATAGTTTTCTGTGTTTTTGCAGGCATGTCCATGATGAGTAACCTTGGTAAGATAACCTAGCACATCCCTTGTCTTCTTTCTCCTGTGCTCTGTTATCATCTCTCATTGCATCAGCTTACTTTATGCAATTTACATGCACACGTTACAACTACTTTCTCTTTCTCACTTCTATCTGCAAATGTTACTTGATCAATCTACCTCTCTCTATTAACCTTCCTACCTCTTTGTAGACAGGAAGGTATTCACCTTTTTTTCTATTTTCACCGCTTTTTTCTATGTATGTGAAAATATCTTTCTACATTTACCTAAGTGCAGTTAACTTTGATGTGTAGCTATATTTCTACAAATTTCTCATACCTACCAATCTTTGTGTAAATACGAATCAGAAATTGTATTTTCCATCCATCCTGTCATTAAACAATCTGATTTTTTTTTTACAGTGTAATCCTCATTTTACATGCATTTGAACCCATTTTATCTTAGCACTTTGCTTGTTTTGTTCTTACCTCTCTGTCAAATAATCCCTTCACTTATCTTACTATCTGGCTATTGGGCAACTGCTTTCATGTTGCAGAAATTGTCTTTTTACTTCCATGCTACAAGATGTGTGCCTACTAGGTTTGTGGTTATGCACAGGACAGCATGATGTCCCATGTATGACCATACTTTTCTTGGTATATTGTAACTTTTCATGACACGCTGAATACACACTCTTTTTGTTATGAACACATTTCCCTAGCATATTTTGCATCATACATTTGCTAAGCAAGGTGTGTCAGTGACAAATGTACATTGTATGCATCAGCAGGGTGGTTGACCTAATGTAATTCACCCAACATGAAAGCAATGCAACAGGACCATCAAAGCCGGCCTATACATAACTTTTTATTTTTGCTGTAGTTTAAGACATAATTGATGACAAGGAGTTCTGCTCTACAGCTTTTAACACAGTTTGTATGATTATGAGTCTGTCAAAATGAAAATGTCGTGTTAATGCCCAGTAAACAAGGTAAACTGTCTTTTACAGGTCACCTATGGATATTGAACAAAAAGTATACCATGCACTGAAAGTCACAAGTAATAATGGATTCCGTGGTAGCAAGAATAGCACAATTTTTTAACTCTTTATGTGCCACGTTCGCATGCCCGACTCGGTCAACGGCGTGCTAACTTCATATATTCTGCTCAAACGCACAAAGCCGCCCAAACCGATCGATAAATCGCCAAATCCCACAGTACAATGAAAGCGTTTGTCGCGATTGAGTTCCTCTCATGTATAGCTTGCACTTTATGTAATGATATACCAGCAAGAAGTGTTCCCTACTGGATTAGTGTGCAAATTCTGAGTTTCAAAGTCTGAGTCATGCATTTACAGTCATGTAGCTATTGGTCATTTGAAAGCAAAACAATCATATATTGCCACACAATTTACATCAAAGCAAGACTTGGCATTTTCTCTACAACTTTGCCAACTAAATGTCGAGGTTTTAACGGAAATGTATAAAAGTTACATAGATTTGAAAAGCAGAATATTTTCTCAAAGCATGTAACTGCGTTGGTGTCTCAGAATAATGTGGCACACAGGGGGTTTCCACCATGGCACATAAAGAGTTAAGGGGCATAGCCCACATTAAATGGAGGTCCCATGTGTGAGTTAGCCACATTCAACTCCTGCACATAAAGGAACCCACTTTACTTTATTCATTCTTTGCAAAAAGCAGGATGTTAAAGGGTCTGTACAGTACTGGTTGAGGTGGGGATTCAGGTTTATAACATTCCTAAGTGAGATAATGAGAAACCTCTTACGAAATATGAAAGAGCATGTAATCTTAAGAAGGATTCAACGTTTATTTGATGAAAATTGGTTTTCAAATGGCTGAGATATCCAAAAAAGTGATAATAAAAGGCGACAGGCCACACCTTTTATTAGGATCTCTTTGTTTCACCTTGTTTTTGGATATCTCAGCCATTTCAAAACCGATTTTCATCAAATAAACTTTTGATACCCCTTAGAATTGCATGCTCTTAGACATCTCATAGAGTGGTTTCTGAATATCTTGCAAAACGTTAAAAGCTAAATCCTCACCTCAACCAGAACTGTACACACCCTTTAACCAGGTGAAGTGGTTCACCTACCTACTCACACGACAAAAGAGGCAAATGATGCAGACCCCTTGTGGTTCGCCCTAGGTAACTAGCAATAGTCAGCAAATGGTATCAACCAGGCACATTGTGCCATATGCATATGTTGTAGCTGGCATTTGGCTTTCATAATTATTTTTTTCCTATTGTTTCATATGATATCAGGATCACACCTAGAGAATTACTTGAAATTGAATCATAGGATTTGATTTAGGGATATATTTTTGTGTAACCTACTGTTTGTGGGTAGAACTTTTAGCTTATTGTCCCTAATGTGCCAGATTCAAATCCTAGTGCACGTCATGAAACTGATACCCACGAGTCATATAGCTCACCAGTTATACAGCCCACAAGTCATACAGCTCACAAGTCATACAGCCCACTAGTTATACAGCCCACGAATTCAATACTGAGTAAATAAAGCTTGCGAGTTTGACATTAAGTAAAACAAGCCCACGAGTTATACAGCCCATGAGTTTGACATTACGAACAAAAGGCTTACGAGACACTACGCCCAACAAAGCCCACAAGATCAACACTACGCAATAAAGGCTCACGAGTCCAACACTATGCAAACAAAGCTTGCGAGAACAACACTACATGAAAGAGGCTCACAAGACGGACACTAGGCAAAGAAGGCCCATGAAACCGACGGGATAAACAGCACCACCTATAGACCAGTTAATTGTATAGGGTGTCCAGATAATGGCATAAGGAAGATACGAGAGATGGAAAAGGAGAATAACTGCTAGGGTGTTACCCTGTCAGTTGCCCTCCTTCACCCCCTGAAATGTTCATGATCTTTAATTGTGTTTGTGTGTGTGAGTATTGATGAAAAAAATAACAAAATTCAGTAAAAGTATGCATCAGATCTTTCCACATTAATTTCAGAAATGCCCAAATACCCTTGTTTCCCTTTCCGCAAATCGCATATACACTTAATTAGAAGAAAGAAAAAAATAAAGATGATAAATGGACATTCAGATCAACCAACTAGAAAAATACCCAGCTGTGAAATGAAGTTTACATGGAAATATTTCACAAAATGGTCATTGTTGCCGTGCACACCTGCTTTACGTGATCTGGAGGGGGCGTAGTCATCTGTGAAGGTGTTGATTTAGTGTAAATTCATAGATGATAATGTAATCGTCTATTAAAGTACCATTAAGGATTCGAAAAAGGAAGATGCATTCATGAAAGCAGTAATTATATTTCATGAAAAATGTACCGTTTTTAGGAGAATAATTTTACAAACACTTGCCACAAATCAAGGTGAATCGCGATATTAATGTTTCCATCCATTGAATGTCATACATTATAGTTACAGAGAAAATTACAAATTGAACTCTAAAATATATTAGCAGGCAGGGAGGATATCTAATAAGGAAGCAAGAAAGAAAAGGGGGAAAAAACACTTACATCCTGTAATCTTCTAGCTAGAAATTGGGAAAGCCTATTAAAAATAGCACAATATGGCATAATCAAAGATCTAAAACCAAACCTTACATCGTTCTTGTCCAATTTTATTTGTTCATCTTTTTTTTTTTTTTTTTTTGGGGGGGGGGGCTCCAATGATGATGAAGAGTGCAATTTTACTTTATTTTTAAGTTGTAACAATGTCCCCCCCCCCCATAGCTTGACAGAACTGCCCCCAAAAAGCCACATGTGTAGAAAGACATATTTGATGTCACTAATATGTATATGTGACCGTGCATCACAAAACAAACAAAAAGTCAAACCCTGTGATTTTACATGAGGACTCATGAAAGGTGAAATGGGTAAACCAAGTTAATTTTGAGTTTTCCATATTTTCTTTAAGAGCTATTCATGTTCTATATTATTAGCTCACCTGAGCCAAAGGCTCAAGTGAGCTATTGCGATCGCCCTTCGTCCGGCGTCCGGCGTCCGTCGTGCATAAACTTTTTACATTTTCATCATCTTCTTGAAAACCCCAAGACCGATTTTCATCAAGCTTGGCAGGTAGCATCCCTAGGGGGTTAGGAACTCAATTTGTTAAAATGGGCACCATGCCCCATCCAGGGGGCCCCCAGGGGGGACCAACCCCCCCCCCCCAAAAAAAAAAGAAAGAATCTTTAAAAATCTTCTCTAAGATAAGCTAAGATAATACTATGAGTGAGTAGGAGTACAATAATGACTGTAGTTTCAAGTTTGTTCATGGCAGATCCAGGGGTGCCCCTCTTGGGGGCAGGGGGGGGGGGGGGGTTGGGAAGGTCCAAATGGGGGCCTGAATTGTACATTTTCATCTTCTTCCTGAAAACCTCATGATGGATTTTCGTCAAACTTGGCAGGTAGCATCCCTAGGGGGTCAGGATCTCAATTTATCAAAGTGGGCACCATGCCCCACCCAGTGGGCCCCAGGGGGCCCAACCTCCCCCCCCCCCCCAAAAAAAAAAAATAAAAAAATGAAGGAATCTTTAAAAATCTTCTCTAAGATAAGCTAAGATAATACTATGAGTGAGTACATTAATGACTGTAGTTTCAAGTTTGTTCATAGCAGATCCAGGGGTGCCCCTGTTGGGGGCAGGGGGGGGGGGGGGTTGGGAAGGTTCAAATGGGGGCCTGAATTGTACATTTTCATCTTCTTCCTGAAAACCTCATGATGGATTTTCGTCAAACTTGGCAGGTAGCATCCCTAGGGGGTCAGGATCTCAATTTATCAAAGTGGGCACCATGCCCCACCCAGTGGTCCCCAGGGGGCCCCAATGCCCCCAAATTAAGGCATCTTTAAAAATTTTGGCCCGTATTATACATTTTCATGTTCTACTTGAGAATGCCTGGTCAAATTTTAGTAAAGCTGTGAATAATTTAGATTAGTGACTGCGTGAAAGGTGAACTTGCGATACTCAGGTGAGCGCTAGACCCGCGGGTCTCTTGTTCTTGATTTGGGGATCATAAATTGAATGGAAAAGTTGGTTTTCAGCAGTTTTTCTACAACCCCTTTCTTGGTAGAGTATTGTGATCAGGTTTTTCTTAGAGGCCCCTTTCATTTCTTGAAAATCCTTTGCACCCTCTTCACTTTCAGCTCTAAAAACTTTTGAAAGGGTGATACTACTGCTCTGAAAGTTGACATTTATCATGGTCAGAATGTAGTAATAGACCATGTTCAATTTCGGCTTTATCTGATACTTGGTAGTCTCTTAATTGTTGGTGCTACAGTGGTGAACATCATGTTTTTGTCCCATTCATGGCACAGGTAGCACGGCTTAGTAAAGATTAAGCACTTTAATAGACCCTGTACTTCAGAGCCTCTTTTCTCAGTTCACACTTTCCAGAGTGTGTGCTTTTTTTTTCCAGTATTCATATAGGTTAGGAGAATCTATTTGAATAGAATTATACATCATTTTAAAGCCTAGAGTCTGCTCTTTCAGAATCTGCCCTTAACTGAAAATCCATGTCTGGCGACTTTTTTATTGTTTTGTGGTACAGGGTCACATATGGTGCTGTTCAATTAGTTTCAATCTCTCTCTCTATAGCGTGACAAATTTGCACTCACCAGTATATTATTTTCCCCTTCAGGCCTCACGCTCCTTTTCCGGGCTCCCATAGAAACCTGTGTTAAATGCAGCATATCATGAATCATAAAAAATTAATCGAATCGTAGAATTTTTTAAATTGAAGCAGATGAAGGGAAATTTTCTCTGCTTTCAAGCAAACAACATATTTTGGGATGTTTTCCAGCTCTAAAAAAAGTTAAGAGCCTCCATATGAGACTAGTCATCCAGTCACTCTCAAAAACGATAAAAATAGCAAACTACCTCATACATCAATAAAAATTCATTGAAAATAAAAAAAAACCCTGATTCATTCAACTTCTTCATAGCCTGCAGAAGCTTCTGTCCTCAAGCAATGTCAAACACTACCAAAGGTGGCAATTTTCCACTTGACTGATTTTTAATGATTTTTTGGGTAAAAAATAACATTACCTCATCTTTGTACTGCCTTCCCGGTAGCAATGCGCGAGTTGAATTAGGAGCGTGAGGCCTATAGGTCTCACGCTCCCCTTCCGGGCTCCCATAGAAACCTGTGTTAAATGCAGCATATTCCATGAATCATAAAAAATTAATCGAATCATAGAATTTTGTAAATTGAAGCAGATGAAGGGAAATTTTCTCTGCTTTCGAGCAAACAACATATTTTGGGATGTTTTCCAGCTCTAAAAAAAGTTAAGAGCCTCCATACCAGACTAGTCATCCAGTCACTCTCAAAAACGATAAAAATAGCAAATTATCTCATACATCAATAAAAATTCATTAAAAATACAAAAACCCTGATTCTTTCAACTTCTTCATAGCCTGCAGAAGCTTCTGTCCTCAAGCAATGTCAAATACTACCAAAGGTGGCAATTTTCCACTTGACTGATTTTTAATGATTTTTTTGGTAAAAAATAACATTACCTCATCTATGTACTGCCTTCCTGGCAGGCAATGCGCGAGTTGAATTAGGAGCATGAGGCCTTCATGGAACACCCTGTACAGGTACATACTTGTAATTGACATGTAGATGGCACTGTTCATCCTGTTGTTCTTGTGAGCCTTCTTTGCATAGTGTCGGTCGTGAGTGCTTGCTTTGCGTAGTGTCGGTCTCGTAAGCCTTCTTTGCCCAGTGTTGTCTCGTGAGCCTTTATTGCGTAGTGTACGGTCTCATGGGCTTTGCATAGTGTCGGTCTCGTGACCTTTTTCTGCTTAGTGTCAAACTCATGGGCTGTATGATTCACGAGCCATATAACTCGTGGGGGGTATGACTCATTAACTTATTTTTTATGTCACTCTCATCGACCGTATGACTCGTGGGTGTTGGTCTCATGGGATGACCCCCTTAAAGGCATAATTTACCATTTGCAGATTCACCTATGAAACAAAAACCCAGCATTAGTTCTTTAAGATAGTTCTTAAATGTGAGTTAGGGATAGACACAACCACTGTAAAAATTTGAATTGATAAAATTGATGTTAAGTATTGTTAAATATACAATATACGAAATGTGAACAATAGTTATAATAAAAATGTTTCCAGACTAAACCATCTACAGTTACGGTTTATTGATAAAAATATAGGTATCTCCATATATTGTAGGTTTTATTGCAAAAGTTTTATATGATAAAATGTTTTGTGTAACAACAGACCTACATGATGCATTAAATGTCATATCTTGAAATTTTTTTAAATCACTGTTCCCAAAGGTAAACAGAACCTTTAAGATGACCTGTTACCGTCACCTTACACCTGTGCATCATATCCGATTTCTTCCTATCTTTACATTTTACTGTTACTAATTCTCCTTTCTGCCATTTTTTTTCTTGGGAGCAATTTGTCTTGTCATCCCCATATTTTACACACAGACGATGCTGAATGAATAATTCCATAGAATAACAACGTCTAGATCAGAGATATCTTGGCTATGCAAACTAGGGACAAAGGGGGAAAAAAAAACAACTTTATTTCTGTATCTTGAGAAGTGAATGCCCTCTTCCACGTGTGACCCAGCACCGCAAAATCAACAAAAAGTCGCCAGATATGGATTTCTGGTTAAGGACAGATTGTGACCGAGCAGACTTCAAGCTTTAAAGGGATGGTACAGTATTGGTGGAGATGAAAATTGGGCTTCAACTTTTTTATAAGATACCAAGAAAACACTGTTGGAATAGTACAAAGCATACCATTTTACGAGGAATTTAAAGTTTATTTGATGAAATTTCATAAAATAAACATTAAATCCCTCTTGGAATTACATGCTCTATCATATTTCATAAGAGGTTTCTCAATATCTCACCAAAAAATAATAAAAACCTGAAGTTAAAGCTCAACCAAAAATAAACCATCCCTTTAACATGATGTATAACTTAATTCAAATAGACTATCCTAACCCATCTATCAAACACTGAAAAGAAAAGACATACTGTGGAAAAGTTTACTGTGAAAAGAGGCTCTGAAGTATAGGGTCTATTAAGGCGCTTAAACCAAGCCGTGCTCGCTATGCAATGAATGGGACAGAAAACAGGATATGAAACTCTGCTGCATAAACAATTAAGAAATGAAAAGGGGACTCTTAGACACACCTAATCACACTATTTTACCCCCCCCCCCCCCAAAAAAAAAAAAAAAATGTTTTCTACAAAAACTCCTTATTTTCATTCATTCATTTATTTTTCCATCTCCAACAGAATTTGTAAATACATTTTTTCCCACTTAAAACATAAGTACATGTATGTGTCAACATTACAAAATATGAAATATTTATGGATAAACAAATTATAGGGTGAGGAAAAAAAGCACAAAAAACATTCTGTTTAGAAGTTTAGAAAATGCAGGAGATGGTGAGGAATGCTGAAGAAGCAAAGCTTGTAGAGTGCATTCCCCCCAAACGTAGTAAAACAATTATACATATTATATCATTGATCTTCTGCTTTGTACACGAAATTAAATTTACAAAATGAATTATTTAAAAACCTAACTACTCTAGATAAACACCCAGACAAATCCAAACACTAAGTCCCTGTCATGCAGAGAATAGAACAGGAAAGAAAAGACAGAGAGATAAAGAAGAAGAGATGAAATGGTCGGAAAATTGGATAAAGAAAGAACAATGTCGATGTGAAGACGAGGTGAAGAGTGAAACGGAGCCGCTGAGCCATATGCAATATGAAAGAAATAATAAAAGTGAATATTCTAGTGCTTCTGCAATCATTAACGATTCAGCAAAATCTTATCCTTTTTTATTCAAATATGGAAAATTAATTTTTTTAATGATAACATTCAAATGAATTGTTATCAATATCTATAAAAAAAAATGTTTTTTTAACTTAACTTTAAAACAATTTAAACTTGGGGCCATTTTTAAATTATCACTAAAGCTACTACAAAATTTTGGTCCAACAAAAGTTAATGTGGGTTGAGTAAATGTAGTCCTGGTTAAAGGTAAATGAAATTCATTAGAATGACGAGTTGGGTATCTGTGGAAGGAGTTATTTTGCAGGAACGTCCCAGTAAAAATGGGAGGTAATAAATTGAATCAGTTACCTTTAAAATCTTATTTTCAACAACAACAAAAAAAAGTCTGTATGAGATCTCCAAGATACATTGTAAATTATACGAAGGGCTTTTTTATGGAGACGTAACAGTCTATCAAGATGCATTGAGTGCATATTTCCCCAAGCTATGATACTATAATTAAGATAGGGCAGAATCAAAGTTGAATATAGCATAAGGAGGGTGGGAATGGGAAAATAAAACTTCATTTTATTTGTAACTCCAATGTTACAAGATATTGTATGACAAATATTATCAATATGTGTCTTCCACGAAAGTTTACTATCAATTGTCAATCCTAGGAACTTTTTTGATGAAACTACATCTGTAACAGTATCATCTAAAACTATATTATTAAGAAGACTATTCAAAGAATTACTAAATAACATACACTTAATTTTGAGAAGATTCAAAGACAGTTTGTGTGATCTTATCCAATAAAGTTACTTTTGAAGTTCTGAATTTAAGGTATCCACCAAAATGTGGTAAAAAGGTGAAAAGGTGAAAAAATATGTTTGAGTCATCTGCAAAAAAAAATAAATAAATAAACTATTAGAAACATTTATCATATCATTTATATACGTTATGAACAAAAGAGGTCCCAGTAAACTGCTTTGTGGAACACCGCATCTGACTGATCTATTTATGGAACTTTGACCAGATAAAGAAATAAATTGTTTGCGATCAGTAAGGTAGCTCCTGAACCACTCCAAGGCCTTCCCACGGATACCATAGTGACACAATTTATAAAGAAGAAGTATTTCACGACAAATGGTATCGAAGGCCTTGGAGAAGTGCAGGGGAACTCCCACTGTATGATAATATTGGTCTACAGCTTTGGCGACCTTTTCAACAAAGGATAGAATAGCTTGAGATGTGTTGTGCTCTTATACAGAATTTGAATTGAGAGTTAGAAATAATATTATGTAAATCAAAAAATTTAACGAGTCTAGAATATACAATTTTTTCTAACAGTTTAGAAATCGGAAACAGCAAAGAAATTGGTCTACAATTATTACAAATATCTTCTTTATCACCTTTCTTATAAATTGGGATCACTTTGGCAATTTTCATTTCTGATGGAACAACACAATTACTTAATGTAAAATTAAAGAATATGAGTTAATGGTTCGACAATACTCTCACTAATATTCTTTAAAATAATATTATCAATACCATCAGGTCCAGAACTTTTTTTGTTTTCTAAATTCATAGTAATATCTTTTATTTCTAAACCAGTGACAGGATCAAAGAAAAATGACTTAGAGTTGGGTAATGCAAGAAATTCATGGAATTTCTTTTGAGATGTGGGAATATTTTCAGCAAGGTCATGTCCAACCTGGGAAAAATAATTATCAAATGTATCAGCTATCAACACAGGGTCTGTTATTTTAACATCATCCAATCTAATTCTTATTACTCGAGGTTTATAATTATTTTTATGAATAGCACTATTTATAAATTTCCAAGTCTTGTTCATGTCATGCTTGAAAAGGGATATCTGATCCATATTAACTTCTTTTTTTTCATTACGCAATAATCTTGTGAGAATATTTTTATACATAGTGTATTTACAACGAGATTGTTCAGTACATTTGATTCTATCCGTGTAGTATAATCTATATTTGATTTATAGATCGTAAAAGAGATTTTGTTATCCACGGAAGTCTGGGATGTTTTTTATAACCAGACTGTTTAACTTTCACTAATGGAACATATTTATCTAAATAAGACTTCAAATTTTCATGAATACATCAAACGATAAATCAGCATGAGAGTCATATACTTCAGTCCAAATTTCTTCATATAAACTATACTTCAAATTTTGTACATTTTCAGGTGTTGTTTTCGTAAATGTTTCTTTGGTGGAACTAATAATGGGCTTAGAGGTAACCGGGACAACAGTGAAAATTGGGAAATGATCTGATATATCAGACAAAATAATATTTGACTTAGGAGGAGACATAACATTACAAAATATGTTATCAATTAAGGAAGCTGTGTTATTTGTAACCTGGGTTGGTGCAGTTATAAGTGGCAAAAAAAGAGGCAGACAGCATAATATCAAGAAATTCCTGTGGGACGTTTAACGCTTGACATTTAGAGCTGTCTATGTTAAAGTCCCCAGTAATAAAACAATCTTTATTAACAAAAATTGGATTGTGAGTTAAATCCTGCAAATACTCTAAAAACAATTTTTACTGTTGGATTTAGGGGGTCTGTACATAATCGCTATCAAAATATTCATGGAATCTGGGATGTTTATTTCAATGCTAAGAGATTCAATAATATCGTTCATAGAATTAATTTCGGTACGAACAAAATAATCCAGACCATGTTTAATATAAAAAGCGACCCCTCCTCCTACCTTGTTGATTCTATTATTTGTGATAAGATCATCATAACCAGGAAGCAGAAGAAATTGCAGAATTTTGAGTAAGCCATGTCTCAGTAAGCCTGATAACAGAAAATGAAGACCGGGTAGAATTATCTAATAAAAATTGTAAATTATTAAAATTAATATTCAAACTTCTGATATTCAAATGAATCAATGCAAAATTATTACTCAAACTCTCTAATTGCTGAAATTGATTAGTTGTTGTAAAATCAGATGTTTGATGAAATACATTATCTTGATTTATATTCAAACTGTTACAAAAAGAGTTTATGATATGTGCCACATGGTTATCATAACTCAGTGAGTGATTACTGATTCGCTGATCTTTAGGGATAGTTCTAAAAAGTTCATTGAAATCATCATCATTAAGAGAATGAAAAGCAAAATGATTAGTCCCTGTCATAATAACAGTCAGAACAGAGGATGAAATATCCTATTAGAAAAGAATTGACATGCATTTGCATATACAGAGCGGGTCCTGTTAAAGGAGAAGAGATAAAATAAAGACTAAATTGAAACTTAATTACATGCATGACAAGCGATGACATTAACATGGAAACATATGCTACAAAAGACAAAAACAAGACAGAAAAGCACACAAAACTCAAGTCGTGACTAAACATCATGCGTGTAGCATGGCAGAGCTCCCAGGGTGCTTGAATTGTAAGGATACCAATGATGTAATGAATGATTGTCATACTACAGAAACGAGGGAGGGGGAAAATTGGAGCACATTATAGGTGATATGTCTGTGTAGCCAGCAAGAGAACAGAAAAGGAATACAAATTGACAGTATATTTCAAATGTGCAACTAGGAATCCTGGCAAAGAAATTTTGATATAAATATACCTATCCCCGGAATTAAATCAAATAGACGGTTTCCGTTATACATACTGGAACATAATATTATTCTCAAAATAGTCATTCGAAATGAGTGATAGGCAAATCATTGCACGATTTTAAATGCGTGCGTGCTTGTGTGTCACACACAGAGCGCACAGCTATTATAGCTCCTGACCATCCGAGCATTGAGAATTTAGGGTTTCTGGGACAAACACTGAACTAGGGCTTTCTATAGCTCAGTCGGTAGAGCACCGGGCTAGCATCCGGAGGTCTCGGGTTCAAATCCCGATGGAATCCTATTTTCTTTGCTCAATTTTCCAATAATAAATTCGATTTTAAATGTAATTACGTGTTTGTGAAACAAAGAAATAAATAAATGTACAGGGGTACACAAATCCTTACGACAATAATGACATACATAGTGCAGAACTAAAAGCATATCAATTCGCTGTAAAGAGGAAAAAATGGACCCAATGCAAATCGACATTTCACTGGGAGAACATACCTCCCGACATACACTGGAATCACACCAGTCTATGAGTGACAATCATTTTGACCAAAAATATACAATATATGACTTCAATAGAATTCTATTGCGATTTACTGCGTGGCCAGCTACCAGCAAATGAAATACCCAAAGGCGACTCATAATAGAATTAAAGGAGAAAGAAAAATGAAAGTGCTCAGTGCGATTCAATCATAAGAATAGTTTATCAATATTGAATCTCAGTTATTGAATGTAATGCAACACATGTGACAAGAAAAGAAGAAAAAAGTGCAGTTCACTCATCGTTATGAATGACCAATATTGTCTCGGTCTTGTATACCATAAAATGTAATACATGTGACAGACAGGAAAAGAGGAAGTATAATGAAAAGAGGGGAAGTCAAGGCCAGACTATATCTTACGTGAGTTCAAAAAGAAAGAGTAAAGAGAAAGAGAGGGGGGGGGGGGAATGAGACCTACAAAACACGAAAATAAAGTCTAGAACAATGACCGGTAAGTCTAATACCCAGCGACCAATCCTCGGCACCTGGCAATCTGGGGGCATTTCATGAAGTGTTTTGGTCTGATATTTTTCTGACAAACTGTTACAAGCTACCAAAATCCTTGCATCTGATTGGCTGAGAGCAACTTTGTCCGACAACTTTGTCAGACAAAATGCTTCATGAAATGCCCCCCAGTAGTTACAAAAGGAATACATCTTTTGGTGAGTCGATCATGCCATTGAAAATCCCCGTAAAGGGCACCCCTCCCAAAAAAAAAAAAAAGAAAAAGAACAGAGTATAAAGCACCTCAAATCATCCTAAAGCAAGGTTCCCACTTATAGCTGAGTTGGAGTCTTGAGTTGTGCCGAGCTGCGTGAGCTTGAACTCGCGTGAACTCGCATAAAATTTGTCAATTTTAATGAGCTGCGCATGAGTGGTCTACGAGGCAACATCGAGTTTACTACGATAGCTGTACGAGTGATCCGAGCGTAATACGAGTCACACCGATCTTGGTGTGAGTTGTGATCGATGACCTGTGTACGACTTAAACCTGCTTTCATGGAGTTATAAAAAGCTCGTTACGAGCCTGTTGAGAGCCTGTTATGAGTTCATGCAATCCCTGCTGTTCGGTCTGGCCTTCAGTGGGATCTTTTCTCTGATTTTCTTGTACTTGGACCTGGTCTTGTGGATCTTGTTTAGAGGCTTGGTCTTCTGACTGCCTTTGTAGCTCATCACAGATGATCTCTTCTGTTTCTACTGTCTCTTCCTGCTCTTCTACTTCTACTTTACCATTACTTGATTGATCTCCACTTCCTACTCCAGTTTTTTCTTGGATTTCTTGAGCCGAGGCATGTTTTTTGTCTTAATTTTTAAGTAGTTCTAGAAATGTAATTGCAATGACCTATTTGTGCACGTTCCCGTGCATTTAGGGTGGAATGAATGTCTTCTGTCTTGAAAACGCTGGGAAAATGTGAATAATTCCATATTAATAGGTCAGTGCAGTGCACTCTGAATAAGCTAATACAAAACTCGTAAGTCGCAGAGCTCGATCTAAACTCACACTTAGCTCTAGGGCAATTACCCCTTACACATACTGGTAGTAGAGTCGTAGTGCTCATATCGCACTCTTTAAAACTCGAGCAGAACTTGCGTATATACTTGAAGGTGGCGAGTTATGAAGAGTTCATCACGAGCTTCGTACGAGTATTGAGAGTTAGTTACGTGTAGTACGGGTATATTACAAGTTTAAACGAGTTCAGCATGAGTTGCTTCGAGTTAGGGAAAATTTTGAACATGTTCAAAAATTTTGGAATCACTCGTGAGTTCACGGGGAATTTTGCAGATTCACTACGAGTTACGCCGAGTCATGCCGACTTGTCGCGAGTTATCCCGAGTTACATGAAGAGCTTTACGCGAGTTATCGTGAGTGCCCCTTTGAGGCAACTTGCCACAACTCGCCAAAGCTCGGCACTGTAACTCGGCTAAGTGGGAACCCTGCTTAAAGCCTAGCTCACACCTTTGCGTTTTGAGCTTGCGTTCAGCTGCGTATTGCCCGAACGCAGTCTAACGCAGCCCAACGCAGCACTACGCAATGAAACGAGCTAATACGAGGTCAATACGCAGACTAACGCAGAGGCTTTGCGTTCTAGCTCGCTAGTTTGAAATTTTTTCAAACATCCGCAACTGAACGCAAGATCAAAATCCATACGAGCTAAGACGAGGGACAACCAGCTAATGCGAGCAAGGACGAGCAAGGGCGAGCGACAACGAGCTGCTTAACGCAGGCCAACGCAGCTTTACTTTGAACTGCGTTTCACTGCGTATGGTTACGATACCTGCTCGCTTCACCTCGACTTACCTCGCTTTAGTTCGCGTTACCTCGCTTTACCTCGCATCACCTCACTCTACTCCTAGTACTCTGCTCGCATTAGCAAGGACCGTTGCGGATGTAACTCGCTTCATTGCGAATCTAGCTCGTCCGTCGCTCGCTCCCCCTCGTTCATCCTCGCCTTACCTCGTTCCTCCTCGATTCTGTTCGATGCTGCTCGCTTTAGCTCGCTATGACTGCGTATACATCTGTTCACACAAAATCTAGTTAGATTTAATTAAAATTCACTTAGTTGACTAAGAAACACAATATGCTTATCAAATCATGAAGCTTTTGGAATGATTGTGTGCTTTCAGCAACATCAGATTCAAACATATCAGTTTTTAAAAAAATCTCAAACTGAGTTTCCCGCTGTTATTGTAGGTTTTGTGGAAAATCTTTTTTTTCTTCTCAGAATTGTATTACCACACAATGTGTATTGCTAAAAAGTATTTTTTTTTAAAACACAGTAATATGCTCTGTTCAGTCCTCAACAACTGCAGGTAATGAGCAAGGTTGTTTTTCCTGTTATAGTGACCGTAGGCAAGCCATTTTGAAATAACCTGTAGTGAAAATAATGTCCTGACCCAAAGCGACATTAAGGGTGACCCTGTATAAGGAAAAGCTGACTTCAGACCATGAAAACGACATTGAGAATCGATTTCATTGACCCAGAAAACGTATAATACAGATTTTGAAAAATATTGTGAAATGTTTACCTTTTTAAACAATGGAAGTGACTTTTGAATTTCAGATGGCAGCCATATTGGATTTGGCCAATATGGCCTCAGGGCGCCCTTCTTGGCGGCCATCAAAAATTGAAATAGTATGGTTTTGGCAACACCTGTACCAAATTTAGTGCTTTTGGAAGAATTTGAACCAAAAAGTCCTTGTGCCCCCCCGTAACTGTAAAATGTCAAAAATTATATACCAGTGAAGCTCTCTACGAGCTAATACGCAGCAGGGCGAACTGATACGCAGCGGATCGAGCAGGCACGAGCAACAGTCGAGTGGATGAGCAGTGAAACGAGGAGAAACGAGTTCATGCGAGCTGCTACGAGCTAGTGCGAGATGCCAGCGAGCAACGAACGAGTGGCGAACGAGGTACACGCGCAACAGGGCGAGCAATCTTCGTACTGAATCGTACTGTTACGAGCAAAAGCGAGCTGGAGCGAGGTGAAAAGCAAATTAAGGCAACCGTAGGCAACCATTTTGCACAAAATATACGAGCTACAACGCAACAGTGTGACTGCTACAAAATATTTTGCCGCGGAGTGCTGCGTTAGGCTGCTTTAAGGCTGCGTTCGACTGACGCAGCTATACGCAGCTAAAACCGCAAAGGTGTGAGCTGGGCTTAAGGGGCACCCTTCGGTGATCAGGTATATTCAGGCACAAATTTCTGGATACATAATGCTCTGTGTACACAGATGTACTGATCTAGTTATTATTGTGTGGTTAAATAGTACCCTGCATTCCGGGAATTGCAGCATCATATTATGAGAGAGAAAAAGAAGAAAAAAAAACAATAGTAAAATAATGAAAATACATAGCTGAGCTACTGGTCTTAATATGCATGCATTATTCATCACATCACAACGCACCCAATGCATTCTTTATGCGAAGTTCGATGACCCGTCGCCAGGGAACCTGATGGCCAGTCATTAAAAGGAGAAAAAAAAGGTGCTATTTTGATCAAAAGAAAAAGAATAAAGGGACCCTGCGACCTGTTGGTCATAACGTCAGCAAATTAGTTCATCGGTTGATATAACGAACAATGAGAAACGGGTCGAGAAATACGTGGAATGTCTCTGTGATGCCACTACTTACACTATGAATCACCCCAAGCAGTCAAGTTATTTCCATTTACGTTCATAATGCAATGTAAACACAGATGTGATTGTTTACTTGTGATGTATTACAGTGGTAAACATTTCCGAAATAACATGCAGAGTGGGAAAAGGAAAAAAAGAAGCAGCGAAACTGCAAAAGAACAAGACTTTAGAATTACTGAACTATAGCTTTTTGAAATATATCCTCACTTGTTCAGTACACTGTACACATGTGTGACACACTTACAATACAGACTTGTCGTCATCACACACATACAAAAAAAAACACCAAGAACTTGCGTACGCCTCAGACGCATGTAGGTCTATACTCATAATAATCTAATGGGGGGAAAAAAGGAACAGACATCAAAAATGCATCATACACAACTTTACAGCATTTTTCCTTATTTATTTATAGGTTTAAATCAAAATTTTGGGGCATTCTTCGTATGAATAAAAAATGAATCAAAATTCAACTCGTGTGTTATTATACAGAAGAAAGAAAAAAAGATGATTACTGAACAAGGGAAGAAAAAAATCGCATCAAAACTACGTAATATGTCATATTGTTATCCAAATAAGATATTACTTTGTATTAACAAATCAGCAGCATTTTATATCAAACAAGACAACATACTATAAATCTTTGATTTGATTACATTTCATTAAAAAAGAAATGTGTAGTTCGAATATTACGTATCCGTAGAAAAATAATTTGACTTCAGATCACCATTCAGTGATAAACAAGGTTACAAACGTGACAAAATTTGGAGATAAAGATATCATGACTAGATCCAAGTCATATTAAAAGGACCATCATAAATTTGAAGCCAATGTCCCGTCACCTCAAAAAACAAAAGAAAGGGGAAAAGGAAAAGGAAGAGGAAGAAGAAGGAAAAAGAAGAAAAAAAAAGAGGTCCGGTCGTCAATAGCTGGCAATCAATAGCTAAGGGGACTGTCGCACTCTGTACATGAATAAAGCTGCCAGCAGTGAACGGTCAAGAATCGGGCTCGAAAACAGGCTGAATATCATCGTAAAGTGTCATTACCCACACTGAGGATCACCCTCGACAGTCTAGTTCTATTAAACACACATTTCAGGTTACATAATACAGTGTGAACACAGGTGTCATTGTTATTTATCAAAGTGGGTTTGACGACAGCAGGCGCTAAATAGCATGCCATGTGTAAAAATAAAAAGCTGCCAGCAGTGAACACAATTCCCATTCATTTTATAATCCCACACTTTACCACATCATCCACGTCATCTTCAACCACACTTGATGTAGATGAAGTCTTGCTCTCTCAGAAAATAGGAAAAACTCAAGATTTACTATATTGACCCATTTCGCCTATCTTGAATGTGTGCGACTTTTTGTCGGTTTTGTGATGCAGGGTCAAATATTTCTCTGCATTTAGAGCATGTCAAATGAATGATTTTGTAACATACCATTTTTCTCATCAGTGGTCATCAATGACTATGCAAGTAAAGGTCAAATACTCTTGTTTAATGCTATTCGATAAACTACATATTCGGCTCAAGTGAGACTTTGTGATCGCTCTTTGTGTGGCATCCAGCTTGCGTCATCCGACATGCGTCGTCCGGCGTGCGTAAACTTTTTTACATTTTCATCTTCTTTTTGAAATCCCTGTGACCGATTTTCACCAAACTTGGCAGGTAGCATCCCTCGGGAAAAAGGTTCTCAACTTGTTCAAATGGGCATCATGCCCCCCCCCCCTCCACCCTTTTAAGGAATCTTAAAAAAAAATCTTCTTCTGTAGACCCAGAAGTGATAGAGCTAAGTTAATAATATAAGTTAGTACATTGATGACTGTAGTTTCATGTCTGTTCATGGTGGAATCAGGGGCGCCCCCCTCCCCCTTGGGACCCAGGGGAAGGGTCCTAATGGGGACCTAAATTGTACATTTTTAACTTCTCCTTGAAAATCCCATGATGAAAGGTAGCATTTCTAGGGGGATAGAATATCAATTCCTTCAAATGGGCACTGTGCCTCACCTGGGGGAGGGGGATGCAGGGGGCCCAACCCTTCTCCACCATTAAGGAAACTTTAAAGATCTTCTCTAGAACCAGAAATAGTAGAGCTAAGTTGATACAGTGAGTTGGTATATTGCTGACTGTTGTTTCAAGTTTGTTCATGGCAGAATCATGGGTGCCTCCCTTAGGACCGGGGGGGGGGGGGGTTGAGATGGGTCCAAGTTTGGATTTATATTGTACTTATTCATATTATTCTTGAAAACCCCTTGATAAATTTTCACTACACTTGGCAGGTAGCATGCCAAGGGGGTTAGAATCTCAATTTGTTTAACTGAGTACCATGCTCTCCTTGGTGGAGCCTGTAAGAAGCCCTCTCCCCCCCCCCCCCCAAAAAAAAAGGAATATTTACAAATCTTCTTCTCTTCAACCAGAACTGATAAAGCAAAGTTAATACATTGATGAGAGTAGTTCCAAGTTTGTTCATTGCAGATCCTTGGGTGCTCCCCACCCACTGAGTCGTGGGGGGGGGGTAGAATTTCAATTTGCTTAGCTGGGCACTATGCTCTCCTTGCTGGGGCCCCTAGGGGGCCCATCTCCCCCCCCCCCCCCAAAAAAAAAAAAAAAAAATTACATATCCTCTTCTCTTCAACCAGAAGTTGTAAAGCAAAGTTAATACCATGAGTTAGTACATTGATGAGTGTAGTTCCAAGTTTGTTCATTGCAGATCCTTGGGTGCACCCCCTGAGTCGTGGGAGATCCAAATGCGGGCCTAAATTTTACTTTTTAATCTTCTTCGTGAAAACAACATAATGGACTTTCATCAAACTTAGCAAGTAGCATTCCTAGGAGGATAGGATCTCAATGTTTTCGAATGGGCACCATGGTCACCTTGGGGGCCCCAAGGGTCCCCAAACCTCCCACATTAAGGAATATTCAGTAATCTTCTTCTCTAGAATCAGAAGTGGTAGAGCTTTAAGTCTTTTTTTTTCCAGTCTGCATGGTCCAACTTTCTAGGTACAGTGTACCTGGCAGGTATTTTTACCAGTGTGATGGAATAATGGACACCATGCCCCCAACTCTCGAAGCTACCCCCGCCCAAGTTTCCAATGTCCTCAGGTAAGAGTCGGCAAGAATGCATGGAGGGTGAACTTGCAATACTCAGGTGAGTGCGAGACCCCCCCCCCCCCCATGTCTCTTGTTTTCATAATATGCACTTTCTGAGACAATGTCAAGTGATGACTTTTTTAAGCTAAAACCTTGATCAGACACTATTTTAGCTATGCAAACTGGGTCAAATATACATATTAGTATGTTTATATATTCTATTTCCTGTCAGTAATACTTTCTTTTCATCATGTCTCTGCCACAAAGTGTCGCTGGAGGCATTATGTTTTTGGGTTGTCCATCAGTCTGTCCATCCTTCCATCCATAATTGATTTTATAACTTAACCCATACCTCCCGCAGTTTTCTGAGAGCCTTCAATGCCCTTGTGGCTCGAACTTCTCTCATTTTTTGAGCAATTGACCTGTGTTTTTGGCATTTGTGACCGCTATCATAGGTAGATGTGCAAAACATCTTTTTCATCAGTATCACATAATGCATGACCATGGCAATTGCAAAAAAAATCACAAAATGTTGTGGATCGAACTACTCTCAGTTTTCAAGCAATTCAACTGAAATTTTGCACATGCAATCAATGTAATGTGCAGTTGTGCAAGATACCTTTTCATGAGTGTTAAGTAATCTGTTGCCATGGCATTAACAGTTTTTATACAAATCATACAGATGTGGATTGACCTAACTCCATCAGTTTTTGAGCAATTGGCCCCAAATTTCACATATGTGACAGGGGCGGATCCAGGAATTCCGTAAAGGGAAGGCACCTTTTCAGAATTAAAGGGGGTTGCAGGAGCCCTTTAATTTTGCTATCAGTGTGGTATGTAGTTGTGCAAGACACCTTTTTTTTCTCGAGTATGAAGAAACCAGTTCCCATGGCAACAGCAGTTTTATCCAAATCATACAAAAATATGGGGACTGATGTAACTCCCTCAGTTTTTGAGCATTGAACCTGGAATTTGGCACATGTGACGGCTACAGTATGTGCAAGTGCAGACTTTATCTTTTGTCATTGCCGAACAATGTGTTGCTGTGGTAAACGCATTCTTTAATGAAAATCATTCAGAACTAGAAAAGCACTCTGAGAGTGCAGACCTCTGCCAAGCAGCTACTTTCCACCGATGATCTTGCTCTTCCCAAAGAGATTTTTCTCCCTTCCATCTCTGGGGAAAAGCTCTTTGGGCTCTTCCATAGAGAGCAGTGATATTAACCCAAAGGTATACATGCTGAAAAATCGCTCGATTTTGCAATATAGAAGCCTTTGTTACGTCAGAAACCCTCAGCTGCACGGCGCGCCTCGCCCTAGCAGACACTAGAGCACACACTTTAGTGTGCATTTGAAAACCTCAAAAATGCGTAGCTTAAACTCCTAAGTTCATTGACCCTACCTGTCAAAATATAAAAAATCCTTCATAAATTCCCAAAAAATTCTCGGATCACTACCAAAATTTAATCATTTGTTACTTGTGTCATTCTCAACTTTTCCTGGAAGTTTCATCCAAATCCGTTGTCTACTTTCTTAGTTATTTTGCACACGGACAAACAAACAACCAAACCAACAAACCAACGGTAATGAAACCATAACCTCCTCCCTTGGCAGAGGTAAATATTGTAGATTTTGCTAATTCCCCAGTTTTTTAACATTTGACTCAAAATTTGGCACATGTGATCACTGTGGCATGTAGATGTGCAGATTTCATCTTTTGTCATTGTCAGACAATTTGTTGTTGCCATGGTAGCAACATTTTTCAATGTAAAGCCCAGCGCACACTACATGACCTGAGGACGAACTCAATTTACAACCTTCTGACCATATATGGTGGAGGTGTCGTGGCTGAGTGGATAAGAGCGCTCGTCTGTGAACGACATGAGCGTGGTATGGTTCGTGGGTTCGAGCCCATGCCAAGCCCGACACGTTTGCCCTTCAGCAAGGCACTTTATCCACATTGCTGCTCTCCACCCAGGAGTATAAATGGGTACCCGGTAGGATGAGAAAGCTTATGTTGGTTGATAAGCATGTGCGCGCCTGTAAAAATGGCTGCGACTGGCTGGAATGCTCCCCAGGGAGTGGAGAATGAGCACTGTTAGTGCTGGTTGATAATGTATCCAGTGACCGGGGTAATAATAGTCTGTAAAGCGCATTGAAACCCTGAAGTGTGTGAAATGCGCTATATAAAAACCAGCTATTATTATTATTATTATTATTATATATGACCTGACCGTAGGACAGACTGCAACCTGCCTCCCACATGCTTAAGCATGCAGCACATCCACAGCTAGCAGCCAGCTAGCTAGCTATAAATGCTCAACCACTTCAAAAGATTCAACATGCTAAAACCATCCGACCACGTCGTGCGACTTAGTTGTACAACCTGACACTTGTGTGTTTGATGACGTCAAACCGACAGTCGGAAGGTCATACGACCTCAGGTTGCGTAGTGTGCAGCAGGCTTTAAAGCAGAAATTTATTGAGAGGCCGAAAATACGGCTTTATTTATATCCATGGACAGCTTAGAAGCTATATACAAAGATAGGATGCATTTCAAATGATGTCCGACTAATTTAAAATAAATATTGAAGATGAAAAGTCATCTTATTCACAGGCCCTGACTCACACGATCGCTACAAAAAACTGCCTTTTTCGCGTGACGTCACGGGACCGGCTCTTCTGTCTCGAGCACTGCCGGCCATGCATGCGTGTATGCAGTGTATAAACATATAAAATTACATTCCCATTCATGGTCAACAAACAGAACAATCATCTTCTGACCCCACATAAGCACAATAACATGTCAAAATATCTAAGCCCGTTTTCAGCTTAGCTTTTGCAGTTATATTGTGATTAAAAAATAAGAAGAATTTTTAAAGTAAAAAAGAAGAAAAAGGAGGATTCTGCCAGGGTTATAACGGAACTGGATACCAAACGGAAGAACTGGGTTGGGGAATGAAAATTAGGTGTGGAAGGGCAAAGCTAACGAAATTGTCTTTCTACTCCAAAACAAACAATTAAAATTAATTTTGAACATAAATATCAACATTGAAGAAGTCACATACATATAGAGTGCCTTTTACCCGGTTTTCACAATATCCGAAGAGTTTCCTGAATAGATGTTATCCTTTAGAGCTGTACTACTGTAGTGTGACCTTACTTTCACTCGGACGGGGCCGGGCACACGCGCCGGCATGTATGGGCCTAGCTAGCTGGGCATGGGATCAATGCAACATTATCAATTGTGATCGATCCGCAGTTAGTGATGACCGAATTACCCATCATCGCGGATCACTACCCCGATCAATAATACATGTAAAATAATGTTCGCTGAGGAATTACATTTATTGCACACATTATTAGCGATCGCTACGCAGCTCGACTATGACAAGATTAGTCACAGTTGTTTTTGCTGTTGTTTGCCATCTCTCCCGGTAAAATCGGAGGAAAATCATGGATGAAGATGGACATGATGGAGAGCCTTCAAGGCTAGCTGATGGAGAGACAGAAGTGGGGAAAAGTAATGGAAATAGCCGAGGCAGACGGTGTATGGTTATGCAACTGTAGCATCATTCATCTTACGGTAGGCCTACAGTACATAAAATGCCCGGGAAGATGCCGGCGGGGTCTGCAAGATTCACATCGCTTCAGATGGGTTGGATTTGGTTCATACAACTTCATCATGTTTTTGATCCCAGACAGGTACCTTTTTAGATCTAATATTCTATAGGACTCTATAGAATATACTCGTGAAATAGGCCCCACCACTGCGTGTCCGTACTAATAGTACTACGGCGGCTCGCCTGTTTATACTTGTGAATTCAGCCCCACTGCACCGTGTGACGTTCATCACTAGATATAAGCATGGCGGTGGGGCTTTCTTCCACAGTAGGGCCTATAATAGGGTCCTACTCGTGAATGCGGCCCCACCAAGTGGCATTTATGCGAGATCAATTGATAGAGGATATTTCTATGCAAGATTTTGTTCATACGAATTACGATCGAATATACATGAATTTAGGCAGACTTGTATACTATGTCATGGCATGGACATGCATTTCTCTCTCACCTCGCATGCACGCACACGTCGCGTGTGAGCCATCGATTTCCAACCCTTGACGTCACACTAAAATGCACTTTCGAGTTGGCGATTTGGGAACCAAAATATGGTAAAATTTAATACTCATAAATTTGAAGCAGATACTTTTTAATTACATTTTTTTTTAGTTCAAAAGGCTTAATATATTATCAAATGAGAGAATAATATCATTTTAAGGGTTATATCCCCCTATGAATTTCTGCTTTAAGCATACAAATATTGTGGATTGAGCTATTTCCGTCAGTTTTTTAGCATTTGGCTTTAAATTTGGCACATGTAACTGGTGCAGTACAAAGACAAACAAATTTTATTTTTTTCATCATTTAACAATTTGCTGCCATGCTAACAGCATATTTTGTAAGTAAATCATACAAAGGTATTGTAGACCTAGCTACAATCCCTCAGTTTTTTAGCATTTGCCTTGAAATTTGACACATGTCACTGCTTTACTATGTAGATGTGCAAACTTCATCTTTCATCAATGTCAAACCATCTGTCACCATGGTGACATTTTGTCAAAGGAAAATTATCCAAATTACCAGTGGCTTTTACTCGTTTCCTTAGTTTTTTAATCTTTTAATAAAATTTTGTACATGTCTCTTAGTCTAATTTTTAAAACGAGCTAAACGTCCCCATTAATTAATGATGGACAGTGCATTGCCATGGTAACATCAAATTTGTCAATAAAGAACATGCAAAAATATTGTGGAATGAGCTAACTTCCTCATTTTTTGGTGGGGGTTTTAATTACTTTAAGTGATAGATCTAGTTTTGTTGTACATTATAGGGGCACCCGAATGGGGTCTCAAAAGTCAAAATCTAGTGAGCTCAACCTTAGTGTCTACATACATCATCATACGCGTTTTGTAGCAAAACAAGTGCACCACTATGTTGGAAAAAAGGTAAATTAGACAAAAATACACACCGTTTTGATACAGCAAAAAAGAAGAAGCAAGTATTGATAGAAAAAACTCTAATCTCTCAAAGTAATTTTTCTGGTAAACATAACACAGATAAACATGACTTTAGGCCACAAATGCAGACTCTCTTGTCTACTTTTTATGAAACGGGGCTCTGGTTTACCAGGGTTCTCTGATGTGCTGATCCCACAGGAACCTTGTATACCAGGTTCCTGTAAGAAGGTATCCAAATGAAACTTGGCATAGAAAAATGTATGCAACAGTGGATCAAGCTGTGCCTTTCATCTTGTGGGTGTATACATAAGGTCGGGATCAGAGGTCAAGGTCAATTTAAAAATTTCATTAAATTTTTCATATGTATGCAATGCCTGAAGGTACTTTCATGAGACTTAACCTGTTGAGGTTGAGGACGAGTCCCGAGTATGCTCGGGCAGTTATCTATGGGAAATGCGTGTTGTAGCAAAATCAGTCCGTCCTCAAGGGGTTATTATTATTATTATTATTATTTATTCAGCTTTCATTCACAAATTTCATAGTACATATTTCGAAATCATTAATGATTTTTTGAAAAAGTTTAAGGTAGTTTGGTCTAGGGTCAAAGGTCAATTAGAAATGCTAAAATTTTACTCTTCTCAATATCATGGAAACTTAGCAATGTTATGTGTGGCTTTACAATGATTGTTATACCCCCACCCACACATATTGTGTAGGGGGGATACATAGGAATCACTCTGAGGTCAGGTGGCCGGTCGGTTGGGTGGTCGGTCGGTCGGTCTGTTGGTCCGTTGCAAAATCTTGTGGATCAAACTCCTCTCTCATTTTTTGAGCAATTGACCCCAAATTTAGCATGTGTGACTGCTATCAAAGGTAGATGTGCAAGACACCTTTTTTGTTAGTATCGCATAATACGTTACCATGGTAACGGCCTATTTTCACAAAAACTTGTGGAACGAACTACTCTCTCATTTTTTGAGCGATTAACCCCAAATTTGGCATGTGTGACCACTATCAAAGGAAGATGTGCAATACTACCTTTTCGTTAGTATTGCATAATGCGTCGCCATGGCAACAGCAAATTTTTTAAAAATCTTGCAAAATGTGAATCGAACTACTCACATTTTTTGAGCAATTGACCCCAAATTTGGCATGTGTGACTGCTATTAAAGGTATTATGTGCAAGACACCTTTTTGTTAGTATCGCATAATACGTTGCCATGGTAACGGCATATTTTCGCAAAAACTTGTGGCACGAACTACTCTCATTTTTCGAGCAATTGACCCCAAATTTGGCATGTATGACCACTATCAAAGGAAGATGTGCAATACAACCTTTTTCGATAGTATTGCATAATGCGTTGCAATGGCAACGGCAAATTTTTAAAAATCTTGCAAAATGTTGTGGATCAAACTACTCTCTCATTTTTTGAGCAATTGACCCCAAATTGGCATGTGTGACCACTATCAAAGAAAGATGTGCAATACTACCTTTTCGTTAGTATTGCATTATGCGTCGCCATGGCAACAGCAAATTTAAAAAAAAAAAATCTTGCAAAATGTTGTGAATCGAACTACTCTCAGTTTTTGAGCAATTGACCCCAAATTTGGCATGTGTGACTGCTATTAAAGGTACTATGTGCAAGACACCTTTTTTGTTAGTATCACATAATACGTTGCCATCATGGTTACGGCA